>CM076581.1:819330716-819944737 GCA_034641835.2 Pinus albicaulis | reverse complement strand
CTGCTCCTTTGGAACAACCTCTCCAGCGACAGCTAACTCATCCTTCACCTGTGAGACTTTGGTGAGGAAAGATGCCACAGTGTCGATCTTGGTCATCTTTGTGTTTCGTAGTTTTTGTCTCAACACCATTTTCATGTTCTCGTTGGAACTCTGGTGCAAAGAGACCAAGGACTCCCACATCTGATATGCATACCTCATCCCTTAAACATGAGGGAATAAATGGTTTGTAAATGGTCCTTGATGGCATCTATAAGGATCATCTTTGCCTTCACATTCTTCTTGTTGAACTCTACCAACTGAGCTGGACTAGTGGGTGCTTACACAACTACTTCAACAACATCCCACACTTCCACCTCCTCCAGTAAAAGCATGATCCTCTCCTTCCATGGGCCAAAGTTTTCAACACCCATCAATCTGTTCTCTACTCTCAACCAAGTAGCCATGACCCCACAACCAACAAAATGGAACAAAACTGGAAGCTAGAACCTTCCTCCCTCTAACTGCTAAAGTCTTTGGGTTTCTGGCAAAGTTTCAATGGTATAGGTTCACTGTTTGAAGACTTTATATGCTTGTTGCCCTCTTTATCAGCTGACTGAAATTTGAGATTTGAGCCTCAACTTGGCTCAACTTAGCTCTGATACCATGCAGAAAAATTATGATCTGCACCCTTAACCTAGTTTACAAGTTTGCATGTGTTTGTTTAAACTTTAGGCCCAACCACCATGTTTTGTCATATTGATATAAATTTCAGTATGCATTTTGTAAACATTCAAAGAGTACTTCTACTATTTTTCACTTTCCTATCAGCTGAAAAATTAACACAATTATGGCAAAGCTTTCAAGCATTTGAGACACTTATTTTTGGTCAAGTTGACACCGAAAAAATCCCACAACCCCTTGAGGAAAACCAGTCTCAAAGGAGGATTTTATTGCTTAATTTGGTCTAAGTACATAAAATAAACACAATACTTATCTCCCTTAGTAGCTGAAGCATTAAATGCAAATCTGGAAATTTGTCCCCACTAATTTATTTCAGATTTTCACAATTTCATGTCCATAAATTTTTGCCTCGAAATCAATGTCAAATCCACCTCGATTTCTGTGCAAAACTCAACCTCACTTTATGTGCTAAAGATGCCTCAAATTTCATGCCTGAAGATGATTGTTGTGCCTCAAAAAATCATGCCAAGAGACTCCTTGAAATTTGTGCTGCATATAGCAGCAAACCCAAAATCTCTACTTCGCATTTCGGGCCAAGACAGTGCTAGAACAGACCTTGAAACTTGTGCCCAAGTGCCTCAAAAATCGTGTTGCTGCCTCAATTTTTGTGTTGTTATTTGCCTTGAAAATCATGATGTTGTTTGCCCTCTTTCTCCTCGAAAATCGTGCCCTAGCTCAGCTCTCCTCCTTGGAATTTGTGCACTCCTTTCTCTTGCTGCAAATTCTCCTTGAAGTTTTCCTCTCCTCTTCTCCTCATGCTCTCTCAAGTGTGAAGTGAAGAATGAGACTCCCTTTTCCTCTTGTGTCTCCTTAGAAAAAGATTGAATCCCTAAATCTGAGATCCAATGGTTGAGATTTAATCTCCAAATCTCAAGATGTGTGGTTTGAGATCATTTCTCCCAAATGACCCCCCTGATACATTGGCCCCATCTCTTAAAAGTATCCTAGCAACTTTTTCAAGTTGTGTACATTTTTCTATTTTTCTCATAAAGTGATTTTTCAACTCACTTTAATATTAGAAAATTACACTTCGCACTTTTACACATAAAGTCACTTTATAAGGTATACGTGACTTTAATATTAGAAAAATACATGGTACAACACTTTTAAGTACCTTTTCCACCCATGACATCAATATAACTCATAAATGTCACCAAGACAAAAGTCATTAATGTGTCTACTAGGCTAAAAGGATAAATCATAAATGCCTCGTAACACCTCTCCTTGGTACTATTTCCAACAATCTAAAGGATAAATACTTATAAGTTTATAACAAGAAATGATTAATAACACTATAAATAAATACCAATATTCTGTCAAATAAGTATAAAAACAGCAAGGTAAAACTGTCCTAAAATGCTGAAAATTGACACAAAAACCAATGCAAGATATTGAAAATATGTTGGGCACAAAGCCCAATACAATTCAAGAGTAAAGATGTCTAATAAACCAAAGGAAAACAAAAAGCTGTTAAAGCTGCTTTTATGACTGTAAATGTGAATTTAAATTTTGCTTTTAAGCATTTTAATGTTTTTTCAATTGTCTTTAGGCTTTTCCAATGCACAAAAATCGAAAGGGATGTAAGGTTTTCCTTCTCTCTCTGTATTAAAAAAAAGGAAAATTTATCCCTCTCATAACTACACCTTGAGTCTTGGGTTACATAGTAACCACCTCTAGTTATGTAAGGGAGCGTTTTACAGAAACAAATTCCAGAGGAATCTATTAAAGGAAAAACTGCCAAAGGAGATTTATGAATGTAAACATTGTTAAGTCCAGATTGTTGTGAAGCATTTTTTAAGAGTGAAAATGACCAAGACCTTGACCGAGTTCAAGCTAGATTGAAGCTTGGCTGTAGTGCAAGAAGTGTCCAGAAAAAAGATTGAAATAAGAGTTCAATTGCTGACTGTGAGAAAGGTCTTCTGAATGAAACATTATGAAAGTATTTAAATGCAATTGTGGGCAAAACAAATCATTTGGCCAGAGATTAAATTTGGCAGGTTGTGGATTAGACTTTTAAGACATCTTTGGAACAAAGTTCGGCAGGGTTTGAAAAGGTAACTTGATGCATCCTTGAGACAAGGTCAAGCAGGTTTCTAGAGCAGATTCGGACAGGTTTAAAATGACAGAATAAAATAACAGAACGTGGCAGGGTATTTTGACAAAAATAAGATCAATTTTGAGTCATCTTATGTGAAGAATTGAATTAGCCTTGGAAAACTTGAGAAAGAGAAGATAAATGAAGTGTGAAACTTCTGAAACAGAGGAGTGATAAGCTGGAATCAACAAAACTTGCAGATCATTAGGTTTGATAAATCTGACTGATAAATATTTTATATTCATTGATTTGAGCAGAGAAGAAATTTACAGATTGAGCTTTTAAAGAGGAGAAATAACCTTGCAGCAGAAAGAGTATCTAGTCAAAATGTTTGCAGGACAGGCCATGACAACATCTCTTCCATCCTTGGCTGGAGAGTGCCTCTATCCAAATGTCAATCCCTCTTTCTGTAAACTCAGGATAGGAATCTTCTTAACTGGTATGTAAATACTTCACAGTGAGAATTATCACTGGATCTTAAGTACTATAATGCAAATTGAACTGCTCAACATGTAAGCAAAAAAAGCACAGGCCGAACTCCAGCCAAAACGCCCGCCTGAGAATGTAACACCCAAACCATAATACTACAGCAACTTGGGATTGTGCAGAATCGAGCTATTAGCAAAACTAGCTAGTGGTTCAAAGTTATCAACACGTTGCCCCAAGATTTCTTGAAAACTTACGATCATGTAATGATTGAGCCGAACATTTCACAGCGATCAAAATGCCAACTTTTTAAATTACAATTCACCAAAATGCACTCTTATAGTACTTCATTTGGGAATGGTGAAGACTAGTAGCGAGGATCGATGATTCGAGGTCATTAACACGATGCCCTAAAGATTTCCCAATGGCTTAGTCATCAACACGATAGTCTAAACATTTCTCCGCGGTTCAAGGCCATTGATGCAACGCCCCATTTACATACAATTGTCAAATAGATAGTCTCAAGGCCATTGATGAAACGCCCCATTTACATACAATTGTCAAATAGATAGTCATCGACATAGAGCCCCGTTTACATTAATACAAATAGATAAACACGGTCATATACAGCAGCCAGGACACAGTTTACAAAAGTATATCACCTGCCCAATATTAAGGCAGATGAGTATACTATGTTTTGGTTCATAAGATGAAAGCTTCAGTAGGCATTGAGCAAGCATACAAACAAATAGACCTGTGTTTGAACTGGTAGACCTCGAAACTGAATGTACCCATCTAGAAAATCCAGACCAGAAACCACCACAACTGACAATATACAATCCTTTTTAAATCTGTCATGCATTCTTGAGAAGAAAATATAGCCAAACAGTTGGATAACCCGAACTAAATACCTAAAACACCGCCGAATAAACGTTAAACAGAGAACACATAAAATAAGGTCAGAACCATAACCCACGGCTATGAAAGTACAGGTAAACAGAGCAACCGTGACAGACAAGTTTGGTTAAACACCAGATATTAAAAAAATGGAAAATGAAAGTACTCTTTCGGGAATCATCTTCCACAAATTCAAACAAAACCCCAAAAGGAAAAGGATTTCGAAGAAAACTGCAGAAACCTAAACCCTAATATCGAGTGCAATTCGTGTTGATAGATCGAGAAATCTACCAATATTGTCGCTTCACACAGCAAATATACGCTATCAGATCTACAATAAAATAGCAGAAAATATGAACATGAAATGGACCCCTCTCGCAACCATTGATTCAAGGCGCAGTGTTATGGAAGAAAAGTGCATACCTGTGTCCAGCTGCAATTTGTTTGTAGATTTCTTGCAACTGGTTCGTCTTCTGAACAATAATGAGAAAAGAAAAGTGTTACGACACAGCGTTCATATCACGTGTTTGTATTTACGACGGTATAATAACGCAGCCACCACGTAGGTGAGCGAAAATTACTTGTCAGTTTGCTTATGCGCTACGTCATGCCTTGAAGTTAAGAACTCGCAATTGTCCTTCAAGGTGTAAAGGTATAGAAATGTGGAAGTATCATCTAGAGAAGGTAAGATTGTTAAATGTAAAAACTAGCAATTGCACGGGGTGCAATGGAACGCCAAAAGCAGGAGACATGAATCATTTTGTGGTACATGTTAGGGAATATGATGAATGTGAATTTATGAGGGGTAAAATCTGCCATTGATTGATTACATGAATTTTTAGATTTAAAATTATGAAAATTAAATATGTTGTTTGCTCAACTTGAAGGAGGAAAAAAAGTAGGTAATTTTATCTCAATGACTTTAATTACGTAGAAAGATGTTCCATTTGCTGGCTTTGGCTGAATGTCACTGTTCACTCCAGCCAATGAGAGGGCTTTCTCATCGCCCTTCCAGCCAATGAAAATCTGACATTTGGCACCTCCTCCTCTTACCTGCTCACAGTTTCAAAATTTACCAGCTTGCAATCTGAAAATTAATGCTGAAATAATGGTGAAACGTGACAGCAACGGCTCTCACCCTCTTACCAGCTCACAGTTCCGAAATTCGAGAAATCACCGACTGGTTAGACATTCATCACAGGCGGTCACGTAATGCTGGCAAAAATTCGAAGCCAACATCGGCGACCCATTTCAAAGCTGTAGTTCTCCAGTATGTTCTTTGCTAAGTTACAGAAACCCTATTTTCACACCGATGCGGAGGCGTCAGGGTAAGAAGGCAACGAAAGGAGGAGGAGGTCATGACCACGAGGCCCGCAAGGAATGTAATGGGAGTGATGACCATGGATTCTGATTCATCATCACTTGTTTCTTCTCCTTCCATCACTGTTAAATTTTAATGCTTCCAAAGATCTGGAAAATTGTTCAATTGGTTTCGAAGGTTGAAAAGTTTACAGAGGAGTTTGTTGTTTTGTGAGTGAAAATTTACACAAAAAATCTCTTACTTCTGCTGTTGATGGTCAGATTGTATTCTTCTAGCTTTTGCAATACATTTCAATATAAATTTATTTCTTTTACTGTACTGTTTAGAATGAATGATGCATGTTTCATTGTTCAAAATGCAATGCAATTCCATTCAAATTTATTTCTTCTAGTGTATTTTTTCAAATGAATGATGCATGTTTCATTGTGGAAAAAAATTACAGTATATTAAGAATAGAAAATGTTAGTGAGTCCGATATTGTGTTGACACAGGCAATATTTGTATGGACATGTATTAGAAAACACATATTTTGCCGATTTTGATTCTTGGTTGACAAAGGGTTTATATGCCTCTCACAGATCATTGGACGAGAGTATCAATTGTTGAAAGGCAACAGTAGATCGTTGTTATTGGTCTACAAAAAATTGCTCTAAGCCAGTTACCAGAAACCATAACAAGAACGGTACAAGTCATTAGACCATATCTCAAAACATATTTTTCAAATATTGATTGAAGAACTATTTCAAAACTTATGCACCATTTAAGCCATGTTATTTGGACTGAAAAATTTCGCTGAATGGGTGCCATTTTTGCAAGTTAAAACAACAACTGTTGAGTTGGTAACACATTCGGCTTGTAACAATTGACAGGCATCACTTTCCTTTGCAAGAGACTTTATGATTCTCTGTGGTCCTGGCTGCCTTTTCCGACCGTGTAAAGAAAATTGATAATTCATGCACATGTTAAAGAAGATCATCTTGGTCATGACTCATTCTTGTTTATACAGAATATTCCTGTATTTGGATTTCTCTTGTACACAAGTCCACCAATTGAGTCTGGAAGTGGTCCATATTGGTTCATGGAGCCATTGTCATTGTAAGATTCGTGAATTATGCATTTTATTTGAGGTGCGCTTGTTAAATCCAGTGAAATATGCCTTGGATTTTGATCACAAAATGCCAGGGATAAGTAAACCAAATGATCAAAGTTTATAATTTGAATTTTAAATATTTATATTTATTTTAATAAAAATATTAATTTTTAATTTAATATTATTAAGTTGTAATTTATGTAATTTTATTTTTATTTCATTTTATTTATTTATTTATTAATCTTTATTTTATTTTGTTTCTATTTATTTATTTATTTTATTCTTATTTTTGTAATTAAGAAGAAAAAAATTTATCTATTTTATTTTTATTTTTAATTTTATCTTTATTTTATTTTATTTCTATTTATTTATTCATATTTTATTTATTTATTTAATTATTATTTTTTTTTCTCTTTTTTTTATTGGTTTTGAAATCTTTTCTTATCATAGCATGTAATTATTAAAAATAAAGTAAATATATAAATTCAAACTTTATATATTATTTAATTACTTTTAACATTTAATTTATTCGATAATAATATAAACAATTGAATATCCTTTGAATAATGCACCGAGGCTATTTCCCTCTTTTATAAAGCGCTCGAATATTAATAGAAATTCTCCCCTTGTAAACTGTATTAAAAGGCAATATCCTCTCATTATATTTTGATGTTCGAACTTCTTAGACCATAACCCCAAGCAATAACAAGTATACGCCCTCCCGAAAGGCTCACGACGGCCTTTAGTTTAATAAGCATTGACCAAACCTTAGGGTTAAAACCCCAAGTCTTATCATGTCATTAGATCATTAATATGGGATCACTACATACCTTAATTTTAATACTGCGGACATCAATCGACGATACCATAGACACTTTCACATATTCATTAAAACGCCATTATGCATGAATGTCCGCCATATATATATCTCGGACCTAACTAGAAGCCCAGTGCCAATATAACGTTCTTGTAAAAAAAGAGCTATAATTTTTTTTCGAAACTTACTAATTAATTTCTGAACACAATGGTTCCATATAAAATATTATTTGGGTAATATATTAATACTAATTTTTATTTTATAAATTTAATTTTATCAAAAATAATATATATATATATATATATATATATTATTAAAATTATTTTTTTATAAAAATAGGGGGCCTAGCCAATCTTGAAATTCAACGATGATTGAAAGTCTATTAATCATTATAATTTACCAACTAACGTATGAGGTCAATTTCAAGCTAAGTCACATCAACTGCTAATCCAAGGTAGGAGCGTATTACGTGAAGAACATGGTGTACATAAACATCATGAGATTCGTGTGCTTGCTTGATAAGAAGTAGCAAAGAAGGATTGTGAATCCCCGTGACAGAAGTAGCAAATAAGCATTTTGAATCCCCTTGACTATCTAGTTTTTGGGATATCGCGTTATAATGTCAATGATTCAACATGTCGGTATTTTTTTTAACTGGTCTTCTCTTCTTTCTCCTTTACATGCCCTCTCTTCTTGCTCTTTTGACGTGCCCTCCTCGTCTGTCACAACCAAATGTTTCTGTTTTCTATCCGTGTTTCATTTGCGCCTCGCTGCTCTTTTGCTAGTCCTCTCTTCTTGCTACTGTACCTGCCCTCCCCGTCCGTCACAATCAAACCTTCGTGTTTTCTACCCTTGTTCCATTTGCGTCACCATGCTCTTTGGCAGGCCCTCACTTATTGCTTCTTTACATGTCCTCCCCATCCGTCACAATTAAACGTTCGTGTTTTCTTCACTTTTCATGTGCCCCTCCCTGCTCTTTTTCGAGCCCTCCTTTCTTGCTCCTTTACATCCTCTCCCAATCTGCCATAATCAAATGCTCGTGTTTCTATCCTTGTTTCATTTGAGCCTCCCTATTATTTTCATGGCCCTCTGTTTTGCTCTTGTACATGTTCTTCTTCTCAATCATAAATCGCTTTCTCTTTCTTAATAAGTATTTGAGCGACTGGTTTTTGAATCGGAAACTTGTTAAAACTTGTCATAACATTGCCAGTCGTAATCTAACATGGCAACCGAACCACAGATATTGGATCTTTGTACAGAGCCTGGGCATCTCACTAACATCAATTGGTAACCCACACGCTACCATTTCTTAGCAAATTTTTTCTTTTCGTGCCTTCGATGATTTCTTATTCTATTTATGCAGGTCCAATCGAAAGCACAGAACATTTGTTTTGTCTAGACTGATCAAGTGCGTATCCTTCTTAGACCACAAACACCAAGAGCGAAGGCTGGCCTCAAGCTCGCTAGCTGAGAATTGGTCGAGCTGCCTACAGTTCGAGCTAGTGGAAACTCTGGAGGACGACAGGATAATTTTCGGTGTCGTATATAAGTGGAGAAGGGAGATCGCCGACGTTCCGTTCCAGCCGCCCAACGCACCTGAGTTTGTGGTGGCCTTCAGAGGCACGGATATTCACGAAAGCAAAGACATAATAGCGGATCTCAACATTCTGATTTTGTTTGTGAAATTGTAGAGCGATCAGAAGGTTCCAGGACCTTCTAGCCTGGTTGACAAATTGTTGGCAGTGTGGCACACGACCGGTCAGCAGATTGCTCGAACCTGTAGGGCTAGTGAAATTGCGGAGCGATCACAAGGTTCCAGGACCTTCTAGCATGGTTGACAAATTGACGTGCTCTCCGCCGCTAGACCAATTATAAATAAGCACGTGTCCAATTTTGATAGGTTAGAATGTCCAACCATAAATGCATTGAGGTCCAACTATTTGAAGACTAAAAAATCAAAGATTTCTAAATCTTTTAAAAATAAATTAAAGGTTTTTAAACAGATAAATAATTTATTTAATAAAAAAATGATAATTAATTTGTTAGAATGTTGAAAATTATTATTTGACATAAATAATTCAATTGAATATAAAATTGACATAGACAATACTAATTGAATAGTCTAAGTTCAAAGGGGAAAAAATCAATTATTTGATATAGACTAATATTGAATAGTTCAAATCCAATAAAAATAGATTGTTTGACATAGACAATCAAAATTGAATTGTCTAAATTGTAAAAAACTCAATTATTTGAACAATAATCAAAGTAGCTAGAGTTCTAAACATTATAGATATAACAAAAAATAAAATAAACATGTAAGTTATGAAGATAATGAAGTGTCTAGATAGATGGGATGCTCTCACTCCTTACAATGTGGTGTCATTGTTAAGCCCATTTCTAGGTGAGAAAGTTGTCCAAATCCAAAAAAAAATTCTGATTGTGAGAGTGAAGTTTTTTTAAAATTTGATTCTGTGAGTGTTTGGAATTTTTCAAAAAAAAATTGTTGTAGCAATGTTTTTTTATGGCGGGACCTTCGGTGTCCTTTTCTTTGAAAATAGGTTTAAAAACAATAACAGTTACCTGAACTTTTTTGTTTAATTTTAGCATGTAGATTCAGTGATTGTGATTGTTGTATGTTTATGTGTTGGTCTGTTGATGATGGGATAAAGTGACTTGGGTATAGGTTTAATATATTGTTTATACACAATGGTTTGGAAATTTTCGTTTTAGAAATTTTGGTATATCAGATGAATCAAAAAATATACCTAAACTATAGTTATGGGGCTCTCAATTAGTTCACTAAAGCCTTTTTTGTCCTTAAAAAACATCTCGGGCCTTTGCTTGACAAAGCCCTGATTTAGAGCACATGCATATGAGACAAGTACTAGATTCCAACAAATACCTCATTGGAAAGCAGTTTCAACCTAGGTTAGTGGTTTTGTAATTTTTTTTTGGGTAGTGATTGCAGAATACTGCTTAAAGCTAAGGTCACACAATGTTAATCCAATGATGCAATATATCTGGCATGCAAAAATTAGGCAAGGAGTCAACCTTTCTCTTCTTTAAACATCGGTAGGCTCCACCTAACAGTGTTACAATTTTCATTTGCAATGAATTTATGAAAGAAGATGAATGCCAAATAGTTTTTGAACCTGTTTATTTCATGGATTATATGCACCAGTGCTTTTATTCACTCTCATCCGGCTTTACTTCTGTTTGCAGTGTGGTTTTGCAACTGATGGATTCACAAAGACGTTTAGGGAGTGACAAAACCATGGATCTCACCAACGGGGGACTTAAAAGCTATTCTAGATTCAGTGATCAATGGAAGAAAATGGCAGATGCAGAGAAGAAAGCGACACTTAATGCAGAGATGGACCGTATGAAGGTGCTACCAGGAAGTAGTAACTATGTAGCACATCGCATTCGGGTTCTCAACAAAGTTTTAGAACTTGTGTCGAAACAGGTAATTACAGTCTCCTTTGCCTAAAGTTATTTTGTTAGTTTTATTTATTTGAGATTATTGACTGCACATCATCCTGGTCGTGGTCTGAGGATTTGGAGCTTGTAGTCCGATTCAAACTAAACGTTGATGTTTCTAGCTGAGATATTGTCTACACTATGATCTCAATAATGGAAACCACTAAGAAAGTCAAAATTCTTGCACTCTCGAGTCTTGGGGCAGAGATTGATTGTGAAGTGTACAAAGCCATAACATTTATGCTTTCGAATGTTTTTAACTTTTTACAAATTATCAGACCATCCATCAATGAACGATATCGTGTTCCCTCATGAGAATACCGATTACCATTTAAAAGCTGCACGAGACCACCAGTTTGGATATTTTTGAAACCTCCTTCACGGTTAAGTGTTGTATTGGAGACTGAAGTTTATTAAAAAGAAGGGGCAGACGAATTATGCAGGTGGCGTTGGTGGAAGAAACGTGTTCTGCTGCATGAGAGTCAATCTCTCTTTCACACTATTTTGCCACCTGCAATTCAATCCGTCGCTTATCAGCCTCGGTGCCCAGACGGTCATATCTTCTTCTTCTTTATGGCGTCTCATTTCGAGGATTTTTCTGTGCCTATTGGAATGAACATGGCTAAAAAGAGTGGGGCTTATTGCCGAGCGGTACTTGAGAACGAGTCTGCCGGATTTGAACCTAACACCACAAGCATTACAGACCGTGGAGGCACAGTGCAAAGGGAGAAGGGCGACTGAAGGAGCCTTGAAGATTGGCTATTCTTTCAGTCCTGAAAGCATGGAGGTTGAATCTCTACGTGCCAGGTCTTAGGTCACACAACAAAACGCATTTCTTCATAACTATAATTCTGTCCTCCCTTTCATGGCAGGAGTTTTTAATTGCTGTTATTGCCATTGCCTTGATATGGATCTGTCAAAAATGTCTGCAGCAGGCAAAATACAGCTTGAAGATGAACGCCCTCAGAATTTGGAGCCCCAAAATTCCGCAGTGGAACTGTTGCCATCAAAATCAAAGCGTAAATGAGCAGGACAATCCGACCATGAAAGTGAGGAGAAGAGGCTGAGAAAGTGGCAGGTAACGATAAGACTTACAGACTGGAAGCGCTACCTGAAAAAACAGAGCCCACAAATCCTCAAGAGGAGTATCAGGGATAGAATTCTAGATTGGCTTCGGGTGTTGTTTGGCGATTCGTTTCAGGGGGGCGGGAACGAGGAGTATCAGGGATAGAATTCTAGATTGGCTTCGGGGTGTTGTTTGGTGATTCGTTTCAGGGGGGCGGGAATTCATCGCACCTTGCCCTCACAAGAATTATTTCAAATGATAGACGGGCCCGGACAGAGATCTCTGCACAATTTGTTGAAGGCCTACTCTGTGTATGACAGGGATGTGGGGTATACACAGGGGATGAATTTCATAGCGGGCATGATTATGCTTCACATGAATGAGGAGGAAGAGGCGTTTTGGGTAATGGCGGCTCTGCTCAAGGGCGCTGTGAATATGCCAATGCGAGGTTTGTATTTGGAAGGCCTGCCTCTGTTACACCAATATCTCTTTGAGTTTGAAGTTCTGGTGAATGAAGAGCTGCCTGAGATGGGTAGGCATTTTCATAACCAAATGCTCACGCCCTGCATGTATGCTAGCGGGTGGTTTATGATTGATTTCTCTGCAAATTTGCCTCTGCCATTGGCTGTTAGGATTTGGGACATTTTGGTCTATGAGGGCACGCAGAAAACTGTTTTGAAAGTGGGTTTGGAGTTGCTCAGGCACTTTGAAGATGATTTGTTGAAATTGCCCTTCGAGGGCCTGTTACAGTTCCTGCGACGCTTGCCTGAGGAGAGTTTGGATCCCGACATCATATGCCGCATACGCCTTGCCCTTAACCGCGTCCAACCGCAAGCAAAACCGCAGCCGTCTCATTTTGATCTCCACGTGGCGAAATCTGATTACCGTGAAGGGCGGTACGGAATTTCTCTTATTGGCTGGGGTGAACAATGTTTTCTCACCCCAAGCCCGCAATATTATAATAAGCACGTGTCCAATTTTGATAAGTTAGAAGGACGAAACTAAAACTCTCTGATTGGCTGGGGTGAACAGTGGTTGCTCACCCCAAGCCCGCAAAGGAAACGCCTCCGGCGTAAAAATATATACATATATTTTTAAATGTGGGAAGATTATCTTGATATGATATGATATGATATTTTAATGTATATTAGACTAAAAATAGTTTATGGGACCATCAGTTTCCTTGTTTTTGCTTTATGTAATTCAATAATTTTCTTACTCAAATTGACGATGAGCTGACACAACTTTCTAACAGTTTCATTAGTGAAAAGACAATGCCACGAAATTGATGCTAACATACTGCAGTAACCATCCCTGATGTCTCTGAAAGCGTCACATTCCAAAATGAAATGTTTTTCTGATTCCACTGCACCAGAGGTGCAAAAAGTACATACCCTTTCTTCCCAAGCTTCTTTAGGTCTCTTCCAACGTCTCGTTTCACACTGAAGTTGATGTGAGTTAGTTCTTAATTGAGCAATAAGA
This sequence comes from Pinus albicaulis, assembly GCA_034641835.2. NCBI lineage: Eukaryota > Viridiplantae > Streptophyta > Pinopsida > Pinales > Pinaceae > Pinus > Pinus albicaulis. Next base: position 819,931,340 of record CM076581.1, on the reverse strand, counting down.
ACCTTTTCTCTCCACGGAATGCTAGCTCCAATGTATTCTTTTTGTTGGAGATCACAAGTGGGGTTGAATTCCTGAACATAATACTTCTTCTTTCTACCCAACGCTTTTCCCCATATACCCTTACGGAACTTCTCTAGCACAAAATTCTTTAACTCCTTGCTATTTGTGGGATATGCATTCAGGTAAATATTCCATTTTTGCATCCATTTGTTGTTTTGACTCATCCATAATTTATTTCTTTCACTCATACCTTCATTGAAAATAACTTTTGGCCATTTACCTCCTCCCATTTGCTCAATTCTTTTTAGATACTTTATAAGGCGCACCGTGACAATTGCTTCGATGGGAGCTGCTCCTGTTTCACTCAACATTATCTCATAGGGAACCGAACTTTTTATTTTGAACTTGCTCATGATCAAGCGTTTTTGAATTTTTTCAATTTGTTTCCATTTTGAAACAGGGATTCCGGTAGCCCACAATTCACTCCCATATAATATCACTAGACAAACTAGGAGTCCAAAAAGTACTTTGATCATGTTCCAATCTCATAACTCTGCCTCTCTACGTCTATTTTGAAGTGCATATAATGCTTTCCACCCTCCTAAAAATCTTTTCTTTCTGCAATCCTCCCAATTAAGCTTGTTGTTGAAATCAATCCTAAGGTACTTGTATTCATTTACTTCTTCAAGAATGTTGCCTTCAAAGAAAAACGTATGCTGGCTTTGCTTCCTTTTATTAGAGAAACTCATTATTTTGGTCTTGCTGGTATTGACTTGCATCCCCACCGCTTTACAAAACTGTTCAAGGGCATATAGGTGCATCTACAATCCATGGGTCGATTTGGCAACCTGCACAAGATCATCGGCATATAGAAGAGGCTTTATCACAAACTCCCCTAATCGAACACCATCCCCACCTTGCAAATTTAGCCACTCTTCCAGTTTGTCAATATATAAACCAAAAAGGGTAGGGGATAAAGGGCAACCTTGCTTGACTCCTATGTCACTTCTAAAACTTTTTGAAATGCCTGCTGAAGTTCTAATTTTGACTTTCACCTCTTCATAAAGCCTATGGACGACAGCTCTATATTGTAAAGGAATTTCAAGTTCTTCCATTCGACGCCACAACTTATCTCTAGGGACTGTGTCAAATTCCTTTTTGAGTCAACAAAGCAGCAAAATACTTCTTCTTTGCTCCCCCAGACATTTTCAACAATGTGTCTCATTGGGATCCCATGGTCTACTATAAAGTGCTTCGGCCTAAAACCTAATTGCCCTTTTGCCCTCTTTTCTTTTACTTCTGCCCACTTACTAATTCTATTTTCTACCATGCCACTGAAAAGCTTTGCAAACAAAGGATTGATAATAATGGTTTTATAGTTGGAAGGATTATTAATGTCTCCACTTTTAAAAAGGGGAATTGCTAGACTAGTTGTACAATCCCTTGGGAATCCTTGCTGAATGACGTTGTTGAATATTTCCATGATGTGGGGTGCCAAAATTTTCATTCCCCACTTTAGATATTCTGCTTGAAGTCCAACCAAGTCCTTTGCCTTCCCTACTTTCAAATTTTTAATTCCTACCTCCACCTCGTGTACTGTGAAAAGCTTTGTAGACGTGTTGATCCTAGGAGGAGGCTCAACCTCTAATTCTTTTTCATAGAGTTCCCTTGCATAGTCAAACCACTGATTGGTTGTAACATTATTTTCAAATTGCTTCTTCCTTGGTTGAAGCGCCTGCCAAAAACGTTTTGGGTTATTCTTGCCTAGATATATCAGCTCTTCCCGCCTTGTTTGCATGAAGTCATATTTTTTCTTTTTAAAAATCTGCTTATATAACTTTACATTCATATTCCCCTCTCCCTTTTTCAAGGTTCTCCTTGCCATTTTGCATTCCTCATCGAACCACGCATTCACAGGAAAACAATTTGATTTTGATTTCCTATTTTTTTCTCTTTTGCACTTCTCAAGTGCACTCTGGATTATATTTGTTAACTCGTGGTTGTTGAGGCTTTGGGGACCAATTTTCTCCTTCTGAATTGATCTTCTCAACATTGTTTTGAAGATAGTGAAATTTTCTTGTGTTAGAAGAATTTTGCCCTTGATGCCGACTGTTGAGAACATTGGATTTTCCTCCTATTCTGTCTTTCTTCTAACCAAGATAACTTTATATAAATTGGGTTATGATCTAATTTTAAGTCCCAAATATGCTCTCCAATCTTAACTTCATCTATTGAAAAGCAAGATGGTTAAATATAAAAACTTTTACTTTTAATAGAGTAAAATATCGTTTTTAATTAGAAACAAATAATAGGAATAAATATCTTACTTTAATATTGTTTCACCTTGTCATGATGATGAACCACATTAGTTAGTTCGAAACTTCGACCAATTCTAATGATGTGATTAATCTGAAAGACACATTTTTCTAATTTTGTATTGTTAATAGAAATTTTCTTCGTAGAAATGTGGGAATACCATCTTGAAAAACAAGATGGCTAAATATAAAAACATACATATTCATGTGCATCCAAACCATTTATACACAAATATGCAAAAGTTCTCATTTATATAGCAAATAAGAGTGCATATAGCCAAAATAATATTTGGTGCAATACATCTTTGTAACATAAATACATCAACAAAAAGGCTCTAGATGGTCTCTAACTCAACAAAATATGATGCTAGAACATATACATACATATAACCAATATCATTGCCTATATTGGGATTTTCATCGTCAATATCACCCTCTAGAATCTAAGCCTTAAAATAAAAAAAGAAAAAGCAAGATTTTGTTAGAGTAATGTCTACATTTTACCAGGGTCATGATAGAGGAGGTCCACAATCAAGGACACTAACATCGAGTTACATAAAGGGCTTGGTGCTCTTGATTAAATACTAGTTCGAGATCCTCAAACACTACAAAATCCAATGGAAACGTTGCAATTCCCCCCAATCTTGAAATCCAAAAAATTGTTAGGTCCTCGGGATTGAGTGGGATCTATAATTCTACTTTCTACATATGAATATTTGTGTACTTCAAAAATTTATTATTTAACATTACCATTAATTACATAGCATTAGTAAGGCCTTAGGGTTGAATATTAAGCTGCCCTACTCATAACATTTTTTTTATTTTATTTTCTTAAATTTTATTTGCGATGTGAAGATCCTTGGTTGCATGATATAGGCGATAAAAGCGGTTGATTCAGTGGAATAAAACAACCTTTTCCGGTTTTGTGCCAACTCTCAGACTGGTTTAAGCATCAAAACGCTCAGACTAGCCAGTTCCACCCGTTCTAGTTTAGTTATGATAACATTGTCTTCCAAATGGTTTATATTGATTAGTCAATTTCAATCCTTTCCCTGGACTTTGGGATTTTTTGAAGTTTAAAAAACATGCCTCAGTACACACTCCAGATAAAAAAAAAGACCTGCATTCAACTATAATGTAATCATAGCAATCTTACACCATATACTTCACGTGCCAAACATTGAACTTCATAAAATGCAGAAGCTCGTTTGTGGCAAAATTATAAGTTTTTATAAAGTCCTAGACCTTGCATAAAGCTTAAAGGGATGCTAGTGCCTATTTCAAATTTCAACCATCAATGACTCAAAACATATACAGATGCCATCCTGAGACACGTGCCCACCATGATCAAAACTAATATCCATATGTCGTGTCTTTAATACAAATAAAGTAGGGACTTGAAACTCTCCAGAGAGACAGACACCTGTCAGTCAGCACCTACACCACGGGAAGGCATGGACAGGAAGGATGTTGGAAGCTCCAGTCAACTCTGGAACCTATAGACACAGGCTACAAGAGGGCCCAACTACTCGAAATTAAACTTGAGAGCTGATGGAGGCCGCCAAGTACTTCACAAAATGCACGAATGAAAAACAATCATCAAATCCAGACATAATTTTCTGGTAAACTTGAAAGGCATAAGGGAATCAAACACTAGATGACTTATTATGGTGGAGAAGAGGTTACTTACACTGACATAAATATGCTCAATTCTCACAAATCATCTGAATTGATTGGCTATTTATCTTCATTGCTAAGAATTTATGTTCGGCGCTTCAAGAAACCTGTTCAATCAATCAAGGATCCTTTTTTGTCTGACACGGTGGCTTTTACACGATAAATATTTTTTCTGCTGCCTTTTATTTTGATTTTTTGCGAGTGTTTGGATGAAAGATTAAGAAAAAAGAGTCAGATATTTGAGTTCTCGTCTGGAAAATATTTCAATGTTCTTTATTTCCCGTGAATTGAAAACCTTAGGCTAGAAGAAGAAAAAGATTTAAAGACGGGGACTATAAATATTGTAGTGTTCTCCACGAAATCCTTCGGATCCAAGATGTAAAGATTTAAAGGACGGTACACTAAATATTGTAGTAAGGTTTTGTAGATATGTTTGCATTTATGGTGGATGAGATCTTAGAAGGAGAGAGAGGAAATCCAAAGCACCGCAGGATAGTTTCTGCAAACTATTAGTGAGATATTTCAAGCTCATATGTATAGATAAGTTGTTAAATAACGGAATTAAAGATCAAACTGTAACGCTTTCAGTTTAAATTGGACAACTTCAGTGTAAATCACACAATTTCGGGTTAAATTATAGCAATTAGAGTTAAATTTCAGTAGTGTCAGGTTACCTTGATGCATTTCTAGCCTCTCGCCACAATTGTTGCAATTATAGGTTAAATATAATTATTTCAGGCTAAATTGGGCCAATACAGAGTAACTTAAGGAATTTCAGGTTACATAGTTGCAATTCAGTTTAAATCGAGTAATTTTACTCAAATACCACTATAGCTTAAATATCATTCTTCCAGGGTAAATTGAACCAATATACGCTAACTTACAAAATTTCAGGTTACGTAGTTGCGATTTGGTTTAAATCAAAGAAATTTTAGTTTAAAATTTAATTGCAATAATTGTTGCATTTCCTGAAAAAATTGTACAAATAACAAGAGTCCAACATAAGCTTGGGAATGTTGATAATTTAGAATAAACTGTATAGTTGGAGATTACATGACATACATTCAGGATATTTGTAAATTTAGGAAATTGTAGGTTTTCAGGGGAAATTGTTATATATTGGATTTTTATTCTATCCATTCATGATTAGATTGTGGTTTTTGGTGGACAAATAGATGGCTTTACAAGCTACTAATTGAATGCTTAGTAAAAGACGGGATTCAAGGGGTCTTGAATTCGTACCTGCAGTGGACATTTATGTTGTATCTTTATTACAAGCTCTACTTCCTCCTTTCCAAACAAATAATATGTTGTGAGAAGCCTAAAGGATGTTAAATAGAGCAACAATTGTTACCGAATTTTAGGTTGGGTACTTGTAATCCAGTTTTAATCGAAGAAATTTTAGTTTAAATTGCAACAACTGTTGCATTTTAGGAAAATAATGTACAAATAGCAAAAGTCCAAGATAAGCATTGGTAATATTGATAATTTAGAATATATTATATAGTTGGAGGTAAAATAGCATAAATCCAGGATATTTGTGAATTTAGGAAACTCTAGATTTTCAGGGGAAATTGTTATATATTAGATTTTATTCTATCCATTCACGGTTAAAATGTGTTTTCTAGTGGAGAAATTGATAGCTTTGCCAGCTAACAATTGGTTTTTTAGGAAAAGAGAGACTTCGAGATGCCCTTTAATTGTACCTGTTGTTGGACAGAATTGTGAATTATGGATAAAACACGCTTCCCTAGACAGATTACAGTCTAGAACAACAGATTAAAGACTATACGACTACCTTTCTTAACTCAGAGCAGACACACAGAAAGGATTAGAGGCTTACTTGTAATCCAAGCGCTTCTAAATGGCTCCTTCTGTCGCTTCCGTTGTAGCTTCAAATTCAAGCGGTTTGTAGGCAAAATGCTTCCTACAAGAAAGAACACTAAAACAACAGAAGATAGCAATAATACAGATGCTTATTCAAGTTAGTTAGCTAAATCAGTAAAGCATAAACCATATACATCAACTAAGATCTTGCAATATGGAAAATCAAAGCCAATACAGATGCATATAGGGAAAAGTAAGTTGTATTCTTTATTGATCATAGAAGGAGAGGTTACAACCCAATGACTGATTTGAAGTGACCCTTCCAGCAACGATCCTCAGCCTCATCACAGTATAAATCTCTCTAGCAGCTGTTACACAAATCTAACTCTCAATTGAAAATCCACCAGCATTTCTCTACTCAAATTCCTCCTCATCAAACATTCAGATCTGTGCTCAATTTATAGAGAGGCTGAAGGTTTTTTTACAATCAATGACTTTCCAATAATAGGCAAGACATGTTCCCAATATTGTAGATGTCAAATGGACACTTGGATTCGAAGCTTGACATATGTGAACTCTTCTAGAAGGCACTGGCCAAGTGGAGATTCCAGAACAATGAGAATTTCGCTCCCAATGTGACCAACGCACCCATATATGTCGGGAAGTGCTTTGCAAAGTAGCCTTGCATGGGGCTACCTGCATATGCAATGCACTTAGTCCCCTTAGAGGCAGCGTTGGTGAGCTCTCATATGCTATATAATAAACTTCAAACCTTGGAAACCTTTGCTTTGATGAAAGTCATGCTTGATTTGTCTTTTTCTTGCCTTAGGGCATGTAGCAACTTGAAATGATAGGGAATGATAGACCCTTAGTCATTGGTCCTGGAGATGATGCCCAATTAACCAGGTCATTGGGAATGATGCCCAAATTGACTGATAACAATTGCCCCTTAAAGCATGAGGTCAAAATAATAATAAAAACATTTGATTGAGATGCTTTACACTGTGATGGGCTGGAGATGAAGCGGAGTGGTCACCTGCATCAATCTTACAATACATTACATCATGATATATCCTCTTTGATCATAATTGTTGAGGGTAGGCATTTCCATGTTCAACACATAAACAATCTAATAACATGTACATAATTTAGAAAGTCGTAGACACTGGAATGTTGCCCATTGTAGACATGCCTACAGATATATAGGCCCATGTTTGGATGACAATCTGTATGTAATCTCACCATACAAATGATGTGTACAACAATTCTGAAATTGCAGCTCGGATGGCTGAAACTAGATCCGGGGTCTTCTTATCTCATTCACTCGATCATTCGGGTACAAGTCTAGCCATGCGAATATATGATTTGTCGTCGAACATGGAAAGACATTGTTTGATGACCAGCCAATGATGTGAGCTGTTAACAAACGCGAGAGAACTGCCATTAATGAAAATGGCCCTCAAGGTACTGTAGTACATTTCATAAGGCTTGAATAGATGATTTGATGTCGAACACCAAACAAAATCTTTCGGTCAAAGGTCCGGAAGTGAGGATCTTGTCGATGCTGTAACAAGCCTCATGGCACTGGAATCCGATGTTTCTAAGTGAACTTCCTAGATATTGATTTGTTGTCGACAGGAAGTCACCTTATTGCGAAACAAGAGTTATTAATTTCGGAAACAAGGGTATGACTTGATATAGCAATTTTCAGGGATGACAGTCATGAGAATGAAGGTTTATGAGTACTGCAGAAGGATGAGTTTATTCACTGGATGACTTCTCTTGAACATATCAGCGACACTGTGATGAGTTGGCAGCATTGACCCAAAACCGAAGTGAAGGTATGATGAACCATAGGTGTGAATGAACCGTCAAGATGATTACCCAACCCAAACAGTCACAAACATGGAGTGAAGGAAGTGTCATGTTCAAGAGCGACTTGCTACCATAAAGAAATTTTTTCTCACTTTTCCCAAATTTTCCCCGGTCATTTTTCGACCAGTACCTCTTTATTTTTTAACAAGCTTGAGGAGGGTAACATTTTCTTGATCTTATAATTCAACCCTTCGGGCGAATAAAGTATCGCTATTTGATATTTAACGAGTCTAGCAATGAATGAAACTCGATTCTTGCCATGATCGACAAGCCCGCCGCTATTTTATGTTTTAACGAGCTTAACGACAGTGATAGCCCAGTCTTTTTTCATATTTATAGAGTTTGAAAAAGTGGATGAAAGAAAACTCCATAAGTACTTTTTCGTAAATTTGTCACTCAGACCCGAAAAAGTGTAAAATAATATCTGAGAGAACCTCTTTGGTCATGTTTAACCAAGGTATTCCTTTTTCGTACATAATCTATCTCAGTCCGGAAAAGAGTTAAACTTATGCTGAGTAGATATCAATTCATTCACTTTTACGAGCTCAAAAATACAAGTGCTTGGAAATATTTTCACATTATCGGAGTCTAAAAAGCGCTGAAAGAAGAATCCAGGGGTTCCTTTTTCACTGTTATCGAAGCTCGAAAAAGAGATAAAAGTGGGCTTCAAATCCTTTTTCGTTTTTAAGAAAGCTCGAAAAATAAGGAGAAAAAATATGCTTTGTGGTCGAGTCATTCTTTGAAATAAATCTACACGACTAATATGTTCATCAGTTGTATTTCCTGTTCAGAACAACATCAAATGGATTAAAAGTACCTATTTCATGATAAAAAAATAATAAAACTATAGTCATGGCAATAAATTTAACTTGCAAATAATTTAATGACTATTTAAAAGTAGTTTCACTATTCTTTTTTACCATTCCATAGTTACCATTTGTATTTTGGAGCTCTGAACCTGATTTTGCCCCCGAATTTCAGCAGCTGATTGCGGTCGTTTCTGTGGACAGATTTCATCGCCGTTTGATCCAGGTTAATGCCATGAACCTCCTCTTCCCTTTGGTATTCATTTCATCTCCAATTTCTGCAAATTTTAGGGTTTTAAGGCCCCCTAGGGTAAATTCTGCCAAAAATGAGGGCAACGCACCCCTGAATGTCGAAACCTGCGTTGCATAGCAGGTATAGTGAAGTGTACTTGCATGTGCAACACACTCTCTTGTCAGGGAGTGCGTTGGGTGCAGTTTAAGTTTTTTATTTTCTCATTATGCCCATAATTGACCTAGTTTTTTGCAATGAATGGAATTAAATGGATCTTATGGTTGTGTTTCAGGTTTCCATCGGATTATAATGACGATTACATGGAGGGAAAGAGAACATGAAGAACAAGATATGATTGCCTTGAATGATCCGGGTACTGTAAGAGCCCTAAGAGATTGTGGACTGCTTAAGTTCTTCAAATTGTCTGGGATGAGGCAACAAATAGAACTCTTGGAGTTCTTACTTCGAGCATGGGATCCGGCGATAGAGGCATTTCATATTAAGAACCAAGTGGTTCCCATAACAGTTGAGGATGTGTATTTTATCACGGGTTTGTTGAGGAGAGGTTTGCCCATTTCAGTCTCAGGGTCTACCATTAGAGGAGAGACAGTGAGGGATTATATTCTGCAGTATTGCTATCTAGGGGCAGAACCTAGCAAAGATGGAAAAATAAACATCCGGGATGTCAGAGATTTGCCTTTAAGAACTATCATTTTCACAATCGCTAAACTTGCCGGCACCGTTACACTACATGTAGCGAATAGATCGTATATGCAATATGCGCTAGAGTGTATGGAGCCAACAGTGTTCAACTGGTTTGAAGCTATTTTATCTCAGATAAAGGAACAATTGAATAAAGCAAAGGGAGGAAGGAAGAAAAATTTCAGTTATGGTTCTACCCTTATATCCTTCGTCTTGGAACGGATTGCACTTATGCAGCCACAACATGTGACACTGGATATAGCTAGTCCTAGAGATCCTCGGATGCAGAGATGGGTAGAACTCATGGGTCGGCATGCAGGCCAATCGACTGTTGTGTTCTCTACTTCATTCTTCCCCTGATTCTGGTGAAAGATCGTCGCCATCGATGAGTATGCATACATAGGCGTTGATTTTCGTGGAGATCCATATTTAGCATTACCAGAAGGCGCTCAGTGGGGTGCAATAGGTAAGAATTTTTTGACCATGTTTTTGATTTTCCTAAGCTTTATACAATGCTTTTGAACTTTTGATTTTTTCCCAAGACTAAACTAAATGTTTGATGTAATGCAGATGTTGGTCATGTTGAACTAGTAGTGGAACCAGAGCACGAAGTAGATGTGCCAGCAGAGAGGGCTATCGGGAGAGCAGTCCTTGAGGATCTTGATCTGGCTGAGACTCTGACTGAGCTTCAGTAACACATAAAAGGCTTGACCTTCGGGATTCCGGGTTGCCGGATCGAAGAGTTTCCTATGCGACTGCAGCGACACTATTGGGGTTCCTAACCGTTGGATGCGGTTACTTCGTAGGATAACTAGATCTATAACATGTTACCACGAGCACCACTAGTTTACTTATGACATTTTGCATACATTTTGAGGTCAGATGACCAATGTGTCTTGGGCACAAATTTTGTAAAAACATATAACTATCTATCTATATCATTTCATAATTTTTCCTATGTTTATTATGCAATCCTATTCAATGATGTGAATATTTTCTTTACATATGTTGCAAATGTATTTCTAAAACTTGATTAGCTAATGAATCAGTCAATGTGTTCAAATTTCTGGAAATGTGTTGATATTGAATAAAATCAAAATGTCTTTCCAAAAGTCGAACTCTTAGGAACAATCTAAGAAGTGTTGGATTTCTAACAATATAAACACTAATAAGTTGTAGTACCACAAGTTGTGAGTCTAACCTTATGATTATGCGGTTAATACCAAATGAAATGGCATCAAAGAGAAGTTTGATCAACGCGCTATACTCAGCGATATTGTTCGTCGATCTACCAATACAAATCCCTTGAAAACTCACTAACTCGCAGTTCGAAGCGAAAATGGCCCACGCTGTAGAGGATAGATTCTGCGTACTACGACTAGCACCATCAACATATCCAACAAATGGTTTCGAAGATTCAGACATCTGCAATGGAATGTAAAGTGAATTACTAATGTCAAGAAAACTCTAAAAACAAATTAAGATAGTGAATGCAAATCAACAACATATATATAATATAATACAAAAAATTACTACGCTCATTATTAAGCATAGTAACGTTTCAAATACAACCCATTTCTAGGCTGCGCCAATGGAATTCCATCGTAATCAACTAACTCATAGGCACCCTTAGCAAGAACTCTTTTGACAATATAGGCGTCATGCCATAATGGCTCAAATTTTCCTGTACCTATTACATCAGCTTCTTGATCGTAGAGAAGGACCAAGTCACCCTCTGAGAAAATGCGAGGCTCGACACTTTTGTCGTATTGCGCCTTTATACGTCTTTTATGCGCTTCGTTGGCCAATTGGGCTTCACGACGTGTTTCATCAAGATGGATGAGGTTAAGGAGATGCACTTCTTCTTTAGAGGTGTCAGGTAACAATTTTATTGCGAGTTTTAACGATGATATTTCGCATTGGATTGATAAGATAGCTTCTAGACCATACACCAATTGAAAATGAGTAAATTCGGTCGCTTTTCTCACCGAGGTTCGATACACCCACAAGACGGAGTACATGATCAAATGCCAGTTTCTTTTATGAACTCCTATCATTCGTTGAAGCATTCATTTAAGAATTTTGTTAATAGCCTCAACTTGTCCATTTGATTGTGGATAATAAGGAGTAGAATTATCATGTGACAATCGTAACTTGATAGTCAATTCAGACATCACATGGTTGCGAAAATGCTTCCCATGATCTGTAGCTATAGCTTGTGGGACCCCAAACCGTGCAATAATGTGGTTGAAGAAAAACAATGCAGTTGTTTGTCCTGTGTTGTTGAATGTAGGCATCGCTTTGGCCCATTTGGTAAAATAGTCGACTACGACAATAATATAACCATGCCCCCCTGACAAAGGAGGGTTACAGGTCATGAAGTCAATACCCCATTTCGTAAATGGTCCAGCAGAGACAACAGGATGCATTGGCGCTGGCAGTTTGCAGATCTTACGATAAAAAATCTGGCATGCATGACAACTTCTGACTGCGAGGATGCAGTTTCGAAAAATAGTAGGCCAAAAGTAACCGACACAGAGTATCTTCTGTGCAGTTGCATATCTAGATAAATGTCCACCACAAGCCTCAGCATGACAATCATTTAACACTTTTTCGACCTCCTCATGAGTGAGGCACCTCCTTAAAATGGTATCGACACCATGACGATAAAGTGTATCCCCGACGATCATATAATCTTTGGCTTGGTATCGAATACGTCGCTGTTCAGAGCGAGAGGTATTAGGTCGAAAAGTTTTGGTTTGGAGATAAATGATGAAATCCCCATACCAAGGATCAGATTATCCGATCAGAAACAGAGACTCGTCTGGAATTGATGATTCCGACGTAGTTTCAATACTATCAGAGGGAAGGTCATAGAGAAGCCCAACCAAAACTAAAGACTTCTTTGACTTGGATTTGATAAATTCCAAATCAAATTCCTGCAAAATGACAATCCATTTTGAATATTTGCCCCCTAGCAATTGACGTGATAAGATGTAAGTCATGGGGTTGCAATCCGAAACTATTGTTGTTTTTCGGAGCAAGATATAATGGCGAAATCTTTGGACAGCTTGAACTGTTGCCAAGGCAAGCTTTTCTACGTATGAGTACTTAAATTTCGTATCATTGAGATTACGACTCAAATAATAGATCTGATGTTCAATTCCGTCTTCTACTTGGACCAATACCATAGCAATGGTAATTTCGGCCGCAGCAATATATAGGAAATAATCATTTTGATAATTAGGAGGATACATTAATGATGCTCGGACAAGAGTGTCCTTGATAGCATCAAAAGAAGCTTGCGCAACTTGGTCCCAATGGAAGGGAATCCCCCTTTTCAAAAGTAGAGTAAATCCTTTAGCCATTTCGGTGTAATTTGGAATGAACCTCCCTAGGAAGTTAGCCTTTCCTTGAAGTTTCTGTATCTGAAGTAAGTTTGACGGCGCATGCAAATCAAGAATGGCCTGAACCTTCAAAGGGTCAATTCAAATCCCTTCTTTTGAGACTACGAATCCAAGCAAATGACCAGAACCAACACAAAACACACATTTATGTGGATTGAGGCGTATTTTGTAGTGTCGGCAGCGTAAGAAAATGGCTCTCAAATGCATTGGGTGATCTGTCCAATTTCATGAATGCGCTGGATAAATCATCTAGATATGGTTGAACAATGTGCTTGATGTCATTGAAAGCATAATCCATGGCTCTTTGAAAAGTTGCCCCAACGTTCTTTAAACCAAACAGAAGTTTCCTATAAGAGAATGTGCCCCAGGGGTAGATGAATGTTGTCTTATGTTGATCATCTGGGTGGATATTGATTTGATTGTAGCCAGAAAATCCATCCATGAACGAAAATATTTCACATCCAGCACAATCGTCAATAATCTGGTCGATAAAGGGAGTAAGATAGTTGTCTTTTGGACAAACATGATTAACATCCCGATAATCGACGCACACTATGGAGATAGTTGTATTTTGGACAAGCATGATTAACATCCCGATAATCGACGCACACTCTAATGGTTTCTTGTTTTTTCATGACAGAAACGATATTGGAAACCCACTCAGTTAGCGGAACAGGGTAAATGAAACCAACACACAAAAGTTTTTCAACTTTTGCTTTGATGGCAGCAACTTTCTTCGGATGAATAGAACGAAGCCATTGACGCACTGGTTTGACATCATGATACATATTAATAGTGTGTTCAACTATACTAGTATCTATGCGTGGCATTTCCTTGTAAGACCAAGCAAATACGTCACGAAATTCACGAAAAAGAGAGCGATATGATTCAAGTTCTGATGGAGAACAAGATACACCGACATGAATATTCTCTACAATGCCAGTTTTGGTCGAAATATTGATAGAAATCGTTTCTTCGATATTTGAAAGATTTCACTCGGAATTGATTGCATTAATTGGAAAAGAATTCGAAAAGAATTTTTTGATGGATGGGTGATATAGTTCACTAAGATTATTTTCTTCATAATCAGGAAGATGGGAACGATGATGATAAACATCCCATGGTTCTCCTTTTGACATCATGGCTTCCAAAATATTCTCATCTGTCAAGAACGTTGAGGAAAATGGATCAGATGGAGTACCAAAATCTAAGGAACGATCAACCCAAACACTCGGCGACGTTGATTTCAGATTTGCCGCCCAAGCCAAATAGATTGATTGCTATGCCAACTCAATAGGGTTGGGCGGCAGAAATTCATCCAACGTAGAAATATCAGAATCACCCATACTCTTCCTTAAGCCAGATAAAGTGGAAGAGATCATGTAGCAGGTCTCTATACTTGCAATTTCTGCCGACGTCGTTGGTGGCGGTAATGCAAAGGTTCCCATAAGAGTGGAATCCTTTAAGAGTCCTACACCAATGTTCTGAAGTTCTATTTGGGGTATGTGAACAAACGGAACGCTTCCAGTTACTTGCGAAGTAGAGGCAAAGACAGATAGTTGATTAATGTCTGTAATTGTACCTTTATGTGGAAAGACAATCATTCTAAAATATGTAGAAATAATAGCAGTCATCGCATATACCCATGGTCTTCCAAGTAAAATATTATAGTCAAGGGGTCCATCAACAACCTCAACCTCAATATTCACTGTTTTGCCCCCTAGTTCAACATGCAGGTTGTTAATAATACCACAAGGTTTGTATGTACGTCCATCAAATGCCTTCAATGTCATTGATGATTGTGATAAGTGCGGCGAGGCAAGTGACTTCCAACAGTTTAGAGACATAATGCATGTAGATGCTCCCTCACCAATAATAGTGCGACGAACAAGGTGACTGAGAACATTTACTTGTATGGAGAATGCCAATTCTATTGGTAGTTGCGATACATAGCTCGTATGATTAAATACGACAAAATTGGAATCAGTCGGATCAATTCGACCAATAGCCGAGATTTTGTAGTACCTCAAGAGCAGACATAGTTGAAGGGGATTGAGCCAAATCTTCAACTATATTATAGTTTTGTGTAGCTCTTGCTCAAGGATTATATGTCGATTTATGAATTACTCCCTTTGGTGGCTTGATTGTCAATTCAGGAATAGCAGTAGGCGGTACTGATTCTGTAGATGGATTTGTTGTCGAGGTAGTAGGTTGATCAGTGGCCTGACTACCATAATCTTTATTTCAAGTCGACACCAAAATATCTGTTGAAGGTTTTGTGACAGATAACATTAACACTTGGGAACTAGGAGTTGGATCCCTAGCAACCATATTTGTGTCTGGATTTGGAAATGGGTTTGCCAACACAACTAATGCATGAGAAGTCTTTATGATTTTTGAGACTTCAGCTTGGTGAGGACAATCCCTAACAAAGTGTTTCTCATTACAAATTATGCATGGATAACAAGGTTTCCGAGGTCCAGACGGTTGATCAGATGATCTTTCCTACGGGTTAGAAGTTTGCTTTTTCTTTGATTTCCCCTTTTTCTTACTTCCTGGTTACTTGTCACCTTTGCCTTTGTCAAATGACACGACATTAATTTCGGAAGTAGGAGCAGGATCAGAGGCAGTAGGGCAGTGTATGCTTGCAGTGCCTATCAAGCCGTCTCCGGCATGAGAGTCCTTTAATTGAAGAGGAACATTGAAATTAGATCTTGGCGCATTAGGGATTTTTTCATAGGGCATGCCGGATTGAGTATAAATCAAGTCTAAATATTGGGCACAAGCGATAACTTGCTCTTCTGTGACGATGCCACCCTTAGCCACATCCTTTTTTATAGATGGTAACAGGGACTTAATGAACCATTCAACAAGTAGCTGATCCGGAACAAATGTCTTAACCATTCATCGACGATGACGCCATTCATGAATATGATTAGAGATGTGAGTAGCATTAGTCTGTTTGAAATTGGTCAAGAGTTCTGTTCCAGTTTCATATCTGCTGGGTAACTGGAAATGGGTCAAAAAGACAGTAGCTAGGGCTGTGAAATTATCAAAACAAGCTCTAGGTAATTCAATGTACCATTTTGCAGCGGGACTTGTGAGAGTACGTTGGAAAAGACGTAGTCGAACAGAATCATCATTCAGGGAATTTGATGAACACCATAAATGATAAGTCATAACATGAGTCGACGGATCTTCTCCAGGGTTTCCATTGAACTTAGGAATATCCGAGGGTAATTTATGAGGTATCACTGGCCACCAAGGAGCATAGTTGATTGGATCATTGGTTAATCGATTTAAATCTGGTAACTCTAAAGTTGCAACAAAGGGCAACTGTCAATTAAGGTCAGGTTGAGCATAGCCAAGGTAAGATGGAATTGCTTGAGCAACAGGCCGTTGAGCACCAGCATAAGGAATCTGCTGCTGGTAACCCAGATAGGGGTTGTTTTGCATAGCAAACGCTTGAGGATTCTGTTGACCAAAACCTGGATATGATACTTGTTGAAATGAAGTTTGAGGCATTTGCACCTGTGGCTGCCAAGGGATCTGTCCACCAATGTTATAACCCAAATTAGGATAACTTGGATTCGGTTGATATTTATAACTCGGTTGCGGTTGTAACATCCCATAAAATGGTAGACCAACTTGTGAATAGATAATTCCTAGTACAAGTTGTTGTAAATTAACCAAAGGATTTGGAGTCTGTGGACCCAACATTTGATGATATTGAGTTGGAGGACCTGCTTGATAAGGTTGATGTACAATATTTTGATTATGTAACAATGGTATAGATGTATTAACAAGTGGTAATAAAGTGGGTGTAACAAGTTGAACCGATTGATACGATTGTACAACCGTTTGTGGTTGGATAGGCAGAGTGGGCTGCCATTGACAAACATTTGTTTCAACATTAGATTGACCAAAAAGTGATGGAGTACTGTCATATTGGGTGACCAAAGGTTGCCCCCCAGCATGAGGAGGATAATAAGATGGAAAATATTGCTCTCCAAATTCTGGGAGTCCAGTTGATATGGTACTTAAAGGAATAGACCCAGATGGACTGGCTTGATATTTCCCTGATGATGTGTATAATAAATCAAGTCATTCAGTACTTACGATAGGATTACCAGTTAAAATACTGGATGATGACATTGGTAAAGTCCATGGATTTGAAGATGCACCAGAAAAAATTCCAGATAATGATTTGTAACTTGATGGGACCATAGGGCCACCATGAAAATATGACTCTGGTGAGGTTGTAAACATCGATGGGGTAGCGAGGGCAGGAGCTGACGTAATTGGAATAGCTGGCCCAACCGAAGATGTTGGTTCAGATTAATAGACCAAATGTATACCTTTTTAAATCAACGGGATTTTGAAAAGGGGGAAGATCAACAAAGGCAGAGGGTGTCGATTGAGAAAAAGACTCGTACAGGTAAAGGTCCTCCCCAAAATGGGTTGGAGTTAAAGGTGTATTGTCTTGTGTGATTTCTTCAATCGCAATTAAACCAGATTGAAGTATTTCACCATCGGGCCCAAAGTATATTTCAGATGGTTGACTGTGTGATATAGGAGTTTCAATAGCTACAAAACTTTGTGGGATGACCAAGGTAGGAACAACTTCTGATCGTTCGACTTCAGGATTCAGATGTTCTGGCAAAGAAGAGACAGGATCTGGATCAATTTGTGGTTGAACAACGTCGGGTCCAGGAGGTATGGTCTCATTGATTGGATGGATCGTGACCACGGGTAGATGTGAAGACTCCGTTTCGACAATAGTAGACGAACCAGGATGTGTAGAAGCAACTTGAGCTAACTCTAGTTTATTAGAAAATGATGTATCACCAGAGGTATGGATTGTACTTGATTCGATAGATCATGATCGCCTTCGCCTACCAGAAGTATCTTCTAGTGGTAAAGGTGGTTTTAAAGCTAATCTACGCGAACGACGGGGGAAAGGATTTTGTTCTTCCACGATTACTGATTTATTTTAACCAAAAACAAATAAACAAAATAATAGGGTAATTCTAGGCAAAAGGATTGAACAAGAAACTGTGAACTGCAGAATACCTCTTGGCGAACCAAGAAGTACGGGCAGACAATCTCCCCGAATGTTGTGTTCGGTGTATCACAATTTACAAGGTGGCTGACTCGGTTCACTATGGATGGATAACACCTAAAAGTTGTCCTCCCAAATACTCGAAGGTGTTAAACACACACATGGTGTGAGAGAAAGATAAACACACACAACAAGAAACTCAACACACAATGAAAGATAAGCGTGCAACTCTCATATTTTCCATTATACATGATGTACATTTATAGTACAATGGTGTGACTCTTGGTTTCTCATTCCAAGATCACTTGGACTCCATTGTGACTTTTCACATTCCACACCTATCCATGGAGGATTAGGTGTTCCAACATTCCCCCCCTTAATCCGAAGGGGTATGTGTGAGTCCAAGAAGAGAGTTGTAATACAAATCTGCGGAGTATACATGGCAACACTTGGGCTGAATCAACTCTCTGAAATGTTGGAAAAAATATGTGGTTTAAGGATGACCACCAACACTGGAACGCAATACTTGTTGCAATTCCCGGAACTCTTCCAAAACTAGCAAGAAGTTGAAAGCTTATGCTAGAGGAATTGTCCCTCATATAAAAGGGAGACCTTCAACCTAAAAGAAGGGAGGTCTACAACATGTGATGGTTTTAGGATTACCAACAACACTTGAATGCTTGAAGCATTTCCTGGAACTCAACCAAAGCTGGCAAGAAGCTGAAGGCTTCTGCTAGAGGAAGTGTCCCTCATATATGAAAGGGAGACCTTCAACCTAAAAGAAGGGAGGTCTACAACCTGTGATGGTTTAAGGCTGTCCACCAACCAAAGGCATGCTCATGGGCATCCGTGTCTCTGGCTACATCTCTGAATCTGGAATGACGAATTGTGGCTCAGGCTCGCTTGAACTGCTGTGTCTCTGGCTACAACTCTGAACATGGAATGAGAGATTGTGGCTCAGGCTCGCTTGAACTGTTGTGTCTCTGGCTACAACTCTGAACATTGAATGAGAGATTGTGGCTCAGGCTCGCTTGATCTAATGTCGAAGCTTGTAGATGACCACCATTTTCCCCCCTGTCAGGGACAAGGTGAGATGATGGTGAAAACTCAACTACAAGTTTGCTCAATATTCGTGAACATGTTCTGACATGCAACTTAAACATCTTCTTGGCTGCTGATGCCCATTGCCAAGAAGCGATCCATCCAAGATGAATCTTGGTTCTTGTAGGAGGCTTGTGTCTGAAGCATCTGTGTGAAGAATGGGTGTGCCGACCACAGTGCTTGTATGGATGAAGATCAAAACAATGATCTTTCATATGGCCAACTCGATCACAGTGTTGGCATTTTTCAATCTGTTGTTGTTGTGGAAGTGGAGCAGGATCTGAAACAGCTGCAGGTGAACTGTCATACAGGAATCCGGCACTCTGAAATATGATGGGCTTGGTGTAGTCTGGAATATGAAAGGACACATCCTTTTCATATCCAAGACTAGTTCGGTGCTTGTTGTGGACAAGCTCTTCCCAAGGTCTACTGATGGGCTTGAGAAGTGCAGGTTGAACTGCTGCATCTGCATGTGCTCTTGTGCAAGGAACTGAATGTGAATCAACTGCAACTTTACTGACTTGCTGTTGATGGGAGTCTTTCACAATATTCTGTACAGAAACAGGTTCAGAATGGTGACTCTTTTGTTGAAGTTCATCTTGTTGAAGCTGAGATTCCAACTGCAAAAACTCAATCTTTTCTTGTGCATCTTGTAAACAACTTTGAATATTACAAAGAGCATTCTTGCTCATTTTTATCATATCATCAACATTTGAATGAATAAGGTTATTCAACAACTCTAATGCCTCATTGATTTTAGCCATTTTCAACAACTTAGGCTCAAAATAAAGGGTGTCGGCTTCGACTGAAAATGCACCCGTTTACAATGTGATTCAACTTGATTTCAAAGAATACAAATGACTTCAAAAGAACCTCCAACTACGGAAATATCAAAGTACAAAATCTGCTCCTCAAATGATGGAGGACAATCAACAATTTTCAACAACTCAAACACTGATTGCAGCTATGAATGAGCAATATCCGCTCACAATACAATATCTATGCAAAGATATTTTGTAAATGTGCAGCTGAAAACACTATGCAAGAAGCCTTTAAGGGAGTTGATTTTTTTTTTCATTAAAGAGTTGTTTTCCACCAATAACAACTCGTCTTCACATGTAAATTTCTTCAGAAAATCACCCTTCTATATGTGCCACAAATTATAAAATGTAAATTGCACTTTTCTCTATGTATTCAATCCATCTGCTCACATGCAATTTCCTCTTTTTCTGTTGTTCGTTTTCTCTCTTCCTCTCTCTGTGCTGTTTTATTTATTTATTTATTTATTTTTGTTATAAAGAAAGGAATTTAAAAAATAAAAACTGGGATTAAAAAAAAATGGGTTGGAGGGATTAACTAAAAAAAATTTAAAAGTCGAATTTTAAAATTGGGAGGGAGGGGAATTAATTTAAAAGGGGGGGAGGGGGGGGGGGGGGGCTGGAATTTAATTGTAGAAATTAAAATCGAAAATTTAAAAAAATTTGAAATGGTCGAATGGCCAATGGGGGAGTTTTCTGCGTGAGGGGGAGGGCCGAAAGGCCGTTGGGAATGGGGAGGCGGAAGGGGAGCGATAGGGGAAAGGAGGGGGAGTGGGTGAGCGGATAGGGAGAGGGGCCGAAGGCCGGTGCGATGGGTGGGTTAGCGAGGGCAAGGGGTTAGCGTTTGAAGGCAGGGCGAAGTGTGCAGTGGTGAGGGGGTGCACTGTGTGTTGAGTGCGGCGGGTTGGGGAATGTGGGGGGACGTGAACAAGGGTTTGTGAGAGGGGGTCGAGGGATGGGGAGCAAGGAGGGGCGGGGGAGCGTTGTTTGAGTGTTGTTGTGAGGAATGAGCACAGGGTAAAGTGCGCAGGGTAAAGGGGGAGCATAGTGGAGTGTTGAGAGGAGCGTGGGGTTTAGTAAGGAAGGGCGTGGTCGAGTGTAGAGTGGTAGAGGGGAGGGTCGAGATGTAGGGTGGGACGTAGGGAGTAGGCCACGGGGTATGGAGCTGTGAGTAGAGCATAAGGGAGGGGGCAGGGATTAGTGGAGTGACAGGGTGAAGTAAGGGGGAGTTCGTTAGCGGGTTGGGCAGAAGGGCACGAGAGCGTGTTGAGTGGGCAGAAGGGCACGGGAATGAGGTGGGGACATTGTGTGTAAGCGTTGAGGCCCAAGTCCATATTAGCACTGTCTAATGTGAAACCGCACAATGAGAGCACCCCTTTATACTTATTGTACTGTAACACCGCCCAATATACTCGAAAGTACGTGGACGAGATACGATATACTTACGCACGTGGAGTGAGGTATCACACTCGAAATGTATCGCAGACAAGTTAACGACAACTGCTATGTTTTACGACGCCGGAACACGTCTCTAGCCTAGACCTTCTAAATGTTATTGTTATGGTTCCAATGCTTTGTTAGGTAAATTGAGATTAATTTTATGTTGATCTTGCTTACAATTTTCCTTTCAAAGGTTCACCGCGATGATGTATTAGAAAATTCCTAAAGTGCAACTAGAAATGATAAGCAATCTTTCACTTTTAGTTTCTTCAATGAAACACCTAGCTACTAGAGGGAAATAGCAAACAATTTGTGAGCAAACAAATCAGAAAAAACAAACTAAATGCAGATTTCCTAATTGTTCCTTTTTGCAAAACACACAAAAATCCTATATGGAAATGCATATTTTTCTTTTTCAGTTCCTTTAATGTTATGAATGCAGAAAAGAAACTAAGCGTACTAAATCAACAAATCAAATGCCTTTTACTTTTGAGAAATGAGGAATATAAACAACAATTTCTCTTTTGAAGGAAAAATGAGGAATGAAACAACAATTCTTCCTATCAGGAAACGAAGATTTTACGGCAATTTCCTTTTTCAAAAGCAAATGGATCTAATGTGACAGTAAAAATACTTTGAAATAAACTTGCCAATGATAAAGAAAAATGCTTTAAACAAACATTGAACAAAGTTTCTTTCAAAGGAGGAAGAAATATATAGATTCACTGGTCAATATGAGGTTCAAACTTTTCAAAAGACAGCAGAAAACAAACTGAATCAACTTGTAAAGACAAATTCAATGGAATCTAGATGGTTTCAGGGGTCAACATAGTCTCTAAGGGGAGACAGTGCTCTGCAACGCAGGCCTGAAAGGGAGACAATGCTATGCAAAGCACTGTGTCTTGTCCAAGAGTGCATTGGGCGTAGTGTATAAGGAAAAACACTACTGTTTAATACACTTCTTTTGCAAATTAATATATGAAAAAGTTTGATCTTTGTGAATAACAACTACTGGGCGGATCTAAGTCACCTAGTCTAAGAGAAATTCTCCCCAGTAACATCGCCAATTTGTTGGAAAAAATTGTGAATTACGGATAAAACACGCTTCCCTAGACATATGACAGTCTAGAACAACAGATTAAAGACTATATGACTACCTTTCCTAACTCATAAAAGACACACAAAGGATTAGAAGCTTACTTGTAATCGAAGCGCTTCTAAATGGCTCCTTCTGTCGCTTCCGTTGTAGCTTCAAATTCAAGCAGTTTGTAGGAAAAATGTTTCCTGCAAGAAAGAACACTAAAACAACAGAAGATAAAAATAATACAGATGTCTATTCAAGTTAGTTAGCTAAATCAGTAAAACATAAACAATATACATCAACTAAGATGTTGCAATATGGAAAATCAAAGCCAATACAGATGCATATAGGGAAAAGTAAGTTGTGTTCTTTATTGATGATAGAAGGAGAAATTACAACCAAATGTCTGATTTGAAGCGACCCTTCCAGCAACGATCCTTAGCCCCATCATAGTATACATCTCTCCAGCAGCTGTTACACAAATCTAACTCTCAATTGAAAATCCACCAGCATTTCTCTACTCAAATCCTTTCTTATCAAACACTCAGATCTGTGCTCAATTTATAGAGGAGTTGAATGTTGTTTTGCAATCAATGACTTTCCAATAATAGGCAAGACATGTTTCCAATCTTCTAAATGTCAAATGGACACTTGTATTCGAAGCTTGACACATGTGAACTCTTCTAGAAGGCACTGGCCAAGTGGAGATTCCAGAACAATGAGAATTTTGCTCCCAATGTGACTAACGCACCCATAGATGTCAGGAAGTGCTTTGCAGAGTAGCCTTGCATGGGGCTACCTACATATGCAACACACTTCGTCCCCTTAAACTTCAAACCTTGGAAACCTTTGCTTGATGAAAGTCATGCTTGATTTGTCTTGTTCTTGCCTTAGGGCATGTAGCAACTTGAAATGATAGGGAATGATAGACCCTTAATCATTGGTCCTGGAGATGATGCTCAGTTAACTAGGTCATTGGGAATGATGCCCAAATTGACCTATAACATCAATGCACCAAATTCTTAATGAATCATTAATTTTCATTATATAGTTCAAATCAATATACCAAATATAGTGCATTGTTATTGACATCAATACACTTTTCACAATATCATTTTTATTGTTATTGAATTTTATGAACAATATTTATCCAAATAATATAATTTGCAGTGTGTTGTTGAACTTAATACACCAAAGAATTTTTCATTCTATCATTGTTGAAATTAGTGCATCCAGTTGTTTTGCATTATCGTTGCTAATATGAATGCATTCGTGCTAAAATTGATGCATACAATCGTCTTGCAATGTAGATTTTTTGAAACACATTACATCGTTTCGTAGTGTACAATTGTTGGAATCCATGTACCAAGTCTCTTTGCAGTTTATAATTAATGATGTTAATCCACCTAGCATTAGATCATTTTGCATCGTTGACATTTATGTAATTTCCCAACAAAACGAATTAGTATAACAAACAACATCTATATTAGTCATATAACAATTTATAATATCACACTGCTTGTGATGCTTTTACTAGAAAACAACTTACCATATTATAATTATTACTATATTATAATTATTGTAAGAATTATGCATCTATAATAGTTTGAAATATTTTATGAATTTACGAAATTTTTATTGAGCTAGGCTCATTTTATAGCCCAGTATGAAGGGATGTGTAAGTTTGTCCCGTTCCCCTTTAAAAAAAATAAAAAATAAAAATAGAAATGATGTGTTAAATAGACAAAACAATTGGATATAATAATAAAAAAAGGAATATTTTGTAAAGTAATTAGAAGTAAAAAAATTGTGTGAGTAAGATGTTTAAATCTTGTACTTTTCAAAGATATTTCAACAAGAAATTTAAATAAATTATTTGAAGATCTTTGTTAACTAATATATGTCGATATCAACTTCATTTATATCTATATATAGAAAAAAAATTGTTAAAATAAAATATTTTAATGTTGTATGTAAAAAAATATTCAATGTGGGTGCTATTCACATATACTTAAAAATATAATAATAATAATAAAACTATTTTAAACTCCATGATAAAATGTTTGGATGTACATGTTATGTAAAATATTTTAATGTCAATTACATATCTTTTTAAAAAATTATGTATATATCATGAAAAAACTATGTTTTTATGGCTAAAATTTGGTCCCATATATACTCTATTTAGCATTCACAAATACAATTTAAAAAATGAAAAATAACACATTGTATTTTACACTTTAAAGAAGTTTGCACGTGAAATTTTTTGATCCCTCTCGGCTCTTTTTACATCTGTACTTGAGATGGATCTATGTTGGTGTAGTTTGGATACAACCATATTGACATTAATGTCGTTGTAACTCATATAGATTATATTAGAACAATTCAAGTGCATCAATGATGAATTCATTTAAACAAATGTCATAAATCTAATAAAAATTGGACCATGGCGAAGTGAAATGTATATAGAATTGATGCAGACTAGCTGCAAAAAATTCAGAATGCGTCGCGGAACTGTGGTTTATAATTCCACAAAACTCCCTTACTTGCAGTGGACTTCACCTTTTGGAATTTCTCAACATATATACGCGCGCAATCACAACGTTACTTTATATGGACCACACATAAAACCCAACACAAATGCATACACGTAGAACTTTCTTAACGGAGGGTCCCACAAGACTCCCGACCAATTACAGGCAATCACACTTCGCGAACTTTACAACATAACATAAAGGTTAAACCTTATTTCCTGCGGTCTGCGATGTTGCCCTGTGCTTCCACGTGCTTTCTCCACTTCGCATTGCAAAGTATTTAACTTACCTTGCGACCGCATTAACGCTAAATTTGAATTGTTGTGATTTGCGAAATCGCTTCTCAGTGCGCTTCAATCCCCGTCGTTGGCCTTTTTTGGATCCGACGGTCCACGCTACGCCCTTGTAGTACCACTTTGCATCGCAAGTTAAATACTTTAACTTGCGAAGTCTTAACCGTGACTTCTATTTCTTACGATGTGCGAAGTTGTTCTGCACGCGATGTGCCTTCTCAACGTCGATCGGTGTTGGATCTAACAGTCCTTGCGGTGCCTGCAAATCTGATTAACCTTCTGGATGTGCGATCAATGTAATGTGCGATTTAACAAAGAAATAAAACAATACATTTAAAACATAGAGCCCAATCAAAGCACAAAACACTTGGAATTAATTTAAAAATGAAACATACAGAGCCAAGCTCTTAGATGGCTGGTTTTTACATGTATTTCTCCTCTCTATTCTCTCATTTCTCGCACTTATTCCACACCTATTCCACTCTTATTTCACTCTCTTTCTCTCTACAGATGGCAGAACCCCACAATGGTCGATTTGGTTTGGCTTTATGCCTTTCCAAAATCCCCATGTGGTTGAGAAACTGCCATTCAGTTTCAGAACAGTTTATTCAACTAAATACTTAACTAATCCTACTTTGACTATTATTTTAATCTGCAAATTACAATGGCTATGTTAGCCCAAATTAACTTAAAACAAAGTAAAATAGAATTCAAAACTTCTTTCCTTGTCCAGCATAAGAAATCAACTCCAGATGTAGCCTTTCAGTTGCATGCTCCTGCATCTATAATGCAAAATTTTATTAGTATACAAACATATTATCTTGTGAGAAATAAAATAAAAGATAATTTATTTTAATGTATCCATTTTTGAGTGATTGAAAAATTCTATGGTGAGTATTTTGTGCATTTTATAAATTTAGATCATAAAGACATCCAAAGACATCAAATTCATGATGGAAGAAGAGAATACCAACAACATCCCATTCTTAGACATTCTCCTTCTTAAAAATAAAGATGGGTCTCTTGGACACGATTTTTTCAGAAAAAAAGCACACACCGAAAACTATCTTCACGCTGTGTCACACCATCACCCAATACAAAAGATGGGTGTTCTCAAGACCCTTTTCACAAGAGATGTAAGAATATGAGATGATAATCATGTTGAAGAAGAGATGGAATACCTAAGAAAGGTATTTTCTAACATTGGATATAAGAATAAATACATCATTAAAGCCATCAACACAACTCAAACCATGAAGGAAGATAGACCCCTGCAAGATTCCTCCTAATCCCCTAGCAATAAAACCTATCTTCCATACATTCAAGGTGTCACAGATAAACTTGCCAAGGTCCTCAAAAAGAAAGGAATAGAAACCTCCTTTAAAACCTTGACCACCATAAAACAAAATATGATATATGATAAAGGCTCTCATGACCGGCTCCAACAAAATGGTGTTTACAAGATCATATGCTCATGTGGTAAATGCTACATAGGGGAGACATGAATATCCTTCAAGCTCAGACTAAAAAAACATGGCGTTGATATTAGAATTGGCAAAACTCGATCCTCGTCTATGGCAGAACACACTACAAATACATGTCACCATATGTGCCTTGAAGACACCAAGTTTATCTCTAATGAAAAGCACCTATTCAAGCGTAAAGTTCGAGAGGCGTTGGAAATTATTAAGTATTCACAAAATCTTAACAGGGATGGGGGTTTGGAGATTTGAAAAAATTGGATTTTCTTCACTCCCTTAGGTATGGCTTGACCCTTTCCCTCTCAACTAAAGTCGATACTATTCTCTCCTCTCCCCTTTCTCTTTCCCTATTTCCCTTGTCTCCTCCTCACATGCCCACTCTTCCATGATTTCCTTTTCCTCTCTCCCCATCCATTCTTCTTCCATAACCTTATTAATAATTAAAAAATGAAATAAAATAAAATAAAAAATAAAAATCTATTATACTATTAAGGTAATAGTTCATGACCAATAACTATTAATCTTAATCTTATATGTTATCAATACCAACATCTTTCTAATTTTCCCTATCCTCCCATTAATAACTATTTCAATAATTAATTAAATTCTTAATCACCTAACCATAAGGTCATTATTGTAATAATTAGTTACAGTATTAGCAATAATAATAATCGTTATTATTACTAATAATTGAAAAACTAATTATTATAATATCTTATAAACTCCCTCACCCTTCCTTTTTCCCTTTTAATCTTAAATATTTTTCATATAATAGCCTCATTTTAGTAATTTTAGATTTTATTACTAATACTCCTTTTTCCCTTTTAATCTTAAATATTTTTCATATAATAGCTTCATTTTAGTAATTTTAGATTTTATTACTAATACTATAACGAACACTTATAATAAATTCAAAATTCCATTAACTTGCCCTTATAAAATTAAAATTAAAATGACAATAAAAATAAAAATTGAAATCTTAATTAAATTAAATATATTAATTGTTTTTAAAATCATTATTAATTTTCTTTATATTATATATTTTCATTGTTGGTTGCTCCATCTTTCTTTTCTCCCTTCTATTTCATATTTATTTATCCTTCAAACCTTGTTCTTCTCCATGAATTTGTTGTGGCGATGAGTCTTGTTGTAGACTTGAAACATCGACACAAAAACATAGACACTATGGTTTATGATCCGAATTTACAAACTGCACATCATCCATTTTTAAGTAAAAGTTTCTTTTCTTATAAAGTAAAAAAAAACAAAGAATGTTTATGCTAATTCATTTTTAATGTTGCCATTTTTATGTGACAATCCATCTAAATGTGTTGTAAGGAGGAATATAAAAATTGTGAAGAGGCCTTTCTCTATACATTTCTAAAGAGAAACCCCTTAGAATTATGGAGTTTATTCATGTAGTTTATTTGAGTTTGCTTAACTAGTGGAAACCTTCTCGTAATACTATGGACAATGTAATATATTGTATACTGCAGAGTTCAAGTGATGGGAACCTTTAAATACCAATGCCTTTTCTTTTTAATAATTAAAATTCTTTAATAATTGAAGCAAATAGATGGATTCTACAAACTTTTCTCTCTACAAAGAAATATAGTGTTTAAACTTGTAACTATATTGTTGCAATAGTGAGTGTTGTATATATCGTATTGTTGACATGCAAAATAAGGTTTATTGGCCATGGATGAATCTAGGATTCTCTAATGTTTGAATGCTAGACTAGGCCATTTACAACTCTAGTTTCTCTATTTCTCTACATTTTACACTATTCTATAGTTGTGTTTTTATGTTCTTGTTGAAAGTTTTTGGTTATATTGATGTGCAAAAGAGTAGGCTTGGCATTAGCTTTCAACTAGAAGCTAGTCTCCCATACTCGAGATTCATTTATGGTGAAAAACATATCACAAAAATATTTTAACCATGAAGAAATTTATTTATTTTCAATTACATGAATAGTGATGTAATTAAGGGTTAAGTAAGAGAAATTTTTGAGAAGGTAAGGATGAGAATGGAATCAACAAAGAGGAGTTCTATCTCCATCTTTCTTCTTTACAATTCAAAATTGAAGAACCTTTATCATTAGCTAATAGCATAATTTATTTCTAGCCATTAGACTTATGTAACAATTATTTTTTAATAACTTGTTTATTCTCTAGCAATGGTTATTATTTTTGAAGAAATACTTGAGAGAAGTGACGCTGAGGGATTACTATTCTAATAGAATTCTAATTGGGTTTCCAATAAAGCAATTTCCTTGTAATGATTTCTTTCATCACTAATGTCTCAGATAATGGTTTTATCTTCAATTGATATGTCCATTATGCGAACATGGGTTTTTGGCAGCTCTGTCCAAGTCGTAGCTCTTTGTGGAAACCTTTTTCATCTCTTGATCTCTTCTTTTATCTTTTGAACATATGGCTTTTATGTGATTATAAAGAAAATGTAATAAAAATGACAATTGCTATTGAGTGAGTCTAATGGTTAAGAGTATAGTTTGAGTGGGCTTGATGGTTAAGAAAATTTGTCTCCTAAAAAGTCACAGATTCAAATCTAGAGGGGGGCAGAGTATGTACATCTCTATAGACTTTAGCGGTTGAATCACAACACAAAGGTCCTTGTCTCACAAACAAGGGGGTCTCATACACTAATTTGATGTGTAGCTTAGCTGTGACCTCAAAATTAGATTATAATTATTATTACTAGTAGTAGTAGTTTGTGCTTTGTGTAGGTTAGTGAAAGTTGTTAAGGTGTTTGTGCTCTCAATTTGCAACTAGTTAAACCAATTTGTAAAGTTGTAGGTTGAGCATGAGATTTCAGAAAGCTATTTTTTCAAGATTAGTTTTTATTGAGTAGCACACTATAAAAATGTTTTAACCATTAATAATCCTTTTTTAAAAACTTTCCAAAAATATATATATAATCATGTAAGCAACCCAACACAACACAACTAATTTCATAAGAGGGGCTTTATATATATATATATAGCCCCTCTTATGCAATTAATTGTGTTGGGTTGCTTACATGATTTTTGTTTGATGAAACTAGTAATTCCTTTACATGTTCAAAAGACACTAACTAGTAATGCTATTCATGTTTCCATTATTCTCTACAAGTTAATGTCATTTTTGAAGGGGTCTGAATTGTATAAAATATGATGATCATGCAATTATGAAATTCAACTTCTATGTGTATTTTTGTATCATTTAGTTTGTACATTGTTTAGTGAGAAATAGCGGGAAAACCACAATTTAGTGATTTTTCCTTGTCTCCCATTAGGATTATAGTTTTCAATAAAATTTGTATGCTAATCCATAAGAGTGAATAATAGTTTCTGAAATTGGTCTTTGAGTAGTGTTGGGCACTTTGGTTTTCCTACAAGGAACATTTGGACTAAGTTATCGAGGATAGCTTGATGAACATTAACAGTAAAAATATTTTTTGTAACCATTATCCTTTAATCCAAAAAGTGGTACCATGAATCATAAAGTGCTAGCATTCATTTTGTAATTTTTCCCTAATCAAGTTGATATTTATTGATCACTTGGCATCCTTGAATGAAATTATAATGGTATCTAGTCATTGAGAACATAGTTAATAGTAGGTGTGTAGGCGGTTATTATACACTTGAGCATAAAATGGCTTTGCCAATAATGGACATCATCATGGTTCAAACAACATTCAATAAAGTACTAGTGATCTTGCAAATTGGTTAATTGATAGATATATAGAATTAATTGGTTAATATGCAAACTTACTAAATTGCATCAATTTTAATGGTCTAAATTTTCTGAGTAAATAATTTATTTACTAAATGTTTTACAACAATAATAAAACATTTGAAAATTGTAGCTAATATTCCCTAAGGAAGATTATGATTTTATGATGCTAGTAGCCAATCCTTAACCTTTGATGTAAATGATGAACTAATATTATGCAATGGTTCAATGGAAAACAATAGCTAGCTATATTATCCTTAATAAGAATATTGTAAATATTTTCTACATTTATATTCATATTTTTAGGAAAATAATAAAAGAAATATAATAAGAATGATTATATATTATTGGAAACTATAAATATTAGGCAACACTATGATGAGATGGAGATAAAGTTGTGTGAATATTTGGATGAGATAGAGATAAAGAGTAAATATTTGTATAGTTCATATTTGCTTTTGAATATTTAATATTTTATATAATCTTTAATTATTAGCTATGGACTTTATTATATCACAATCATTGCCTCGTCAACCACTATTGGGTTCCTTTCATGGGTTTTTTATTGTCTCTCTCTAGGCTAAGACCCTTGTTTATGTCTTGTTGCAACATATGTAATTTTAATGTTTAGCAATGGTCATTGGTGGATGATAAGGCTTATGGGAATTTTGGTGATCAACCAATTTATTTTTTTGAGTTTTGCTAGTGCCTGTGGTGGTTGCTTGTGCAAATTTAACCTTAATATTTGCTTCTGAGCTCAGTTAATCTTCTTATATTCTTTAGTTATATATTTTCATCAAACAAATATCAAGATTGAAACAGTAAAAATAGAGGGCATAAAAATTAGGCTCTCAACTAGGGAAAAACCCCTCCAAGGGGAAAATCTAGAAAAAATTCTTCTCTTCTTATAAAATTTGCTTCAAATGAGACAACAAAGACCCAAACCCTAGACCAAGTCCTCCTCTAAGTACCAAGTCAACCCTCTAACAAGTTCCTCTCTAATTTTGCACCAAACAACTTTAACCTACAATTTCGACCTTCTAGCTTCAATATTGCAACTTGACCTGCAGTTTTCATCATGCAACTTCAAACCTTGTTGTTGTTGTAGAAACCCTAGTTCAACTTCCTCTTGAGACATTCCTAGAATAAGACAAATCTTCCCAAGGTCAGCAAGGTCAAGATAGAGTATTTTTCCTCCCAACAACAAGATACTACACTTCATCTTACTGCAACATAGTCTTGCAATTTCAACCCTTCTTGGAAGCTGCAAAAACCCTTGTTTTCACATGTGTGAAAGACTGAGCCCAAAATTTGATTTTTCCTTGTCTTTTTGGATTCCTTTTGTCTTCCATACCTTCGCTCCTTCCTTGTCTCTTCTTGCCCTAGACCAAACTTTTTCTCTTGAGATCGAACTTCTTGCTGAGTGAGTGCTAAATGAGGCCAAACTGCTCCTTTTTATAGCCATTTCAAGGGGTTGAATTACCTCCTTTAGGCCGACTTGAATCTGCCAAGGCCGACTTATACTTTTGGAGTTTCTAGGAGTTTCTATACTTAAAAATAATTCTTTTCCAATTACATTTTTCTTGGAAGGGTCTTATAAACATGATGTTGATTCCATTGGCTCGTGACAATAAATCCTAAGACCTAACAACCCTTAGAAGCACGAAGAACATGATTTTACCTAGAAGACTATCAATAAGAAGCATGAAACCCATGCTTTAATAATAATAAATTTTTCTTTTCTTCTTTTATTTGTTACATAGGATACATATTGAAATGAGTACAACAACAATGATGAAGTCTGAAACTAGTTACATTTTCAACACTCCCTCTTAACTAAGGAGGTATTCATAATTGTACAACTAGTACAACATCATTCTCAAACTAAATATTTTTCATAAGAAGAGTCGGATTGATAAGCCAACTATAAGCATCATCATTATTACCAATATTGTCACTGAGGCCTAACTTGAAAAGCTCAATTATATTCGAGAGCATTATGCTGGGAGGCTTTACATGTGATACTGCACTACCTCTACAAGCCTGCACATACCCCATCCAAATGTCTACAAGGTATTTCCTTTTAGGGCTATTCTTATCTTGAATCTCCAATCTCGAGTCCTCAAATAACATCGGTCCTCTTCGACCCCTTTTATCTTGGATACTTGTCCCATCCTCAAAGAGTGACGATGTCGTTCCTTTCTTGGAAGATTTATCCTCGAGGAAACCAAAAATGCTTATCCAATCCTCCTTCATTCTCTCTTTATTACTCGAAGAAGAGAATGCATGTGTGATGTCCAACATCACTCCCTCCCAACCAGAGAGGATATCCCTATTCCTTATTGACGAAGGAATGGATCCTTGCTCCTATTCAAGGAGACTCCTTTACTCCCTCTCAAATCTAGAGGAGATTCTAGACTTCGTTTCTATTTGGGAAGTCGACACCACAAGCTTTACAACTTGTCTTCACGAGAGTATCAACTACCAGTTCTCCATAGCTGCCTGGCTCCCTCTTTTCTCTGCATCTCATTGTAATGAGCTTGCTTCCTTTCAAGGTATCATGGAGCCATCTTCCTTTTTCAATCTTGTGACAAGATCCAGGTCATTTTTCTTAATCATCAATTTCATTATAGATGAAGGCATTGCATTGAGTCTTTCCAAACTTCAAGTTGATCATAGTTTCCTAATGAAAGTGATCACCTTTTACCTTTAGGTTATCTTCTCGCATTGCTACCTTTAAATCCCACGATGGACACATCTTGACTTCATAGTTTCCAGGTACCATATATTGAACTGCCCTCAACATTCTTCATACATTTCCATCCATACAATTGAGCTTGCCTCAATTGTCATCTTATATTCCTGCAACATCTTTGTAGGTAGCAAAATAATATGTTAACTATATAGGTAGAAAAATAATATGTTAACTAGATGACCAACAATAATTAAAAATCAGAGATACATCATCCAAATCACCTTCTCGTCCAATCAACATCCCCATGGTATATCTCCATATGAATCTTCCTTCATGCATTAAAGCACCCAAGGATCAAACTTGATTACCAAGTTACAATTTTTTCTTCCGAAGATTATACTCGATGTTAATCATTATTTCATATATAGTTTAGAGAAATTCTTAATTCTTTATTCATCTCGAGTAAGTCAAATTATTTTCTTTAAAACATCACATGATCATACAAAAGCATGTCACAAGATTTTACTCACATAAATCTTATCCAAGAGTCATTATCAATGACCATTCCTATTCTTCTTATTCCATCATCTAGCTATATATATATATATATATATATATATATATATATATATAGCTAGATGATGGAATAAGAAGAATTATATATATATATATATATATATATATATCTCACAAAGCGTCGGCAACCTGACCCATTGTATTCCTACATCCCTATATTGGTACTGTTTCCAAATTACATGGAATGTATACTATTATTGTCATAATTATTATCCCAAGAACCTTCCAAAATGATGGTTCTTCCAGGATCATAATGATCCACCTTAGTAAGGTGTCTACTCCTAACGTGGTGTTAGATAATGCCCAAATGAACAATATGCAAAATGGTCTATCTATCCTTTTAAAGGCTAGATGATTATTACAAAGCAACTTAACCAAGTTAACTCTACATATGATACTATCACATGCTTCTCTCTATGATGTAATGAAAAATTAAGATTCTTCTAAAGTAAAAATCAATGCATGTTATTCTAAAGGAAATACCATTTTTTCCAAGAACCTGACAAACAAGATGCCTTCTTTAATAGTAAATATATTTCAATTCTTCTTTCTTAGGCTTCTTCTCAGGTTCTCCTACTTCCTTAGCTATGTGAGCCTCGCTTATTTCCTTTATCCCGTTATTCTGTTGGCTTGGAAAATCCCTATTATAGTGTATAGATTCATTGCACTTAAGGCATTGAACCTAGGACATTTCTTTCTTCTTGGACTTCTCGAAATTTCCTTTCTTCAACTTCTTGACTCGAGCTAGAAAGGCTTGAGACTTCTCATATGATCCAATGTCATATTTTACCTTAATCCTTGATTCTTACAAAATGCATTGAGCCCATAACTCATCAAAGGGAGTTGAATACTTCTTAGAGTATATTCTTGTTTCAAAGATTTTCCATTCAGGTGGAAATATATTTAATACACAAATGGTCATTTATGAATAAGAAATTGTCTCTCCAAGCCCCTGCAAGTGATATCTTAATTGATATATCTTCATAATAAATTATGCCATGTCCTCATCCTTTGATTTCTTCGTCTTGTATAGTTTATTCCGCAAAGAAATCTTGTGTCTCGATGTACTTACAGAGTAAAATTTCACTAGCTTGTCATAGATAGCCTTGGAAGTTTTCAAATTTGCAACAAATAGAACAGGAGGATTCTTGATTGATTCAACTATGATCCTGTGTGCCCTGACTTCCCCTCTCTTGTATTTTGCTAGTTCTTGAGTCTTGACTTTGCTAGGTTCAGTGATTTCCCCAGTTACATACTCCATTACCCCATGCTCTATCAGTTCTAGGTCAATCCTTTTCTTCCATGCTAGGTAATTTGATGCTCCGATGAGCTTATTACTCTCCTTGCAGAAAGAACCCATATGACTAGTAGATTCAGACATAGAGTAATAATATGGTACTTACTTGATAGCCAAGATTCTCCTCTTCCTTGATGACGTCTTCAACCTTTCTTGATGCCTTCAATATCTTTGAAGAAACTTCAATAATTTCCTTGGAAGATGTTCCATAGGATTCCCGCAACAATATTTTTCAAGAATGAAGAATGATACTAATATCCTTTTGATTCTTCCTTCAAATATGCCTTTTAAATCTCCTTCAAGAAACAACCTTTCTTGTATAGTCTTCTTCTCAAGCCTTCCCTTGATGTAGTCTTAATCTTCTTTAATGTAGAAACACTTATTTCAGATCAATAGGTCTTATAATTCTCTTATTGTGTCCTTTCTATCAATCTCTTCTTGTGTCCACAATATGATCCTTCCAATTACCTTCTTGTTCACCTTACCTTTGATACCATGTTGGAAAATTCAAAGTGGCGACTTATTATATCAAATTCTCCTTTAACCTTAATATTTTCTTGTGAAGTTAGTTAATATTATTTTGTTCCTTATTTATATCTTTTCATCAAACAAATATAAAAAACGAACCAGTAACAATATAAGACATAGAAATTAGGCTCTTAGTCAGGAATAAACCCGTCCAAGGGGAGACCCCGAAAAATTCTTCTCTTCTTATAGAATATGCTTCAAATGAGACAACAAAGTCCTAAACCCTAGACCAAGTCCTCCCCCAAGTACCAAGTTATCCCACCAACAAGTTCCTCTTTGATTCTGCACCAACCATCTTTAACCTGCAATTTCAACCTACCAGTGTCAATACTGTAACTTGACCTACAATTTTCGTCCTGAAACTTCCTCTTGAGACCTTCCTAGAGCAAGAAATCTCCTCCCAAGGTCAACGAGGTCAAAATAGAGTATTCAAGAAGATGTTTCACTTCGTCTTATTTCAACACAGTCCTGCAATTTTGACCCTTCTTGGAATTTGCAAAAACCCTAGTTTTGCACATGTGAGAGAGGGACCAAAAACAAAATTTTCCTTAACTTGGATTCCTTTTGTCTTCTATACCTTCACTCCTTCCTTGTCTCTTCTTGCCCTAGATCAAAAATTTTCTCTTGAGATTGAACTTCTTAGTGAGTGAGTGCTAAATGAGGTTGAACTGCTTCTTTATATAACCTTTCCAAGGGATCGAATTCCCTCCTTTAGGCCAACTTGAAGCTTCTGTTGAGAAATCAAAGGAGGTGGTAGTTAATCAATTTCTCTTATAATGACATTATCTTGTGATGTTTTCATTATTATTAAGTGTTATTTATATTTATATTTTCTTATCATCTAGAATAATGTCAAACAGCAAATAGAAGAGGACACAAGATGTAGGCACACTACCAGGGGAAAACCCCACTCTCTCGGGAAAACCCAGTCAAAATTCTTTCTTAAGTAGATTGAAGATGAGATTACCAAGACCCTCTACTCAAGACTACCTCCATCAAGTCACCTTGTCATGACAGTCAACCTTCTTCACACTTGTATCCTTGAAGAGACCATCTCTACATTCAATATGAGCTTCTTCATTCATTGTAGCAGCACTTGGAGAGCACTGAATGTGATCACTGTGAGAGGGCTGAATATGCATCCACTGCAATAACACTGAATCTCTACAATTGATCCAAACTGTGGTGACAAAGAACTCGTGAGAGCACTGAGGTTTATCTTCTGTGACAATAACGAAGTTAAGATAATCTCTATACCCTTATCCAAGTTCTTGCAATCAACATATGAATTTGTCATTGCAATTCTGTCCAAGATTTTGATATGGAGAAATTTGAAGACTCTAGCCTTATATATATAGTGATTCGTTCATATGAATGAGCCGACATGTGTTTCTTGATGAGGTGTGTCACTTGTATTAGGCCGACATGAGCATATTTGAGGAAACCGACTTGAAGATTAATTTGTTTGAGTCCGACTTGAAGAAGCTTACTTGATGAGGGCCTTATGAATTGGTTGACTTGATGGAGGAGTCTACAACCTAATTACATGATTCAAAAGCCCAGAATGGGTTGATTTAAATCTGTAATGATTCTATAATCCTAGAAGTCCACAATGGGGGCTTTGACCTAAATAATATGACCCAATCATGAAACCCACAATTTAATAAGTCATTTAATAATAATAATAGTAAATTCTTTTGACAAATATATTAATAATGAAGACCGAACCTAGTTATATTCTTCAACAACTTCAAGGGCCAACTTGTACTTTTGAAGTTTCCAAGATTTTCTAGACTAAAAATAATTCTTTTTCCAATTACATTTTTCCCGGAAGGGTCTTATAAACATGATGTTGACTTTGACTCATGACAATAAATCCTAAGACCTAACAAACCCTAAAAGCATGAAGACCATGCTTTTACCTAAAATACCATCAATAAGAAACATGAAACCCATGCTTTAATAATAATAACTCTTTCTTTTCTTTTGTTTGTTACCTAGGATACATATTGAAATGAGTACAACAACAATTATGAAAACCGATACTAGTTACACTTTCAACACAACCCGCTTGTTTTTGTTGTATAGAACCATCCTAGATCCATCTTAACTCTGGATCTATCAAGCGCCGAGAGGGATCAAATATCTCGAGGTGAAAACCTCTTTTTTTGAGTGCAAAACTTGAGGAAAGGTTTGCACCTCGAGAGATTTGACCCCTCTCGGTGCTTGATAGATAAGATGGATCTAGGCTGGTTTCAGTCATGTGCGACCAAGGAAAATATATCGAACATATGATTAATTTGATCAATAATATGTAAATGTAGATAATATAAATATAATAATTTTATATATGCTAAATATGACTGACATTTATCTGGTCATTTTAATTTTAAAATTTTCTTAATTACCTCAGTTTTTTGAGATGATAAATATTGTTAATAACTTTAATGATGAAATAATTTTTTTGAATGCAAAGTGACAATGTAATAGTGTTGAATGATAGAAAATGAAAAAAATAAGAATGTAGTCAATTACAAATAGTCTTCATTGTGATCAATCTCATATTATTTTCTTTTACTATTCTTATTGTCACCCTTGTTAGTTTTGTCATCTTTTCATATCGATTATATGAAAAGGACAATTGAAATAATAAACCATTTAAATATTTAGCTTGAACTATTGTACTAAACATCATACATTGTCTCTCTTGCTCTTCAATATTAATAGGTTGATTTACTATAACACAAATGTTAATGTACATTGTCAATAATTTTGTGTGCTTACACTGAAATCAATGCACAATCTTAATCCAATCACTTTAAAATTAATGTACCATTAATGTAAATCCAATTACATCAAATCAGAAATCAACGTCTACACTAAAATCAATGCACCTAATGCAAACATTGAAATAATATTACAAAACAACATCTACATTGGAATCAATGCATCTAATGTAGATAATCAAATAAGATTAGAAATCAACATCTACAATGAAATCAATGCATCTAGTGCAAGTAATAAAATAAGATTAGAAACCAACATCTACATTGATATTAATGCATCTAGTGCAAGCAATCAAATAGGATTAGAAATAACCATCTACTTCCCTATCTCCCCCCTCGAACTACATCTCTCTTTCCCTTCATCTCTTCACTCTCTCACATCCTCCCTCTTCCTTCCTCTCTCCATTTCTTTCCCACATATATATCTCTCTCTCTCTTCACCCTCCAACTATGTTACTATATCTCTCCCTCTCTCCTTCTATCCTCCCTTCTCTCCATATGTACTTCTTTATCTCTTTACCTCATCTCAAAACATATACACACTCTCTCCATATCTCCCTTGTCACTCCATCTCTCTCTCCACTTCTCACTATATATATATTCCTTCTTCCCTCCCTCTCTCCCCCTCCAAATCCATCTCTCTATCCTTCCATCTCCCCTTCTCTCTCCCTCCCTCTCTCCTCCTCCTCTCTCTCTCTTTCTTTACCCTTCAATTTTCTCACTTCCCCCATAACTCTCTTCCTCTCTCTCATGTCCTCTCTCTTGTCCTTCCTCCCTCTCCCTTTCTCTCCTACCTTCATCTATCTTTTCCTCTCTCTCTCTTTGCAATCCAATTATCTCTCTCTATCTCTCTGTCTCTCTCTCTCTCTTTGCCATCCAATCCCTTTTGCTCCCACATCTCTCTCTCTCTCTATCTCCCTCTCTTCACCTTCCAACTATCTTACTATCTCCCTCCCTCTCTCCTTCTCCCCCCATTCCCTCCATCTCTTCTTATTTTTCTCTTTATATCACCCCAAACATACACATACTCTGTCAATTTCTCCCTTGTCACTCCCTCTCTCTCTCCACTTCTTTCTCTCTATGTAAATACATTACTATGGATCCAGATTTTGATATTATCTGTATTTACATTGAAATCAATGCATCTAGTGCAAGTAAGAAAATAAGATTAGAAACCAACATCAACACTGATATCAATGCATCTAGTGCAAGAAATCAAATAGGATTAGAAATAACCATATCAAAGGTTTACATTACTCTGGATCTATCAAACTTTACATTAGAAATCACCATCCACATTGAAATCAATGCATCGAGTACAAGAAATCATCTTCCCTCTCTCTCCCCTCCAACTCCATCTCTCTTTCTGTCCCTCTCTCCACTCTCTCACATCCTCTCTCTCTTCCTTCCCCTTTATCCCTTTCTCTCCCACATATATCTCTCTCTCTATCTACCCCCCTCTCCCTCCCTTCACCCGCCAACTATGTTACTATATCCCTCCCTCTCTCCTTCTTCCCCCATTCCCTCCATCTCTCCTTATTTTTCTCTTTATCTCACCCCCAAACATACACATACTCTCTCTATTTATCCCTTGTCACTCCCTCTCCCTCTCCACTTCTCGCTCTCTATGTATTTCTTCTCCC
Source organism: Pinus albicaulis (assembly GCA_034641835.2). NCBI lineage: Eukaryota > Viridiplantae > Streptophyta > Pinopsida > Pinales > Pinaceae > Pinus > Pinus albicaulis. The sequence continues at coordinate 819,891,430 of CM076581.1, read as the reverse complement.
CTCCCTCTCTCACCCTCCAACTCCATCTCTATATCCCTCCCTCTCTCTCTTCCTTCCTCTCCTACCTCCCTCTCTCTTCCCCCTTCTCTCTATCTCTCCGTCTCTCTCTTTTACCTCTAATATAAAATGCAAGAGAAATAGAAAAATACGGATTTGGACCACGATATTTAGTCCATGGTATTAAAATGGTATTTTTCCCATAGGCTTCACATAAATAAAGTTTTTTTTGTTTATGGAGTAAATATATAAAGAGGTTTTATTTACTTACCATACCCGGTAAATAAATAAAAATATACCCGTGTACATTTCAAATGTTTACTTACATTACATTTATTTACTTAATTTTACTTACCATACCACGCGTAAATAATTTACCATACCTCTAGGGTAACTAGAAAAATAGATTTTATTTATTTACCATACTCTTGGTAAATAAATAAAATATACCCCAGTACATTTCAAATATTTACTTACATTACATTTCTCACATTACATCTACACATGCATATCAAACATTTACATTACATAAACAAAAAGGTAGAAAAAAAAATAGAGGAGCAATAGAAATCAAACCTGAAAATCAGTTGCAACTAGTTGACACTGAAATGCTTCCCACAAATATTATTTTCCAAATCAATCCAAATAAGTTCGTTGACATTAAAATTCTTTCCCAAAAATATTATTACTACCACTTTCGAACTCCTGAAATCCTTTCTCACAAATATTATTAGTTGCAACTAGTTGACACTGAAATCCTTCCCACAAATATTATTTTCTAAATCAATCCAAATAAGTTCGTTGACACTGAAATCCTTTCCCACAAATATTATTACTACCACTTTTGAACAACTCCTGAAATCTTTTCTCACAAATATTATTTAGTTGTTAGCAAAATCACAGAGATGCTTCCTCACAAATAAAATACGAGACTTTGTTTGTGTTAAATTTATATATGTAGAGAGAGAAGTGATTTTTCATTAGGGCCGACATTAGATTAATTAGATTAAATTTTAAATGTTAAATATTAAACATTATTTTTACATTTACGTTTACATGTTTATTGTTACGATAGGCGATGCATATAGTGTACTCAAATACCAACCTACATGATCCAAATTTATTAAATTTAATAATATTGATATTATAATATAATAATGTGAATATTAGAATTAATATTAATATTAGGGTTAAAAATGTCTTTTCGGCATGGTATTAATAATAATTTGGCCCATGGTATTTAGCTCGGGATTCACCTAAATAAAACCATTTTTTGAGTGTTTATAAAAAGACGTTTTATTTATTTATCATACCTATGGTTTACTTATATTTTATTTATTTACCATACCTCTTTTATAAATATGGTATTTGCCCCACTGTATTTAGCCCTGGTATTTTTCGCATAGGCTTCACACACAGATATATATATATATATATATATATATATATATATATATATATATATATATATATATATATATATATATATATATATATATATATATATATATTAAGTTTTCTTTAAATATAAAAAGGTTTATGGAGTAAATATAAAAAAAAGTTTTATTTTTTATTTACCATACCCTAGTAATGGTATTAAAGTGGTATTTTTTCCATAGGCTTCACCTAATTTTTTTTTTTTTTTTTAAGTTTTCTTTAAATATAAAAAGGTTTATGGAGTAAATATAAAAAAAGGTTTTATTTTTTATTTACCATATCCTAGTAAATAAATAAAAATATCCCCGTAAAGTTTACATTACATTTCTCACATTACATAAAAAATTTACATTACTCACATGACATCTACACATCTCTATATACTCTGACATATCAAAAGTTTACATTAGTCACATGACATCTACACATCACGTGAGATCTACACATCTCTATATACTTCGACATATCAAAATTTTACATTACTCACATGACATCTACACATCACTATATAGTGGGCCCGACATATCAAAAGTTTACATTACTCACATGGAATCTACACATCTCTATATACTAGGCCTGGCATATCAAAAGTTTACATTACTCACATGACATCTACACATCTCTATATACTGGGTTGTAGAGCGCCTCTCGGCGCAATTACATTTATGTGCATATTTTTCTCATATTAATAGTCAAAAGAAACATTTTTATAAAAAAAATGTTTGGATTCTATTGCCTCAATGTTTAGACTAGGGTACATGAGGGTGTTCAACCAAAAATGTTGTAGTATAGTGTCTACATATTCAATCCTTGGGATAGGGATTGGTATTTCTTGAGGCGTGTTGTCGAAAACAAAACAATGCCTTTTTAGTTAGTGTGACCACCATAAGTCTCATAGAACATACTATTCATATCACTTAATAAACATAACATTACATATCACTTCATATATACAACTCTTATTTTAACAAATAAACAACAGTACTCATTACAATTTGAATGCAACAACATAACACATCATCACCATAAAGAAAAAAAACAAAGATAATGTGGAATGGGGGCCTCATTCCACAATTTGAATGCAACAATAGAACACATTGTCACCATAAATCACAAATAAAAATACAATGTGAAATGGGGGCCTCATTCCATTAATATTGAACACTATTCAAATCATCCTTACGAAACCAATGTTACTTAAGGGTGGAGGAAAAAATAGATAATCTCTAAAATAACATATAAACACTCAATATAACACAAATAATTCTTCATTCCCATACACTTAAACTAGACACAGGGCGAAGCTTTCTTATATATTTAGTTTTTCTCTTAGGATGGAAGGTTCATTCAAAGCATTCACTTACTAATCGTGTAGTATATGGTATTTTCCATTCCATTAATTCATGCATTTCTAATGTTTTATAGTGTTTCACCAATATGTTCCTTAAAGATTGGGATCTTGGCTTGATATCATGCCTTCTAAATCCTACAACCTTTGATCCATTTTTTCACTCCTAATTGTGAAAATTCTGAAACCCAGAATCCTACTGCAACCAACTGAAATTCCTTCACCTAATTGTTATTAAACGCACAAGTTATTTACAATGTTCTACTGAAAATACTGAAGCAAATGAATATTGCAACCTTCACTTAACTAATTAAATATGTCCAAACAAGAAACTGAGAAATAAATAAAAACATCACACAAGACACCGTTGTTTTTGGATAAACATCCCCAAAAAAATCGAATGTGGTAAAAACGATGTAGAAGATCTGAGGGTTTTATTATTAAGTGGCAGTTATTTCTGAATACAATATTTGGATGCCTTGTTGGCTATCTAGTACAGAGAATATCACTCGACATAAGATATTAGTGATATTACATCACTCTACACTGCAATTCTCGACTGATTCAGTTGTTGAAACAATGATCTCTTGGCACTCTCTGCGCAACCACTACGTAGTCACTGCGTGGGCCTGTGTCAATACCTCTGGGAGACTGCGTCACCTCCTATGCCAAATCGTTCAGATCTTAGGAGCTTCGATACCAACCTTCCTGGCTCAGAATTTCAATCTCTCAGTTGGAACTCAGACCTCTGCTCAAAAAGATTTGCGCTGCTCCGCATGTGGCCTTCGTGGCCCTGCATCACCCTCACTGGGCATTACGCTGTCTCCTTTGTGTATATTTCTTCCTATATATTGTATATTATTGGCCCTGCAGAAGATCCTCCAACCAAAACTGCCTCTTCCCCTCTCTGCGTGAGAATCTCTCGATCAAAGTTTTCCTTTGAGCACCGCTCACTTAAGAAAATTCGATCTCTTGATTTCTCAGTGTCTTTCCAAATGACCCTCAAGCCTTCCTTAAATAATCTTCTCGTTGACATTCAATGACCCAGATTATAAGCTAATCAAAGGCTAAGATCATTTTGGCTTGATCCTCATCTTCTCCTAGAAGTTGCACCCACAGTTTAGATTAATACCCATTAATTATTTTAATTTCCTAAGTTTAGACTTAGGGTCCCATTAAAAGTAATTAATTTATTAAATAAATTTTTTTTTGAGTGGAATTTCCCTAAACGATTTCTAAGTTATCTGGAATACACGTGTCTAAGCATCTCCACAAAATTTGAGACTTAGAGCACATCCGATGCTACCCCAAAATCAACAATAATGGTTTTTAGTCTAGGTGGAGCAACTTAGATTCTTCATTGTTCTAAGCTAGCATCGTCGTGTCTTCAATCAAAATAGAGGGGACAACAAGCCATAATTAAACCTATTTACTTGTCCTTGAGAGTCAACCTTGTTTTCCATGTTCTTCCACCACCTCAAATGAAGGGGCCAATTTGAGGACCACCTTTATGGCTTATCCATGGAGCCTTAAAAATATGGTTAATCCTTGTGACCATTTTGAAAAATGTAATTGGGACTCAACAATGAATTTTTGTTCCTTTGTCTGATTTTGACCTTCTAACTCCTCAAATTTTTTGTTATTCCAAGTCTACAAAAGAGTCAAGCCTTTATATCTCTTTTCATTTCTTCATAGCCTCTAGTTGAAATGAGCATAACTCCTATTGTACTTGGTTTGTGACTACGGAGATATGGTTAATTTGATTTTTCACCTCATCAATTTCTTCCCAATTATGTTGCCTAATTGTTGGGTTTAGAGTTTTCTTTTCCTTTTGTTTGCTTTTTTTATTATTATTATTATTATTATTATTATTATTAAATTTATAAATTTTTCACTTTCACTCAAGGAATCCACCTGCCCCTCTCTTTTCCTCTTAAAACTTGACTAGGTAGTGATTATCTAGTGTACTTGGCAAATGGTTCTTAGTTGCAATTGTAAGTCCCATTCCTCCTTTTTTCAGTGGTTGTACCAAGGCTATATGCTCTTGAATTCTTTGGTTAGGGAATCCCCTTCCTTGCATTTTTCGAATCTAGCTCAATCGAAAGATCCATTGAGTGACTATGCAAGTTATAATAAGAAGCTTGTAGTTTGTTTAAGAAATAGAAGGGAATTTCATATATACCTATATCATTGACATTTCTGTCAATTGCCAATATTCTTAGACACATAATTGTGAATCTTGCATAGAATTGTTCCATTTGACTTGATAATGTTTTGTTGTTTTAGTAGAAGTTCCCCCTTTTCTCTTAAGCTTTGTTGAGTTGAATTTTGGTGTTGAGCAGGGTATTTTGTAGCTTCAAGGTTTGTAATGTTGCAAAGATATTACTATCAATTTCCATGTATGAATTTTTGTGGGCTTGTTGACAAACCTAAATTAACTACCAACAATAAGGGGATCTTCTCAGTGCAAAATCCCAACTAGACTCTACATGTTTTGGGTAGTAGTCCCATCTTGTATGTGGGCCTGACTACCACCATATTGATTTAAGATTTGTTTTGGATAAAATGAATATAAAGCATTAGGAAACTGACAAAGCTTCTGACAAACACAAGTTAAAGTATCCTTATGAAATACTTTACATACAAGATGCTAAAAACATAACAACAATCATATAATGTGACATGAACCTTAAAGAAGAATGTTAGCAAACTTCAATTAAGATGCACGTATATAAAGGAATTATTTGTTTATCGATCATGAATTAGTTGATAATCGACAACAATCATGAACACATGAATAACATACAATCTCAAGTATAATATATGCCTAAATCAACAAAATAGTTCGTTAACTTAACATATAAAAGCACATACATATACCATTAACAAAGTAAACTATCAAATGAGAACTGTAAACTCAAAGCGAGAAATTTAGCCAAAAAAAACCCCAAAAAAACATGAGAAAACAACTTAAATACGAAAAATGTTGATGCTCGAATAAAGTTTTTATTTTTTTAGGGGCAAAATTTCAACATTTTTTAAAAAGGGTAGTAAAAGCCAAGAAAATTCAAAATTTTTTATTTTTTATTTTTATTTTTATTTATTTATTTTTGTGCAAAAGAACCCTGAAAACGAAAAAGTTTTGACGTTGGAATAACATTGTTTTTTATTTTTATTTTTTTTATCGGGGTAAATTTTCAACATTTTTTAATATTGATGTTAACGAAAATTATAATGACTCCGAAAAACCTTAAAATTCCAATGATTTTCAAGCATGACATTAAAGATAAAATATCACGTCTCTAAAAAATCTTAAAATTAAGATAAACTATCATGTCTCTAAAAAAACCTTAAAATTCCAAAAATTTTCAACCATGGTGTTGAAGAAAAAATACTTATAAATTTTTTTCACCCATAACATTAAAGATAAAATATCATGACTTAGAAAAACCTTAAAATTTTGACAAATTCCAACCATGGAATAAAAACCAAAGATCATGACTACAAAAAACCTTAGGTTTTCAAAATATTTCAACTATGGTATTCTGGAAAAATTTTATGACTAAAAAAACTTTAAAAATGAACGCGTGAATGAAAGTCATAATACCAAGCGTATTTTTTTTTAAACACTAAAAATATAATGATTTTAAAATCTTAGCCTAAGACAACTTGATACATTGCAACAAAAAATTAGAAATCAACCATCAAATTGATATGTAGTGTAGGCAAACTCAACCCATTGTAATGAAAACTTGAAGACCAATGATGAAATTGACACATTGTGGAGGAAGGCTCGATCCATTATAACAAAAACTTTAAAATTAACTATCAAATTGATACAGAATGAGATCATGTTGCTAGTCAAAAATCGATACGAACACTGCAAAAATAAAATAAAAATAAAACAAAATAATAAATAAATATATAAATTAATAAAAATTAAAAATAAAAAACAAAACAAAAATAAAAACATAAAAAAATTAAAACTAAAACAAAAAATATAAAATAGTTTTTAAAAAAATAAAATGTAAATAAAAATATATATTAAAATATATGAAAAAAAAATCCAATATGAAAAAATATATTTAAAAAAAAAAAAAAAAAAAAACTTATAAAATATAAAAATTCAATAAAAAATAAATAAAAACAAAAAAATATAAAAAAAATATAAAAAAGAAAAGAAAAGAAAATACTTCATAATTAAAGATTTTTTTTATTTTTTATTTATTTATTTATTTTTTTAAATTAAGAAAAAAAACAAGAAAATAAAAAACAAATAAATGATATGTATTAGTATAAATAAAATAAAATAATACATTAAAATAAAATTTAAAATATTAAAAAAAATAAAACATAAAAAATAGAACGTTAAAAATAATTAAAAAAACACTAAAATAAACCAAACATTACTTCTTTTTTTCCAAAACACTAAAAACATAAATTGAAGAAATAAGTTTTCAATAATTAATTTCAATATATTATATATTTTTTAAAACATGGATACTATAGATGAAGCAATATTTTGATCTCCATAATGTGCAAAACACACAAAAGGTACACATTGCAACTTTATATTTAGAACCCAATCAGTTTGTATCGCATATATGACTTTATTATCATAAACCACTTGTCACTTGGTCAATTTTTATGAAGGAAATGATAGCACATTATGAGGATACAAAGAGCAACAACACCTTTATCCAATTGATAAATCTCAAACAAAAGGGTTCAATGGAATAACACATTGAGGACTTCCAAAAATTGAATATCAGGGTAGCAGATATTCTATAAGAGCATAGGATTGATGTCTTCATAGGGAATTTAAAGGATAGCATCCAACATGAGGATATCCTTTGGGAACCTGATTCATTGGAGAAGGCATTTAGGGTGGCAAGAAAAGTTGAAAGGAAAATTATGGAAACAAGGAAGTCTGCCAATCACAACTATAAATATGGAAATGTTGTTGCTCATAGCCTTCCACAACCTACAAGGGTGACACCACAACAATTGGAGGAAAAAGGAGCAAAAAGGCTTTGTTATATTTGTGATAGAAAATACACTAAAGGTCATAAGTGTGATGAGAAGAAATTATTTTACATAGATTGTGAATAGGAGGAAGAAAAGGAACAAGAAACATCAAAAGAGGAGGATATACACGAGGAACCAACCCTAGAGAAGGAAGAAATGAATCCAAACATATATTTTAATGCACTGGAAATAATTACCACTCCTCAAACTTTCAAGATAGAAGGATATATCAAGAAAAAAAAAGGTAATAGTGTTGATTGATTCGGGTAGTACCCATAATTTTATTCATTGTAAGATAGCCAAGGAATTGAATTGCTTCCTATATCCAATGCTAGAGTGTCAAGTGATGGTTGCAAATGGAGGAACCATAAATTGCCATGGAAAGTGCCATAATATCAAACTAACCATGGGGGAATATGTATTGAATAGTACAAGGATTTCTATTCTAATGGATGGTGTTGATGTTGTACTAGGAGTCCAATGGTTACAATCTTTGGGGGCTATAATTTTTAATCTTCAAGAATTTTTCTTGATTTTTTTTGGGAAGGAAAGGCAGTTGAATTACGAGGTATCGCAGAGAAACCAAGAAATATAATCAACTCTAATGTCATGACAAATCTTCTGAAGAAAGAACAACGAGACGCAATTTCACAATTATGCTCACTACAGGTTCAAATATCGAAATCATCTATTTCTCCAGATCTCCAAAAAGTCCTGGACAATCATTCCAAGGTGTTTGAGACTCTCAAAGGACTCCCACCTATTCGTGATCATGATCGTGCTATTCATTTGATTACAGGAAGTGTTCCTCTAAACATCAAGCCTTACATATATCCTTATGACCAAAAGAGTGAGATTGAACATATATTTTCAGAAATGCTAGAGTACGATATAATTCAACCTAGTCAAAGTTCTTTCTCTGCTCCAGTAGTATTGGTGCACAAGAAGGATGGATCAGGGCACATGTGTCCCGATTATAGGGAGCTCAACAAGATCACTATTAAAGATAAATGTTCTATTTCTGTCATTGATGAATTATTGGATGAATTACATGGAGAAATTTACTTCACGAAGTTGGATCTTCTTTCAGGATATCATCAAATAAGAATGAAGACTGAAGAAATTCTGAAAACAACATTTAGAACTCATGAGGGTCATTATGAATTTTTGGTCATGCCTTTTGGCCTTACCAACACACCTTCTACATTTGAAGGTTTGATGAATTCCATTTTCAAACCCTTCCTTAGAAATTTTGTGTTAGCATTTTTTGATGATATACTAATCTACAACAAGTCTTGGAAGGATCATGTTCAACATGTTGATAGGGTGCTCAAACTATTCGAGGAAAAACAATTATATGAAAAAACCTCCAAATGTTTCTTTGGAGTACAGGAGGTGGAATATATGGGTCATATTGTATCTCATGGGGGTGTTAAGGTAGACCCTAACAAAATTAAATCCATTAAGGAATGGAAAATACCCACAAACATAAAGCATCTGTGAGGATTTCTCGGGTTGACAATGTATTATTACAAGTTTGTTAAGAATTATGGGAGAATAGCAGCACCTATGTCAACATTATTGAAGAAAGATGCATTTTATTGGACTCCAGAAGAAACTAAGGCCTTTGAACATATTAAAGAGGCAATGTACAAAGCACCGATCTTAGCTACCCTAGGCTTCACAAAAACCTTTATTGTGGAATGTGATGCCTCGAGAAATGGAATTGGTGTTGTTTTAATGCAAGAAGGAAGACCCATTTCTTTTGAAAGTTGTCTAATCAAATGAAAGTATTTAAAAAAACCTATTTATCAGAAGGAAATGTTGGCAATTCTACATGGGGTTAAGAAATGGATATCTTACCTAATGGGAAGACACCTCAAGTTAAAAACATATCACGATAGTCTTAAATAATTTTTAGAACAAATATTATCTTAATAAGAGCAACAAAAATGGGTCACAAAGATGTTGGTTTATGACTTTGAAATCATGTACAAAAAAGGGAAGCAAAATGTTGTTGTAGATGCACTTTGAAGAAAGGATGAGGATGTGGAAACATTGCTTTGTGCTATTTCTATTATCCAACCATATTGGATAACCGAAGCAAGGGATGAATGGAAGAATGATGAAGAAGTGTGGGTAATCATTCAAAATTTGCAGCAAGATACTAGTAATAATTCCCAAATCAAACAAAATATTCTTTTGGATTTGCACACCTCTCCCTTAGGAGGGCACTCAAGATTTTTAAAAACTTACTGGAGGGTTAAGAAGGATTTATTTTGGGATGGCCTTAAATATGATATTCAAAAGTTTGTGGCAGAATGTTTGGTTTTCCAAGAAAATAAATTTGAGACAATTAAGACCCCGGGTTTGTTACAAAATTTATCCATTCCAAGTCAACGATTGGAGGATGTTTTAATGAATTTTATCACAACTTTACCCAAGTCTGAAGGAAAGAGTTTCATCATGGTGGTAGTTGATAAACTTACCAAGTATGCACACTTTTGTGCATTGTCGCATCCATTTAAGGCCAATAAAATTTCTACTGCATTTATGGAAACAATTCAAAAGACAGATGGAAACCCAAAGATTATTGTAAGCAATAAAGATCCCATTCTCACTAGAAATTTTTGGACATAATTATTTTCTTGTCTGGGTACTCAATTAGCTCATAGCTCATCTTATCATCCTCAATCTGATGGGAAAACTGAGATAGTGAACAAATGTTTAGAAGGGTGTCTTTGTTTCTTTGTCTCTGATAAATAGACCCAATGGATGAAGTGGTTACCTATAAGTGAATGGTGGTATAACACTTCCTTCCATACTGCAACAAAAATGCCCCCATTTATGGCACTTTATGGATATCATCGACTGTCCATCACATAATCTTTAAGAGAAAATTCTAAGGTTCAAGCAATGGAAGATCACATCAAGCATCAGAAAAAATTTCTCCAACTCTTAAAGGATAACCTCACTTTGGTGCAGAATCAAATGAAACAACAAGAAGATCAACATCACAACGAAATAAGTTTTGATGTAGGTGACTGGGTATTTTTATGGCTACAACCATACAAAACAATGTCCCTCAAGCAATAATAAATTATCATCAAATTATTATGGTCCTTACAAGGCGTTGCAAAATATTGGTACTATGGCATACAAATTGGAGCTTCCGGCATCTTCCCAAGTGCACCCAGTTTTCCATTATTCATGCTTAAAGAAGGTTATAGGTGACAAGCTCCTAGTTCAAACAATATTTCGAAAACTTTACGAGGAAGGAAAAATCATATTGGAACTTGAAGCAGTCACAGAAACAACAACTCGACAACTACAAAATCGATAAATTTCATAGTATGCCAACAAGTGGAAGAACTTACCCGCTGAATATTCCTCATGGGAGGATGAGAATTTTATACATAAGCATCCAAAACTACTCAAGCGTTGAGGAAAACACTTTTTTGAAGGAGAGGAGCATGTTAGGTCTCTATAATACTAGTATATCCCCTTGTTGTTATTGTTAGTGCAACCCCCTTATTGTTATTTTTGTACCCGTGTAGTCCCCATATTGTTATTATTGTGCCCCATAGAAGCCCACTATAGTTATTGTTGTTCCCTTACATTATTATTTTTATGTCGGCTCTAATTTTATTGTGACCCCTTAGGCCCCTATATATAGAAAGCATGTTTTGTCATTTGTATCATCCAAGAATTGTTTATTTATGTAATGTAAAAGAGGTTTCCCCTTGAAGTGGATAATTTTTAACTCGTTGATCTATCTTTTCTTCTATTTTGTGAGCTGGTTGCGTAACAATATGTGGTTATTGTAAACACCATAATGAGATATGTTATAAAGCTATAATAAATAGTATGTTCGTCATGTTTCAACATAGGTCATTGTAAATAATGCAATGAGTTCTGTTATAAAGCTCCATAGGCAGTATGCTTTGGTTTCTAGCAGTCTTGTTGGTTGTAGGTGTCATTGAACACCGAGGATGGTGTTCCCCCAAGGGGGGGTGGGGGTGGTTCTGTAACAACCCTATTCAAAAATGTAAAACATGTAAGACCAAGGTCATGGGACACATATTCCAAGATTAATGGTGGGACAAAATATCCTAGTGAGGGTGTTCATTTGGTTTATTATGGCTACAGAAATTGGAAAAGGAAATGGCAAAGGCTTTAGAAAGGCATGAGGCATTATTTGGCATTTATTTATGAAAATAATGGAAACTAAGAGAAAAGAAAGGTGAAAGGTCAGATGTTGCACATGAGGAGGGAAATTAAGGAAAAATAATGGAAATTGAATAAAATAGAGGCCTCATTGATAAAAATGTTGATGAGGATCAGTTCATAGTCTTTTTTTAGTTCAATTTTTGAGATTTCTATCTATTATCTATCTCTCACACCTTTGGACAGTTGGAGTTTTCTTGGAGCACTTCAACATTGGATCAAGAAAGCAAAGAAGGCAAAGGAAAGAAACAATCAAGCAAGGAAGAGCAGAATCAAGTGGCTACAACGAGATTATTTGCAAGTATCGAGTTGCATGTATGATTTCCTTGTTGGTTTTGGCATGCATGGTTATGCATGTGTGCTCTTGGATCTCTTGTTGTTATTCACATGGGTTTTTCAAGGCGAGATAATTTTTTTTAGGCTAGCCTTTATATTTCCAGATAGCCATGGTGTGATGGGTTCTCATGATTTTTGTTGAGCTAGATTTCCTGATGGATTCGAAACTGAGTGAGTGGTCTCTGAAAGAAAGAACACATGGCCTAGTAACCCCTGAACCGGGTTTTGGGTTGCGGTAAATTCGATTTTTTTGTTGTCTCGCTGGGACTAGGAATCCTCGACCGGTGAATGGAGGGATATATGGTAAATCCTAAAGGTGGGTGCTCTCCATCAGGCCTAGGAATCCCGAGATGGGATATACATCCTAGAAGGTGGAGTCTCGGTTAGGACCTATTGATCTGGTGTGGATTGTGGTAAAGCCAAAATACTAGAGTCTCGGTTAGGGCATAATGATCTGGTGTGGATTGTAGTAAAGCCTAGATACTAGGAGACAAGAAAATTCCTCTCGGTGTAGGTGGAGAAATACAGTGGCATCAATGCTTGTTTATGGCCTAGTGATCTGGTGGGGATTATGGTAAAGCCTGATATGGTATGTTTATTATTTATGGCCTAGTTATCTAGTGAGGATTGCAGTAAAGCCTAGTTATATTGATGATGGAGAGGTGGTTTAGCCTTGGGAAGCCCTGGTTTATTTTGTCGGCTTTGAGTCCCACATTCATGCTTGGAATATGGCACGGGGGTGATTGGATGAAAGAAATATTTGGTTAAGTCAATATATGGTCAAGGGGTTTATGAAAGTCCCAAACCTGGTTGGCTTTTGCATTCATTAATAAGAGTTCCTTCTTTTTGGTATTTCATGAGTAAATGTATTGGTTTATATGTGTATTATATGGTTGTTGTATCCTTATTATTTTTGTTGGTTATATTTTGGTTATGAGCATGTTTTATGAGAGTGATGATGTATGGATTTCATTATGTTTTGATTTGTAAATGAATGAAAAATTAATATATGACCTAAAAGATGATAATGCAGCTAATGTGATGATGAATCAATGCTTCTTAGTGATTCTCAGATAAGTATGAGACCTCTATGCTCAGATATGTTGTTATAACCTGTAGAATTCATATTTGTGACATGTTTGAAGAAATGTCTGTCATGACTAGAATGGGTCTAGTTAGGTATTTGATCAATTTTGTTATAAACAATTTTTTCTTCATGTCTTTTGTGAGTTTTTGAAGTTTCATGGGTTTCTGGGCAGTGTCTGGGTCCTAGCCCTGGAAAATAGCCTTGGATCTCATAGTCCATGGCATTGAAATGGTAGAAAAATGCTACAATTGCACTCAGGCAAGCTCATGGGAGTGACTAGGGCTCTCATCTTGGAGGGCTTGGTAAGGGAGTGACTAAGGCTCTAGGTCAGTGAAATATTGAGTTTCCTTAGAGGTTGGTCACCTAGAAAGGTGGGTTTCCTCCTGAAGGTTATGTAGCATGTGTAGAAGGTCATATTGGTTGTGTTGTGTCAGTTCCACTTCCTTAAATGTACTTGGGGAGTTGAATAAGGTCATAGTAGCCTCTTGTCACATGTTTACCCCAGCGGACCATTAAATTGGGTAAATGTGGGAGGAGGGTGTTGTACTCTTTTAGATTTGTTATTGTTGAAAATACCTACAAACTCCTTCACAGGGTTTGCAACCTTGTTTGCATGGATGACTCACAATATAAAGAGCTCAACCCTTCCTCTTCTAATCAAATATTAGCAATATGATGCATAAAATGATCATGCAAGGAGTTTCCCTTAACTAGGGCACATAAAATACCTCCTTCCTTTTCCATTCAGGATAGATCTTATCCTCATCCTCTTAGTCTCTCATCTAGCCTAGAAACTACCCCTTACTAGCCCATGTTCCTCACTATATATGACCCTACTTTTCTATCCATAAACACACTCTTATTCTCTAATTTTGGCCACCCTAACCTTCATATCTAACCATATAGACAAGAACAAAAAAAACGACATTATCACAGGGTATGAGATCTAGTCTCTAAGGGTCACAACCCTTATTCCAACTTTAATATTAGTGCATATAGTATATATTTATTAGGTTGTAACAATACAAAACAATCCTTCATGATGGCACGCAAAAATATGTCCTATTCACTTTAGGAAAAAATCCAACAAATCATGTCACCTTGCATCCATTTCTCCTTGAAGGCATCCTTCCAGGTCTCTAAGACTCCTTCAAATTTGAGCTCCCTTCACTATGAGGTTCTCAGACCTATCTAGGGTAGTCATAAACTAGTGAAAGGATTCTCTGCGTGCCCTGATCTCATTCATTGCTTCTTTTGGAGGATGAGGCCATGCATAAGCAATATTCTATGCCTCTCGGCCCTCCAAGACAGGCCTTACGACCTTCCTGTAATGCTAAAAATCCTCGGTCTTTTACTGCAGAGATTATGTTCCTAGAACTACCCTTTTTCTCAGCCATCTAACCTTTCTCATCCTACAAGAAACAAATTCTATGGCTCTTCTGCTCTAACCTAAGGTAACCAACCTGCTTCACCCAACCTTCAATTGAGAATATGCACTTGTGGACGCTTTCTGTTGTATACCTACTAGGCCGTCTCAGCCTCCTTTAGGGCTACATTCCTACGAGACTCCTTGATCACAATGACCTCACTCTTGCTTGATTTATTTTAGCCTCTCCTAAGCTTCCTTTAAATAACTTCCCCCAAGCATCTTAGCAACACAATATAACTTTAGGGTTTTAATATTCTTAGTCCTAGGATTTACTTTTATTTTTATAATTTTAAACCCGATATAGGTTTGAAACCCCTTCACTGGGGTTCTTTTCCCACAAACCCATTTTGTGACCAAACTTCTCACAAATCCCAAATCTAGGCTTTTGGAGTACCTCCCAATCTACACAATTCAGTAGAAAGAGATACTCTCCATCCAACCATAGGCTTAGCTACACTACATATTTCTTGTAGTTGGTCATCTCCAAGAAAAATATAATTCCTTTGGAGGAAGTTTCACTCAGGGTTCAATATATTTAATTTAGGGTAGATAACAAGAAGGCCACTCTCCTTCACACTTAGAAATCAGTAGGCTACCTTACAACCTTTGACGCAGGGAATATTAACACTCACAATGTGGGAACTATGGGTCTACTTAGCACAAACATATTTCTTCATTGATTTACCATTTCCCCAGTTCTTCCTATTTATCAATTCCTTACGTGCTAATTAAGGCCCATTCAGGAAACTCTTCCAGTCCTCTAGCTCAAGTTGAAGGCTTCCACATTGAATCCGTTATCAAATTTAGTTAATGATGTTGTGACTTAGAAGGTTTTTTTCCACCTTATGTTCAAGTCACACTTTCATCCCCACATGTGATTCTATTTTTTTCTCACAAGTTTTTTTAGTTTACTTGCAGTCACTTCTCTATTTCTCTTACGCACACGACCAAATTCCACTGCTCATTGTTATCCTCTACTTCTCACTCGCATATTGCATGACTACCTCCCACTCTCACACACATTATGCAACATGCGAATTTGGGGTCCCTCCTTGGGATCCATGGTCAATAAGAGGTCTCTAGAATGGGTATGTAGCCTGTACCTTAAGAGAATTTCATTACCACTTCCTCATTCCTTCCCATAACTACTAGTAGCTAGTTTGTTAAATTACCGAATCATAAATTTGGAAATTTAATTTAGGTGAGAAATTAACCTTTCCCAAATCCCCATTATAACTTTCCTTGTGGCATTATGATCTGTGTTGGCTACTCCCTCTTTCATATTTGGTAATATATTAAATAAAAATATGTATGTCATCAAATAAAGTTTTTCAAGCTATCCATGTCATCCATTCTCAAAACTATAATCCCTAAGTACACTTTATAAAACATAGGGCTTAAAGGGGGTGCTACACTTGCTTCCTTTGTGAACTTAATCTTAGCTCAAATGAGCGGTGGATTTTTCTCCCATAAGTCCCTATAGATTCCTTTGCACATTTCTAGAAATGATATTATTCCTATCTCCCAAGGCATCTTCAGCTATGATGCCCTAATAAATTGCATGGCATCTTGACTCTTTCAAAAATATAGAAGGGAAAGTGCAGGGGAGAAAACATAAAGAAAGTTCCTTGTTGAGTACTAGACCCCAAAATTCCAACTATTATGAAGTTGATGAAACTTATCCTGTCAACTAAAACTTGCAAAGTAGAAATTTGGAGGAGACTAGGGGCTAGAGAAACCAAACGGTGGCGTAACATCCCTTGATATGAAACCAATTATCCAAAAAGTGGTGAAATAGACTAGTGCAAATGTAGATTCCATGAGGTGATTCTTACTACATACAATTGGAAGAGTCAATCAATGATTGAAAGGAATGAACTGGTATAGGTCAATTTTGTATCCCCAATTTGGATTAAATCATCATCCTTAGAGATGGTTTCTATACCTTCTAAACCACAACACATCATAACAAGTTTCCTACACACATAATGCCATTATGGAAAATACTTTCTTAACAAGTTCACCCTTCATCAATACAACTTATATGTCATAAATAAGCCATATATATGATACATATCACCTTGAGCCTAGAGTCATGTGGGAGCTTCGGAAATGTGGTGTTAGTATGAATTTCTCGGAAGGTGTACCAAAAAGACCGCACTTAGGTCATGAGTGACTAGTGACCCTAAAAACAATTATGGCTACTTATAATTCATATCTGCAACAAATATGTGAGAAAAACTTGTAGAAAGAATGGGTCCTTAGATGTCCTCGTCGCTTCATTATTCAGATCTTCATATCTCTCAAATGCGTGAAAACCCAAAAAATGTAGAACTCAAAAATGGGAGCTCGAATGGTATGTGATGATAATGGCGACGATGATAATGATCATGGTGAGAAATGAATGAAAATCCCTCTTATTTATAGCAAAGTATTGGGTTGATTTTGAAAATGGAGAATAATAAAATTTTATTGACCAAAATCTAGATCTAACCGCTTGGAATACTTAATATATTTTTGGAGAGTGAAACGATATTTAAAATGGTTAAATATATTTATTTAGAAATAATTAACAAATACAATGATCTATTAATTATTTCATGAATAATAAGAAATGTATGAAATTAATTAATTATTAAATAATGATTTAACAATTACTCTAAGGATGGAGATAAGGAAATATAAATAAATTATGGTTTATTTAATTATTCCTAGGTGAATTAGTCAAATGTGACAAGGAATTATTATCAAACAATGATTTAATAATTATTCCTAGAGAAAATTAAACAAATCACGGTTTATTTAATTATTCTCATGGGTTTTAATCGAAAATAACTTAATAAAAATGGTTTATTAAATTATTTCTTATAGTGAAAGTGATTTTACTATGGTAAAATTAAAGTCACATGGTGTATTTCGATTCACCTAGTTAGAAATGGCTAGGAGATCATTTTTTGGTGATAACAGATTTTCCCCCAATGTACGAGCGTTAGGAGAAAATCGTATGACCGAAATACGTTATAAGTTACACTACCACAGGACACCAAAGGGGAGTAAGAGAGAGAGAGATGAATAAAGCAATGCGAGGGAGGACAAAAATGGAGGGGGAAAGACCTACTAAACTGACATAAGTCTCCTTTTATGTGTGAGTACATGATCTCAAATGAGGCAGGGGAGGCATACCCATACCCGCCAAGATAAATGATTATAAAGAATAATGGTGAGCCCAACAATGTGAGACTGAGCTAAAAAGTACATAATACATGATCCATTGGCATCAATGGGCCATGGCATAATACAATGAATCACATATACATAATGCACCTGGAAAAAATAGGCCAATACTGAATAAAATAACATCTGAGTACATGAGACATAATTCCCCTCAAGCTCACATGGGGAGGGGATACCACAACCAAAGAATCCTTGCTAAAAAAGAAAGGGCTTTGAAGAGTTGAATGGATCATCTAAATGAGACATGCATGTTGTGGGCACTGCAAGGGGCTGGAACTGAACCCATCGAATCTGCAGAACTACATCTGAGGCTGGATCATAATTTGAGGTCATCCAACCATGTGGGGGGCTACCTAAAGGGCCACCCCCTCATGAGGTCTGAAAATCTCACACACAGTCAGGAATTAGTAGTACAATCTACTGGATCATCGGACTATCAAGTGTATGATTATCAATCGTGTGATGATGAGTTGGGGCCGAGCACATGAGAAATAACCAAGTCAAAGGGAAATGATGATTCCCTTTGCTTGATCTTGTGAAAATTCCTAGATCTGGCAATCTTAGGAATCCATCTGCAACTAACTGAATCTACTTCATCTACTTGTAAATTACATTACATAGTTATTTTTATATTTCTTCATGAAAATATTGAAGTAAATTACTAAAGCAACCTACACTTAATAATTTATGATTTTGAAACAAGGAAACTGAGAAAAGAATAAATCCCACATAGGACACCATTATTTTGGACGAAAGTCCCCAGAAAACCCAATGCGGGAAAATAAATGTAGAATATATGAGGGTTTGTATTATTAAGTAGAATTTTCTGAATACAATCTCTCGATGCCTTGAAATCACGATAGACAAAAATATAGTGAGTTTTACCTCACACTGCAAGTCCCAGCTGATCCGGTAGATGAACTGATGAAACCACAACACCCTTTGCGCTGCATCTGTGTAGTAGCTTCATAGGCCTACGTGGGGACCTCTATGGACTACGTCACCCCCTCTTTGGGATCGATCTACTCTTCAAAAAGTCGAGTTCCATCCCTCCCATCTCAGAACCCTGATCTCCTGACAAATCTCAGAATATCTCATGAAAACATTGCACAATCTCTACATGGGCCTTGCGTGGGCCTACGTCACCCCTTCTAGGGCCTGCCTTACACCCTCTGGAGGTTTCACTGCTTCCTATGTTGGTGCTACCTCTCTGTTATGTATGCTTGGTCCCGGAGAAGATCCTACGACCAATAACTCTGTCTGTCCCTCACTGTAATTGGAATCACTTAGATCTGATCTTCATCTAAGCACTTGCTTCGTTAGAAGAATTTGATCACTTGATTCACTCAGTGTGTCTTTCCAAATGACCCTCAAGCCTTCCTTTATAGCCTTCTCATTGATACATCAACAACTGATATTATATCTCTAATCAATGGATAATATTATAACTTGACTTGATATTCCATTTTTCTGGATCATTCACACTCTGTTTTCTTAATACCCTTTAATTATTTAATTTCCCTAAGTTTAGACTTAGGGTCCCCATTAAAATAATTATTTTTTACAATAAAACATATTTTGAGTGGAATTTTCACAAATGGTTTCTGGGTTCTTTGGAATAATAGTGCCAAAGACTCTCCACATATTTGGAGACTTAGAGCACTTCCGATGCTACCAAAAATTAACACTCCCTATTAGTGAGGAAATTTCTCTAACATCAAGCCTGCTGCATATTGCTCTAACCCTGAAGCATCCTCTGCGCTGCTGATGTCTGACACCAACCACTACGTTGCTGCTGCAACTGTACTGTTTCCCATGAAACTTCCACTACCATTGTTGCATCCGTACTACAACTCCCTCTCAAGTGTTGCATCTGCTATGCTACTAGCACTGCCACTGCTAACACTGCATCTGCATTGCAACTCAGTTGCTGAGAGAAGCAACTAAAAATCACTTAAAAACTAAAAAAACATTCAGTGGGTGCACATTGGTGCTGAAGGCTCTGACTTATGACAGCTACTGCACTGTCCCTATGAAGCACTGTGATGCTGCTGCTCTACACTGCGCTGCTGCTGCTATGCACTACGTTTCTATTGCTCTACGCTGCTGCTGTTGTTGCTCTGCGATGCTCAAAATTAGATTCTACTACCCACTGCAACTATTGCTCCATCACTCCTTGGCTCCCACTGAAATCTCCTCCATCCCGCTACTGCTGATCATGGGCACCCATAGAAAGGTTGTGATCCTTAAGGAACATGCCTAACTGAAGTTCAAGGTGAACTATAATTCCATGTCACCCCATCTCCCTCCTAGAGATGCATGGAAAATCATGGCATACTCATCCTCATCCATCATGAAGAGCTTGAGATCATACAGAAGACAAGATATCCTTGCCTTCCAAATCAGGTATTTGGAGGCTCCCTCCAATCGGTCTTGATCTCAAAGCCTGTGAACTACCATGGCCATCAAATATCTCAAATCTTCTCCTCTTCTTCCCCATATTTGCAACACTAGACATGCTTAAACACTCCTTATGGATCTTGTAGATATGATGCCTGGATCTGCTGCTCAGTTCTTGGAAGAACTAAAATTACCCAGCTAGGAACCTCCTGAGAGATAAATTTCCCTCACTATGTGCTCTTCTTCTTCATATGACACTTCTCTGCCCAAAAAATTATTGCAAAAAAACTTCGTCCCTATGGCTCTGCATGAAGGCTCTGCACTGCTCCATCTGCCTCGACAAGATCTCGATGTGGAAGTCTTTCCTCTTTGTCAACTCACTCAGAGAGAGACAACCTAGAAATTTTTTCCCTCCTGGCTAGAACTATGCAATCCTTTTGGGGATTTGATCTGCTGCTGCTGCAACAATTTGAACTTTGCTTCAGTGATAGCTCTGCTCTTGTTGTCTCACAACAAATCCTCTGATACCATATGAAAATTCCTAGATTTGACAATCTTAGGAATCCTACTGTAACTTTCTAAATCTACTTCATCTACTTGTAAATTACATTACACAGTTATTTTTAGATTTCTTCATGAAAATATTGAAGTAAATTATAGAAGCAACATACACTTAATAATTTATGATTCCAAAACAAGGAAATTGAGCAAAGAATAAATAACACATAGGACACCATTATTTTGGACAAAAGTCCCTAGAAAAACCCAATGCGGGAAAACTAGTGCAAAAGATATGAGGGTTTCTGTTATTAAGCAACAGTTTCATGAATACAACCTCTGGATGCCTTGCTGGCTATCAAATACAGAGAAATTATGACAGACAAAAATATAGTGAGTTTTACCTCACACTGCAAGTCTCAGCTGATCCGATAGCTGAGCATACGAAACCCCAACACCCTTTGTGCTTCCTTTGCATAGTAACTGCGTAGGCCTATGTGGGGACCTTTGTGGACTGCATCACCTTATCTTTGGGATTTATCTTCTCCTTAGAAAGTTGAGTTCCAACCCTCCCGGCTCAGAACCTCGATCTCCTTACTAATCTCACACTAGCTCACGAAAACATTACGTAGCCTCTGTGTGGGCCTACGCCACCCATTCTGGGGCCTGCATCACACCCTCTGGAGGCTGCATTGCTTCATCTGCTAGTTTTTTTGCCTCTCTGATATGTATTCTTGGTCCTGGAGAAGATCCTTCAACCAATAACTGTCTCCGCCCCTAACTGCAATTGGAATCACTTAAATCTGATCTTCGTACGAGCACTTGCTATGTTAGAAGAATTTGGTCACTTGATTCACTCGTTGTGTCTTTCCAAATGACCCTCAAGCCTTCCTTTATAGTCTTCTCGTTGAGACATCATCGACTGAGATTATATCTCTAATCAACGGCTAAGATTATAACTTGACTTGATCTTCGATTTTTTTAGATCATTCTCACTTTGTTTTACTAATACGCTTTAATTATTTAATTTCCCTAAGTTTAGACTTAGGGTCCCCATTAAAATAATTAATTTTTACAATAAAACATATTTCGAGTGGAATTTTCATAGACGATTTATGGGTTCCTTGGAATACCAGTGCCTAAGGTTCTCCACAAAGTTGGAGACTTAGATAAATTACGATGCTACCAAAAATCAACAGATGTAACGCACTGAACAATGATGAAAGATGGAACCAAGGTACACCGCCCTCTAGACTGTTCTTCTGGAATGAATTTGCTGAAGTCAATAGAAGAGGGCTCGCTAGAGTTGAGCCAATGAGGAATCCTCAACCAAGGCACGAGGGATCATAGTAGAGTGAATTATGGACTGACACCAAGGATAATTATGGAGGGATATAAACTGAGAGGCGGACTGACGACTTCCCTTGTCAGAACATCAAATGCATGGTTGACTTGGTAGCGATTATGGAGGGGATGGTCAATTATCACTACAAGGAAAAGACCCTCTAGCGAATGTTTTTGAGGAAACCATTATAAAAATAGCCCATATATCCATTTGTAGCAGAGGTCTCTAGAGGAGGTTGGCGGGTGGAGGTTTTTACAGATGTTTTCTGTCCGGTGCATTGTTCATCATAAACCACACCGGTGCGTTTAACCCAAAACACACCGTTGTGTACTAAAAATTGGCACACTTAGACATCGTTCTCTCCGTACAAACCTGCCCGTGAATTTAATTACTATAGCGCACTGGTGCACTATGCAGAAGCAAGCCCGGTGTGTCTTAAAAACCTGCAAACCCCCTGGTGTGTCTCAAAAACCCGCGCACCAAAACAGGGTTAAATAAAAAAAAATTATCGGCCAAAAAATATGCATTTTCACTTCTTCAGTGCTCTAGATCTCTCAAGCACTAATGCAAATTTCTCTTGTGTGAGGCACCCTGCCATCGATGCTCCCATTGCATGCACTACTTCCGTCCATTTCCCACCTTGTGGAGTTCAAATTTTGGAAAACGGTGGGCAAATTTGGTTTTTCAAATTCCTCAGCAAATATACCTCCTCGATGCCCAAATGTACAAGTATTTTACTTGTTTCTCAATAACTAAACATTTTAGCAGATTATATTTGTAAAGAAACTTAAAATTTACAATTAAAAAAAAAAAAAATCTGTGCGGTGCGCTCGAGCTGTTCGCCTCACACCGTTCGCGGTGCTGCCTATAAATTTACAGGCCGCACCGCGAACAATGCTAATAGAAACCACACCGGGTTTTGGTGCGGTACCGAAAAACATGCACTGTGTTTTTTTTTAAAACCTAACATGGTGGTGCAGTCATTTAAAAGACCGCACCATTGACTATGTACCAGTGTCGGGAGGGCGGTGTGTTGACCAAACTATGCGCCCCGGGGCGGCTAGTTCGGTTAGCGCACTACCCTCTTGACATTAGTACATAGTCAATGGTGCAGGTGTTTATAAGATCACACCATTGACCATGTACTAATGTCAGGAGGGTGGTGCGCTGATCAAACTATCTGCCCCGGGGCACATAGTGTGGTCAATGCACCGCCCTCCCGACACGGGTACATAGTCAATGGTGCGGTCGTTTAAACGACTATACTGTTGACCATGAATTATTGTTGGGTGGTGCGTTGGCCTAACTATCCGCCCTGAGGTGCAAAGTTTCGTCAACGCACTGCATAAGAAAGAAAAATTACATTTTGCGGTGCGTGGATAATTTTCATGGGCACCGAGGTCGGTGCATGATAAAAATGGATGCATCAGTACTGGTGTGTGACAGTTTTTTTGGGCCCACCGAATTTTTTTTTTTGTTCAAAAAAAATTATATGTATATTTTTAAATACATGTCTCATTTAATAAAAAAAATGTATTTAATATGTGAATCATTCAGTGATGTCAATGGAGAGAACAAAGGGAACAATAAGAAAATATGGAGGACCAGTATAAAGTGTTCACCTGTGAGAGACACGAGAGAGGAAGAGAATTATGTACCCTCGCCCTATTACGACAACCACCCATTTTCTCCTAAGGGAGGTAGGAATCATCAAGTTCTATGAGGAGGCTACATCCCCGAAGGGCCATAACGGGTTATTGGGACAACTCATCTTCAGGTCTGATGCCCACCGATAGGCTTTTCGGGTCGGTCCTGGCCAGTGGTAAGTGCCCATTGAGGAGGACATATATTTTATTACTGGCCTATCTAGGAGAGGGCAGGATTTTCCCCAGTTCCTAGATGTCCCCGTTAGCTATGCAACAAGGAGCCAGTTGGTGTACTCCCAGAGATACATTAGCGATGATATACTTTCTCTTGTAGATTTTCAAGTGTTTGGTGGTCGGTTACGTATTGCTTCGTTTGGTGCAGAGGAGGTGAGTGCTTCTCACTACTGCTGACGACCATTGCACACCATACCAGTGATGGGATATGCATTAGTTGCCTGCTTTTATTTTATGTTAATTCTTTATTACAGGCGCCACAACTTGTGAGATGGTTTGTGATTTTTTGCGGCAACTTTGTACAAAATTAGATAGATGTTGTTCTCAAGAATGTGGGAGGTTGACCTTCCCTTTTGATTCAGAGTTATTTTGTTTATTTTTTGAGAGGTTTCTAGAGACGAGGCCTAGTTTTTTTGGAAGCCTAGTAGGTAGATGTTGCACGTACGAATGGAGATGTGGGGCTAGATGATGCCCAGGAGGGGTAAGTCTGACTTTTTCGCCAGGATATCTCTTGATGCACTAGAGTTGCTATCCAGTGTTGATGATCACTCCTTATTTTTGGTGCCATGTCCATACGCTGGTTTGGATTGGCGAGGGTGTACCAAAATCCTCTTCACACGGGATGAGTCGCCAGATGCGAGAGGTGATATTAGTGTTTTCTTCAAATTAATATAGTTTCATTTTATTTTCTTAATTAATTAATTAGAATTATCAAATTTATTCTAACATGATATTTAACTTGTTTTATTAAATTGTTTAATGAAATTATCTAATTATTTTTGTGTACTTATATATATTTTGTAGATATTGGGTCATTCATTGGCGATGAGATTCCACCACCATCGAATGATCCAGGTGTAGATCATGTTGACGAGGATATGGCAGAGGCAGAGGATTAGGGTGACAGACCTAGTCCTGATCAGGCACAGATGCCGACGGGTGTGAGGCGTAGGCCAAACACCTAATCTAGGATGGAGCAGGGCGAGCAACTTTGTCGACTCCTAGTTGAGTCAGGCCAGTTACGATAAGAGAGATACAGGCTGATCATAGGCTGACATAGATCCGGAGAGGCATACCCCATGATATGTTTACCCTCATTCGACATATCGTTGGAGCTACCAGAGTACTGGCGCAGGCGAGGAGGGGTAGGTGGGTGGAGATGCAGTACGACAGAGAAACACATCATATGATGATCATGATCATGAGGGGAGTGATCATCATTCTAGTAATCCATTTCCTCCTCCACCTCACGCCGGAGATGATCATGATGAGAAGCCTGCAACATCCAGTCATGATTATGAGAAGGCATCGTCTGAGCAGTCTGCACCATATCATTAGACACGTCCTAGTCCTTAGAAGGCACTTGATCCTGAGGAGGGCGAAGTCCATTTGAGGAGGCAGGTGCATCGACTGAGCAGGCCTCTGCACCATCCACTGAGTAAGCTAGACCATCCACGAGTCATCAACATGCAGTTCCTGATCAGCAGGCACCTTCAGATAAGCAGGCACATGATCATCATCTATCTGAGCATGTTGAGGCTGCACTGTCGACTGAGCAGGCCTCGACTAGTAATACTATTTATGTATTTTTGACATTTATATGCAGTTATATTAAAGTGTATATTTTATGTTCATGTTGCAGATGTACTTAATTTATATAAGAAACAATGGATGTGTATTTAAAGCATTTACAAATAAATATGTTTATTTAATAAAGACCCCATATGGAGATGTGTGAGAGAATCCCATTTTGGACATGAGAGAGACGAGGTTGTAAGTCAGATATATGAGGCACGTTGTGTTTTATTAGAAGACTCAGCATCACGATGATTAGCTGATGTTAATGTAATCTGAATATTCTTTATAGAATATGATGTTCAGGATTTATTATTATCATGATCACGTTTATTTTTAATATTAAGTCATGATATTTATTAAATATTATGTTGTGATTGTAATTGAAATTGTATGTAAAATTCTAAAATTGTAATTGTAATTGTATGTGAATTTGTAAAATTGTAATTGTAATTGTATGTAAAATTCTAAAATTGTAATTGTATGTAAAATTCTAAAATTGTAATTATAATTGTATGACGTAAAATATTTGTAAAATTGTAATTGTATTGTGAAAGTGTAAAATTGTAATTGTAATTGTATGTATTGTCATTATTCAATTTTATTAAAAATTTTAAATTTGTAAATTTGTAAAATTGTAAATTAATTGTCAATTTTGAACCATAACTACCGTAAGTAAAATGTATGCCGTAACTATTGTTAAATTACCATAATTGTAAAATTGTATGAATATAAATAATTGTAAAATAAGTAAAATTGTATGAATATAAATAATTGTAAAATAATAAATCTAGAATAATATGAATTTTTGTAACATAATAAAGTTTAGAAAATAATGCAAATAAATTCATGTACTTTAGAATTATCATTATTTTATTATGATATTACATACCAAAAATAACAGTATATATTTTGAAGATATCATTCACACACATTTAAAGCAATCAAGTAGTTGTATTATTTTAGAAATTCACATTATATAAAAAAAAGAACTTTATACAGTACGCCATTGTTTTCGAGATCAACATAATTGAAAATTATCAAGTGAAATGATTTTAACATTAACACAATGCAAATTACCAATTAATTCAAAATACATATAATAATGTTTCGAAAAAAAGTCTTAGTTATAAGGTAATTAAGTCCTCTTCTTTATAAAAACACATCTTAAAAAGTATAAATGATGAAATAACACATGTACCATATCACTCTCTGTTCTCATGATCACCCTCATTATCTTCCAGCTTGCTTGGCATGATAACACTTTTGTTCTGAAAAATATGTTTTGATCTAGGCTCATGTCTTAATACGAACCACCAATCCCTATCCAACACATCTGGGGCTTATTAGCTTCATCCCACATCTTTCTAGAGTTGATACATATTAGCCTACTATCGTGATATTCCTTTACATTATTCTGATGGGACCACTTGAACCTAAAAATAACACATTGGAAAGAAGAGAAATCCACTTCAATGATCTCTTGTATCTTTCCGACGTAACCTAATGTCCCTTGTACTTGGTTTTGATCACAGTGACTAACTTGACTAGATTGATCGAAATCGACTTCCACTCCACATTCTTGTGTCATGTGTCCATCATCATGATTTTCTGTGTGAAAATGGTGTCCAGATGCCCACATAGATGGGAACAAATTTACCTAAAAAAAAGTTAAAAAATCATAGTGTCATGTGTCTTATAATAACCCAATTATTAAAATATGAAATATAGATGTAATTACATTTCAAATATGCATTATTAAGTTTGAAATGTACATAAATAGATTATTACTGAGTGGGTGCACCCAATTCCTACATTTAGCGCATCCTCTTTAGAACGTGGGTAACGACCGATTGCATTGTATTTCTCTCTGACTTGATCAACAACCCAACTGTTGGGGCCTATTTTTGGCATATTTTCTTTTAAATGATTGGGATAAGGCAAACTTATACCATTCAACTGTCTGAATTCTTTCCTGTCACTATTCCATTTCATCCTCTTTTGTTCGTACAATGCGACCCACAGTTGTGTCGCTTCAGAATTATAAAGAACGAATTTATTGATTGCTTCAATTTCTGCATTCGCTGATGAAATCAAAACGAGATATAGTACATATGAGATCAAAATATACATTATATCGAAGTTCAACATGAATATTCAATTTGTGTAAATTTGAAAAATTATAATTCACTTACTCTTTATCAAGCGCCTTTTTCCATTCATTTGGAGCAGCTCCCCTTCTCTTTTGTCTTCATTCATTTCATCGTCCGAAATCATCGCACCTGGTTTGTTGTCGATCTACTTGATGTAATCACTAGCATAATAGGAAGACTCATACGATATGTACCCCTCTGCCATAGACCCCTTGGGTTTTTCCCTTTTTTGAACAAAACCTTTCAAATTATTCATGTACCTCTATAAGAAGAACATCCAATGACAAGAAACCACCTCAACTAATATAACCTCATCTACTAGGTGGATTAGAAGATGAACCTACAAGTCCATGAAACTCGTCAGCAGTTCCTTCTCAAACATACAAACAATCTCAACTATCTCTTGACGCCACCGTGGAATGTTAGCCACATGAATCTCCTTTGACGTGATCCAACGTACAAATGTAGATAATTTAGATATGGCACATCCTAGGTCTTGGGGGAATTCATGTTTCACACACCCACACATGAACAAAGGATAATGGAACTCCAAAGTTATAAACACATGCAATAATATACAAAATTAGTTATGTTTTATGATCCCTGCATGGGATTAAATTTATTAATATAACAAATAATAAAATCATGCTTTTTACATTATATGTACTCTTAGAAGATTCAAATGGTCATTCGATTTAAACCCTGACAAATGGTCATCCACAGTGAAGCAGCGCCATAGTGAAGACCCATATGAGGATGGCACCCTCACACCCATTATAACTTCCTTTGCCAAATAAAGATCATTTTTTTTTAAATCCATGGGACATCACCTTCTTTAAAATACCATGAATTAGAGGGACCAACGCCTGCTTCTGAACCTGTACTTTCTAATCATCTTGGCCAATGTTTCTTTTTAGTTTTTGAAGTAATAAGATCTTTCCTAACAGCCAATGCGTAACTTTGTTTCGATGATATGTGCCTCCATAAATAATATGAAACATTTTTAAATATATCCATGGGATACAATAAGTGGGTAATGTTAATATGCTCCCAATATGGGAGGTTATAAAAGATAGATTTCCTTTTCATCCCAATGGGAAATTTCTCAACATAGGTGTTGAAGAATTATGGATCATCGAACATAGAATCCCCATTTGAATTGAACATTTCTATGAACTCCTTCTCCTTCTCTCTCTCATATTCTCTAAGCCATTCAACTAGTGTAATTATTGGAGGCCTTTGGGTTATCTCTTGTTTACCATTGAAAGCGGATGCTGCTCTTCTGTAAGGGTGTTCTTCTGGGAGTAATACCCTGGAGCAGTCATACATTGGATTTCATAGGTCATTGGACCATCTAGATTTCAAAGAAGGTCTACAACATTTACATCCAAAATACCCTTTTGTTACAAGATCTGCGAAATTATTGTATACAATATATATGCATGGCACACTAAAGAATATCATGAAGATCAGAACAATTACAACCAATTAAATAACTAATATTTAAAAGAATAATGTTACGTATATAAACAAATCAATTAACATGTAATTTACCAGAAGAAACTCCTAAGCTTGGATAATCATGTATCACGTAAGCACATATGCCATATAACACAAAAATCCTCTCTGCTACGATGGGTCTTGATACATCGTATACATTTATCCCATCCCATAATTCCTTTAGTTCATCTACAAATGGTTGTAAGTAGACATCCATATTCTTCACTTGTCTTCTACCAGGGACTATGAGAGCCAACATAAGATGTTCATTCTTCACGGAAAACCATAGGGGGATATTGTTATTGATCACTACTACATGCCAAACATAATATTTGGTGTTTTGGAGGGAATATGGGTTGACGCCATCCATGGCTATGCTGAGTCGTAGAATTCGTACTTCATCCTTGAAATTTTCAGGCCATGTATCCTCTATATGCTTCATTGATATTGAATCTATTCAGATTCTCATAACTCCCAACTCACTTCTGCGTGAGGCATGCCATCCCTGTTACGAAAGAGCCTTTGAATCCTTGGGATTATAGGCATGTGCCTCAATATATTAAAAGGAGGACCACATGATTTACCCTTCTTTTTTTATTTATCATACCTGTCATGCCCAAATTTAGGACATATCTTTTTGTCTGCATATTCTCCTCTATATAGAATAAAATCATTTGGACATGCATGATATGATATGTACTCAACACCCAAAATTTTCAACAATTTCTTTGCCTCTTCACAGCTACTGGGCAAGACATTATCGCTCGAAAGAACCTTATCTTTGAATAACCTGTAGTTGGTGATCATGGACAATATTAAATGTACGTTAATGCCAATATAATTATTAACGTTCATAAAATTGACCATTTGTAATGTTCATTGGGTGATTATATTTCACAAAATATAAGGGAGGACTTGATGGTCAATTACCTCAAAATTTCCAAGAAACATGCATTCGACAAGCCAAAATTTTCTTTCAAGTTGTACACTAACATCATTTTCCCCAACTGGGTAGACTTTGACTGACCACCAGGTGAAAAGAGAGGGGTGGTGGAAGCAAATTTAAGGCTTTCAAAAAACGTATTAGCGATATGAACATCTTCCCCTAGCTGATCATCGTTATGGAATGCATCTAACAACATTGTCTCCATGGTAGTCGTATCCCTTAAGTAATCATCCATACCAACCTCTATTTGGTTGCCTCCATTGGCAGCTTGTGAAGAACTACTATTGTTGTAGTCATTCCTAATTGATGAATCTGGACGTAGTGGGAATTGAATAGGTGGTTGATTCAACCATTCTTGGTATCGTTCCTCTCTGAATTTTTCTCTTAATTCAACCTTCTCTCGATTTGAAATTGTCGTGGGGTGCATCAGAAGATGGTAGGTAGGTCGCTCATCATCACTAGAATCCTAATAATTTCAAAAAATATATTTGAACATGATTAGTACAAAATCTATGATATCAATTAGTAAGCACATCGACAATGCATGATTAATTGTTTTGACATTTAAATAATTACATTAATATACCAAACAATTATTGTTACCATCATTGTCCCAAGATTGTGGCTAGAAGATGCAATGTTACAATTGGCAGGATGAAGCAGCTGTCCATTTTCATCCACCAAATGTGCCTTGCGGTACGCTACTTCTGATAAGAGCTTCCGACGTTTTGGAGTTGTTTGAATATTTTGTGCATCTGAACTTGATTCTGAATCTGCATGAACCTGCAAATTTGTATACATTAATTTTATTCAGCTGATTGACATCGATAAAAAATAAATTCAATTAGATAATGAAAATATAAATAAAATCTGAAGTAAATATTACGTCTTGAGATGGATAAGGAGAAATCCACGATGGACTTTGAGAAATATTATGGAAAGAGCTGGATTTTGAAGAATTGTCCATTCGATATAATTATGATATTTTCTCCCTACATTTAAGCAAAATCAACAATAAATTTTGGTGTACATACAACACTGTTACCGACGAAATAGGTAACCGCACTGTTACCTACTTTTTTTTGGTAGCATAAAAAGCACCCGATTTTGAAAAGTGGTGATGCAGAATCACCTTTTTTTTTTTAGCACATTTCTGACACTATAATATTTTTATTTATGAAGTATGAATATTTGTTTTAAAATGTTAGTGATTTTCATGCTAATTTTGAAACATATTGATGTAGCATCAACTTTTTTTTTTAGAGCGGTGATTTTCATGCTAATTTTGAAACGTATTGATGCAGCATCAACCTTTTTTTTTGAGTGGTGATTTCCATGTCGGTAATAAAACACAAAACTTAGTTAAAAAATAAAAAATAAAAACAATAAAAAAAACCAATAAAAATGTAAAAAAAAAAAAAAAAACTCGTAAAAATAAAAATTTTAAACAAAAATAAATAAATAAAACAAAAAAAAGAAACAAAAATATTCGAAAATTATATCAAAAGAAATGACAAAATTTGAAAAAAAAACACATAATTCAAAGAAAAAAAACAAAAATTAACCAAAAAAATTAAAAATAAAAACATCAAAAACATTTTTTCTAAGTTATTAAAAAAAATCATATAATTAAAAAAAAAAAAAAATAGAAAATTTAAAAATAATTTAAATTACAAAATTAAAATTTAGATTAAAAAAAAAATACAAAAAAGAAAAAATTAAATTTAAAAATTTAAATTAAAACAATAATAATAATAAGAAAAAAAAATACAAATTTTAAAATTAACAAAAAAAAAACAAATTAAAACAAAAAAAATTAAAATTGAAAAAGAAAATTAAAATAAAAAAAAACTATTATTAAAAAACAAAAAATAAAAGAAAAGAACCACGTGCAAATAATTAAAGAACAAATATCCATAAATTTACTATTTTTCTTTTAAATGAAACAATTTATAAATTTTAAAAATGAAAAACTAAATAAATGAAAAGATTATAAATAAATAAATAAATAAAATTAAAATTTAATAAATTTAATAAATAAATTTTAAATTTTAAAAAATAATTAATCTAAAAAAAATTAAAACAAATTAAATTTAAAATAAAAAATTTGAATTTACAAAAAAAAAACAAAATTTTTTGAATTAAAAAAAAAAGAAAAAAAAAGAAAAAAAGAAAAAAAAAAGAGAAATATTTTATCGTGGTGGCGCCGCCAATCGACCTCCCACCCAGCGGCCGGCCTCCGCCTGTTTTTGTTTTTTTTTAATTGTTTTTGTTTTTGATTTTTTTTCTTTCTAAATTTTGTTAATAATTTTTATTAAATTTTGTATATATATATTTTTTAATTTAATTGATTTTTATTTTTTATTTTTTCATATTTATTTTTTTATTATTAAATTTTATGTTTAGTTTTTTCATTTAATTTTTTAAAATTTAGTAAATTTTGTATTTTTTTTTTTTAATTTTTCATTTTTTTTAAATTATTTTTTTAAGTACGTAAAATTTTTATATATTTTTTATTTCAATTAAAATTGTGTATTTAAAATTAGATTAAAAAAAAAAAATTAAACTTAATATTTTCAAATTAATTTGTTTTTTATCTTATTTTTTATTTAATATATTTTATTTATTTATTTATTTTTTCAATTTTTCAATTTTAATTGATTTTTAAAGTTTTTAAAATTTTTATTTTAACAATGTGAGGCGGATTGATGACACCACCATGATAAAAAAATTCTTTTTATTTTTTATTTTTAATATATATTTATACATATATATATATATATAATTTGTTTTTTTTTTTTTTTTTTTAAATTTAATTTGTTTTGTTTTTTTTTTTAAATTTTATTCATTTTTTTGTTTTTAATTTTAATTTTAATTTTTTCTAAATTTTGTATTTTGTATATATATATATATATATATCTTTTAAATTTAATTGATTTTTATTTTTTCATATTTTTTTTTACTATTAAATTTTAAGTTTAGTTTTTTCATTTAATTTTTTAAAATTTAGTAAATTTTGTATTTTTTTTTATAATTTATTTAAATTTAATATTTTTTTTTTTTTAATTTTTCATTTTTTTATTATTTATTTTTTTAATTACGTAAAATTTTATATATATTTTATTTCAATTAAAATTGCGTAAATATATATATATATATATATATATATATATATATATATATATATAAACTTAATATTTTCAAATCAATTTGTTTTTTATCTTATTTTTTATTTAATATATTTAATTTAATTTATTTTTTTCAATTTTTCAATTTTAATTGATTTTTAAAATTTTTTAACTTTTTATTTTAACAATGTTTTTTTGTTTTTTTTGTTTTTTTTCCTTTCTTTAATTTCAAAATTTATTTGTTTATTCATTTATTTATTAAAATTTAATATTTTTTTTTTAAATTTAATTTGTTATTTTGATATTAACATTTTTTTTTAAATTTAATAAAATCTAATATATATATTTTTAATTTAAGATCATATATATATATATATATATATATATATATATATATATATATATATATTTTATAATTTAAATTTAATTTATTTTTTAAAATCTATTTGTTTTTTAATATATATTTTTTTAAATTTAATATTTTTATTGTATTTTATTTTTCATTTTTTTTTATTTTTAACTAATTTTTCACTTTTTTACTTTTAATTTCAATAATGTTTTTTGTTTTTTGTTTTTTTGTTTTTTTGTTTTTTTTTTAATAAATTTAATATATTTCTTTAAATTTAATTTTTTGCTTTAAAATTTAATTTAATTTAATTTAATTTTTTTTTTAATAAAAATCTTCTTTTTCTTTTTTAAATTTAATTTCTATATTTTATTTTTTATAATTTTGTTTTTTATTTTATTTTTTATTTTTTTAATAATAATTTAATTTAATTTAATTTAATTTAATTTTGTTTATATTTTTATTTTTTTATTTCTATATATTTTGAAATTTAAATCTTTAACTTTTTATTTTTTATTTTTTTTCTTAAATTTTAGGTTTTTTTTAATGTTTGAATTAAAATTTTTATTTTTATTTTTTTATTCCTATATATTTTTAAATTTTAAGCTTTAAAATGTTTTTATTTTTGAAATTTATTTTTTTTTCTTAAATTTTAGGTTTTTTTTAATGTTTGAATTTTAAAAATAAAAAAATGTTATTTCTATTTTTTAAAATGTCAAAAATATGACACATTTTTTTTTTTTTTTGTTATTCCAGCATCAACTGGTTTTGTTTTGAGGGTGTTTTTTCAATCCTTTTTTCAAGAAACAATTTTCTTTTTAGCATAATTTTTTAAAATGTTGAAATTTGACCTTAAAAAAAAAACCAAGTGCGTTCTGGAATACACTTTTTTTGTTTTTGGGGTGTTTTTTCATGTTTTTTGAGTCTTTTTGGGCTAGAGTTCCCATTTTGAGGTCAGGTTACCTATTTCATCGGTAACAGTGTTATACCTAAAAGTAATTTTGGTGCCTTATAAATGGACTTATTGTTATCAATGCTAATGTACAGTTAACCGCACCAGTTCATTTTAGTTACTGTGCAGTGGTGTTGTGTTATTGATAGACGCACTAGTTATATAACAAACACACTGAATATCTGCAAATAAAAAAGTGAAACTTTATTTTTTTTAAAGTGAAAAAAAGCGGTAATTGAAAAATGGGCGGCAAATTATTTTCAGAAATTTAATTTCATAAAAAAATATTTAAATAGTAAAAACTATTCATTATTTCCTTATTTTTGCAAAAAATTTTAGGGAGAGATTTGCACGAGAGACATACCTGGAGAAAGAGAGCACGAGAGCACTATGGAGCAGCGAAATACTTTCGAACAACACTATTCAGAGAATCAGAATTTCAAAAATATGGTGATTCAAACCCTGTAGTATAGTAAAAATGTTAAATTTTATTGTAATAATTGTTTTTTTTATAATTTCTGTTTGATTTAATACATTGCAAGTAAAAATTTTAAATTTTACTGTTCATTTTCAGAAAAAAAAAAGAAAAAAAAAGAAAAAAAAAGAAAAAAAAAATCCATTCTTACGCTAAACCCTTGATTCTTTTTGTTTCTGCCCTTACTTATTCCTATTTTTGTGACTTCAAAATTAGGGCTTTTCATTTTAGATTTATAGGGTTTGTATTGCTATATATGTAGGCCTATGACATCTAACATGCAGGATGACTTGCAGAGTCGGATCCAAATCCATGTTGGCCCTTGCATGAATTTTTAAAAAACATATTTTTTTTTTAATTGGTGCGCCTTGTGTAAAATAGTGCACCGATGCACTATTTTATTATAGCGCACTGGGCACGTACTGTTTGATAAAAACAATTTAAAAACAATATTTTTTCAATCCGCGCACCCTGTGTAAAATAGCACACCTGTGCACTATTTTATTATAGCGCACCACTCACGTACTGTTTGATAAAAGCATTTTTTTTTAATGCGTGCACCTTGTGTAGAATTGCGCACCGGTGCGCTATTTTATTATAACGCACCACACATGTACTATTTGATAAAGCATTTTTTTATTTTATGTCTATTTTAATCGGTGCACCAGTTAACATATAACACACTGGGTCTCCTTGTTGATAGAGAGCACCGTATGGTGGTCCCCTATTTTCTCGGTGTGTTTATAGGAACATGCCGCACTGCCTCCTCCACGACATCTTATGCTACAAAAACTAACACTAGAGGATTTTTATTAATTTATCTGTGTTAATCGGTGCACTAGTTAACATATAACGCACCAGGTCTCCTTGTTGATGGAGAGTGCTGTACAATGTTTCTATTGTTTTGGCAGTGCATTTATAAGAACATCTCACATCGATGTCGGTGCGTACTACTTGAAAGACGCACCATTTTATTGAATTTTTTTTTTTACCTAAAAAATTTGTGATTTATTTATAAAATATATTAATGAATGGTATGGTACAGACTTCATATTGATAAATAAATGGCTGACAAGAGATCAAGTAACAAAAATACTGATAGCACATCGAGAAAAGAAAAAAAGGCAAGTTCTTTGTAAATTCTTTGCAAAAATTATTATTTTTTAACTATATGTAAGTTTAACTAATATGTATTTTTTATTGCTTATCATGCAGAGCCATAAAATGACGAAGCTCGATAAAATTATTTCTGATATAAGACTAGAAGAATGTAAAAGCTTGATGGTAAATTTGCAAAAGGAGGAATCAGGTAAATGAAAAAATACTATCGATCCAATATGAGTTTCTTTTTTTAATTTTAATTAATAATATACTTAAAAATATTAGATAACATGTTTCAAACAAATTATTATTTCACATATGTTTAATGTTCTATAGGGACCGACAATGAAGAAAATGAATGTTGTTCTAAGAAAAGAAAAGAAAATAGAACATGCAAATGAAAATGAATTGCTCCTTAGCTCATCTGGGGTGGTTCTGGAGGTTAACGAAAGGGGGAAAAACTTTTACATAACTTTGAGGGATCTAGTGGAATGAATGTATAGATGTTCTTTCCACTTACAATACAAAAATCAATCCAATAATTCCAAGAACCAAATTTGATCTAAACTACAGGATGAGTTTCCATAGAATTGGTCAATGAGATATGTCAGAATTTTAATAGCAAAAACATACAAAAAAAAAAGGATTGAAAAATTAATACTCATTTAATTTTTTTCTAGAATTATATGTATATATTGCTAGAAAGAAATCATTTATAAATATAACTTTTGTTATATTTACTTTTCATATATCAATATAAAAATCAAATAGTTTATTGTCATGTTACATTTTCAAGAATATTATGAAAATCTCAAAGGATGAATGAGCTGATATCAGAAATATGCCAATAGAAATGTCCAAAAAGGTGCACAAGGAGATGGTCAAAGAAATGGACATAATTTCATCACACGAGGAGCCACCTCAACAACAACGTGTTTCAAATGTATTATGTAATCATTGAATTTTTTTGATTAGGTACAATAAATAAACAATTTAGCATTAAACATTAATTTTCAAGTATTTTCTTGCAGAAAAGAAAAGAAAATGGAACCCATTCAGTACATACAACATGACAACAAAGAAGAAAGGGGTTGATATCTAAGTTTGTGAATGATATCTAAGTTTGTGACAGCTTATCTAGATTTCATTTTTGTATATTTTAAGTTGTTTTACAATAATCATCATTGAATGTCTTCAAACATGTGCTATCATACAAAGAAGAACCATCAGACGAATTGATTGACATTGGGTTATAGATGGGTTGTTAGTATATGTTGGCATATCAAAAATTAATTGTGGAATTTGTAAGCATATATCGATCTTGTTTTACTTAGCTCTGTCTATAATTGATAGAACAAAAAAATATTTTATATTAAATATATTATTTTTTATGGGGTATAAAACTTGCAGGAAACAAAGTATGGAACTGCACCAACAAATAAATTTTTGAAAGATGGCATGAAATCTGGTTTTGAAAGAATGTGTATAGTTCATGATAGAAACTACTGGAAAACACTCAATTACTAAACACACTCATATATTATATACAAATGGTGTATGTGTAAACACACTCACACACACAGATTACATTTAGATTACTCTATTAAATAGAGTTTTTGAGATCTAACTTATTCCTAATTTAGAGAGAGAGGTTTAGAGAATTTCTCAACCATCACAAACCAACTTCTCAAATATAGAATGTAAGCATTAACTCCAACAGTTCATGAGTCAATTATTTCTATGGTACATTTATTTTTGATTTACATTGATGTATATTATTTAATATTGAAATTTTCATTATTCTCACCAATGTATATACACTCATTACCATTTATTTTTACGTTTGTAGATGGAAGTTGAAGAAGAAGAAAACAATCAACACTGTGAAAAAAAAACATTCCTCAATGTAACCCAAGTCATGGAAGTAGCTCGAGCAGTGACAACAGTTCAAGCGAAGAATGATGATCAATATGTTTGGATATCAAAGCAATGTGGTGTATTTTTTGAAATATTTGTCTGTGAAATCAGAAATTTTGTTTAATGTAATGGACATAGTGTCCCAATTGAAAGACAAAGGGATACCAATAACTGTCCCATTTTATATGACAAAGAGTGTCTTATATATATATATATATAAAATAAAATACGTTTTAATTTATTCTATTGTGTTCTCCATTGTCGATGTGCAATGTTACACCACTGATTAAATATATGGATGATTAAATATTATATTGAAGAGATGTGAAATATGATGATATGATAAAAAAATTAATCCAAACATCACATTCAAATGCACTAATAAAAATTTAATTGATATGAATATTGTTATAAGATATGTGTCGACTTTTGATGAATAATGAATTTTAAAAAATCACAATAATTACAATGTCACAGGTCGATGTTTCTAAAAAATACAAAATGAACACTGGTGCGTGTTAGTTACTGTGCACCGGTGTGTTTGTATGATAATGTGCACCGGTGTGTTTATACGACATATGGGCCCCGCACAAATACCAATACCAATTAGAATGCTCGATGTGTTTTTGTGCACTAGTGCGTTTGTATGCTAATGTGCACTGACATGTTTCTATGACCTATGGGAACCACACAAATACCAATACCAATTAGGAAGCCCGGTGCGCTTTAGTAAGTGCGCACCGGTGCATTTGTATGATACTATGGACATGTGCATTTATACTACCTATGGGCACCACTAAAATACCAATACCAATTATAACGATCAATGCACTTTATTGATGAGTACCATCCAGGTGGTCCGATAGGCGTTGCATGCACTAGTGCGGCTTTCCTTTAACGAACCGGTGTGTTTTTATAACTTGATGGCCCGGTGCATTTTATCACCTATAGGGCGCATAATGTATTTTTACACCTTAACGGCCCGGTGCATGCACCTTCGACCGACCCGGTGTGAGTGTCTAGTTGATACGCATGTTGTTAAATGCCCCGGGGCGTCCGAAATTTGTTTTCATGTCCTGGTGCTTGGTAGGTTTGTAGTACCGATGCGTTCATGGTACAACGCATCGATGTGTTTCCACCTGATTAGTGCACTGATGAGAAAAAACATCTGTAACAACCTCCGACTGCCCAATTTTTTTTAGTTGTGTTGAAATTCCATTAGAAGCTCTGTCAAAATCTATGTTACCAAAAATTGATGTTGCAACAATTTTTTTTTTGACAATTTTGGCCAATTTTATAATACTAAAAATCTCCGTTATAACCTCCTCTAGAGGGTATTTTCCTTGTAGTGCATTGAAGCATGGATTTTCAGTGACAGGAAAATATAGATGGAGGTCAAAAAGAGCAGCACAAGATGAATGTGACACAAATATGGATGAAAGACTGTAACAGGACATAATGGGAATTAGAACAAACTCCATGAATGCAAGGGTGACTCATCTTGAATGCTTTGAACAAGGGTGAATCGATGATGATTTCACATAGGATAGGCCCAGGGGGACTGTTGTGGCTCATTTATAGCATCCTTTATTTCAATTTTGCAAAAATACAAAAAAATAGAAAAATATGAAAAATTTATGTTAAAGTATAAGTTTCTCATACTTTAACCCAAAGATGTAATATTTTGTATTAGTTTAAAGTTTGATACTTTAAAGGATTCATGAAGGTGGGTCCCACTGCTCTGTTAATAAATGAGCAACTTTGTGAGCGGGATTCGAAGATTTATTTGGTAGGTGATAAAAGCAGGAATCCGTGGGCACATTCAACACACGAGTTAACGAGGAGGGTGCCTCCACAGTTGACCCCATTGAATACGGGGCCAATCAAGATCTTTGGTCAGGATTAACTTCGGGGGCATGACCCCGACGACTCTCCGTACCTTTGAGTCTTCCTGTAGAGATGTAAGCGGCTGGTTGGCGACAACTATGAACCACGTCATGGTACTGTTTAACAGTCTTTTGGCGTGTCAACTCATCATTTAATTCATAAGCCCCCCACCACCTATTTAAAAATTGGTTCCTCTTTTCGTAAGGTTATTGTTGTTTCTCTGTATTGGTCAATTTGATTGCACCTGTGTCTTCCTTGTTGTTCGCTACTTTGTCATTGTTCGCCACCCTAAGCAGAGTTATGGCCAAGCGCTCATCTCATTCCGGCTCATCTAGCCATATTCCTCTCATGGAAATTGAGAGGGATATCTGAGACACTGTCTTCTCTTTAGATCACCTCAAATTATATCAACAGGTCTGTTTGAATGACAAAAAATGTCCAATTTTCTCCGCCATGGCCAAAACAGGTGTATTGTTTGCATGTATTCCAAGAACACACCTTTTTCCTGAGTTTGTGCACTAGCTAGTGTCTGTTATGTACCCAGGCAAATAATTTGTAATGAATTGTCTAGGAGAGAATGTCTTAAAAGTATCAACCCTATTAATTTGTCAAGCCCTGTGTTACCCAGATTCAGAATCCTATGTCCAATTCACTAATGATTCATTGATAGCACATTATGATAATCTTGTAGATCAAGAATTCAATCAGTTTGTCTTTTTCCTGAAGCCAGATACGAAGTAGTTTGTACCTAACAACAAAGAATTATCAATGGAATTTTTCGACGCAGAAGTCTAACCGGTGCTAAGATTTATTTCAAAGATATTGGGAAAAGAAGATGACAGCCTAATTGAAAAATCAGTTCTGGGAATGTTTGGATTGATGATGAGGCCAGGGGTAGTGCTGGATATTCCTTCATATTGGCAAGAAGTCGTCAATACCCAACTCATGAGTTTATCACTCACTAGGTCATTCATGTTTCCCTCTCTTATCATTTACCTCTTTTTATATAAAAAAGTAGAAGAATTATTACATTTGGGGTTAAATATCATGGATGTAAATAAAAAGAGGTAGTTAGTAGTATTTTTTACTGATGTTTTAAGAAAGGAACAAAATGAGGAGGGTCTGTTTGATTTTGCAAATCATTTTATGTCTACTGCGTATAAAATTTTGAATGGGGTTTCTCCCCCATGTTTCCTTCCAAAGGCTCAAGAGTTCATGCAGTTGGGAACAAATTGTAAGTTTGGAGATTGGTATGTTTATGAAGACTATTCAGATATTAGACTTTATGGGGCCGGGGTAGAACCATATAGGCTTCCTATATTTGTGCCTATGAGATTATTTGCTTAGAGTTCATTAGGAAGAGTTTGAATGTTGACAAAATACATTTTGTAGCTATGAAAACGGGTCATATGTTCAAGCTACCTATGTTTTTGGGTATTTTTATAGTCAACATGAGACAAGCATCTAATGAAGTCAATATGATATTAGATGGAATGAACTTGCTGGTAGGAGATAAGTGGGCTTATGACCCCCATAAAGTGATTTCAAATAGGAGAATTGAAAATGGTTATTCAACATTTGTTCATGAAATAAGACCTGACATAGAGAAGCTATAAAATAAGGGTTTTATAGGTTCTGTTAGCTCAAATATACAAAATCCTGTCATATCTGAGAAAATTGACAAGAGGAGTAAAGAAGTAGTCGTTGATTCAGAAGATGAAGAGAAGAGAGCTGAAAAGAGAACAAAGTTCAATGAAGAATTAGCAGGTGCTAAACCTGGTTTCTCACTTCAACTAGGAGATGATAAAAATGTCCCAGCCTCACCAAGAAGACATGGATATTATCAGGAGCAAGTACCCTTGAGTAAATAATTATTTTCTCAGATTGCTGAAAGAAATCAAAAGATGAAGGCTAGCATGGAGGCAGAGGCTGAGTATCAAATAACTCCAAATCAAACAAGATTGCTGACTGCCATGGATCTTGAAAAAGATCAGTTTAAGATTTCTCTTTCTCACCCTTCCGATATGACTAAAGGGTCATCAAATAATTTTAATACTGTAAATTTAACTGTTGATGTAAGAAAAATTCCTTTGCTTGATAAAGTAAATTTACATATGACCAAAACTAATGCAGTGGCTCTTAAGGCTGAGAACATGCTAGGGAAGGTCTTCAAGCAGCTGAAATTGGAGAAAGCCAACTCCAGGGCTTTGAAAACACATAATGAAGAACTTAAGAAGATAATTGTAAAGATTGGAGTAGATCCAAATGACAGGTCTGCTGTGCAGAAGTTGCTACAAAGTGTAAAATCAGATATTTATGTGTTGAAGAAAAAGTTGAAGTTACCTACAGGAGAGAATTCTATGGAAGCAGAGGTGGCAGAAGTGGAAAGTGAGAAAGAGAGCCTTCTTCAGTAGCTCTTGTAGAAAGAAGAAGAAATTACCAAGTTGAAGGAAGATGTGTTGCCATTACAGAATCAGATTGATTCTCATTCCTGCACTATTATTTTTCCATCTGGAAATGATAATCCAACAACATAGATATCTCAATTGAAAACTAAATTGAATATGGTAGAGAGAGATCTCAAAAGGGCACAAAATGATCTGGAGACAGTAACAAAAATAATGCAAGCCAAGGATGCGAAGATCAATAAATACGGGAAAGATTTCCAAATAACTAATGTTGAGATTAAGAGTCTAAAGGAGAAATTGAAGGGAAATGTATCTCTGATACAGGCTAAGGACATCATATGGAGTGAAATCATTGAAGAAATGAAAGCAGCTTGAGGATCTCTGACTATTGTGTCAGAAGAAAAAAGCATTATGAGATATTTTGAGGAGCAGCTTATGGCAGACAAGAAGAAGACTATTAACAGAGCTATTTGGGCAAAGAAATTTATTGATTTCATTGATTCAAAGACTGACCAAGAGTTAGAGGAAAATGAAATTAAAGATAGGATTCAATATGCTATGGATATTAACAAATTTATTGCTAAAAATGATTGCTGGAAGACCACTGAGAAGAAGTTGACTGAGATCAAGGAAGCAGTAAACAAATTTGACAATCTGTATGAAAAAAGAGCCAGGGTAGGATTTCCATCATGCTGGGGCTTTGGAGGAAGTCTTTTATCATGGGATTCTTATGAACCAATACTGATATTAGCAAAAATCAAGATAGATAACGCTCATGAGAAGACTCAGATTTTGAAAGGGACAATAATTATTAACTTTCTTCAGAGGCACTTTAAGCTATTATGGTTGGTGAAGACCTTATTTACAGAGAGACCATCATTCAACGGAATCAATGCCTTTAGATTGGAGTATCACAAGCTGATTAATTCACCTAATACAAACATTAAAGTGTGGAAGAAATGTAGAGCTTGGATGATTGTTCTACCTAAAGATCCCTCAACGTCAAAGAAAGACACGTCAACAAATCAAGAGAATACAACAGCAACATGATCAGTTCATATTCGGAAAATATATTAGGATTTAAGTTTTATTTTATCTCTTTTAAGAGAATGTAATTGTAATAAAACATTTAGATGATATGTAATAGGTATTTTAAGAATTTTCAAGTAGTTTGAGCAGTTAAGAGCAGTTTCAGTAGTTACAAACTGCTTTACATTGTATTTAAAGAGAAATAATTGAGATGAAAAGGTTCTGAGTTTT
Source organism: Pinus albicaulis (assembly GCA_034641835.2). Lineage (NCBI taxonomy): Eukaryota > Viridiplantae > Streptophyta > Pinopsida > Pinales > Pinaceae > Pinus > Pinus albicaulis. The sequence continues at coordinate 819,847,536 of CM076581.1, read as the reverse complement.
GGACCTTTGGACTACTGCAAATTTTTTACTCAATTTTCTAATGATTAATGAATGAAGATCAATATTATTACATCTGTTTTTATTAATATGTTTTCCAGTTTCCATTATGTATTTTCCTTCTATGAATAAAATGAAGTAATGAAGTTGCAGGTCTCTTTTTACATATGCAATTAAGAGTTAAATATCCTTAATGGGCTCTCCATTTTAACTATTCCACTTTCTTAAAATTCTTGGAAGTTTAAAGTGATAGCTTCTGTTTATTAGCATATCATTTTTGGCTTCCTTCCTTCAAGTTCTTCTTATCACTCCATTTAATATCAGCAGATAATGGCATTTTGAAGCATTTGTTGCATCAGATTCTTGAGGGTTTAATAATAAATTTACAAGGGTCATTAAGCAAAGACCATTTAATATAATATTTCGGTGATATATATATATATATATATATATATATGTCTTGAGCATTGATTCCTTACCACAACCAAGGGATTGTTTCTTAAGATACAAATTTTTTTGGTGTTGTTGCCGAGGACAAAGAAGCGAAGTTCATTCCCTGGGTTTTTGTCATATTTCCTCTGGTTGTTCAGAGAGGAGGAAATATCAGGCTGTGTTTTCATTTCATAATTCTGGCATATAAAAGGCCACATACGAGGTCAGATACCTCGCAATAGAAAGCTCTTATTCTGTCAGATCCTAAAAAGTTGGTTTCTAGAAAAGCTCAGAAACCAAAAATGCTTTCTACACTTGATGCTACATTGCCTGCACCTGGTAGCAGTTCACATAACCCTTCATCCAAGGATATTTCCATGAAACTCATTTTCTAGGAACAAGAATCCTTTTCCCCACCAGTCCATTTTCAAGAACCAAGGTTAGAAGAACAATCTTTTGAGTTTGTTTCATTCACATTCACACAAGCTCAACCCAATAGAGTTGTTGGTTCTTTTGCTATTGTTCATCAAACCCTTCCTATATCAGTTGTTTCACCCCATTCATCCACACCCAACTGGTTCACAAACCCAACCTCCTAAAGGAGTGGTTAACCAAGGCATAAACATGGCAACCCCTACTTTCTTAATGAATAGGTATGCACCGTTAAATCTTCCACAACCTATGAATTCCATGCCCGAAGAATACCTCAAGTTACTTCCTCGTTTTACTGGTGAAGATGAAGCGATTGAAGAACAACACTTGCCATTGTTTTGCAGTTTTGCTGAGAACCTAAATGTTGAACATCTTGATGTAGTAATGAGAATTTTTGTATAGTCTTTGAATGGAGAGGAAAAAAATGGTTTAAAGGTTTTCCGAATGGCTCAATTAATAATTGGGAGGAATTAGAGGGTACAATTCACCCAAAGATGGGGTGAAAAAAGAGATCATGGTTATTCATTAACTGAGTTTAATGCAATCAAGAAAAATCCTAATGAAAACATGAATGAATTTATTAAAATATTCAATAAATTGTATAATAGTTTACCCACAGAAATGAAACCAACTCCTGTTGGAGCAAGGGTAGTTTTTGTTGGAGCTTTTGACTCAGATTTTAGTTTCACTTTAAGAGAAATGAGATATCCTACTTGTTAGTGTCCTGTAATTTGGCAGATTGGTAGACCAAAGAACATGGTAACATCAGACCAATATTTGGAGTCCTAGGACCTAGCCTTCCTGGACTCAGAGAGGGCTTTCTCTATGATGCGAAGGATGTGAACTTGTTCGCTTTGTATGTTTGATTTTAGGCTAGCTGTTAAGTATGTTTTTGTTTGTTTTGGGTTTGAGGTAAACTGATCAAGTAGGACAAATGGAAAGAGAAGTTATCAAATCAATAGGTCTATGGGGTCAGATGAAGCCAAGGATGCCTAAATAATGGACAAGGTGTATTGCAGGGCCGATTTAGCAAGGTCAATGGATCCTTTGGGTGATGTATGAGGTGAAATGAACTTTAAGTTTGTGAAAAAAGAAGAAGTCTTAAACATATATAGTTGAAAGCAAGTACTAATGAGGTAGGGAAAACCATAAATCTCTATGAATAATACTCAAACTAATAAACATATAAGATAAACAATCCGGTGATACATAGAAGCATAAGAACTCCTAACTTTGGAAATTCACCTTCAGCTGTTGAGAAAACATATAAGATAAACAAAAAAATTAATATATGAAGAGGGAACTCCTAAACAACATATATCAAGCTATCGGGAACTCTGAAACAATTTTTTAAGCATGGACAAAGGGCAAGATCGAACGAGACCTCTTTGACTTAACCTAATCAATCAATGTTTCATAGAAAGGTTTCAACAATGGAGTTTTGAGAACTTCAAGTAAGCAGGGCATGCATTGAATCATACTAGATAGCTAACATACTGACCATTAATGAAACAAACAACAAATTCCTGGTGGACCGAAGGAGCAGTTAAGAATTCCTTATAATAACCAAGAAGAAGAAAACATCAAATCTGTAATGAACAAGAGGTTTGAGGTGCTTCCATGAGCATGTCTCAACTTATACTTTTCTGATCTACAACAAACAAGAAGCACGGAAAAATTAATGAAAACAAGAAGACATAAATAGATCAGGGAAACATTACCATTCACCAAGCTATGGAGTCCTGCACACAATGCTTCTCCACCATCAAGACAAGCAAGCCATTCATCCACTTCATAAAACCAATATTTTCTCCAAGCTCATAAAACCATGTATTGCTCTTAACATGTCAAGTTCTCCTAGTTTATTACAATGAATCCTCATGGTTTATATAAGCCAAAGAGGAGAAAACCTCACTAGAGCAACTAGAAGGCCATTGGCCAAAGCAAAATATCTAAAACTGTCCTTGAGGCCTTACAAGGTCCAAGGAGCAAAATATCTCTTCAAAATATCCTTTTCGGACCAAAATAGCAAAAAAAGTTCACTTTTAGGCTCTGACATACATGATAGAACTTTCCTAACGCACATTTTCTTTGTCCTCAGACAGGAATGCAGAAATCTAAATCTAATTTTGCAAATTTTCCAGGTGCGCAACACTAAAAAAGGCCTTTTGGCAGCAAGGTTTTGGAGGCCTTCCTGATGTCGAAAAAGGCCCCGTGATGGCTTGTTGGAAAGTTATAAATGTCTAATTTCAAAATATACTTGTGTTTTCTCAATATGATCTCTGTAATTTTCTCAAAAATTATAAAAGGTGCAAATTCCCAGGGGCGCAACACCTGCTCATAAACAATGGCAGAAAGGTGACAAAAAGGCTATTTTTGGACCTTTTGAGGGACCAAAACAACTCCAAATGAGCTGAAATTTTGTGATAATGCTCCTCTAGTGCCAAGGAATCCAAAAATGTAAAATTTTCCTACTGAAGATGCTCTGAGAAAAAGTGTAGCGTCCGGGGTGCTGCGCTCCTAGGCTTAAAAATTCACAAAAAACCAAAAAGTGTCCAATTTTTCTCAAAATTGGTGAGTGAATCCCTCAAGGGTCCCTAGAGACCTGTAGTGAAGCTTGAGCCAAAATTCCAAGCCTAGCTTGGTCATTTCGATCAATTGGCACCGGGCACCTCCTTTGGGCAGTTTTGAGCTTTTTCCTAGCAAACTGATTTCTCTTTTTATAATGCTCAGTCATCTTTCTCTGTAAGCCCCGATCCTTGTTTGCCTTCTCTAACTTAGCCTCAAAATGCAGGTTTTCCCTTTCAAGCCATGATTCTTTGTCATGCTCAATTTCTAAGGCGAGGAGCTCAGTGAGAGCGTATTGCTGTGCTTGGGATAATTCCTCCTCTCTCTGTTTTTCTAATGCTCTCCTAAGACCCATAGTCTTAGGCCTCTTCCTAGCTTGCCCTTCTTCTTCATTATCTTCTTCATAGTCGCCCATGTACTCCTCTAGCTGTACTTGTGATTTCTGAGCTTCTCTTTTGTATTTGAGCACCCAGGCTTCATAAATAGAAAGTTGGCCACCCATTTGTTTGTTTTGTGTTTGTAGGAAATGAATGAGATATTTTTATCTTTCCAACTCAACCTCTAAATCTCTGATTTGTGCACTCCGGTCCTGTAGGAGAGAATTAAGTATCCTTGTTTCATTTTCCTCATCACTGCTTAAGTGAATGAGTTCAAATTCCCTCTCTTCTTCATGACTTCTTTCTTGTTCTTTCATTTTCTTCTTGCCTTTATCCCTCATGGGCTTCTTACCCTTATTTTCTTTGGCAGTTTACCCCTGCTCCTCAATGCCCTGGTGACATTGCTTTTCACTGTTTGAGTGACTTTACCTTTCACTGTTTTGGTGATTTTACCTTTTACTATTTTTGTGATTTTACCCTTTACTATTTTTGAGGGGGAGTGCATGGCCCCTTTCCTTTGGGAGGCAGTAAACACATGATTCTTACTTTTTTGATGAGGGATGATGAGATGTGTCACAAACAGGGCTTGTTCAATCTGGTTACTTACAGCCCTAGGACTGTCATTTTCTTCAAGAATGTTTTTTGTGGGTGTCCCTTTGTCACTTTGCTATTGGCAGTCTCTTTGATTATCAATTTCAACATTTTTCATGCTTTCATTACCAGGAGGACCTTCAAAAGTGTCATACTATGTTTTTGCATTGTGGGAGGTGCTTAGGTCTGACACATTTTCATCTTCAGGACTGTCCATGTCTTTACCTTTTTTACTGTTGTTCTGACTGTCAACGTCCCTAGGATCCTTGCCATCACTTCCTTGTTTATTTAAAACAACTCTGAAAACTATCTCTAGGCTATCTTCATTAATCTGGTCATTGTTATGACTGTTTTCCTTTTGTTTGGCACTGTCTGCTGTGAGGCTGTTAGTGTATTTTTCTTCACTATGAGTCCCAAAATCTTGTCCTCCTTCCTCATCATGGGTATCAGTGCTTGAATCTCTGTGCTCTTCTTGGTTTGTATTCTTATCTCTGCTACTGTTTTTATTGTCTTCCCTTTGGCTATCTTCCTCCTTGCTGTTGTTTTTACTGTCTTGCTCTTGGCTGTCTTCCTTTTTGCTGCTTTCCTCTTCTCCATTTCCCTCTTCTTCTTCAGTTTCTCCCTTATCCTCATCATTTTCCTCTTTGCTACCTTCCTTATGATCAATACTGCTTTCTCCATGATTAACAGTGCTTCCTTCAGGGCCAGCATTACTTTCTTTAGGACCACTACTGCTTTCTTCATGGCCACTTTTGTTTTCTTCATGATCACCTTTTTTTTCTTCATGAACACTTTTCTTAGGAGAAGGTGTTTGAAGAATGTTTTCTTGGGAGTGTGATTCATGGGAGGAAGTTGAATCATGGTCAGTGGAGGGTGATGAAGGGGTATGAGGAATATTTTGAGAAGAGAATGACACATTTTGGAGTGGGATGGAGGATGAGGTGGTGAAGTAATCATGGGTAATAAAGGTTTTCCAAGGAATGCCTTGTTGCTCCAGTTGGTGAGTTACAATGATTTTGACAAGAGAGTGATGAAATAGGCTTGCCATCTACTGAGCTGAAGGCTTATTTTTCATTATGGTGGACATTTTTTCAATGCTTTTGCAGAGGAAATAGGGCATATTCAACAGCTTGGTCCTGGTGAAGTGCATGAGGAGTATAATATGATAGGAGTAGATTCGGGAGAACTTACCCTCACAGGTAAAGTATTTCATGACAATCTTCATGAGAAGGGAGTACCTGTCCAGTAGATGTGAAAAAGGAAAAATGGCTTTACACATAGCTTGACAACTAGGTTTTAGAAATGGATGATAATGGATCAAGTCAAGATGTTTCTGTTTAAATCATATTTCTCATATAAAGGCATCCTAGTAGCTTTAGAGATAGCTTTAGGGGTCAATTCAAACCTCACCCCTACTAGATGAAATTTATGCCTGTGAGCCTTAGGGAAAATAACTCTGTTAACTGAGGATGGCTCTTGACTTCTTGTACCTTGTTGCAAAACTCAAAACACCCTAATTCTTGGAAATCAGATAAGACAGAAGGGGAGGCTATCAACTCTTTGGTGTCTGTAGGCTCAAACCTATTGGGCTTCCCTCCTTTCTTAGACTGTCTCCTTAGTATTTGAGGCTCATCACTCTCTTCTTGAGACATGGTGATTACCTTGCCCCTTATTCCAATTTTTAAACAAAAAAGGCTTTTAGCTGGTGAAATGATGAGGAAAAATGTTTTTTAGGAGGTTTTGGACTTCTAAACAGGCTTATAGGATCAACAGAGAAACAGGTTATATTTCTATCCAATTTTTCCCTCAAGCTATCTTTGACACAACCTTAGCCCTAATTGGCACTTTTACAACTTAAAAGCATAAGGAGGAGATGCTAATTTATGGATAATACCTATTGAAACGTTTTCTCATGGAAAAATGCAACTTCTGGGAAAATTTTTGCCAATTCTGGCCCTTTCTATAATTTTCTGGGTGGTGCTGTGCTTTTCCTCCAGGCGCGCAGCGTCAGCCCGGGTGCTATTTGCACAAAGCTGTGCAACAGGCTGAGTGGTGGGTGTGCAGCGCCTTCGTCCCGGGCGCTGTCTGCACGTGAATCGTGCGACGACCACAGTGGTAGGTGTATAGCGCCTCTCGGCCCGAGCGACCTCTGCACAATGACTTGGGCGTTGTTGGGCAGCAGTTCGTGCATGCCAGGCAGGAAAGAGAATGTGCAACGTCATTCTTTAGGCGCGCAACGTCCAGTTATAATTTGCACTGGACGCACATACAGGCACACAGCTCCCGTCTACATGCACGCAGCGTCTGCGGAAATTTGCCCGAGGATGCTCTCTGAAGCTTCAAACACACTTCTTCTTTTGCCAAAGGTGGAATGAAAATGAAAAAGGCCATTGGGGCTATTTATACCCCTTTTTGAAATTATTAAGGAAAAAACCCCCCTTTCCTATAGTTTAATGTGCACATTTCTATTTTCTGTCTTTTGACTGTCTTTTTAGTGCAACAACCTTTTTGGAGCCAGTCTTCTTTTTGTTTCTAAACCACTGATTTATGGTTTGAGTAATTGATTGGTTTGTGATGGAATTTTTTTGTCATTACAAGGTGAATTTAAAAGCTATCGTGCCTCCATATTTCTTGAAACAATTCTGTGACTGTCTTTTTGTGTGAAAGTTTAACTAACAAACTTTGATTGTTACTCCTTTAGTGCAAATGGCACCTAGAGCCTTAAAAATAAGATTTTCTCACCTTTTGGATTTCAAAATCACATATTTGATTTAGTGGAGTTTTGTACTCTTTCACTTATCTTCAGAAGATAACTCAGCAAAAATTTTACACCCTCTGCTGTTGATGAAGGAGGTGCTTACTTGACTTGCCATGCCTATTTGCTCATTATCCAATTTTCTGAAACTGTTTCCAAATATCTTCCACTGTGGGTTAAAAAATCAGCTATTGGCATTTTCACACAAAGTACACCTACTATTTTTCTTCTTCAGGGTGATTGTACTCTTCATAGTGGTCTTAGTATGTCTTTCATCTGATGGCGCATCTAATAGCCTTTGTCTTATTTTTAGGAGTGTGGAAAAGGGCAGCTGTCCCTCTCCCATTTATGCTTTGAGGCCAAAAACTGTCCTAATGATCCCTTTGTCAAAATGAGCCATGCTTTTCATATATTACTGATTTTTCCGAGATTTTTCATAGAGGTCTGCACAAGTAGTAATTTTACTTCTTATTATGACATCGGGACCTTTGAAGTAACATTCATTTTGCTGTGCCTTCTAACCACTGTAGATGACCTTTTGAAACCTTTTTTAGGTATCCCTGATTTTTAGAGAAAGTCTTGATTTTCCCTGTGACCTTTAGCTCATTGTACCTTTTATTCAAACTGCCAACTGGCTTGACTGAAACTTCTCCCTAGTGCCTCTCTTTGGCTTTGTTTTTCTTTAGACCAAACCTCAAGACATCCCTGCAGAGATGTATTTGATAGGATGGTTTATTCTTGGTAGATTTCACTGTTAGACTAGGAAGGCCACCTTGGAGGCTTCTTGAGTGCTTTTCAAAAAAATTACAACCTCATCTCTGTGTCCTTTTGACTTTACCTTTGATTTTTTGTGACAAGATAATGCATGGGGAAAACTGATGGTGCATGACCTATGAAAACCTAACTGAATTATTTGCAAGGTCTTTAGAATAAGGCTTTTGAATGAGGGTTTAAAACAGAGTTTTGAACATGACACAGGGTTTTTAGATATCCTAATTATGCACCATCACCTATAAACCTAGACATTTTTATGGTCCTTTGAAGGGATTTCTAGATAGACCTCTGACATCATCAGTGATTGGGGTAGTTGGAGAGTAAGAGGGAAAACTTTGCTTAACTTGGCCAGACAAATTTGTGAAGTAAGAAGGCTTAGGCATCAGAGGTAGAATGCTATAGACAGAAGTAAAAATCATGGATAGAGTAAGGCTTGTTAGTCTGGGATGGGGTCTTGTTAGGATGACCAATCTGATCATAGCAGGCAAGAGAGGAGGGATAGTGGAAAAATTTCTTTGAGTAGACTTCTAGAAGACATGAAGATTCTTTGAATTTGGTTTCTAGAAAACCTGGAAAAAGAATATATTCATCTAAACAAGTGAAAATTACTGATGACTAACACTACTCTTGAGAAAAACCAAACTGATGCTTTGGAAATTGAAGCAAACATGACTGCTGTTGGGAAGACACAAGAAAAGCAGTCAGTTCAAGAGAAAGGTAAGGCCAAAGAGGAATCACCACAATATCAGAGGATTGATGAAATGAAAAAGTTTATCAAGAATCTGTCAAATAAATTATTGAATGTGGAGCTAGATAGTAAAAACTCCCAAAGGCTTGCACAACAAAACATAGGAGTTTTCAACCCTAAATTTAGAAAGCAGCCCCTGCAAATTTTGCAGAGGGAGAGAAGAGATCAGGGTCAAGTTTAGGCACCACTGTATATAGAAGCAACACCTTCACAGTCTGCTGAAGGTGATCAAAGAGAATTTGAAAATTAGATATATGTTGTTTATATTGAAGATGATGAGGAAGAAGAAGAATGTGAAGAAGAATGCACAAAAGTTGAGGTGTCCTTTGACCAAGAAGAGATGTATGAGTATTGTAAGAAATTCATATATTTTATGCAAGTAGAGCTACATAAGAAGTATGATTTAAGATCAAGAAAGAGATCAAGAATGCAGGATGATGAAGAGAAAGAGAAAGAGTCAATCCCTTCTCCAATGACGACTCCAAAACCAAAGAACTCAATGAAACAATCAGATAAGGGGAAAAAACCTACGAATCCAGTGAGTGGAATTGATAAACAACAGACTGAGACTTCCCAAAATAAGTCTATTGATAATAATAATTTGGAGAAGGTTGTTACTATGCCTGAATAGGTTGCTAATCCTAGCAGAAATTTAGAAGAACCTGAGAAGATTTTTAAACAAAATCAAGCTTTCAGTCTATCCAAAGAGCTAGAAAAGATCAAAATCCAAGTGCCTCTTCTTGAGCTAGCTAAGACACCAAGTTACAAGAAGGATATTGCAGAATTCATTAATCTTTCTCAGTCTAATGATATAGGTGATACTGTGAATTTGCAACAGGAAAAACCAGTGGTCACTTTTGGTCCACATGTGGAGGAGGTATATTCATGTGTTCCCCCATTTTATATATCACTAATTCTTCATGATTTCATTTTTCATAATTGTATGTTGGACTCTGGTGCTTCACATAATCTCATGCCATTGTCTGTAATGAAAGAATTGAATTTACAAATTACTGAGCCCTATAGAGACCTATATTCATTTGATTCAAAAAGGGTGAAGCGTGTTGGGCTTATCAAAGACATGGTGGTATCCCTAGCCCAAATTCTAGCCAAAAGTATCATGATGGATGTAGTGGTTGCAGATATTCTGGCTAGATTTGGTATTCTTTTTTCTAGATCTTGGGGAGCAAAGCTTGGAGGTGTTTTAAAACTGGACTTCACATATGCTATTATTCCCATGTTCAATGGGGAAGAAAGAAGGTTATACAAAGAAACAAGATTTGTTAAAACTACCACAAAGAAAGATGTAGGAAATTCCCCTATCTATGGTCAAGAGAAGGAAGATATTTCTTGTTTTATGGTGCATGAAGATGCAGATTTTACTAAAGACTCAGAGAATCAACTATCTTCAACAATTGTACATAATGAGCTGGGTTCAAACAAAATTTGGAAGTGTTATTTTGATGGTGCCTATTCAAAAGATGGCACAGGAGTTGGATTTTTACTAATATCTCCAGAAGGTAATATTTTTCCTTTTCTTTTAAGCTTGAATTTGAATCAAAAAATAATGTAGCTGAGTATGAGGCATTAATTTTGAGTCTTCAAACTGCTAAAAAAATAGCAATCTAGTGTATTTCCATTTTTGGTGATTCTGATTTGATTATAAGACAGATTAAAAATCTTTGTCAAACCAAACATCCAAGGTTGAGGTCATATAGGAATGAAGTATGGGACCTGATTGAAAATTATTTTGAAGCTTTGAATCTTCAATTCATTCCAAGAGAAGAAACCAAAATGGTAGATTCACTGGTAGTTGCAACTAGTACTTTCAAGCCACATATAAATCCAAAACTGAGGTATGAGATTGAGTTGAGGCATATACCCTCCATTCCTGGTAGGTTTTTGAAGATGATGAGCAGATAAATCATTTTTTGACAATGATTGAAAACTTTGAAGATAGTGAAATAGATCAAGAAAGTGAATAGATTGATCAAAATAAAGACTTGAAAAATCTTAAGCAATCAATAGGTGATTAAAAAATAATTCAGTTGAAAGAGAATATATTGCCCAGAGGATTAGCTCCTCTTGAAATTGTTTGATTCAAATGATGTAGCATTGGATCAAAAGAAGGAAACTTAAGAGGGTGAGATGGAATATTATAATCTGGGAACTCAACAGGATCCCAAGGTTGTCAAATTATTCAAGGGTGTCCCTAAGAATTATAAAGAAAGGTACATTGATATTTTAAAAAAATATATGGATGTATTTGCATGGTCCTATGAGGATTTGAAAACATATGATATGAATATTATTCAGCACAAAATACCATTGAAGGATGGGGTCAAGCCTCACAGGAAAAAACTAAGACAAATTAATCCATTTCTCCTTGCTCCAATTGAAAAGGAAGTAAAGAAATTGTTGCAGGCAAAAATTATAGTCCCACTCAGATATTCAGACTCGGTTTCTAACTTAGTTCCTGTGAGGAAAAAGAATGGAGAGATAAGGTTATGTGTTGACTTCAGGAATTTAAATAGAGCATCACTTAAAGACAATTATCCTTTGCCTAAGATGGACTATGTTTTACATAAAGTAACAGGAGCATATAGATTGTCTATGGTTGATCGTTTTTCTGGCTACAATCAAGTAGTTGTTGAAAAATAAGATCATAAGAAAACAAATTTTACCACACCATGGGGAACGTTCATGTATGCCAGGATTCCATTTGGTCTTATGAACACAGGTGCCACTTTTCAAAGGGAAATGGACATAGCATTTGTGGGTGATAATTTTGTAGTCATATATTTGGATGATGTGACCATTTTTTCAGGTTCAAATGATGAACACTTGGAGCATTTGCAGAAGGATTTCCTGAAATGCAGAAAGTTTGGGTTGTCATTTAATCCAGAAAAATCCTTATTTGCCTTGGAGGAAGGAAAGTTGTTAGGACACATTGTTTCAAATTAGGGAGTAAAAATTGATCCAGCAAGAGTTGAAGCTATCGAGACAATTCCCTTGCCCAATTGTAAAAATGATATTCATAGGTTTCTAGGAAAAATAAATTTCCTAAGAAGATTTGTCCCAAATTATGCTGAAATTGTCAGAAACATAACAGATATGCTGAAGAAGAATGCAGAAGTAAAGTGGGAGAAGGATGCTAGAGAATCCTTTGCCAGGATTAAAGAAGCCCTTCAAGAAGCTCCTGTTCGGATCAGTCTAGATTATCAAAAATCCTTTCAGATATTTTCATTTGCATCACCTACTACCATTTCTACTGTGTCGTTGCAGAAGAAAGAAGAGGGAAAAGAACAACTTGTAGCATTTTTCAGTAAATTTCTCACAGATGCTGAACTTAAATATAACATTTTGGGAAAATAGGTGTATGCTTTAGTTAAAGAATTAAAAGCATTCAGGACCTATGTGTTGCAGTCTCAGATAGTTTCTTATGTGCCTAACTCTGCAGTGAAGGATGTGTTGATTCAAAGTGATGTGGAAGGTAAAAGAGGAAAATGGATAGCTAAGATCCAAGAATATGACTTAGATATCAAACATACCAAATTGGTCAAAGGTCAAGGTTTGGCAAAGCTGTTAACATAGTCAAATTTTCAAGCTTTGCTAATTAATTTGCTCGCACCTTTAGATGAAGCGATTGATGAAAGCAGTCAGGGCAGTACAAAGACAACAATTAAATACAAGTTCCTGTGTTCTGATTGGTATAAGGATATTGTTCATTACTTATGTTTTTTCTCTTTCCCAACCTCACTGAACATAACAAAATACAGAGCTCTTAAGCTCAAATCTCAGCCATATATCATAATTGATGCTAAGTTATATTGGAAGGTGTTACTCAGCATTTTGTCACTATCCCTGCAAACCCAATCTCGCCCATTGGAGGGTCATTTTTGTGATAAATAAGCTGTGTCATGCCTTGAAAATACCATCATTGCATCCCTTGCCATGAGGACAACATTCCTTCTGTTGACCATTTCCTTAGAAGACCACTAAAAACACCTATTTTTGCCTTGGCACTGGTAGCCCGTTATTCCCTCGTGCCAATGAGGGAGATTAACACTGGCCCACGCACCAACTGGCGCTCTGTCTCAGTTAGTTTCCCACGTCAATCTATTTATGGAAATTTTTTTAAAAATAGAGGAAAATTTTCAATCACAACAACTTCGTGGATGAGTCATAGGGAGTGGTTCAATTGAATAACCACAACCCTCCTCCTTTGGACTCTTGTTTCCACCTTATGGGGAAACATCCTAAGGGATAAATCCTCCCTTCCACTATTGTAGGGATCCCAACCTCCTCCTCTCCTCTATAAATATAGCCATCTTCCATTGATGTGCTAGTTGAACAGATAGCTGAAAATTTAGCATAGAAAGAAGAAGCAATCATAAATTCAGGAGAATAGTGCAGAGTGTGATTGTTGGTGTGTGTTGAGAACATAGTGAGATCTTGGAACTTTGTTCATGAGGGTGTGGAAAACGTGTTTGGATACATACCTACCGAAGGAGAGCCTCAACATCAAGGCTTGGTTGTAAACTCCCCTTGTCTTTATCATAATAAAATGCATCTGATGTTTATCTTCCACTCTTGTTTACATTTATAATGATATTTATAGCATTCCTTGATCAATTAGATAGGTTGTAATTTTTTTATGTTTTTCATGGTTTTAGGCTTGTCGTGGTGTCTTGACTGTCTGTACAGGTAATTGAACGTTTTTAACAACGTGTATCGAGCTTGAGAAGAGTGACGGATCAAGAAGCTTCGATGTAAGACAACAACATAGCATCAGAACAGGGTAGGCCATCTTCTTTGCTTTGAATTTCATTTACAATCTAGGAAGGTAGATGTTAGTATGTTCCAATTGTTGCTAGACCCACCCTAGGGCTAGAGGGATTGCCTCTGTCCACATAGGGGATTTAACTGGACAACAAATTGGCGACTCCACTGGGGAGTTTCCTTTGAGTTTGTCACTCTTTGAGGTCTTAGTCATTCGACGGATTTAGTCGAATGACCATTTCCCTGTTTGTTCCTATGTTTTTCATCAATTACGATCTTTTAGTTTTTTCTTGAAGTGGTGAGTTTGGTCTTGGTTGGGAGATTTTTTTTTTTTATTGTTCAGGCATTAGTGCTTTTATTTTTCTGAAAGTCGCAGTGATTGGTGCTAGTTGTCAGTTAGCAACCCGTGCCAATTGGCCATTGGCACTAGTTATCAATGAGCAAGTCGTGCTAGTTGGCACTAGTTTCACCCACAAAAGTTGTGCCAATTTCAGGGTGTGAAAAATTGAGGTTTTTCCCTAATTCCTCCACCAATGTGTCTTTCCCTTCCGGTCTTTTTCTCTTTATGATTTATATGTTCTCCCCTTCACTCAAGTGGGTTTGATTGGCTTGTTGGTTTTGTTTTTGGTTGTTTTTCCTGTTCGGACGTGCATCCTTACATCCTAGTTTTTTCTAGGATTGTGCATCAATTGCCTGGTTGCATGCTTCATGGGACATAACGTTTTTGATTGAGTCAGTCTCCTTTCTTGGTGAGCCATCTCTAGTTGATTGCCTTTTGCTTTTCGGTTGATTGAGTGTTAAAGTCTCAAGTGTCTTTCGAGTTCATTTGGTTCACTTGTTCGCTTGCGAGCATAGATTACATTGCTAATTGTTCAACTGAAAAGTCTTCTTTCTATAATTGCTTCATGTAAAAGGGAATGAATGCCTTGTTTTGAGCTCATGCTTTGGAAGTCCTTTTTGTGCTTGACCTCATATGTCTTGTAGCCTTTTGAGGAATTTCGTTACAAAGTGTTGAAAACAACGATTTCATTCTTAGTGTTGGTTTGCATCCCTTTTTCATTCATCCTTCCATTAAGGAAATTTGCGTTCATTTAGTTTTCATCTCATAGTTTTCTTTTCGTTAAAATGAATTAGATCACATTGCATTGGAAAAGTTTTTTTTTGAGATTTATCATTGAACTTAGATTACATTGTTTAATGATTGAAAGCTAAAAATCGCATTGAGTGCATTCTCTTTCATTAAAAGCATGCATTAAGTAGATTCTCATTTCATCGAAAAATGCATTGAGTGCATTCTTATTCTTTCAAACAAAAAGGGAAATTGTGCATAGATTACAATTGCATATTTTTCAAAAAAGAAGATTTTGCATAGATTACATTGCATAATTCACATTGTTGAATGTTTTAGATTACTTTGGATAGTGAAAGTCATCTAGTTAGGAAAAAGTTTTGTTTGCAGTATTGTCGTTTGTTGCATCATTGTTTGAGACTCCTCCCTTAACTAGATAGCATTCATCGAATTGAAATATTTATTTCCTCATATAGCTGCATATAGGAGATTTTCAGATGACATGTAGTAGGGCCTTGAAACCGAGACATAATTCAAGATCAACTTTAAAATTTATTGAATTAACCTAAGGAATCATTGAAACCTAACGAAACATTTTTAGTGGTCTAGACTAGAGACGTGTTCCAGCATCTTAAAACCTAGTAGCAGGGAAAATTTTAAGAACCCCCCTAAATTTATATGTATAATAAATGGGCAAATCCCCATGATACATAGGAAAAATGGAAGGCGATTTTATTAATAATATAATATGTATATATAATTTTTTTGGCGAATCTTTCACGATATTATATTATCTTGTAAAATCATGGCGAATCACCAGTACAAATGGCGAATCACTAGTACAAAATGGTGAATCGTTGTCTAGTGGAGTTCGGGGTGTTGGTTCTAATGAAGATATGGTAGTTGAACTAGGAGTTGAAGGAAGCGAACCACTAAGACCAAGCATGGCACATGGTGACTCGTGAGGGAAGTAGTTCTCGTGCAGTTTGGAAAACATGTTCTTCTAGTTCTGCTAAGTGGTGTTGTTGCTCATGCTACTACTAGCACTGATATTGAGGTTGGAGAGGATTTTGAGGAGTCCTCAGACTCTGAGCCACATGATGTTTATGTAGCTCCTTTTGATGATCTCATGTGTAGTAGTGGTGATGAGTTTGATTAGTGATCATGAAGGTAGTATAATATTCAAATTTAAACAGACCCATAACAAAAAAATCCATGAAGAGAAAACTCTAGAAAAAATATTGTCATGCAAATCTAGATTCTATAAAATTATTAGAACTCCCTACTGCTCTGCAAATAGATCCATGAGATGAAGAATATGGTAAAAAAATGGGGACCGATATGTTTTATGGGAAGGAAAACTATTCTTGTTCAAATTCTTTCAGATGCAGAGACTTGGTAGTTTTCAGTGAAGGAAATATTTCTGAGCTTAGGGATTTCTCATAACCTTTTTTAGAGAGAGAAACACAATGCATGAAGTTATATTATAATTTTATAGATTATATTCATTGTAGATTTGGATGTTATAAGTGGAATAAAACACTTCAAATATTAGAAAAAGATATCACTACAAAGTTTTGCACTGTACAAAGGTTTTGTCTAACATGCAGGCAACAAAGGCTTCCTTATATTTCTTCAACAATAGTATCACTTGAAACAATATATTTTCTATTATGTTGAATAAAGAAGCTTTGATGCTGTAAATTCATCCAGTCAGGGCACAATTCGACTTGTAGGATTTTCCACCCATAACATACTCAAATGGAGGAGCCTTAGAATAACTCCCATCAACCCACACAATAGGATGATCACCTCCCTCCTTTGTGGAGCTCACACACAGAAGAAATAAGTTACAGGCAGAGAGCAGTGCCACCTCAGTATGCAGATTCATGAGATCTCGCGGAGACCTCTTACCTCCACCCATGAGACCCTTGCAATAGTATATCTTTCCATGCCCTTTTTACAATCACATAAGACACCCTCCTTCCCACTGATCCAGGTCTATGCAAAGAGCATCCTATATGCACAAGATCGAATATTCCAATTTATCCAAAGTTCTCCATCAGGGGATTATTCACTTTAGCTTCAGATGGTAGGAGAGGATTGATTTTGAAGCCTGGAAGATGTCTAAAACAGTAAAGTGTGAACTAGTAAAGCTAAAAACCTAGATAGTATGAACTGAAGAAAGCCAAATTTTGTATTATAATAAAATCTCCATCTAAAGGTTTTAATAGGATTATTGTTGCATGCATCCATCCAAACACTGAACAAAAATGAAGTTTGCAAACTGTCCTGACTTCCAACCTTAATCATTTACTCAGTTAGTCTTGTTTATCTTTGTAAATATCTGAAATTTCTATGCTAACTTTTATTAAAATTCGCATCAGTAATAGGTGTTGGAAATATGATGCAATGAGTTGTCCTTGATGGCAACCTACTTGATGAAGTTGTCTTTGGATAGCAACCTATGTATTACAAATGTAAGAATGATGTATCTACAGAGAAACGAATTCCAGTAAATGCCGGAGAAATGATAAATATAATATGTCACAATGTATACGTGCTTTTGTAAAGGCCAAGTCGCATATACATGCGGATTAGTACGTCCCAAGTCATGTATGCCCTTTTACGCTCCAAATTTACAATACCAAGGGGAATTACCATGGTTTTGGCACACAGTATTAAGCATTGTATGGTTTATTTGATTCCGTCCAAGAATACCATCGGAAGTGGTGTGGTTTTGGCTCATGGTATTGGTAAAAGCTAAATCTATTTAAGGAGAAGAAGATCATAGGGCAAGGTGTGTATGAGCAAGGGTTATTGATGAATAAATATCTCTAAGGAATATCTGCATGGATGAACTCTGTTCTTAACTGATAGATCTGAATCTATGATGCACCCATGGACCTGAGGATGATTCAAGATCTCTAGATCTGATGATGATGAATCTCTAAGATGATCTGCAGAAGAAGAAATGGTGAAGATTTGGCACAAAGTCTACTGAAGATAATGAAGAAATCTGGGTAAGTTTATAGATCTGATCTGTTTATCAAATTTTTCCATTTAACAGATCTATACGCTAGTTTGTCTCGTCAAAAGCGCGTGTATACACGGGTTCTCTTAATGAAAAGTGCATATAGGGTTTTCTGAAGAATAAAATACACATAAGTATACGCGGGATGGTGTGCAGGAAAGCACGTATGTACGCGGCTTCAGTAAAGCAAAGTAGCGTATGCTATTTGAATTAATGAAAGATTAGGGTTGAGTGTGTATCTGCATATCTATTCTGAAGTCTAGGTTAGTTCTGATATTCTGGTTATAGTGGTCGTATTGGGAAAAGTATGTTTGTTGATGTTATGTAAAGGGTTGTGTTGAAGCTGTTTGATCCAGTATGAAAATTGATGAAACGTGGTCTACAGTGGGTCTGAAGGTTGAAGCCTTCAGTATGGAAGTAGAAGCTTTCAGCCAATAGAAGCTGGTGTTGAATTCAGGGGGTCAAAGCTCCCTTCCAGGAGAGGCTGGTAAACGAGTTCAGGGGGTTGGAGCTCCCTTCCAGTTGCAGCTGGAAAACGAGAGAAGGTTGCAGCCTTCTGCAGGTAGAAGCCTGCGTACTGGTATGAGTCTGCATCAGTACTATGTTGTAAAAGGTTTTCTACATAATAAAGATTGAAGACAGTGACGACAGCAGTGGTGGTTTTCTCCCGATTTGGGTTTCCACCTTAAATATTGGTGTTCATGTGTGTGATGCTTTATTCTGTCGATTACTGTTCATAACTTCTAACCTGATACATAAATGATAAATCTATTTATAAGACTGCTTCTGAGAATTTCTCTAATTCTGGAAAGTTAAATTAGTATATGCTAGTTTCCTTCTGCATTTTCGCGTGCATACGCTAGTTCCATTCATAAAAACTGCGTATGGAAATCTGCTTAAAGAAAAAGTTGAATTTATATTATAAGCTCTAAATACTGATTCACCCCCCCTCTCAGTTTTTTTCCCAACAATTGGTATCAGAGCAGGTACTTCTGAAAAAGCTTAGCTGCTAGAAGGAAGATCAAGGAATATGAGAAATCAATATGGAACAACATCTATCAGGCCTCCACTCTTTAACGGAAACAATTTAATCTTTTGGAAAACAAGGATGAGATCCTATCTTCAGTCTCTAGGAGCAGATGTATGGGCTATTGTTGAAGGAGGATATCAATATCCAGCCGCAGTACCAACAGATCCGACGGAAAGGAAGAATTACGAAACAAATGCAAAGGCGGTCAATGCTCTATTAGGAAGTCTAACTGAATCAAAATTTGTCAAATTCATGCAGCTGACTACAACAAAGGAAATATGGGACAAAATCATTCTAAGTTATGAAGGTGATGCAAAGGTAAAAAGTGATAAAATCCAAACTCTCAGAATTCAATATGAGAATCTAAAAATGGATAATGAGGAGAGCATTGCCAATTTCTTTTTACGTCTTGATGATATTGTAAATCGTATGAGAAATCTGGGAGAAACAATAACCGAATCTACTTTGGTTGAGAAAATTTTAAGATCACTAACGGCAAAATTTGAGTCAAAAGTTTCTGCTCTTGAAGAAAAGCAGGATCTTCAAAATCTTACTGTGGTGCAACTTCATGGCATACTAACTGCATATGAAATGAGAAGAGGAAGACCATCTGAAGTCAAAGAAGCAGTATTTAGAGCTTCTACAAAAGGGAAAGAAGTTCAAGGAACAGAAGGACCAGGATATATCTCAGAAGAAGATGAGATAAATTTTGTAAAGAAACTTCAACTTGGCACAAGACAGTTCAGAGGTAAGCTTCCTTTCAAATGTTTTTATTGTGGAAGAGTTGGTCATTATGCTGCTAAGTGTCCTCATAAAGAAACACATGTAAAAGGGAAGGTAGTAGCAAGAATGAATAAGAATCGGTTTAGCACTAGAAAAAGTTACTATACTCATGAAGACAGTGATGGGCTATCTGATAGTGAGGAAGAATGTGAACAAGATCTTAGACTTCTCATGGCATTTGAAAAAGAATCTAGAGAAAAAAATGATACTTTTATGGATGCTCTAGAGGACAATGATTTTCTTGATGAAAACAATCAACTCAAAATATGCTTAGAAGAAAGTAAAAGAACCATAGAAACTCTGAAAAATCAGCTTGAAGAAAAGGAGAAACACAATGAAAAATTAGAATGTGAAGTAGTAAGTCTAAGAAAAGAACTTGAAAAAGTAAAGACTCTGAATCTTAGATTTTCTAAAGGATCTGAAACCTTAGATGAGATTATCAAGGTACAACGTTCTCCTCTTATAAAGACAGGTCTTGGATATATCGGAGAATCTTCTCAGGCTTCAGCACCAAATTATCTAAAAGCAGCTACAACTGGTATACAACATTCTGCCACTCAGCAAGGGAATAAAGAATCTTCACAGATAAAGCATGACCAGCTCAATTCAAAGAACACTAACAAGAATACCTTTCAAAGAAACACCAACCAACAGGTAAATTCAAATAGAAGATTTTATGATCGTAGAAATTTCTACTTCAATGGAAAATGTTTCTCATGTCACAATTTCGGTCATAAAGCTGTTCAATGTGTTGCATATAAAACCATCATGACAAGAGAAGCAAGAAAGAAAAGGATTGATATTGGAACGAAGAAGAATACCGATAACAAATTTTCTCCTCTTCAAAATGAAGTTGAATGTGCTTATTGCAATAACTTTGGCCATGAAGAATCTGAAAGCAGGAGCAAATTCCAGCCAAAAGAACATTTTCCTTCAAACTCCAAAGTGTGGAAAAAGAAGGAATTACAGGTTGAAAATTGCGGCATAGCTTTATTTGCAGAAGGTGAAGAAAATCAATGGTACATTGATAGTGGATTCTCAAAACACATGACAGGTGACAAAAACAAACTTCTTGCATATAGTGCTCTAGAAAAGGAAAAGAATGTTACATTTGGAAATGATACTCCTGCGGTCATTAAGGGAAAAGGGTCTGTTTTTCTAAAAGAAAAGGTGAAAGCTAATGAAGTCATGTATGTGGATGGATTAAAGCATAACTTTTTAAGTGTAAGTCAAATGTGTGATCAAGGAACTGAAGTTGTCTTTAGTTCAAAAGAATGTGTGGTACGTGATCTTGATACAGGTAAAACAATTATAAAAGGAAAAAGAACTCCAAGCAACCTGTATGTATTAAAGAACTGCAAAGAACAATGTTACTTGAGTAAATCTTCAGAAAATTGGCTATGGCATATAAGGTTGGGGCATCTGAGCTTCTCTCAAATCAACAAATCAAGCAGACTCAAAGCTGTTCGTGATCTTCCCAATATTACTCTACCTGAAAATATCATATGCAAATCTTGCCAATTCGGTAAGCAAACCAGAGTACAATTTAATGCCAAGGAAGGATCATCAAGTAAGCCTCTTGAACTCATTCATACTGACATATGTGGACCTATAAGGAAAAATTCACCACGTGGTGAACAATACTATATCTTATTTATTGATGATTTCTCTAGAATGTGTTGGATTGGGTTGATTAAACACAAATATGAAGCATTTGAGAAATTTCAGATCTTCAAAGCAATGGTTGAAAATGAATTAGATCTAAAAATCAAGTGTCTTAGATCTGATCGAGGAGGATAATATACATCAGATGAATTCCTTGAATTTTGTGAACAACATGGCATAAAAAGACAGTTTTCTGTAGTTGGCACTCCACAACAAAATGGCGTAGCAGAAAGAATGAATAGAATAGTTCAACAAATGGCTAGAGCTATGCTTGATGATTCTAGAACACCTGACACTTTTTGGGGAGAAGCAGCACATACAGCAGTAAATATTCTTAACAAGGCACATGTTCGTGTAAATAGTGATAAAACACCATATGAACTCTGGTATGGTAATCCTCCCACTGTGAAGCATTTTAGAGTTTTTGGAAGCAAATTCTTTATCAAAAATAATGATGAAAAACTTGGCAAATTTGAACCTAGAGCAGATGAAGGAATACTTCTTGGTTACTCCTCTAGGAGTAGAGCATATAAATGTTACAATAAAAGACTTCGGAAGATTGTTGAATGCATTGATGTTGTTATTGATGAGTCTCCTGCAGCTCCAAAAGAAGAAAAACAAACAACAGATGAAGACGATGATGACATATATCCTTCTACATCAAATAGGAATGATATAGATAGTGAACCCAATGAAGAACCCGAAGATGATTTATCTGAAAAATCTCCATCGAGATATGTTCAAAAGAATCATCCAGAATATCAAATTTTGGGAGAAAAGGGATGAGGTGTACAAACGAGGACTCTTGCGGGATCTTGTAGCTATCTAGCATTTCTATCCACTATCGAACCACAAAATGTCAATCAAGCTAGCAAAGGTGAATGTTTCTGATTCAAGCCATGCATGAGCTGATCAAATTGAAAAGAATCACACTTGGGAATTAGTACCAAGACCTCATGATAAAAATGTCATTGGAACCCAATGGACCCAAATGGATATTCCAAAAACAAGTTAAATGAGAATGGGGATGTTATAAGAAATAAAGCTAGACTTGTTTGCAAGGGGTATGCTCAACGAAGGTATAGACTTGCAGAAGAAAAATTTTTCTCCTGTGGTAGACTTGAAGCCATAAGAATGTTTCTTCTTTTCAAGCTCCCAACAAATCAAAGTTTATCAAATGGATGTTAAATCTGCTTTTCTCAATGGTGATCTAGAAGAAGAAGTTTATATAGAACAACTAGAAGGATTCATTTTGGGAAATGATGAAAATCTTGTTTGTAGACTCAAAAAGAGTCTCACCTACAGGCTATCAAAAGAATATTCAAATATCTACAAGGAACTCAAGACTTTGGACTATGGTATCCAAAGAATGCTGATCTTACTCTTCATGCTTACCCTGATGCAGATTGGGCTGGAAATTTTGATGATCGGAAAAGCACTAGTGGTGGCACATTCTATATGGGGCCCCGACTAGTATCTTGGTTCAGCAAGAAGCAAATCTCTATTGCCTTATCTACAACAGAAGTAGAATATGTGGCTGCCGCATCATGTTGCACTCAACTTCTTTGGATGATGCAAACCTTACAAGACATTTGAATCAAATGTTCACCTCCTATCTCCATTATGTGTGATAATACAAGTGCCATCAGTATCTCAAAGAATCTTGTTATGCATTCCAAGACCAAGCACATTCCCATCAAGTATCACTTCTTATGTGAACAGGTGCTTGAACAAAAGGTGAAGTTGGAGTATGTTCCCTCCAAAGAACAAGTTGCTGATATATTTACCAAACCTTTACCCAGGGCAGCGTTCGAATATCTCAGATAGAAGCTGGGAGTTGTCTCTGCCTCTCAGAACATCAGATCTGCTTAAATTCAGAAGATTAAATTGGATACGTGGATTTCCTAAAGGACAGTTGCGTATATACGTGAGTTTATACACAGAAAACTGCGTATGAGTGTTTGCTGACAATTTTTTCTGGGTCAGCATTCTTTAGCACATCTGCAGTGCTGTTGGGTCTCTCTGGTGATGTTCCAGCTCTCATATTTCTGTTTCATTTTTTAATACTTCTGATGAAGATGCCTTGATGATTTGCTGATTGAAAGTGTTCAGGATGCACAAGCTAAGGGGGAGCTTTGGTCATGTGAAAAGGATGCATTGTTGGCATTCTATTTATTTTTTGTAGTCTGATCTCATGCTTGAGAATATTTGATCTTGATTGTATAAGTCATTTCTATAATTTGATGAAAAAGGTCATGTTGAGACCTATGATGTAAAATTGTAATATTCAGTCATGTAAGGACTTGTTCAAATTTGTAAACCCACTTGGTTGGGTAGTTGAGTCAAAATGTGTAAACCCACTAGGTTGGGTACTTGAGTAACCTATGTAAATCCACTTGGTTGGATCATTGATGTAAGTATGAGTCCTTGGTGATAGGAAAGGTCATAGAGTCATGTACTTCATTGAAAAAAATATATTTGAAGATGCAGCATGATCTTAGGGGGAGCATGGTATTGTCGGTAAAAAGGATCTTGATCTAACCTTTGCCCTTGATGTCAAAGGGGGAGAATGTTGTTGCTGAATTTATTTCTGGTCATGGTTGCCATCAAGTCCAAAGGGGAAGATTGTTGGCAATATGATGCAATGAGTTGTCCTTGATGGCAACCTACTTGATGAAGTTGTCTTTGGATAGCAACCTATGTATTACATATGTAAGAATGATGTATCTACAGAGAAACGAATTCCAGTAAATGCCGGAGAAATGATAAATATAATATGTCACAATGTATACACGCTTTTGTAAAGGCCAAGTCGCGTATACACGTGGATTAGTACGTCCCAAGTCGCGTATGCCCTTTTGCGCTCCAAATTTACAATACCAAGGGGCATTACCATGGTTTTGGCACACAGTATCGAGCGCTGTATGGTTTATTTGATTTCGTCCAAGAATACCATCGGAAGTGGTGTGGTTTTGGCTCATGGTATTGGTAAAAGCTTAATCTATTTAAGGAGAAGAAGATCACAGGGCAAGGTGTGTATGAGCAAGGGTTATTGATGAATAAATATCTCTAAGGAATATATGCATGGATGAAATTTGTTCTTAACTGATATATATGAATCTATGATGCACCCATGGATCTGAGGATGATTCAAGATCTCTAGATCTGATGATGATGAATCTCTAAGATGATCTGCAGAAGAAGAAATGGTGAAGATCTGGCGCAAAGTCTGCTGAAGATATGAAGAAATCTGGGTAAGTTTATAGATCTGATCTGTTTTGCAAAGTTTTCCATTTAACAGATCTATACGCTAGTTTGTCTCGTCAAAAGCATGTGTATACGCGGGTTCTCTTAATGAAAAGCGCGTATAGGGTTTTCTGAAGAATAAAATACACAGAAGTATACACGGGATGGTGTGCAGGAAAGCGTGTATGTACGCGGCTTCAGTAAATAAAATTAGCGTATGCTATTTGAATTAATGAAAGATCAGGGTTGAGTGTGTATCTGCATATCTATTCTGAAGTCTGGGTTAATTCTGATATTCTGGTTACAGTGGTCGTATTGGGCAAAGTATGTTTGTTGATGTTATGTAAAGGGTTGTGTTGAAGCTGTTTGATCCAGTATGAAAATTGATGAAACGTGGTTTGCAGTGGGTCTGAAGGTTGAAGCCTTTAGTATGGAAGTAGAAGCTTTCAGCCAGTAGAAGCTAGTGTTGAATTCAGGGGGTCAAAGCTCCCTTCCAGGAGAGGCTGGTAAATGAGTTCAGGGGGTTGGAGCTCCCTTCCAGTTGCAGCTAGAAAACGAGAGAAGGTTGCGGCCTTCTGCAGGTAGAAGCCTGCGTACTGGTATGAGTCTGCATTAGTACTATGTTGTAAAAGGTTTTCTACATAATAAAGATTGAAGACAACAATGACTGTAGCGGTGGTTTTCTCCTGATTTGGGTTTCCACCTTAAATATTGGTGTTCATGTGTGTGATGCTTTATTTTGTCGATTACTGTTCATAACTTCTAACCTGATACATAAATGATAAATCTGTTTATAAGACTGCTTCTGAAAATTTCTCTAATTCTGGAAAGTTAAATTAGTATATGCTAGTTTCCTTCTGCATTTCCACGTGCATACACTAGTTCCGTTCATAAAAACCACGTATGGAAATCTGCTTAAAGAAAAAGCTGAATTTATATTATAAGCTCTAAATACTGATTCACCCCCCCCTCTCAGTATTTTTCCCAACAATAGGAAATGTAAGAAAGGAAATGCCTATGCTAATATGTAAGTCAAGAATAAGAGAGAATCCAATGAAGAGTACATTGAGATCAACTTAAATATGTATCACCAATCACATGTTTCTTTTAGGAGACGTATGCATGTTTAGGTACTTTTTTCATAAATTAAGGAAAATTCAACCTCATATAAAATTTCTCAAGTCTTGAACATTGGTTAGTCTACATTCAACATTAGGCCAATAGGACGAAACCTGAAAAATTCTCCCAGAACAAACTTGTCAGTTTTTCTACTTGCCCCATTTACTAGACAGGACCCTTAAAGAGGCTAGAAATCTTGTTGACCTGTATCAATTTTAAAATTTCCTCACCAAGATATTATTTCCACAGGTTTTAAACTGGTTAAAATGCGCACTAGTCATTACATATTCTGGAGCAGCATAACCATATGTTCCCATGACTTGAGTTGAAACATGGGTGTTGTCTCCCTCAGGTCGATATTTTGCTAGTCCAAAATTAGACAGCTTGGCATTGTATTCCTGCAACAAGTACATATCTCTCCATAAAGACTTAAGAGAATCCAAAGTGTAACACTGATCCATCTCATAATTTTGAAGTTGTAGGTACAAATCGAATCTAGCAAAATATTGCATGTTTTAAAATCCCGATAAATCACTGGTCTTTCAACCCCTCCATGAAGAAATGCCAGAACTTTTGTTGCACCCAATGCAATTTTCATCCTGATAGACCAGGGGAGTGGCAGGGACCCTTTTGCATGCATAAGGGAAGTACCATTGGACATCAAAGATCTAAATATATTTTTCAAAATAAAAACTGCAAATTGGGATTAAGACTCTCTAGAAGGACAAAGAATAATTATGTAGCTACTCATTGCCAAAAAATGTGAAAGCCCCATGACACTGATGCTCAAAAATGAGATTTAACCAAGGGAGGCACATATTTCCTTATGTCCAACAGAAGTTGAAAAATCCAGACTGAGAATCCCAAAAGTTCATGAAAGAAAAACAGATCATAAAGTATTCAATAAAGCAACATAGAGTTTGTTTTGGGTACCATCATCAGCATATAGTATTCTCTTCAACCAAGATGACTTAAAAATTCCATATCAGCTAGTGAATTTTTCTGCACAGAAATATTCTAAGAAGACAGTTCAATAAATCCTCACCAAAAATGGAATTTTGTTCAGAAATATACCCCACCATCTAATCACGGAACATAAACAAACATTGAAATTTAATACCTAACACTATTGAGTGTTCCGTCAAATTTTAAAATCATACATGTTATGCTAAATGAATTTGATGCCTTGGATGCAAAGACTAGCTTTTATCATATGCTTGCCATAAAAGTCAGATCCATTCAAATCTAGCAAATTTTCTGAATTCTTCACTGCTTTGAAACTGTAGTTGAGTGTCTTTATCATTTATGTTGAATGGGTAGATCCGGTCGTTGTTTTATCATTTTGAATTATGTAAATAAAATCCTTACACCAACAAATTGCATTTGATTTAATCCAATGGCGCCTTTAAGTATCATTTTAAGAAATACGTTATAGTATCATGTAAGTGCCTACATACTTTCTACTTCATTACTTCTAGATACAGATCCTATGCTCAAAAACAATTAATATAATCCTATATTTTTTAAATATGAGTTCATGCCTCTGAAATTCAAATAATAGATTAAATTTTTGGATTCAGATGCCTCAGTTTCCAGCATTCAAGTAAACAAAATTCAGGTTCCTATGGTGATTATCTAAGTGGTTGTTTGGAGACATATTTGATATATATGTCTGAAAAGTATGAATGGACCTAAACATATATGTCTTGACATGTTAACAAACAACCTCAACAATATTATAGAATTTGTATTACATGATATTCTCAACAAACATATGTTCTTTAGGATGAATGTGGCAATATATTAAACATTCATTTGATCTCTTAGTGTATAATGATTGTCTAAGCATATAATATATCAATTAGAGGTGACAAACCTATTTGATCTCTCAATAAAAATCTTGGCACACCTATAATATCTTCATGATGTAATGGGTATGGTGTCTTTGTGACTATAGTGAATGTAACTCTTAGGACAAGATCTTTACCTTCTCTCAAACTGTCTTATAATGGTAGTATTATAATGTGTATGAAGGACAAAACTCAGATTCATGTGATGACTATATCGACACCCATGAGATAAGCTCAATTTTTATATGATTCGACATTCATTATCAACACTTTTACATAATTAGAATATTCAGCATGCAGACCTGACACTCTTGTGAGAAGGGTTAACATAATAGTTTCATATCCATGTAAATTTAATTTCTATGATGATAGACTCAGTATCTTGAAGTGGTGATTCCATCACAACATTCAAGGCATAAAAATCCAAACCAACATAATAAGCACACAATCCAACTCACACTTAAAATAAATCAATGTTTAAGGTCCTAAAGGAGAATTAAAACCCCCCAAAAAATATTCTTTAATAATATGGTTTGGAAGCATAGAAGACCTTTCTTAGAGCGGGAAATCCTCCCCTGTGTCATTGGATTGAGAAATAATTCTCCTTTGTATCACTGCATTAAGAAAAAATGCTCCTCTATGTCACTACCTTGAGAAACAATACTCATGTGTGTTGCTAAACATAATAATGATAGTGAGATGAACTTTCATTGCTCTAACTGCTAGACAAAGATGTGAATGCCAAATGGCTGCTACCATACACCAATATTGCGCCTGGAACTATTGCCACCTTTCGCAACCGCAATTGCCACCACCACTACTCCAAATGTCCATAGTCATTGCTCCTACACTCCTACACTTCACTGCATAAAAACACTATGCTGATTAGCCAATCTAATTTATATTGCTCAACTCATCAAGCTCTCTTAGTCGTTAATGTCAAAGTTATTATCTTATTGATTATTGTCATCATCACGCTCAGTGGTGCCTCTAATGTCTCCGTTCAAACAAACTTAAAGTATCTGGTCAAGAGGTGATGGAAAGTGGTAATAATAATAATAATTTACTATGATACCAATTTGCTCCTAGAAAGTATTATTCAAGGACAGGTTATTGTCATCAAATTTCAAGAATAAATAAATATAAACATATAAAAAAAATAAAACTGCAATGTAGTTGGAGGAAGAGCATCTTCATAATTAGGTTTCTTCTATTTTAGTTTGATTTGAAATGAGTGTGAAGGAGCTAAATATCTAGGCTTTTATAAATAACAGAAGCCTAAACAAAAGATGAGGTAGCCCTAAGAATTTTTAATGAATTCATATTCTATATCTTTAGAACAACCAGGACTGAGGAAAACCTTCTTTGCTATTTGATTTAGATCCATTTTGCATAGGTTTCATTCGTTTTAAACTATAAAACACAATGATACAAAATATGAACCAAGGAAAGAAAATGACCTGGGCTCGGTAGTTGTATGCTCGAAGGAAATCCAACAAGGGCTGCATACTTTCTTTATCATGAAATAGTCTCGAGGATAAATGTCGATTCAAAAATTGAACTCCACTACCAATGGAAGATGGCCGTGTTGGGAGAGGAAAGGATGCATTGAAAGGTTCAAGGTCTAGCTCCAATACATAGTTATCCTTGATACTGCAAAATACAAAATTGTATGATTTTCTTCTCCAAGTAAAAAGAGGAGCAAATCTATATTTATGCACCTGTAATTGTGTATAGAGAATACGAAAGAGAGAAAAAATAGTTGGATTTAAAGTTTGTACCCCCTTTACACATCCAACTAAAGTGGATGGATGAATTTGCAAGTAGCCAATAACAAGGTTTATTAACTTATTTTATATTTTCTAGCGCACGAAAAAAATTTGAGAAAAAATTTCTTCAAGAACGAACTTCACAATTTGTATCAACTAACTCCACAATTTATAGAAGCTATTTAGTTATGAGACTTTCAAAATATCATTGACATCTGCATTCATAGCATTTCCCTTTTCTAATTTAATGGACTATGGATCCACAATGTAGATCACTACCTTCCATTAAAAAGGTGTTCCTTGAATTCCATATATTCAGCTACAGAAAGTTGTTCAACCGCAAGTTCATCAACATTGACACGAACATAATCCCACACACCAGGCCTTGGCCGTATAGCAAGAACAAACCATGGTGGAAGAATAATGGCATCCTGCAACATATGTTTCCATGAGAAAAAAAATAACTACACACTCAATTTGTGACAAGTACAACTACACTGATTTTGAAATCTAATGCTCAAGGAAATATGTAATAATGTTGTGTTTTATTAAAACAACAAAAATGGTTTGACTATACCTGTGTGGACCTCAACACATCTCCAAATGGCCCATCTCGGAGTTTTTGAAGTTCATTATTCTCTTCTATTATCTCTGCTAATCCATCTAATAGATGATGAGGGTGAAAAATATTCTTCCCCTGTGCTACATATCTGCAAAATTATACAAAATAGAGCATTCTTCAAAAGATAAAGGGAATGAATAAACATCTTACCATGTCCTATGTTATATAAACTACCCGTGTTGGTTACCTCAATTTAAAGAACATCAAATTAAAGAACATAAATTTATTAATCCTTTAATCTTTCGTAAGTTCTCTTGTGGACTATGAGAAGATGCAGATGCAGTGCAAAACTCTTTTTTAAGAATCAGGTTCCTCCAATAAAATAAAAGCACCAAGTTTTCTTTGACATGTTTGGAGAATATATATCAAGGAATTTAACAACATTGGCACAATCAATAGAAGACAAAAACACCTATTTTACCTAGAAACAATGTAAGCCCTGATGAATGGACAAGAACAACAGTTTACCTCAATGAGACAATGTGATGATAAAAGAAAAAGACATGAAACTAGGATCCTGACAAGGTAAAGCCCATCATGTTGACTCCATCACTGATAAGACCCAATCTTACAAATTGGAACCTAAGTTATCCGATATGTGAATCTTACAATCTAAGACAGGGGAGTTGGTCAATTGCAGTAGAAAAACGCCTAACAAAAAAACCAAAGCTCAT
The DNA here is from genome assembly GCA_034641835.2 of Pinus albicaulis. Taxonomy (NCBI): domain Eukaryota; kingdom Viridiplantae; phylum Streptophyta; class Pinopsida; order Pinales; family Pinaceae; genus Pinus; species Pinus albicaulis. The sequence goes on along the minus strand of CM076581.1, from coordinate 819,817,219 downwards.
GAGATGGTGGATAGAAAAACAGTGGGATTGTTGCCTATTACGCAGAAATTAGAGCTGGGTCTATGGTATTTACTATGAGACATCTCTAATCAACAAATATAGAAATTCTTGAATCATACAAAATATAAGAGGAACAACCAAGTAAAAAAGTTACCGCCCAAGAGGTGCTTCTGTAAAATTCTCCATAGATACAACAAAGAAACCATGGTAAATTGACATCCCCCTAGCTCACCTCACCTGGTTGCACCTAGATATAGTAGCAATCCTACAATTGGTGATAAAAACTACAAGTGACTACCACTATTGAGAAATTTGGGCATAACCATCTTGACCACAGTTACAACCAATATCAACAAGGTGAACTGGTCACACCATTTTCGTCAATAGGGATAATTTCAAACAAAAAATCTTAAACAAAATTCAACATACTGTACCAGCTAACGTTACACCCAACACCCTTTAACTTCTCTCAGCGACACTCTCACGAGCTTGCAATCTGCAATGCCCCACTAAAATCATAAAACCCACCAGTGATGCCGAGCACCTACAAGCCCAACATACAACCTAGATCATATTCTCAAAAAATCACAAAGCGCATTAAATACCAATTTGACACTTTCCATCACTGGAGAGGTTTGTCAGGAAGAGAAATTTCAATATAACGTTTTGAGAATCACTTTACCTCAGTGAAAAGAGATAAGTTTAATTAATGACCTAAGTGAATACATGTGTTACTTTCACTTGGCATATTCAAGTTGAAGAAGTGAAAGGGCATCAGAATTAAGATCTCATCATTTCTGTTAGCCTCCTATATCAATAGGTTTCATCTTTCATGATTGTCTTGATGGAAGTATGGAATATGTTCAAACCTTCTTACTTGAGCAAAGGTGTTCCATATTCTTAAAAACCAAAAAAATCAAAAAATTTAAAAAATGTAAAGAGGGTATACCCTAAAAGAAAGATCAAAGGGTAAAAAGAATAAAAATGGTCAAAAAAGAGAAAGAAATGAACCCCAAGCAAAAAATAGACCAAGGAAAGTGTGCAAATCCAAATGCCACTACTATTTCATTTTTGTAATAAAGCAATTGTGTGCAGCTTGTCAAACCTTTGCCACAATTCATGAATAAGTCAAATTGTTTAAACTTGGCTTACTCATATTTCAATTTCATGTTATAGATTAGAGAATAAATATCTAGCCAAACAGTTTAATCTTGGCAGATAAGTAGCTAGGTAGAGTGAATAAAAGGTGCTCAACAGTTTAATCTGAGCCCTTGGATGTAATAAGGGTAGAAATAGATAGATTCATCATGTAAAAAAGAAAAGATTGATCAGGGTTTGCAAGTCTAAATGCACCCTAATAAAGAAGACAAAATGGTAGTGTTAAGTAGATAGGGTAGGTAGATGGTGCCGCAAAGTGTTATCTGATGAATGGTGCTGCTACATGTTGGTTAATCATTTACTTTCATCACAAGTACTAAAGCAGGAAATACACTGGAAAATCACAGCAAACAAAGTCAAATTCATTAACCTCCCTCATCATTTTTTCCCCTCAAGAGTTTTACTAATTTCCCCAAAAGTACTAAGGTAATTTGAGATCAAAGGGGCTCAAGGCATTTCCTTGACTTCTGGAGGGACCGGACCCTCGGCCTAATGATCAAAACGACCTAAGCACTTGAAATAATTCATCATTGTTATCTTCCATCTTTAACTTTTTCCTAAGTAAAATCCTATTTTACTTAGGAAACTGATGCAAAATTTCATAAGAAGTTCCTCAAAATAATTTGTTATTCTAAGTTTAAGTGTTGAAGACAAAATGTTGCAATTTACTTCACAAGTTATCACTTTCTTAGATGTACAAAAATGTTTTGATTTTCCTTGTCCTTTACCATATTAACATTTAACTCTATTATATTAAATCCCTAGTGAAATACCCTTTCCTAAGTATATAACTCCCTTTTTTATAAATATCCCAAAAACCCATTTATTATAATGTTTACCAAAGTATTATATCCCCGCACATTGAAAATAAAAACCCCGCTTTATAAACCCTTTGGTTAAATATATCTTTATAACATTAATCCCGCCCTTATGGTGAAATAATTGTATTAATTAATTCATCATATAATAAAATATATATAAAAACGTTAGACATACAATATGTGTGTTTAATACCAAAAACATCAATAAAACTTTGCGAAAGTTTTGCGCCACCGTGGTCTGTCCACGTGGCATTCCGCTTAAGCAAACCCCGCCGCAACCCTGTTCATTATACACATGGGATTAATTAGTCATCTGGACTAATTAACAACCTTCTTCGCCTATTAAAATTTCCCCGGGGTGATTACATTACGCGTTAAAACCTTTTAAAAACCCGACGGGCCCACCTTTGAAACCTCCGCATGTTCCCCATCCCTTCAGCCGTCGGATCACCCATTCATAGATCAACGGTCATTATTAATCCCGCTGCCCATCCCTTGCCAGCATGTTAACCAGCGGGGGATGGGTGGTTTTTGAAAAGTCAGACATCCACGTGTCTACTGCTCTGTGGAATCGCTCCCCCCGCGATTAATACCGCCCTCGACCAAAAGCGGTGCGGGCACTTCCCGCTTACCACTTACCACCTGACTCTGCACACGTCATCCCGTACTACCATGACGTCACACCTCGAAAAAAACAAAAAACCTTTTAACTTGTAAATAAGCCATTTTTTCGTGTTTTTTAGTTATTTTCATTATTCTGAGAAGAACGTTGCTCCCGCTGCGATTTTCGAAATTTCTGCTGTGATTGACCATTTCGCCCCAAAATTCTGCTGCGCCCGTGTTGAAGAACGTCCGTGCCATTGCTCATTACCTGTCAAAGAACCAGTTTCCGTCTAAAAACAGGTATTTATCATTTTACGCCCCGACTGCACGAAAAACTCAGTTTCCTTTGTTTTTTCGCTTAGAAAGTGGTTAAAAATCATTGCTGGGTCCTCCCTGAAGATTTTAAACCTGTGAAATTTCCCCCAAAACCTGCAAATTGTTCCAATTTCCTCCTTTGTCAGATATCCCGTCCGGTCTGTAAGAAAAAAACGAAAACCTCCATTTTGAATCCACAAGAACCAAAATGGAGGTCCCGGCAGCTCTTAATATCACTCCATTGAATGCTCCTCACCGTGAATTGGACTATTTAACTTTGATAGATGAGGATTTCCAAATTAAAGACCTGCGTTTTGATGAAAGTCCCCTATTGAGCTATTTTCGCTGCAGAGACGAATACTCAAAGGGGCAAGATCTTATAGGGTTGTGGGAATCCAATCTCCCAAGGTATCTCATCCCCTCAGTCATTATTTTCCCAGAAATTGTCCACTATTGCCATTCTAACTATGATCCAACTCAAAGAGCATTAATGTACCCTAACTAGAATGTCCTTTTCCCAATTACTGCTCATTCTAACACAGTAAAGAACAATCAAAGAGTATCAGGATTAAAGAGTATCAGTGGTTAAAGTGTATCAGGTAAAAGTCAGAGTGAAAGTAAAAATGAAGTTACAGAGCGGTCAAAGGTAAAACAGTAAAAGTAATTACAGAGGCAGTAAAATGGTACAAAGAGATGAAAATACTTTCACCAACATTGAAGTTTATCTAAAGTGAAAGTAAAACAGTCAAAGGAACAAAAAAGTGAAAAGATGAAAAATACAACAAGAAGGAACATTTTTGCAGAAATTGCATATTTTAGTCATAGTTTTTCAGAAACTATTGTGATCAATAAAAGATGAATTTTACAAAACGGAAAGAGGTTTATGTTATTAAGAGGACCATCTACAAAAACCTCTCTCACTTTTCTAACAGCTATTATGGTTTTGGAAATATTAAACAAAGTTGGAAAGCACCTTTTGCAGAAAATTACAGTCAAGTCATCATTTTGCAGAGATTATTGTGGCCAATTAGAAATACATTTCACAAAAATTAAGGAGGTTTTTGTTCCTAAGAGACCCATATACAAAAACCTATCTCAGTTTTTGCACAGTGGTTTTATAATGAGAGATACATGCGCATCTTTACAGGCCATTTTTCAGACTCTGTAAAACTCTGTTTTACACATATTTTTTACAGAGAATACTATGCACAGCTGGAGAGGAATTTTAGGAAAGTGAAAGAGGTTTATCTCACCAACATATTTATCCACAATAACCTCTTTCACTTTTTACATATCTATTACGGATTGAGAAATAAGAAGATATCATTGGACCCCAAGTTTGCAGAATTGTTGGAGCAGATTGCACAAAGAAAGGAAGCAGTTAGTGACTTGGATGCCTCATCATCAAATAAGAGTTGGATCAAATTCGAATTCTCCTCTTTTTCATCACCTATCCATCAAAAATAGTTCCAAATAGTTTGAGTGTCCTTTACTTTAGTTCTATTTATGTAAATAGTTGGAGAGATTTGTGAACCAATTTTGATATTTGTTTCAAGATATTTTAGTTGAGAATTTGTATAAATACTCCACTCTTGGAAGAATTTGGGGTGGATTCTATTACTCTGCTGTAACACTGAGATTTTCGGAATAAAAGCTTTTGGAGAAATTTACTTGTGGCTTACTGGATGACGATTTGAAGCACTTGACTTGTTGCAGGATTCATGTGTTGGACTACAGTTCAATAAGTGTTTCTACCCTTTGTCTGAAATTTTATATTAGTTTATAATACCATCATATCCATTTCTGAATAATTTACATAAAGGATTGAAAGAGAATTTGCTTAATTGTACTCTGTTTTCAAATGTGATTGTTCCTAAATGTTTTCTTCTAAATTAGCTATAAGCATGAATTCTTAAATGCTCCTGCTTCGCTAATTTAAGCACTGTTGATTTCTATAATAAATAATCCTTTATTGCTCTTTGTTTGTAGTCAATTCACTTCTTTCCTTTGAACATGGTGAAAGATTCTTAGTTGCCTTTCATCCCTTCAAGATCATCCCACCCACTTTAAATTTTAAGGATTGTTCTTTGTCTAGCTATCTTGCCCTGTAATACCATCTTGTGCGTAGAATAGAAATCCAGTAAAGCCATCCTTTGACTCCATAGCCCAATGGACTGAAAGCTCTCGGCCTTGCCCTTAGTTTGTGGATTCCACCATTTTCCCAAAATAAATTTCGAATCTATAACTAGCCTAAAACCTTTCAAGAACAAAGATAAATCATAAAGAGAGAGCCCTCTCTGGATGCAGATTGGCTAGATTCTGCATCTAAAAGGTTGGTTTGTGGTTACCTCGGGTATACTTTCCTTTTACACAACTTCTAGGAAAACCTGAGTGATAACATAGTGGCGACCATACTGGGGATCTGAATCATTTTATTGATACTATTGTTTGATTTATAAGCTATGGACAGAGTCTGAAGATCAGCCAGGTAGCCTTTGAAATTACTTTTGCTCTGCAATTGCAAAAGTAAATAAAAGCTGCTTCAGTCTATCTCTGATTTAGCTTATACATTGAACCTTAGTTTCAAATGTTTAATCAGACTCTCTAGTTTAATAAATCTTTGAGAAAATTTTAATTAAAAATCTTAAATTTCTTAAAGAAATCATAGAAGTTGTTTTGAAAATTCATAAAAATGAAAATAATCATAAAATACTCAAAATTTGGTTTCCTGAAGAACTAACTTTTTCTTCAGAATTGTTTTACAGGTTTAGATCTGATCTATGATGGTAAAGAGAGATCAGACACACAAAGGTTAAAATCATCCACCTGGCGACTCCAAATCCATTTCACAATCAAGACTCCACTGGAGGAATGAACCTGGAAGAACAATATGGAAAGATCAGGCTTTCAACTTGGATCTTAATCCAAGACATTATGTTCTTTCTCGTTAATATTCAATATGTATTGTATTTTATATAAAGATCTAACTTGGTTGTACAGATAAAGTGGCTTTTCATTATGGCTGATTTTCAAGATGATCCAAGAATAAAACGAAGATATGCTCCCATGAGCAGAGATCACATACCTGGATTTCCACACAAACTACCAAAGGTAAATTGGGGTGAAAATCTGCCCATGTTTCAAGATGAGAATATTGATGATCCTTTATTACATCTCATTAAATTTCATATACACTCATCAAGATTGAAGGGTGATTGGCATGAGGATTGCCTCATGAAGATATTCATGGGAACCTTAGAAGGAAAAGCAAGGGAATGGTACGAAGCTCTTAAACCTGCAAGTTTGTTTTCTCTAAAAGATTTTCATAAGGTATTTTATGAGCATTACAAACAAGATTTTCCATCTTTATCATTAGCTGAAAATTGTTGTGATCAAGCTGAAGATCTTATAAATTACCTTAAAAATATTGATGAAGATTTTGGAAATTGGTCTCCTGAAGATTTATTAGAAGAAGTCCAAAACTTTCATTCTCAAGTTAAATGTCATAATAATCAAGAGGAGTTAAACAAAGATGAAATAAGTCCGGAGATAAATCAAGATCCACAAAACCCCTCTGTATTAACAAATGATGTTTCATTTAATGTTTTGAATGAAGTTAAAGAAAATAATCAACCTCATGATCAATTTTTAGATAAGAGAAAAAACAATTGTCATTCCAATCTAAGAATTCAGAGATTTCCACCCCCCCTCACCGAAGAAGAAATCAATTTGCTTCTAAACATGCAACCATCCTTAAAATATTTACATAATGAAGAAATTGTTTCTACTTCTTCTAATGTTGATGAATGTACAAAGGTTTTTATCCATGAAGGGACATAAGAACAAGTTGATGCTTATGTTATTCTACCTTCCCAAAAAGGCCCATTGCATGATATCACGCCTATTGAACAAAACAATGATTTTCAAACAGAATGCAACCAATCTAATCAAGATATATTGGGATTGTTGGAAGAGAAATATGCTGATCCAATGTTTATAATTGATGACATTCCTTATTCTGAAAATTTGCCTAAATATGATCAGTATGATGATAATTATGATAATTTCACAAAACAATCACTAGCTATTTTGAGGGATGAGATATTAGAAATTCAACTTGATGAGGATTTTCTAAGGGATTTATTTCTTCTCTTAAAATCAAGAAAATGTTCTCCTCAAGTTAAAAAATGGCTTCTTGATATAATTTCTGAAAATTATGAAAATGAAATCAAACTTTTGCATTCTCAAATTCAGTCATACAATTTCCGAAATCCTAAAGAGTTCTTTGAAAATCTTCCTTCTCCAAAGCAAGATGAAATTGTACTATCTTTTGACTTGGATATTGAAGATGATTATTCTTTCAAACACAAGACTGAAGAAATAAGTTTATGGTCTAATATTCATAATTCAATTGAACAATTAGTCATTGAAGGCCTAGAAGTAAATAACATACATCATGCTTTTATTGATCCTATATTAGATTATATGGAGAATATTTTTAGCTCAAATTTGCAAACATGTTTTCTCTATAAGGATCAAATACATCAATTGCCATTTCACATCTTATCGTTGATTATAAAGGCACATGATCATAACATACTTCTAATTTTGATCACAAGCAATCAAGTTATCCATTTATTTTTACAGCTACTTGATTGGCTTCATTGGCATTTTTGTATTACCTGATTCAATAAGATTTTTAGTAGATTAGAGTAAGTAGATAAGTGCCAATAAGCTCAGAATTTTGAGCATTTTTTTAGTTTTCAATTTTCAGCTAGTTTTTCATTAAGTTGGTTTGAAAATTTTTGTGTGTTGTTTAGTTTTAGATCAGATTTCAGGTTGCAGAAAAAGGACTATATTCAATTCAAGATTTTCAACCACAGCAAATGCATGTTTGGGATTGGAACAAGGCAGAAGATTTCCAACTGGGAAACAAAGTTTTAAGTTTTGAATGGATGGTGAATTGCTGAAGTTGAAGCCCGAAGTGAAGGCCCTAAGCTTCAGAAGTTGCACTATCATATGTACAATAAAGCTACCAGAAGAAGGAGATTACATAGTTCAGTTTGAAGACATGTTGAGGCATCTGACCTGCTGTTCTTGACTTTCCACAAGGAAAAGCCATCCCCAAGTGGAGCCAGTGTTAGCCTCCTATATCAATAGGTTTCATCTTTCATGATTGTCTTGATGGAAGTATGGAATATGTTTAAACCTTCTTACTTGAGCAAAGGTGTTCCATATTCTTGAAAACCAAAAAAATCAAAAAATTTAAAAAATGTAAAGAGGGTATACCCTAAAAGAAAGATCAAAGGGTAAAAAGAATAAAAATGGTCAAAAAGAGAAAAAATGAACCCCAAGCAAAAATAGACCAAGGAAAGTGTGCGAATCCAAATGCCACTATTTTTTACTCTGTTGTAATAAATCAATTGTGTGCAGCTTGTGAAACTTTTGCCACAATTCATGAATAAGTCAAACTGTTTAAACTTGGCTTAGTCATATTTCAATTTCATGTTTTAGATTAGAGAGTAAATATCTAGCCAAACAGTTTAATCTTGGCAGATAAGTAGCTAGGTAGAGTGAATAAAAGGTGCTCAACAGTTTAATCTGAGCCCTTGGATGTAATAAGGGTAGAAATAGATAGATTCATCATGTAAAAAAGAAAAGATTGATCAGGGTTTGCAAGTCTAAATGCACCCTAATAAAGAAGACAAAATGGTAGTGTTAAGTATATAGGGTAGGTAGATGGTGCTGCAAAGTGTTATCTGATGAATAGTGCTGCTACATGTTGGTTGATCCTTTACTTTCATCACAAGTACTAAAGCAAGAAATACACTGGAAAATCACAGCAAGCAAAGTCAAATTCATTAACCTCCCTCATCATTTTCCCCCTCAAGAGTTTTACTAATTTTCCCCAAAAAAGTACTAAGGTATTTGGAGATCAAAAGGGCTCGAGGCATTTCCTTGACTTCTGGAGGGACCGGACCCTCGGCCTAATGATCAAAAAGACCTAAGTACTTGAGATAATTCATCATTGTTATCTTCCATCTTTAACTTTTTCCTAAGTAAAATCCTATTTTACTTAGGAAACTGATGCAAAATTCCATAAGAAGTTCCTCAAAATAATTTGTTATTCTAAGTTTAAGTGTTGAAGATAAAATGTTGCAATTTACTTCATAAGTTATCACTTTCTTAGATGTACAAAGATGTTTTGATTTTCCTTGTCCTTTACCATATTAACTTTTAATTCTACTATATTAAATCCCTAGTGAAATCCCTTTTCCTAAGTATATAACTCCCTTTTCTATAAATATCCCCAAAACCCATTTATTATAATGTTTACCAAAGTATATATTCCCGCACATTAAAAATAAACACCCCACTTTATAAGCCCTTTGGTTAAAACTATAGCATTATACATAAATCCCGCCCCTATGATGATTAAATTGTATTAATTCATTCATCATATAATAAAAATATATATAAAAACTTTAGACATACTATAAGTATGTTTAATACCAAAACATATCAATAAACTTTGCGAAAAGCCTTGTGCCACCGTGGTCCATCCACGTGGCATTCCACCTAGCCAACTCCGCCGCAACCTATTTCATTATGTACCTGGGATTAATTAGTCATTCGGACTAATTAACAACCTTCTCCGCCTATTAACATTTCCCCGGGGTGATTAGATTATGCATTAAAAACCTTTTAAAACCCGACGGGCCCACCTATCAACCCTCCGCATGTTCCCCATCCCTTCAGCCGTTGGATCGCTCATTCGTTGATCAACGGTTATTGTTAATCCCGCTGCCCATCCCTTGCCAGCATGTTAACCAGCGGGGGATGGGCGGTTTTTGAAAATTCAGACTTCCACGTGGCAACTGCTCTGTGGAATCGCTCCCCCCGCGATTAATACCGCCCTCAACCAAAAGCGGTGCGGGCACTTCCCGCTTACCACTTACCGCCTGACTCTGCACACGTCATCCCGTACTACCATGACGTCACATCTCGAGAAAAACAAAAAACCTTTTAACTTGTGAATAAGCCATTTTTTCGTGTTTTTTAGTTATTTTCATTATTCTGAGAAGAACGGTGCTCCCGCTGCGATTTTTGAAATTTCTGCTGTGATTGACCATTTCGCCCCAAAATTCTGCTGCGCCCGTGTTGAAGAACGTCCCTGCCATTGCTCATTACCTGTCAAAGAACCAGTTTCCGTCTAAAAACAGGTATTTATCATTTTACGCCCCGACTGCACGAAAAACTCAGTTTCCTTTGTTTTTTCTTTGAAAAAGTGGTTAAAAATCATCGCTGAAGTCCTCCCTGAAGATTTTAAACCTGTGAATTTGCTTCCAAAACCTGCAAATTGTTTCATTTTCCTCCATTTCAGAAATCCCGTCCGGTCTGTAAGTAAAACGAAAACCTCCATTTTGAATCCACAAGAACCAAAATGGAGGTCCCCGGCAGCTCTTAATATCACTCCATTGAATGCTCCTTACCATGAATTGGACTATTTACCTTTGATAGATGAAGATTTCCAAATTAAAGACCTGCGTTTTGATGAAAGTCCCCTATTGAGCTATTGTCGCTGCAGAGACGAATACTCAAAGGGGCAATATCTTATAGGGTTGTGGGAATCCAATCTCCCAAGGTATCTCATCCCCTCAGTCATTATTTTCCCAGAAATTGTCCACTATTGCCATTCTAACTATGATCCAACTCAAAGAGCAGTAATGTCCCCTAACCAGAATGTCATTTTCCCAATTACTGCTCAGTCTAACACTGTAAAGAACAATCAAAGAGTATCAGGATTAAAGAGTATCAGTGGTTAAAGTGTATCAGGTAAAAGTCAGAGTGAAAGTAAAAATGAAGTTACAGAGCGGTCAAAGGTAAAACAATAAAAGTAATTACAGAGGCAGTAAAATGGTAAAAAGAGATGAAAATACTTTCACCAACATTGAAGTTTATCTAAAGTGAAAGTAAAACAGTCAAAGGAACAAAAAAGTGAAAAGATGAAAAATACAACAAGAAGGAACATTTTTGCAGAAATTGCATATTTTAGTCATAGTTTTGCAGAAACTATTGTGATCAATAAAAGGTGAATTTTACAAAACTGAAGGAGGTTTATGTTATTAAGAGGACCATCTACAAAAACCTCTCTCACTTTTCTAACAGCTATTATGGTTTTGGAAATATTAAACAAAGTTGGAAAGCACTTTTTGCAGAAAATTACAGTCAAGTCATCATTTTGCAGAGATTATTGTGGCCAATTAGAAATACATTTCACAAAAATTAAGGAGGTTTTTGTTTCTAAGAGACCCATCTACAAAAACCTATCTCAGTTTTTGCACAGTGGTTTTATAATGAGAGATACATGCACATATTTACAGGCCATTTTTCAGACTCTGTAAAACTCTGTTTTACGCATATTTTTTACAGAGAATATTATGCACAGCTGGAGAGGAATTTTGGGAAACTGAAAGAGGTTTATCTCACCAACATATTAATCCACAATAACCTCTTTCACTTTTTACATATCTATTACGGATTGAGAAATACGAAGATATCATTGGACCCTAAGTTTGCAGAATTGTTGGAGCAAATTGCACAAAGAAAGGAAGCAGTTAGTGACTTGGATGCCTCATCATCAACTAAGATTTGGATCAAATTCGAATTCTCCTCTTTGTCATCACCTATCCATCAAAAATAGTGCCAAATAGTTTGAGTGTCCTTTACTTTAGTTCTATTTATGTAAATAGTTGGGGAGATTTGTGAACCAATTTTGATATTTGTTTCAAGATATTTTAGTTTAGAATTTGTATAAATACTCCACTCTTGGAAGCATTTGGGGTGGATTCTATTACTCTGCTGTAACATTGAGATTTTCGGAATAAAAGCTTTTGGAAAAATTTACTTGTGGCTTACTGGATGACGATTTGAAGCACTGGACTTGTTGCAGGATTCATGTGTTGGACTACAGTTCAATAAGTGTTTCTACCCTTTGTCTGAAATTTTATATTAGTTTATATTACCATCATATCCATTTCTGAATAATCTACATAAAGGATTGAAACAGAATTTGCTTAATTGTACTCTGTTTTCAAATGTGATTGTTCCTAAATGTTTTCTTCTAAATTAGCTATAAGCATGAATTCTTAAATGCTCCTGCTTCGCTAATTTAAGCACTGTTGATTGCTATAATAAAGAATCCTTTATTGCTCTTTGTTTGTAGTCAATTCACTTCTTTCCTTTGAACATGGTGAAAGATTCTTAGTTTCCTTTCATCCCTTCAAGATCATCCCACCCACTTTAAATTTTAAGGATTTTTCTCTGTCTAGCTATCTTGCCCTGTAATACCATCTTGTGCGTAGAATAGAAGTCCAGTAAAGCCATCCTTTGACTCCATAGCCCAATGGACTGAAAGCTCTCAGCCTTGCCCTTAGTTTGCGGATTCCACCATTTTCCCAAAACAAACTTTGAATCTATAACTAGCCTAAAACCTTATAAGAACAAAGATAAATCATAAAGAGAGAGCCCTCTCTGGATGCAGATTGGCTAGATTCTGCATCTAAAAGGTTGGTTTGTGGTTACCTCGGGTATACTTTCCTCTTACACAACTTCTAGGAAAACCTGAGTGATAACAATTTCCACAGTAGTTGTGTTGTCAAGAAGTCTCACTGTATACAATAGCTTTATCTTATTGCAGCAGTAAGCCTCAAGGTTCATCATTTCCCTGTGTTACACCATTTTTTCGTCATCTAACTTATTATCATTAGATGGACCTAAGTACATCATGTAAGACCAATTTTACTCCAAGTAAAATTGCTTTCACTATGAAAATAAGTTAGTAAATCACCTTTATTAAGTTGTTTATGGTCTAAACAGGAAACCCCATAAGGAAATATTAAATAAATATATATTTGTTTGATTTTCCTCAAGAAATAATTAGTTAAACAATAGTTTAATTAATATTTCTAGTTATATTTAACCCAAAACAAATAAATTAATTAGATAAATCATTATTTATCTTATTATTTTCTAAAGAATAATTGTTTAAACCTTATTTAAATAATATTCTTTGTTAAATATGACTAATTCACCCTTAAATAATTAAATAAATCATTATTTATTTGATTATTACTCAACCATATCCTTAAAATGATAAATAAATCATTTATTTATTTATTATTACTTAATCACATCCTTAAAATGATAAATAAATCATTTATTTATTTGTTATTTACAAATAAGGGGATTTGACTCAAGTCAAATTCCTTTTCCCTCCAACAAATATAATAAAATATTCCATAAAAGTTGGATCTAGATTCGGTTAATAATATTTTGATTATGCACCAATCTCTAGACTAACTCAATATTTTGTTATAAATAGAAGGTTTTTCCCATTCATTTGTCACCATTTTTGCCTAAAGATCACTCTGGATCTCAACTCTTGGTCTGGCTATTGATCCATTATCATAGCCATATTTTTCAATTTTTTTCTGGATTTTCTACACCATCAAGAGAGAGGAATTCTAAATTTGAAGTGCTGAAGACTTACAAGAACCCATCCCATTGAGGAGAACAGGGAACACCCTCTTGTGTTTTCCTCCCAGGTGCCATTAATAAAAATTTCAATGGATATATTCTTGTCTTGTCTATTGGATCTATGGAGTAAATCTTATTTTTCTACTGTTTAATGTCTTCTAATGCATAGATCTAGATTTTTGCAGCATTTGTCTTGATCATCTAACTGCAGATCTGAAGATGTTGGCAGTCATTTCTGCTATTAGGGCTATCTGTTATGCGCAGCTAAAGTGGTATTTTTTCATACACCTCGAATCAAGATTCATACTAACAACTGGTGACTCCACACGGGTTTACCATTATGACCACTGTCATTTTTCTGATCCTTGCATATCCAGCTACTTCGAACCCTAGGATTTCTCTTTAGCACCTTGTTTTGCTTATTCTTGATGTTCTTTTTAATCCATAAAACCATAAAACAATAAAAATTCTAACTTCCACGTGTTTTCGGACCCATTGCGCAGGTGACAGACATCAGCCGCAGCTGAGACGAAATTTTTTTCTGAAACTTGCCACCAAGAGTGTGGGAAGTGCAGGTCACACTTTTTTGCCCAAAACCTGTGACCTGGACCTCCAAGGCACACTTTACAGCCCAAAAAGTGCTACCTTTGCTGAAAACAGGTCAAAAACTGCGACCTGGACTTTTTGCAGGGATTTTTTCTGAAATTTTTCTAGGTTTTGAGCCTCTGTCCAGGGTTGTTTGACCTCCGTCTCCACCCGTTTTGGACCTGTACTTGTTCTGTTTCGCTCAAATAAGTGGGAACCTAGCCCCCTAGGGCTTCAGTACCCTCCAATTTTTGTGGAAGAGTGTTTGTTGTTGCAGGTTGTCTGAAATTTCAGAGTCTTCAGCCACTTTTTTAGATCTGATACCTCACTTTCAGATCCACTTTAGATCGGCTCGTTATCCATTCAAATCTCCCCATTTAGCTTTTTTTGGGTTTTCCCTCAGGGGGCACTCCGCTTCCCTCCTAGAGATAGCCTTTCGCCACCTATTTTTACAACAATTCTTCCTCTGATTTGTTATTGTTTCTGCACCATTTGCCAACAGATTTTGTCCTTTAGATCCCTGTCCCTTCTGACCTTAGATATATTGGCTGTTGTAGTGTGTTTTGATTAATTTTTTCACTCACTTATAGACTAGTTGATGAGAGGTCCACCTTCTTGGGTTTAGATTATTGCATTATTAGCTGTTTATTTTTTGTTTTGCAGGCCTATATACTGTCATTTGCAGGTTTATTTTCAGCTATACAACAACACTTTTTCTTTTTCTCTACAAATGTTTGGGTTTAAAAATTAAAATTTACACACTTTTACACACACACCCTAAGAGAAAAATGGCTTGGTTAACACCGCCAAGAAAATACTCTAAAACATTGAAATCGATTGATCCTGCACCTCTCTGCCCTTGTTTTGACATTGTAATCAGTTGATCTTGCACATCCCTGCCCTTGTCGGTCTCTTTTTCCTTGGTGCCGTGTGTGTGTCATCATTGCTCAACCTCCCATGGGCTCTGATTCTCCTCGGGGGGGGGCAACACCTCCTGCACATCTTCCCCTCTTGGTAGCATGTATTTAGGGTACATCATGCTTCCTCTCTTTTCCCAGCCTCCTGTATACCACAATGTTACCCAACCTCTTCTGTTTGGTACCCCCGATGACTAGATTCTCAAGATGAAATCCGATCAACCTTCAACCGTAGACATCAATCTTCAAACTCGGTCCCGTCAGTACAACAAGCCTCCAGCTATGTCTGTCCCCGAGCCACCTCCTTTGGTATCTATAGAGCCTCTTTCGACACATAATGGCCCCTTGAAGATCCCTCAGCCTAGGGAAGAGGTTCATACCAAAATCCCTAAGGGTCCACTATGCCGAAATGCTGCTTCTGGCAAAGCCGCCCATTCGTATAGCATAGTCGATGATTTGGCACAATCCCCTGCTGCCATTTCAACGCTGGAACTCCTCCAGTCGTGCCCTTCACAACGAAAAGCTCTTCTGTCTGTCGTGGGCATTGTAGACCCTTCTGACGATCGATTGATTGTATTTGATGTTGATTGGTCAAAACATCCTCCTCTCCCTGCTTCCTTCGCTTTCCAAATCCCAGTCAAGATCTGAAACGCCAACATTTCTCAGTGAATTATTGATGAGGGGGCATCCACCTGTGTGATGTCCACTTCGGTTTGGAAACAACTCGGATCTCTTGAGTTGGGTCCTTCCAAGATCACTCTTCGAGCGTGGGATGGCCACGCCTCCAAGCCCATTGGCTTATTCCGCAATTTCCCTATCACTCTTGTAGGAAAGATGGTTTGCGTTGACATGGAAGTCATAGACGCCCCCTTGGATTACAACATTATATTGGGTCGTAGCTACACTTATGCGATGTCTGTTGTCCCTTCCGTGGTTCACCACAAGATGTCCTTCCCCCATAACGGAAAGATAGTCACCATTGACCAGCTGACGTATTACGAGCCAAAGTCTCAGACCTCCCCTGAGTCCACTATCTCTTCGGTGGCCAACAAGCAAACTATCGACCCTTTGACCAGTGTCTCACCTGGCATCTACAAGGACTCCTCCTTTCTTGGTACATTCCCTGGTCTTCCTCCTCCTATCTCTGATCCCAGCTCATCGAATGTTTTCATGACGCAATCGTCACGGGCTTCTCTCAAGAGGCCTGCCTCAGCTAGTCAGTAGCCCCTTCACCCTCCGCAGCCATCTCCTAGCCCTTCGATGTAGCCTCTTGGACCTCCTCCTCTTGGCCCTTCAGCTGGTACTCATGAGCCTATTTATCCTCCTGGGTCAGTTCCTCCAGGCCTTAACCATTTAGGAGTCGTCCCACCTGGCCATTACCCCTCTGGTTAGATACCATTCCTAGTCCCTCCACTAGGCATCTATACGGCACTTGTCATGGCCACCCTCTCTCTTCCTAACTTGACCATTAGGCTCCCAGTTTGGTACCTTGATCCTCCAACCGCCACCTCGCTAGGTCAACCTGAACCTTATCTTGCTCTGACCCTAGTTCAACTGGTCCCCCTGACTTCTCTCGTTGTCACAGTGCCACAACCACCTCAACAGGATCCGCCCCCTGTTGCGATCGCTTCGGGTAAGAAGGGCAGAGCTCGCAAAAAGGCCTCAAAGGACAAAGCTGCCCTGACTGACCCTGCACCTCCTCCGCTTCCAAATCCTTGCGCTTTGTGTGATGTCATTGGTCATGCCACCCATACTTGTCCCGAGTTGCCCCACATCAAGCCCATGGTTAATGTCATGTTCCTTTAGTCTACGATCCTTGAAACCTCTGATTCTTCATATACTGCAACCAAGAACACCAAGAATATTCACACCAAGCACCCTTGTGCTTTGTGTGGTCTTCATGACCATTACTCCCATCATTTTCCTCGCCTTACACATTACTGTGCCTCTTTGGAGGTAGTTTGGGAGTACGAGATTCAACAGAATCAATCCGATTCTCCCGTGCTTGCAAAGTATGTTGTAGGCTAGACTGAGGATTTACCCACTCCTATTGACATTACCCCCCTGATGTCAAAATGACAGAGCATGCGGCCACCATCCTCTACCTTTCATCATCCTTGAGACCCTCGACAGAAGCTCCCTCTGAATCTTCTTCTGTTGTTTCGCTTGACCCCCTTTCAGCAAACACCCCGGGCTCAACATCAGTATATCCTTTATCTGCTTGTTCTTACGTCATCCCCTGTGATGATGCACATGTGAGTCTTTCTTCTCATGATGATGAGTCAGGTAGCCTGGCCGCATCATGTGGTCTCCCTTCCTCTTGTCCTTCCACCTCCTGTTGTGACAACAACATCATGGAAGCTACGTCCACCCCTGACTTCATCTTTCCCACCCATAAATGGGATGCCATAATCCATACCTTTGGTGACTTATGTAGCCTGAGCTCAAGCTACGGCTCTAGTAGCTCCCACACTTCCCCTCATTGGCAGCATGTGGGAAGTAGACATCCTACCCAGATCACTCCCTTCCACAGATTGCATTCGATTTCTACTATGCGCTCAGGTTGCCAGCATTGTTCTTTATCCTCCCATTTAATGTCTTATGGCACCTTTCAGAGGGACCCCCCGTCAACACCTTATATTGGTTTTACCGATGGTGCAAGTCGCTACTCCTGAAATTTAGCCTCGGTAGGTTGGGCCATTTTTACCCCTTTGTAGGCGCTTTTTATTTGAAATGGTGTATGCATTGGTACTGCTACCAATAATCAAGCTGAATATGATGCTTTGTGAGGTTTATTAGCTGATGCCATTTCACATCGCATCCTCCACCTTCATGTTCGTTTAGATTCCCTGATTCTTGTCATGTAATTGAATGGTGTATATCGTGTGCATAATCCTATCCTTTTCAAAAGATATTTACGAGTGAAGCTTTTGATGCGTGAATTTGAAATCATTACTTTCAGTCATGTACCTAGAGCACAAAATCACTACGTAGATAGCATTGCAAACCATATTATAGATTGGAATTTAACACACACATTTAACACAAGATAATAACATAAAAATATCAAAGTGATGCATATCCATAGTATGTGTCGTATAAAATGTTTTAGAGTTCATTAACTCTCATACATATGACATACCCATGCATGTTACAAAACCTAAAATATGGGGGCACCACCTACCCCTACACACTAATCACTATCTGGAGGATCCCGATCCAATGGCTCTACCCTCACCGCTCGTAGAACACGCATGCCATGTCCGACCATTGCCATACGCTGCATGACCCCTCACCATTCCGAGGGTAAACCAATACATGGCTCTATGTACTAGTCATCTAAGTCCTGCCAACCTCATTCCAAAACACCGGTCAGAAGCCTCTCACATCTATGATGGATATCCTCCAAAAGGGCTGCTGCATCCTCATTGTGTTGTGCCCTTGATCCACTAGACCCTGCGGCCCCTGATACTGCAAGTCATCCCATGTACCCGACTAGTTTTACTAGTGCTGTACCTACATACCAAAAGAAAAAGAATCAGTATCACATATAATATTATAGAAACTTTACATGCACATAAAATATTATAAATTTTTCACTCACCATTAGGTCCCCATATACGACCAGGCGACAGTGGTAGATCCAGGTCCCCACAATAACTCATCCCACTATAGGGGTAATCGTCTATATACAGCAGCATCTAATCCCAATGAACAAAGACATCAGGATGGAACACGCATCCAACTGCTCCACCTCCTCCCCTGCACAGTAGTTGCCCCGACCGGCGCATCCTAGGTTCTCTCGGGCCTCCATCTGGGAGTTGTATGTGAGGTCGAAGTGTCGAGAAATTCTCGAAGAAGAAAGAGCACAAAAATGTACCATATGCACAGTCATGGTTCACTTGCTGCTTACATAGAGACAAATGTCATTTCAATGATGAAAACATCATCTTGGCCCACCCATAGTAGGTCCCACTCAAAACACTCTCCACAAGCATCATTTTACCCCCTGTGATGTGATGGAGTGCCTGGTTGCCCAGGATCCGCAGCACTGCTGCGACCACCACATGGGTCTTTAACCTCTCCAAATACCCGATGGGTATCCGATTCCCATTGACTTGGAGACCTGGCCAAAAATGGCGCTCTACAAACTCTATGATGTTCCGCCCATGTGGTAATACTGGTTGAGTATTCCCTACCATCCCAAGTGGTGGAATACCAGTCAGTAAATATATATCCTGGACCGTCAACTCAATCCGGTGCCCCTGCACTATGAAGACCTCATGGTCTGGATCCCAATAGCTAACAATCCGAGCCAATAATGGATCCCCCACTCTCATCAAAGGGTTCTCCACAAACTTCAGAACCCCAAACCTAGCCAAAGCACTGCAGACACCCTGATCCTCCCGGATCTCCGACCGTAATGCGCCCAGGTCTCTCTCTCTCCAGTTGATCTGTAATTCTGCCATACCTACACAAAACCATCATATTTATCAGTATACAGATAGGAAATACTATTTCTCATAAAAAAACCCTAGTACTTAGCCAAAAAATAGCACAGAAGCACCCCTCCCAGATAGGTCACACTTTTCAGGCCTAAACCTAGGACAGGTCACACTTTTCTGGCCAAAACCTGCTACCCAGGTCGCACTTTTTACCCCAAAAAGTGCGACCCAGCCGTGAAGAGGAGTAGAGAGCTGTTACTGAGCCTTAGGGACCTAATCTAAATTTTTAATCCACTGAAAAGAAAGAGTAGGGTTAGGCCTCTTACCTTCAACTGATGGATCTCGATTCCAATGGTCGGTTTGTCTGCTACGATCGCCACAAGATTTAGGGCCTTCTCTCCTCTCTACATTCACCACAGCTCCACATGCAAATGAATTATTTTGGAAGGAAGATGCATTATTAAAAGAGAAACCCCTATTTTTCTTTCTCCTGATGCGATCCAACCGTAGCTCCGTTTACCAAAATGTCCACACCATTGGAAATCTCTCACCGAGCCCTCAAATGGGTATCTATTAGTTTTTAGTGATTTGATACTTCACTGGGACACATTTTTCCCATGAAGCGCCATGTCACTCTTCCTCAAAATCAAATTTCTTCACTTGCAACATTCGTACTAGGGGCACCATGTTGCCTCCATACTTGTCCACGCTCGTGTTGACTTTTTTCATGAGTCACCATCTTGTACTCATGCCTTTATGGTCCCCATTGGACCCTTTTCCTGTCTGGCAGCACCATCGAGTCACCCTTGTTTAGAGCATCCGAGTTGAGTCATCATTGCTTTCATGGAGTCTATCCCGAGTTCCTTCGCACCCCGCTATATTCCTCCATCCTTCATTGCTTGGTTTCTCTCTCGTGTCGCTCATTGTGGCCTTCAGTCCCACTGTCCCCTAACCCCCATGATATTGTGTCAGTTGTTGCCAGGTCATCCATGATGTTTATGCTCTAACAAGGGAAGTCGTCTGTTCGCTACTCATCTCCCCCCATTTCATCATCATCATTGGTGTCAGTCTGTCAGTCGCTCTACTATTTTCTCTCGTGCCTTAGTTGAGGATCCCTTATTGCCTCACCTATGGCAGAACTCCTTCTGTTGAAATCAGCTCATTCATTCCAGAAGACAAGTCTAGAGGGCGGTGTACCTTGGTTCTAGCTTCCACTTTTGTTCAGTACCTCGGATCAGGAAAAGGGACTCTTTATTGCCCTTTGACTTGATTTCTTCTCAGCTCTAGCTTCTTTGAACATGATCAAGATCTGTATACTTGATGGTTCAGTGATGCAGCAGCTGACATCGATGATTCCTAGGTGTGTGTGAGATGTCTTAGTCCTCATGAGGGGGTGGCCCTATAAGTAGCCCCCCACACACTCAGATGAAATCTTCATTACATACTTCGATGCAGCTCCAAACATTTGATGATGTCGGCCTTAACCACTTGCAACGCATTTTTGTTTGCATGTATCAGTCAGATTTTTAGAGCCCTTTCCTTTTTTCAGGGGCATCTGGGTTGTATTTATATCTCATGTACTCAGATATTATTGTACAAATTCCTGGCTGTTATACCGGGCACAATATGTATGTGGGATTCATTATCGTGTTATTTATCTGGCTCATGTTTAGGCCAACATATGCTTTATTATTGCATTCCATGGTTTTCTGGGCGCCTTATTTTTTGTACTATTGTTGCCTATAGCAGGTACTCACTCATCAAAAAGACTTGTCGCAGCTGCAAGTCGCCCTCTCAAGGTCTAATTCTTTCAGCACTTTGGTTTACCTTATACTTCTCCCTCTTTGACTTCCCCTTCGATGTCTCTTACAATGTACTTTGGTCATACGATTAGCTCCTAATGCTCACACGCTCGAGGGAAATCTGTTACACCATGTTTTGGTCATCTAACCTATTATCATTAGATGGACCTAAGTACATCATGTAAGACCAATTTTACTCCAAGTAAAATTGCTTTCACTATGAAAATAAGTTAGTAAATCACCTTTATTAAGTTGTTTATGGTCTAAACAGGAAACCCCATAAGGAAATATTAAATAAATATATATTTGTTTGATTTTCCTCAAGAAATAATTAGTTAAACAATAGTTTAATTAATATTTCTAGTTATATTTAACCCAAAACAAAGAAATTAATTAGATAAATCATTATTTATCTTATTATTTTCTAAAGAATAATTGTTTACATATTATTTAAATAATATTCTTTGTTAAATATGACTAATTCACCCTTAAATAATTAAATAAATCATTATTTATTTGATTATTACTCAACCATATCCTTAAAATGATAAATAAATCATTTATTTATTTATTATTACTTAATCACATCCTTAAAATGATAAATAAATCATTTATTCATTTATTATTTAAAAATAAGGGGATTTGACTCAAGTCAAATTCCTTTTCCCTCCAACAAATATAATAAAATATTCCATAAAAGTTGGATCTATATCTGGTTAATAATATTTTAATTATGCACCAATCTCTAGACTAACTCAATATTTTGTTATAAATAGAAGGGTTTTACCATTCATTTGTCACATTTTGTTGCCTAAAGATCACTCTGGATCTCAACTCTTGGTTTGGCTATTGATCCATTATCATAACCATATTTTTCCATTTTTGTCTGGGTTTTCTACACCATCAAGAGAGAGGAATTCTAAATTTGAAGTGTTGAGGACTTACAAGAACCCATCCCATTGAGGAGAACAGGGAACACCCTCTTGTGTTTTCCTCCGAGGTGCCATTAATAAAAATTTCATTGTATATATTCTTGTCTTGTCTATTGGATCTATGGAGTAAATCTTATTTTTCTACTGTTTAATGTCTTCTAATGCATAGAACTAGATTTTTGAAGCATTTTTCTTGATCATCTAACTGCAGATCTGAAGATGTTGGCAGTCATTTCTGTTGTTAGGGCTGTTTGTTATGCGCAGCTAAAGTGGTATTTTTTCGTACACCTCGAATCAAGATTCATACTAACACCCTGCAACAGTTGCTTAAGACTATCATTGCAATGTTTTGATACAACACCCTTGTGACAATAACCTTTTGTATGAAAATAATCCTATAGTGTTCATGATAGTCCTCTTGTGGGCCTTATTGAACTATATCTATGGTGAGTAAGTTCTGAAGATCATACAGTTTCGCTAAGCACAAATATCTTCTAGAGTTTGCTGGCATGATATTATAGTCATTAACATTGTCTTGAATGAGTGGTTTGCAGAACAAGGCCAACAACTTGAAGGGATCCTAAAAGGCATCAACAAGCCTAAACCTTGTGGTATACTTTTGATAGCAAGAAGCTTTAGAACAAAAAGGCATTATCACACTTAAGGTATAATTCTCATTGACACATGCAAAACAGATAATAGTAGACAGGTTGCTTCATATGCATTTGATCAATGTATGATACTAGATGATCAATGTATTTTACATATAGATGAGACCTCCATGGGATATTTTTTGGATGGGGAAATAAAATTATATAGGCTTAAAGTTCAATTATTTTGGGCACATACACTAGCACAAATGGCAAAGATGTTATTTGTTCTAGAGGACTGAAAGTATAATTTTGTAACCTAAGGCCGAACAATGAAGGTCCCGGTCTAATCTCCATTAGAAGAATCCGAATAGGTGGAAAATAATCTCTCTATAGACCAAACTTCTTGGGATATATATTGAAGTTTTGAGCACAATTGACATGCTCTGAAATCACTCCAAAATATTTGAATTATGTGTTGTTTCATAAATTTATGTTATGTGTTGTTTCAAGAGGACTGCAACCCATTTTATGCATAAAATAAACTCAAAACCAATAATTATAAACTGAGCCATCACTCTCCTTCATGTCATCATCTTGGAGAAAGTATTTCACTAATATTACAGTAGTATGTCACATCAAATTTGGTGCTAAAGACCCTTTATTCTAGGCATATATATAGAAAATACTATTTTTAAGACTATAAGAAGTGACATTAGTCACCATAAGACCACCTCCTAAGCATAAGTATATTAAAAGGATTTAATCATAGGAACTGATATTCCCCAGATTATTTCTAAGCATAAAGGATACTGAGAGTGAAGGCTCACCAGGCTTATCATATAGCTACAGTGACCTTAGAAGATACAATTTGTAGTATAAGTTCTATGTAGACTTTCAATGTCAAGATTGGTGTATATGTATACACAATTCAAACCGATACAATTTAGTGAGCCAAGAAAAGTTGCAAGTGTCTCTCTTGAAGGTCTTTACAAGTAAATTTTGATGAAAGCAGTTAATATCTTAAGACATGTACACCACATAACTAGATAGGAAGGATGTCTACTGTTAGAATTCTTCACGTGGCATTAATAAAATGCACTATACCCCTTGAAGACAGTTTTTATGATCATGATAGTTTTTAAATTAGAATAAATAATTAATTGTCTTGGGTCCAAACCCACATCTTTGGGTCAAAACTCCAACTACTTGGGTAACTTGCCTAACCAACTCCTTTTGGTGGGTTTTCACCTCTCAAAAATTCCTTTGAGCTACCCAAATTCCAACATAGTCCACCAAGCAACAAGCAGGTAATGATGTTATCCCTTGGCCATATGGTCTCAAGCTTCCATAACTTCCTATAGATGGGTGGATCCACTCTATCTTCTTAGTGTCAATCCCCATATCTTGGCTTAGAACCCTATCCATATCCAACCATAGAGGAAACCATATCCAACCATGTATGACATCCTCATAGGATTATCTCCCAGTATGTAATCAACCTTCATCATCACAAAATTGATTTAGATCCTGCATACATTAATAAATTTTTTAAATAATAGGAAAATTAAGCATTGGGATATTATGAATCTATACCTGGTGTTTTGCAAGTTCTCTTAGCCTTTGGGGAGTGTCTGTCACTGTCCCACCACAAGTTACTACTTGTTTGGAGGAGCTCAAGTATTTTGCATATGTCAAGAGCAAGAAGGAAGAAGATGTAATGTATTTCAAATTAGCATCTTGCAATGTGTAAGCTGATGGGGTTCCTTTGGTTCCACTAGCATTGGTGTCATGGTCAGTTGTTTGTGAAACCAACATTCTAATCTCCTTAGCATTATGATCAACTACCACTTTTCTTCCCAGGTCAGCGAACTCAACTCCGCCTTGGCATCAAAAGTGTAATTGCATAAAAGGAATGTCAGTCTCATGCCAATAGGTTTCCTACGATGAATGCACAGGAACCTAGTACATAGACCATTTTTCTCTTCGCTTAGCTACCCAAGGCTTATTTCCCTTTCCAAATATCAAAAATTCTTTTCCAAGAAAAATCTATAATAAGAAAAATATTTTACTATATTCTAAAAGGTGACTATGTCGAAATCATGCCACAAAGTGAAAGGAAATAAAATATCTTTCCTCAAACCACAAAATATATAAAGAAAACAATAATGATTATAATAATAAAACTAGATCTATCGATCTATGCATGATATGAGACCCATAAGCATTCAAGGGACTAAAAATATCTGACCAAAACAAACCAAAAATTTCAAACTCAACAAAATCCTCTAAACAAGCAACAAACAAACCGCTAAAATTTTCAAAGATATCAAAGCTAGACATCAACACAATTTCATGTACTTGAATAAGCCCATTGTTGCTTTGAGTTAGACTTCTTAAATTAGTTATTTATCATTCAATACTAGGACACTATCTATGTGAAAAGAAATAGGTCCCAACTTCTATAAATCCGACTTCATTTCCAATCAAACATCAAAACCAGCTTCGTTTCCAATACCAATATAAAATCACACATTTTCCAAATATCAGTAATTATTTTCCAAGAAAATATAAAACTCGAAACTCAACAAAATTCCCCAAACACAAGAAACATATATACCATTAAAATTTTCCAAGATGTCAGAGCTAGACATCAAGGTAGTTTCATGTACTTGAATGAGCCCATTGATGCTTTGCGTTATTCTTGTTAAATTAGTTATTTATCATTTAATACTAGTCAGACACTATCTATGTGAAAAGAAATAGGTCCCGAAATCATCAAATCCAGCTTCATTTCCTGTCACAAATAAGAAACAAACAATGTAAGGATTAAATATGAAAATCAATCTTAAAATAACACGCATGAAAGAAATGTAGCTGCAATGTTATAATGAAAAATACAAAATATAGAACCCATTTTTACCTGAATTTGACATATATTAATCTTGCATGATCAACGGAACATGTATACCAAAATAAGAGTCCTAGGGTATTTCAATTTCCCAGTTCTCATCTTGGTCATCATTTTCTACATTGTGAACATGAATTTCTCCAGATGTACTATCATTACGAGCCTACAAAAAATTATATTTTGTATCAAGTTCATTAGATAAATTTGTTATATTGTTTTCTCCCCTTCTATCACAATCTGATCGCCAAAGCGCTAGTGCTCTTTCATATGGAAAATTATTAACGTCATACTTTGTTACATATAATCTTAAACATGTATCCACATGTTTATTGTTGGTCGCTTTAATTGTTTTCACAATTCAAGCTCCACATAAATTGTCAACCCGAGGAAGTCTTTTTATTCCAAAGACAATCACGCACTGGATATGCTCAATTTCAAAAGCAAGAACAATGTTGTAGTAAAAAGCCACACAATTACCAATCATACAAATCTAATTATTCACACTCTGTTTAATCAAAGCTGAAGTCAATTATGCTATAGCAGAAGTAATTCCTATGTTGCAGTTTAGAATTCAAATAGAGGGAAATCAATCTGCAGGAAAGGAAACCAATCAACCATAACAGGAACAGAACCCTATTCCTTAATTAGGAACTTCAGCACCTGCTGCCTGACACTAATCACTCTGTAGCAAAGATAACTCAAGAGATCAAGACCCTATTCCCATGAACAGGAACCTTCAGCACTTGTCTCCTGTTTCTAATCACAATGCAGGAAAAGAAAGGCAATTAGTGGGAGCAGGACCCTATTCCTTTGTACAGGAACCTTCAGCACCTGCTTCCCAGCATTATACATTCAAACATATAACAGAAATAGATTTCTCAACTTCTTAAGAATGAATGTGTTGAACACATGCAGCGTTAAGGAAACAGAATATTCACTAACTACAGAACTGTGTAACTGGTGTCTCAGCAACAGAATTAAAGTAAAGTGCAAACATCATAAAGAAATTAAACAAACTACAGGGACAGAAGGGTGAATCTTGTGAGGAAGGCAGGCCATTTCCCTCTCACAAGATTCCCCAGGGAAAGAATTAAATTGGAGCGCTCAAAAGAAGATTTTATTCATCTGTCAAAAGAAATGATACATTACAGATGGAGTCTAGCTCCAGTCTCTCAAATACAATGTTCTCTTGTAGCTTTCAAACTCGAACCCCCTTCTAATGATGATGTCTCCTCTTTTTAAAGAGGAGACATCTCTTACAATTACATGAGAGCAAGTCTACGTTTATCCCAATTCTGTTCTTCTTTCTTAAAACATGACTATTCTGTTCTTCCATAAAAAGATATTGTTACAACAGATACAACAAGAATGCTATCTTCAGAATAATCCGTGTAACCACGTCTTCATGCTGTTGCCATTGTTCCACAAAATACTCTTCCAGAATCGCAAATTACGAGTGACGGAATTTGCGTGCTTGCTGGCTGTTTCAGCAACGAAGTCAATTGTTTCAGCAACGGAGTCGGTTGTTTCAGCAACGAAGTTTGACTGTTTCAGCAACGGCCGATTGCTCCAGCACAGCACATAGATTATCTGCGATCTTTTAGACTTATGTTAGCAACAATCCACTTCGATTAATGATAAAATATAAGAGTATTATGGAATTATATGTAAACAGATTAAACATATAATAAAGAAGAGGATTTTATATACCTTGGGATAAAGTAAATGAAAATGATAATGGAATCCTTTTTAAACATGGTTATGAAGGTAAGATGGTGTCAAAGTATACAGTAAAAATGCTACATAGTGGAGTCCTAACATCCCCCCCAGCTGAAAATGTTGCATGTCCTCAGGCAACTCCTAGTCTGAGTCAGAGTCTGAGTACTGATTCTGTGCATGCAAGTTGCTCAAGCAGTAGCTGGAGAAGGTGGCATCTGTAGGAGCTCGGAATCCTCTATTGTTCTGCAATTGCTGCCATGCTAAAGCTTCATCTCTGCCAGCCAATTGGTAGTGACACTGATATTTCTCTGAAGGCAGCCATAGAATTGGAAAATGAAAATGATAACCAATCCAGTTTACTCCACAATGTCGAATGCATCCGATGTAATTAGGTACCCTGGAAAGTGCAGCTTGAAGATTGTCAGGGTTAAAAGGGTGATAATCTTGTCTTTCTTTACATGACTGCTGCCAAAACATAGTGTTGGCCTTCAATGTAGCAGTCCCCTTTACCCTGATTTGCTGTTGACACTTAAAAAGTGTTGAAGCCTGTAGTTGTTGCATGTACCTATGCATTCTTGGTTTCTGTAAGAATTGGTGATATTGTGCTACAAACATAGCCGGACTTAAAGGTTCCGGTCTAATCCATAGGAGCCTATTCTCCTCATTATGGCTACTTGCAATAAACGCAGTTTTACAGGTGAGATGATTGGCCAAAAATGAAACAAATGCCCTTATTTGTATATCACCTGCAATTGGAATGAGATTGACTCTTCTATTGTCGGGAATGGCCTCATTATGGAGGTAAAGTTCGCACAGCAAATGCTGGTCACTTTCAGGGGCCTCAGAAAAAGTTTCAACAAATTGTTCTGAAGTAAGCAGTTCATGAGGTCTGCCATCCTTTATGGCCTTCAATTGAAAATAAACTAAACGTTCAGAAAGGAAGAGAGAGTAATTTACAGAGGGTTTGTGGGTAGCCATCAACTTCTGCACTAATGAAAACATCAAGGCCATCTTTTCCTTTGATTCCTTGACTTCCTTCTTGGAATCCCTGAGCTGTTGCAACGTCTGTTCCCAACTATCCCAGTTGGCATACATGTGATTCTTCCATGCTAACTTGTGCTGCTGTAATATTGTATCTTGTTCTTCAGCATATTGTTTCTTCCATTTGTTCATCAGTTCTAATTGATTCCATGGCAGGGTCTGTGTCCTGGCATTAGAAGTGCTGGGTTGGGACATTGTTTGAGTGGCTGCATTGACTGACTCAGGGCAAGATACCTGTGGTTGTGGTACTGTCTGAGTGGCTGAGCTGACTAGCTCAGGACAAGATATCTGTGGTTGTGTTTCTGTCTGAGTGGCTGCACTAACTAGCACAGGACGAGATATCTGAGGTTTAATTTCTTTTTCTACATTTATTGAGAGCCCTACTGGTTCTTGTGGAGCAGTAGGGCATTCCTCCTTTATTGCAGCTGATGTGGATGCCTCAGATACTTGAATTTTGACTAGTTTGTAGCCTGCCTGCTGGTAAATATTACCACACTCATGGCACATGTATTCCCTGCATGGCTCCCTATTTTGTGATGATGCTGTGTGTGCTAGCATATAGAGATTCAATTCTCTATCAAAGGCTTCTCGTGCCATGATTAATTCATTCTTATAGGCTTCTAGCTCAGACTTTAAAAACTGATTTTCTTCCAATAAAGATGCCATAGTATATGAACCCTGTGTGCTGGTTGATTCTACTGGAGTTGTCTGCTCATCCGCAGCTGTAGCTAGTTCTTTTGGAGCAGCTACAGCTGGTTTCCCCGTATCATCATGCTTGGTGTATGATTTTTGTACCACAGTGGCTGGTTCTTGTGTTTCAGCCTCTGGGTAAGTGACTGGTTCTTGTGTGATAGTCACTGTTTGAGCCATAAACAATGTCGTATTATCCCGGGGCACTGGTTCTTGTGTGACAGTGCCACTAGACGAGACGGGTGGGGGATTTGAAATGGGGGTGAAGATTGGAGTTTTAACAGAATAGTGGCGGGGTCAGGGGAAATGGGAGTAACTCCTGTTTCAACAGTCATCTTCATTTTCATTTTTGGTAGGAAAGCAGATAAATCATTGTCTTTCCTTTTCTTTGCAGGGGAAGATTCTTTTCTGGGGGAAGGGCTTTCAGAAGAAGTAAAAATTTGGAATTTGGCCCTTGTTCGACATGTTGAGACAGAGACTGTTGGGGTTCTTTTCTTCCTTTTATAAGTAGGTGGGGATGGGGGTGATAGAGAGTCATCCCTAGGGATAGAAATAGTGGGAATGGTTGACTCTACTAAGTGGGATGAACTTGGGGTTGGGTCAACTGGCTCTGAGGATGGAATTACTGGAGAGTCTGGGGTATCGTCCAGTTGCCCTTCATAAGGAATCTCAAGAGTTTCTTGGGAACTTTCGGCTTGTTGGGGGATTTGGGCTTGCTGAGGAATTTTAGCCTGCTGGAGAAGAAGGAGTGGATTATTCAGAGGGGGTTTTTGCTGAGCAAAACCCCTATGAATTAACAATTGGCATAAACGATGATGGGTGAGGGATAACAATGGGAATTTAGCCCGTCTGCAATAATAGGACATGTTTTTGATACAACCAAGCAGATAATAGGGAATATTAACTAATCGACCATTCCTTAAATGATTCATCAAAACGAAGTCGTGTTGGTAGACTACCTGGTAACGCCCTTCGCACGTCAAGTAGTGTTTGATGAATTCTGCTATTGTTGGCCATGGTCGAGGAAGTGAATGCAGACTTACACCGCGGCCTTTAAGTTCAACTGGTTCATCTGGACGAAGAAAATCTTGCTGTGCATTTAAAATCACTTGCTTCCTACTGAACCAGCGAGTCCCAATAGCCGGCAGACCTGAAACTTGAACTATGTTCTCCTCTGTAACTGAAATGCGGACGCCTTGAACCACTGATAAATTCCCCTGAAGATTTTGTGCAAACTCTAAAACCTGCTCCTGATCAAATTCTCCTAACCGTTCAAAGTATGCTGTCCATCCTGCTTGTTGGAAAATTTGATAGGCTTCCGGGAACATTTGAAGAAGATTCATCGAATCGGGCTCGTGTCTGATAGCCGACCCTCCCATGGCTGTTAGCTTGAGTTATATGCAGAGGCACAGAAGACAGAAACACAGGCTTTGGTCAAGCTAATTGTTGCAACAGAGGATGCGGAGTCTCAATGACGGCGGAAGTGGATATGAAGAATGACGGAGGATTGGTTAATGTGAAATGATTATTCAGTTTTCGAAATTCCCCCCCCCCTACGTATGGTGCAATGATGATTGGGCGTGTGGAGATTGCAACTATTATGAGCGAGATCCTCTCTTTAACATAATTTAACTGCATTACATTAAAACCACATACCTTACATTTTTACCTTTGGTTTAATAATTCGAAGTGTAGAGTGCTTCAGAATGGCTTAATATACATGGAAGAATTTGTAGATTTCTCTGAAATTTAGAACAGGAGTGTAACAGGATCTGCTCAGTACTGAATAATTTTCACCCAAAGGATCTGAAGCGTAAAAGTGGAGAACTAAAAAGCTTGTATAGCAGGAAAGAAATGATGTTTTAATGATGAAAAGATGAAATGACAGGTTGCTGAAACTGGTGTTTCAGCAACGGAAAAATGAATGACGCGTTGCTGAAACTGGTGTTTCAGCAACGGGAAAAATCAGGAAAATGGGATAAATGACTTGGGTTTGAAACAAGTGGGGGAAATTTTTGATAAGGGATAATTCCAGTAGTAAGGGATAGGAAATACTAGCTGAAGGATGATATTTCAGGAATGGTAGAAGTGGGAAAAATGGGAAAAAGGGCAATAATGTAGAAATGGGGTGAAGGGATATTGCTAGGAAATGTGTTGAAATGAAGGGAAAAAGCTTCTGTGATTGAAGCTTCAGATCTTCTCATGATGGATCTGTCCTCCTTAATGAGCTTTTCCAGAATCTGCAAAATTGAATTGTAATATGCCAACCCTTAACAGGGATTATTAGTCTTAAATCTAATCTAATGTAATACTAAAAAAAAAGCAGTGCAGAAAATTAAATGCTGTGAGGAGCAGAAGACTCCCCTAGAAAAAGATAATGAATATCAGTCATGCAAGCAGTCTTGAAATCCTCTTTAGAAACAGGGCGCTGGTATAGACGGAGCCTATGACCATTGACTAGTAGAGGTGTTTTAGAATCATCGATTGTTAAAAGTCTTACCGTTCCATTAGGAAAAACATCATCTACCTCATATGGTCCAAGCCAGCGTGTACGTAGCTTACCCTGAAAATTTTCAAACCGAGAGTCATACAACAAGGCCCAATTACCTTTTTGGAACTGCTTGTGTTTGATAATTTTGTCATGCCACTTCATTCTCTGTTGTTGAATCATTGTTGTTTGGTGAATGGCATCTAATCTCTTTTCATCCAACTCAAGAAGTTGCTGCAACCTAGCTGTCTGCACATCATTCAAATCAAGATTAACAACTAAAGCAATTCTTAGAGTTTTGATTTCAAATTCCACAGGAAAAACAACATTTTTACCATAGACCAATTCATAGGGAGAAAAACCTGTAGTGTTTCTCCAAGTAGTTCTGTAAGCCCATAATGCTTCAGGCAGCCTTTGAGACCAATCCTTCCGGTTGTCCTTCACTGTTTTAGTTAGAATGGCTTCTAATACTTTATTTGTGCTTTCCACCTGCCCATTGGCCTGGGGGTGGTATGGTGTAGTCATTCTATGTTGAATATGATATTTGTGAAGGGTAGACTTAAAACCATGAGAATTGAATGGAGGTCCTCCATCTGTAATTAGCTCTCTAGGAATTCCAAATCTAGTGAAGATTTCTTCAAATAAGAAAGCTAGGACAGCCTCTTCATTAGCTCTAATAAGTGCTTTGGCCTCCACCCATTTAGTCATATAGTCTGTACAGACTAATATATAAGTTCTTTGATTGGATGGAGGATTAATGGGTCCTATGAAATCCAAGGCCCATATTTCAAATGGTTCAGAAACTACCTGGGGGTTTAATGGCATTTGATCTCTATGATTGGGTTGACCCATTCTCTGGCAGCTGTCACAAGCCCTCACATATTTCTTCGCATCCTTAAATAATGAGGGCCAATAGTAACCCATCCTCAAAATTTTGTGTGCTGTTCTTTTATCAGCAAAATGCCCTCCACAAGGGCCATCATGACAAGCTTTTAGTATGTCGTACACTTCATCCTCCCTAATGCATCTTCGGATTTCCTGATCAAGCCCTGTGTAGAAAAGACACCCACTTATCCAGCTATACCTGGCACTTTGTTGAGCAATTCTTCTCTTTTCTCTGTATGACAGGTGTGATGGTAATTTTCCTGCAACCAAATAATTAGCAATATCTGCATACCATGGAGAGTGAGCAGAAACTGCAAAAAAATACTCATCAGGAAAAGAATCATCTACTGGAATATCATTGTCAGTTTTCAACCGTGAAAGGAAATCAGCCACCACATTTTCTTTACCAGGCCGATCTACAATTGTGATATCAAATTCTTGCAGTAATAATAGCCATCTGGTAACTCTAGCATTTGTAACAGATTTGTTCATTAAATACTTGATAGCTGAGTGGTCAGTGTGCACAAAAGTAGAATAACCAGTGATATAATGTCGAAATTTATTAATGGCATAAATTACTGCAAGAAATTCCTTTTCGGTAACTGTGTAATTAAGCTCAGCAGGGGTCATATTCTTACTAATAAAGTAGATAGCATAAGGAAGATGATTTTCCTCTTGTCCCAAGACAGCTCCAATTGCAGTGTTTGAAGCATAAGAAGATATATGAAAAGGGAGGGCCCAATCAGGCCCCCTCAAAATAGGAGCAGTAGACAACTGATGCTTGAGTTCTTCAAAAGCTTTCTGACAAGAATTAGTCCACTTAAATTCAGCATTTTTCATAAGCAACACAAATAATGGAGAAGCTATCTTAGAAAAATCTTTAATAAATATTCTGTAGTATCCAGCATGTCCTAGAAAACTTCTCACATCAGTTTGTGTTTTAGGAACAGAAAGGTTCTAAATGACCATTATTTTAGATGGATCTACCTGAATACCTTGAGATGAAATAAAATGTCCAAGCACCACTCCTTCACTCATCATCATATGGCATTTTTCAGTACTTAGGGAGAGGTGAGCTTGTATACATCGTTAAAGTACCTTCTCAAGATTTTGTAATGCATCTTCAAAAGACACACCATAAGGAGTAAAATCATCCATAAATATTTCCATAGAATCATTCAGCATATCAGAAAATATTCCTATAACAGCTCTTTGAAAAGTTGCTGGTGCGTTACATAGCCCAAATGGAAGAACTCTATAAGCAAAAGTTCCCCAAGGGCTAGTGAAAGTAGTCTTGTCTTGGTCTTGGGGTGCAATTCTAATCTGATTATACCCACTAAATCCATCTAGAAAAGAAAATAATTTCTTCCCTGCCAGACTATCCAACACCTGATCAATGAAGGGTAAAGGAAAGTGATCCTTTTGAGTAGCTTTGTTCAAGGCTCTATAGTCAACACATACTCTCCATTTCCCGTTTTTCTTAGGGACAATTACCAATGGGGAAACCCATTCACTGTCAGATATAGGGTATATAAATCCTGCATTAAGCAATTTCTGAAGTTCTTATTTAACAATTTCTCGTAAATTAGGGTTCATTCGTCTTTGGGGTTGACAAACAGGCCGGCATCCCTCTTTAATGTAAATTCGATGAGTACATAATTCAGAAGAAATACCTTTCATATCCGTGTAATCCCATGCAAATGCTTCCTTATATTCATGCAATAACTTCATTAACTGCTGTGTTTCATCAACTGTTAGATTAGGATTTATGTTTAATGTCTTGCCAGGTTCAATTTCAACTGTTATGCTTTTAGATGAGATGGTGGTTAATGTCTGAGATAAGTCTTCAGATTCAATCTTTTCTTGGGTATCTGTTTCAAAAATTGCAGTCAATTGATTGTGTGTTTCAACAATTACAGAAGAAGGTTCACAAATAAAATTATTAATTACCTCATCCTCTGTATTGTCTTTAAGAGTTAAAGCTTGTCCAATAGTTAGAATAGGCTGAACAACATTATCATCATAATCCATCCACATAGAATCTTCATTATTAATTATTGGTGTAGCATGAGGATAAAGAGTAAGCTATTTTGTTTCATAGCCATTAGAAATTGTCATTGATGTTGGGTATGTGTTATATTCTTTCCACGATTGGCCCCACGCGCTGTATGTTGCGTCGGGCGTAGCTGGGGGGTCACGAGGGGCGAATCAGTCCCCACCGTTGGGGTCCGGGGCAGCGCCCCGGCCAAAATTTGTTTTTTGTGCGGACCCACTCATAGGCGGATCCGCCCATGGTTTTGTGCATGGTTTTGCACATGGTTTTGGGGTTCGATGGTTTTTCGGCCCCTGGTATTTTTGTAGATCCGGTCAAGGGAACTACGGTTATGTTCTAATCCAGGGTTAATGGATTGGGGTTTATGTATGCTTCGGCATGTATATATATGTGTTGTAACACCAAAAGGAACATAATGAAAATCAGCCGGTCGTCCCGATTTGGGATCCAGGGGAAAATCTCTGTGTTTATCTGTTTTATGTTTTATGCTCTTGCTATTGTTTATTTTCTGTTATAAGAATCGTGTGTAGATATTTCTGTTCAGGGTTAAAACCTACAATTGAACCAGATCTGCAACTAATAAAAGCATCATCTGTGGCCAGCCATGGCCTTCCTAGAATTAAGGGATGTCCCCCCAGCTTTGTTTTAGTCTGTAATACAACAAAATCAGCTGGGTATTTCTAGGATTCAACTGAAATAAGTAGATCCTCAACAACTCCTTCAGGTTTAATTGTAGAACGATCAGCCAACTCTAGAATGGTGGGTGTATCTCTGATTGTGTTATTCAGCTGTAATAATTGTGAAGTTTCAAGAGTCATTATGTTAATTGCAGCACCTAAATCTACCAGAACTTGGGGAATCATTGTTTTACCAATCTGAACTGTCACAGTAGGATGGCCGGGATCACCATATTTCACAGGAGGGGCTTTTCCGGACATTAATGCAGACAAGTCACCCATCACATGTACTATAAGGGGGTCTTTAGTTTTCCTACCAGGTTTCTTAACACAAATATCCCTTATTGTTCTGGCATAAATTGGTACATCTCTTAATGCTTGTAAAAGTGGAATTTTAACATACAAATTTTGAAATTCCCCTAGAAGATTAAAAGCAGGTGTTTCAGGCGTTCTGGTTAAAACCAAACGCTCGGGGAATGGTGGTTCTGTTATTTCAACATTCTTGTTAGAAGGTGGTTGTGCTTTCTTATGTTTCTCAGTTTCCTCTTTATCAGAATCAGAAGAAGTTATGTCATCAATAATAGGCTCTACTATTTTCCCAGATCTCAAATGAATATCGTTACATTGCATAGTAGGAAATATAGACTGATTCTGAATATCAATGACTTGCACAACTTTATTATTGGGGTTAGAATTTGGTTGCACAGGTAGCTGGGGTCTCATTTGGTTATTTGGCGGAGCATTTGATGGCAGAGGAAGTGGTTGTTGGAATTGAGGCAATTGATTTGGATACGGGAGTTGTTGGCTTCTCCAATTTGAATTCCAAGGGTTAAAAGAAGATGGCTGTTGTGGAGGCCAAGGAGTCCACATTGAAGGATCAACAAAGGGAGGGTTTGATTGCTGCATGGGTGGGAAATTCATTTGATTGAAGGGTGGGTATTGCATTTTATTAAAGGGAGGGTAATTTGTTTGACCGAAAGCAGAATAATTGTTCCAACGATTAAATGGCATACTAGAGTTCATACCTTGTCCTTTTGGTTGCCATTGTATTCTTTGAGTTAGCAGGTAAACTGCTTCAGCTTCTTCTTCCGTTGGCTGCAATGCTGCCTTTATTCCTGGTAGAGATGGACATTGTTTTGTTTCATGATCTTTCTCACAAAGGGTGCAAATTGGTATTTTATCCAATGGGCACTCCCTTAGTGGATGTTTGTCTCTGCACTTCGGACAAAAGACAGCCAGAGTTGCTTCTGCTTCAGCCTGCTTCTTCTTAACCTGCAAAGTGTCAATTTGTGAAGCAAAAGAACTTAACATCTCAGTTTTAAATTCTTCAAGTAAATTACCTATTTCAGCTCTTGTTGCTCCTCCACTGGCTGATTTCTGCACTCTTGAATAGGTGAAATCTCTATTACTTACTCTGTTCCTTGCAGCTCCCCTTGAACACCTCTTAGAAAGTTCAACAATCTCATCATATGATTCCTTAGATATATCTCCCTTGCCAAGCATGTTTAACATATCTAAACAATCATCCCTTAAACCTCTAAGTAACATTGTTTTGTGAATTTCCTTACTTATATTCGGATGATCAGATCTCTGTATATTGTACTGCAGCCTTTCTACATAGTCCTCCAGATTCTCATCCAGCTTTTGTGCCATATTGAATAGTTCATCCTTCTTTTCTCTCGTCCGGCAGTAGTCTTGATATTTAAGCAGAAATTTCTGTTTCATCTGCTCCCATGTTGTGATTACCTAACTTCCAAGGCTCATGAACCATCTTAAAGCATTTCCTTTCAAGGTGGCTGGAAACAGTTTCAACTTTTGAGCATTAGTAACATAATCATAACTTCTGCATAATATATCAAATTCAAAAAGAAATTCATCCGGATCTTCAGAGGATAAACCATGAAAGTTGGGTAAAGCAGACAATGGAATGTTTTTCATAGGAGTTGTTCCTGCAAGGAGATCACTGATAGGAAATCCCAAGGTAGAGAGGGAATTTTCATCCCTTCCTTCTCCTTCAGGATCTACACGTCCTCCACCAAAGAAATCGTCATTGTTTCCTTCCATTGTTGGCTCTCCTACTGCACTTTCTCGATCGTCAAGATCTTCTACTGGCTCTTCAATGTTTTCCACTGGTCGTCCAACACTCTCTATTATTTCCTCAATGTGCTCTGCTGATTTACTAACACTTTCTTCTGACTCTCCAGCACTGACTGCTGGTTCTTCAATCTCTGGCTCTTCTAAAGTTTCAGGACCCACAACTTCCTTTGTTTT
The DNA here is from genome assembly GCA_034641835.2 of Pinus albicaulis. Taxonomy (NCBI): domain Eukaryota; kingdom Viridiplantae; phylum Streptophyta; class Pinopsida; order Pinales; family Pinaceae; genus Pinus; species Pinus albicaulis. The sequence continues at coordinate 819,779,777 of CM076581.1, read as the reverse complement.
GTAATCTAATTGAGGGGAGTGCTGTAGTTTTGGTCTTCGAGAACTCAATCTCTGTGATGATTCAGCCTTTGATACAATCTCGTCAATAAAAGTCTTTCTTCCTCCCCTTCCTTTGCCTTTGCCACCTGTGGGGTTATTTTTCTTCTGGTTTCCGCGTCCTCTCATACAATCTGCACATTTAAAAAGAAAAGATTAATGCTTTTGAAATATATAATTGCCTTCCCCGGCAACGGCGCCAAAATGTTGGTCGCTTTAATTGTTTTCACAATTCAAGCTCCACATAAATTGTCAACCCGAGGAAGTCTTTTTATTCCAAAGACAATCACGCAATGGATATGCTCAATTTCAAAAGCAAGAACAATGTTGTAGTAAAAAGCCACACAATTACCAATCATACAAATCTAATTATTCACACTCTGTTTAATCAAAGCTGAAGTCAATTATGCTATAGCAGAAGTAATTCCTATGTTGCAGTTTAGAATTCAAATAGAGGGAAAATCAATCTGCAAGAAAGGAAACCAATCAACCATAACAGGAACAGGACCCTATTCCTTGATTAGGAACTTCAGCACCTGTTGCCTGACACTAATCACTCTGTAGCAAAGATAACTCAAGAGACCAAGACCCTATTCCCATGAACAGGAACCTTCAGCACTTGTCTCCTGTTTCTAATCACACTGCAGGAAAAGAAAGGCAATTAGTGGGAGCAGGACCCTATTCCTTTGTACAGGAACCTTCAACACCTACTTCCCAGCATTATACATTCAAACATATAACAGAAATAGATTTCTCAACTTCTTAAGAATGAATGTGCTGAACACATGCAGCGTTAAGGAAACAGAATATTCACTAACTACAGAACTATGTAACTGGTGTCTCAGCAACAGAATTAAAGTAAAGTGCAAACAGCATAAAGAAATTAAACAAACTACAGGGACAGAAGGGTGAATCTTGTGAGGAAGGCGGGCCCTTTCCCTCTCACAATATTCCCCAGGGAAAGAATTAAATTGGAGCGCTCAAAAGAAGATTTTATTCATCTGTCAAAAGAAATGATACATTACAGATGGAGTCTAGCTCCAGTCTCTCGAATACAATGTTCTCCTGTAGCTTTCAAACTCGAACTCCCCTTCTAATGATGATGTCTCCTCTTTTTAAAGAGGAGACATATCTTACAATTACATGAGAGCAAGTCTACGTTTATCCCAATTCTGTTCTTCTTTCTTAAAACAGGACTATTCTGTTCTTCCATAAAAAGATATTGTTACAACAGATACAACAAGAATGCTATCTTCAGAATAATCCGTGTAACCACGTCTTCATGCTGTTGCCATTGTTCCACAAAATTCTCTTCCAGAATCGCAAATTACGAGTGACGGAATTTGCGTGCTTGCTAGCTGTTTCAGCAACGAAGTCAACTGTTTCAGCAACGGAGTCGGCTGTTTCAACAACGAAGTTTGACTGTTTCAGCAACGGCCGATTGTTCCAGCACATCATATAACTTATCTGCGATCTTTTAGACTTATGTTAGCAACAATCCACTTCGATTAATGATAAATTATAAGAGTATTATGTGAATTATATGTAAACAGATTAAACATATAATAAAGAAGAGGATTTTATATACCTTGGGATAAAGTAAATGAAAATGATAATGGAATCCTTTTTAAACATGGTTATGAAGGTAAGATGGTGTCAAAGTATACAGTAAAAATGCTACATAGTGGAGTCCTAACATTTATCAAGATTGTTCCTCAACTTTGACTTCAAGAATGATAGTGCACTAAACATTCTCTCATCCTCCATTGATCCCAAAATCATGGTTTGACACAAATCTGCTAATTTGAAATATTCTAATATGTTTTCTTGCAGGTATTGGCTAGCACTTAAAGTATTCCATGATCTTGTTATAACACCATTTTCATTAGGATTCTCCAAAAAATGATATTGCTTCCACATTGTTTCAGCAAAGCGTCCACCTTGTTGATACAATTTTGATGAATCTAAAATACCTTCAATCTGTTCTCCATGTATCGAGACTTTCTTGCAAAAGTGGTATACTAAAAATTTTAATCTCTTTTGAAAATCGTCTTTTAAATTTCTTGTACATTGACAATTGTTCCAATATTGAGGGTATACCACACACATGGCCTCCAACAATTCATCTCGAGGAAATCGTTCTCTTATCTCTGATGATAGTGATCTTGCAATTTCTATCAAATTTTGTCTCACTGAGATCACAATATTATCAAATTGGTCTCTTGACATGGGGCAATCTTTGGTGATTCATCCCATCTTACTAATTTAATGAAAGGGGACCATATACCCACGCACTGTGATACATAGTATCCCTTTTTCATAAAACATCAAATTTTTTTCAGTATTTTCTATATTGATGATCTTAGTCCAACTTGTAAACTCTGGACTAGTAAAAGAGTTTGGCATCATATACAAATTATCCAATGCAAGGCATGTTGACTTTCTCGCATTTGTGTATTCGGCAATATATATTGTGTGATTTTGAGACATTTTCACGAGGACATTCATTTCATGTAGCATAGGAATAATTCCAACCAATGTCAATAATGTTTCTATATCAGTTAGTCGAAAAAGAAGATCTTGAGCTTTGTCTACATTGTAGCGATTTTCATACATCGACCCTACCAAAGATTTGAATTCACTAAATAGTCTTTGAGCTAGTCCATTTAATGAGATTCATCTTGTATCAACATATTTCAGTAGTTTTTTTCCATTCGTAACACCATTTGCAAATTGTTGAAACTCTAAATATCGTTTGGGACTATGAGAAAAGTATGCATGAGTCTCATGTACAAGATCTTCAACTTTTGAAATTGATGGAAACTTGCTTACTAATTTAAATGCAAGATTCATCCTATGAGCCATACAATGAATATTAAGCATATATGGCAAAGCTGATAGTTGTAGTCTAACACAAGACCATTCATTTGTCCTTTCATTACCGATGCTCCATCTGCTCCAACACATACCAACTTTTTTTCAATCATTAAATGATCTATACCACTTTCCTTCAAAGTATTAAGAAAAAGTTCATTAATATTTCCAACTGTAGAAGTCTCTCTCATCTTTTTAATCCCAAGTAGATAGGAATGCCTCATATGGTCATTAACCATATAAATGCTCATGCAGATCCATGAAGTATTATCAATAGCCATAACCTCATCCAAATACAATGCCAAAAACCTAGAATTTTCAATCTCCTGTTTCAAATCATCATTTTCTACTTGAGCTAGATATCTTGCCCATTCCCAGCCACTAGTTATGGACCAATGAGAAGATGGAAAGTTTGGCACGTGAAGAAAAGATAGAAATTTCATGTGATCTGGATAATTTGTCATAGGAATACCTTTACATAAGATGTGAAATACAGTGCTCAATTGTATCGTCTTGGATAACAAACTTCTTTCCATCATCTTTTCAAATTGAGATATGATGGTTCCTCCACTTGCCTCAAGTTTCTTCTTACTTATTAAATATTTTTTGTATTCTTCCACACATTACATATGTTGACATTCCTCCAAAGATTTCCATCTGACAATAGATTTCCCTTTACCATTTACAATTTTCTTTTCATAAACCATTCCTGCATGCTTTTGTACTGTATCTAGCTTCATTTGAAATTTCACTACCTTGCAAATTTTCCAATTACACGCAATAAATTTAACTTCTCGTAAATCCTCATTTGTAGGAGGTATTTCTTCAATAAATGGAAAACTTGAGACCCAATCATCTTGGAATTTTCTCCCTATGGTCCACTGGCCTTTTTTCCTTTTCCATGAATGGTTTGTGTCACCTTCCAAGGAAATATATTTAACATTTTCATCACTAATTTCTGTTGAAACTGCATTTATCTCACTCTGATCACTTGAGGAACCTATTATTTCATCCATCATATGGATATCAGATGAATTTTCACAAGAGTTAACATCTCTCTCAGTAACAGATTGTTCAAAGGAGATTGAAGCATGAAGAGAATGTGTATTCTTGGATTGAGACTTTTTAAAGTATAATAATACATCAATTTGCCTTGATATTTTCTTCCCAGGATTAGCTTTTGACATCTCACTGAATATTCCAGAAGTAAAATTTCAAATCGATCTAGAAACCTGCATCAATAGTTTCCAAGAGTTGAGAATTACTAGATTTGTAAGTATCTTTAAAATTAAAATAAGTGTAATGTTCACAAAAACCATTATGCAATTTTTTATTAAAATGTTGTGCCAAGGCCCAAGCCCAAAAGCAAAAATAAATCATTATACACAAAACAATAACATCATGAGTCATCATCTATAAAACAAAGAACATCATTCAAATGTGAAATAGATAAAAATTTCCACTAAATTAATTCATATCTCCAAATCACCTAATGAACACTTGAAAGCTTTAAACAAAACAACAAAATATTACAATAACTTTAATCATCCTTTGCAAAACACCTCTCCCTTAAGTTGTAAATAATTGGTTATAAGAAGTTGAAACATATCCTCTATCATTTTCCATGATAAAAGTAAGGAAGGAAACTAGTCAATTGCTAGTGATTCTTTTACTTATCTTTCCCTTGATGAATTGGTTATAATAAGTTGAAACATATCCTCTATCATTTTCCATGATAAAAGTGAGGAGGAAGGCAACTAGTCAGAGTTACTAGTGACATTTTCACCCTCCATAGAGAAGATGGAGGGCTTGGGCTAATTAACAGCCATGCTCCAAGGACAGTTTTAGCGACTAAATGGCTTGCAAGGACAAATGAAGGAGAAGCTCCTTATGAGGTAGTTGTCAAGCATTGGATAGAAACAACTTCACATATACACAACATCCAAGTCCCTAATGATTTATGATTTAATCATAGGTGAAAATTCCTTTAATTTTCCTAGATGAACAATCATCAAAACAATTTGGAATCATTGCAAGTAATATTTCATGAGCTTGACGAGGAGCTAAGGATTTTTAAGAATGTTATTACACTAAGACACCAAATGGGCCACATTTCTAGGTGGGCCAATGATTTGGGTTTACATGCATGGAACAAGCATGGGCAAAAGAAATTACAAGCGTTAAATCATCTAATGGGTTTGATCAGCGGAATGGACCCTTTGCAGGGTAAATCAATGGAATGGTATCTTTACACTTGTTTAATCAATATAATGGACCCTTTCTATAGGTTTAATAAGTGAAATGGAAAAAAAAACCAACATGTTCTTAACCATTAGGACCATTGAAGACCTGATTTCATAATAGGACCATTTTAATGGAAAATTCGATTGGAGCAATATAGAGCTAGGGCCAAGGTTCATTGTGGAAAGACTTGATAGGTTTATATTATAAAGCTCCTTTTTCTCTGAGTAATTCTAAATTCTGAAATTATCCCAAGTGCACTATCCAATCACAAGATGATTTTTCTCTCAGTATCAAACTCTCAAGAACTTGGTCCAAGTCATTTAAAATATAGCCCTGTATGGTTCTCACAGCCAGAATTTAAAGAAATGGTGAGAAATTCTGGATCTCTCCCAGTTCATGGCTTTGCCTCCTAACAAAGTCCCTAGTCCAGAGTCTAGACAAGTTCTCAACACATTTTTAGTAAGCATGGAAATATATCAATAGGGACCTCTTAAGCTATGTTGAAGAATCAAGGAAGAAATGTAGATTTAAAGAACAAATAAATTCCTTCTAATTCACCCTCATCCCTAACATCAGAAACTAAAAGATTCAAGGTAAGACTACCTTAAAACCTTTTCTATATTTAAACCATTGATGCAATGTGTTATCGCAGAGAAACAAACTTGCTTTGTTCAGGGAGGAATTATCTGTGAAAACAGCATAAGAGTTCAGGAAGATGCTCACAGTAGCCACCCATATGGAAAGAAGTACATGAGTCATAAGATTCTGAAGAAAAAGAGGTTGCAAATTTTGCCTCAATGTATAATTCTTTCCCTGCATCTCAATGTCAATGAATATTATATTCTCTATAATAATGTGGAAATTTTTTCCAAAATATTGGAATATATTTATTTTTTCTAATTTTCCCATCCCAAGAAATAACCAAAACAAATCACAAGTTTTCTGAGTTATGAAAAAATCACAATTTCAAAAAAAACACTGGAGTATTTGATCAGTGCCAATAAATCTTTCTTGGATTCCTTGCTTGGGTAGATGTCAAGTATGAGCAGGAGTGGCTGGCAGTAGAGGATGTCCTTAACCGGCCACTACAGGATGGAAAAAGTCCTGTACTAGACTCAGTACCCACCACTATGTTTGAATCCAGCCACAGAACCTTCCACTACTAGAGGATGACCCAATATATATGCCCATTAAAGGAACAGAGGCATTGATAGTAGATACTAGATCATTTGGCATCTTACAGGTTTTATATATGTATCTCCTTTGAATTAATGACTAACAAGTATTTTGAAATCACTAATACTCTAACTTTTCTCATGACTTACTCTTAGTACATTCCCAAGGATAAGAACCTGTTTTCTGAGCTAGATCAACATAATATTTTATTATTCCATGGAATTCTCTAGAACATCAATAATTTCATGGGGGATGTACAATTAAGATATTTTGTTTCTTTTATATCCAACCAAGTGGATTGGGTTGTATCTCACACGGTTGTAGGGAATAATTTCAATAACAATTTGTGGATAAGAGGAGAACACTCCAATGCCCTTACAAGTTATTCAAATTTATAAGAGTTGGATATCCTCTCCCCCACAAGTAGCCTTTGCATTAAGGAATAAAAATGAGGTTGTCACCCAATGTATATATTATATCAATCTACTTGGGGAACCTGCTGAGGAAGGGTGTAAAATAAGGTGGAAATAGGCCAAGGGACTTTAAAAAGAGGGACCCATTTAGCCCTAGCAACTTGCATATTTCCCTAAAAATAGTATAGAATTATTTCATATGGATGGGGGAATGCAAAGATACTTGGTTGGGTTGAAATTTCATTATCTAATGATATGGTCTCTGAACATGTCCTATAATAGGGACTTCAAACAAACTAATAAAAAATAGGTTGCCTACCATATTACCATAAAATAGAAAGGGGGATATCTCCTTCCATATGATATTCTCTATAATAATGTGGAAAATTTTGCCAAAATATTGGAATATATTTATTTTTTCTGATTTTCCCATCCTAAGAAATAACCCAAACAAATTGCAAGTTTTCTGAGTTCTGAAAAAATCACAATTTCAAAAAAAACACTGGAGTATTTAATTAGTGCCAATAAATCTTTCATGTATTTCCTTGCTTGGGTAGATGTCAAGTATGAGAAGGAGTGGTTGGTAGTAGAGGATGTCCCTATAGACACGCTTAGAATCCCTCTGCTCCCTTATCTTCATCAATATCCTTAAAACTCATCCCTTGGTTCTCTCTCTCTTCAATATCACTGATAACTCTCATCCCACTCATACAATAAGTATAACATCACTCAACCTTTTCTTCTTCACTGGCTCTCACAACCTCTCTTTGCATCTAATTCACACATGCACTCACTCACACTCTACTACATCATTTTATCTCACATAAAATTCTTGTGCTTTGTTCATATGTTATACAATGCTCGATGTAGGCTCTTCTATCATTCACACGGAGATTGTGGTACTTCAACGTTACTTACTCTGCCATTAAGACAATATTGTTGTTCAATCACATAAATTTAGTATGGATCACTAAGCTCGAGATGCGTGTATGATTGTACATTAATTGTGCTTAGTAATGTCTTACCATGTTTTGGATTGGTCTCCATTATTACCATTGCACACTTCCAGAAGAGTTTTAATTATTGATCTACGTTGCTTGAGACGTTTTCTCATAAATTCCAAATGTCCCACAGTCCTTCATTTTGGCACCTCATGATGATTATACTGCTTGAGGAGGGAACAATCATAAGTAATTCCAAATACATAATCTAGCTCATTCACTCTAGTAATAATCTATGCTTCCATATCCACTTCACTTTGTTCCTTGCTCCTTGATTGCAAATTGAACTCCATAAGAAAACTATTATTGTGTAGAGTCCTTAAACCTTCAACCCTCCTTTGTATGTGTACAGGTTCAAATACTATAAGTAAAACAACTGGAGGTGCTTAACATCAAATATATTCTAGGCTCCTAGCACATCATGACATCTCAATGGTCAAATTTTCCATTTGTACAACCAACATGTGTTTTTCATAATGGAAAGAAATTAAGGAAAGTGGAGGACCAATCAGGAAAGGAATTGAAAATTCCAACAACACTCAGCTGATGTGAGTCACCCTTTCCTAAAAGCATACCAATTCTAAACATCTCATTGTAACAGGATGTGTCACTTGATTCACACAGTTGGCCATCCACGATAGAATTTAGTGTAGACATTTGCATATTTATCTAAATACTTGATTTTCTTCAAAGTCTGAGATGAGACATTATTGTCATTTGTCAGAGGCTAGCAAAAAAAATAAACAAAATCATCAAGAAGAGGCTATAACAAGATTATGTGAAAGTGAAAATTTTGCAAAAATATTGGAATATATTTATTTTTTCTGATTTTCCCATCCTAATAAATAACCCAAACAAATCACAAGTTTTCTGAGTTATGAAAAAATCACAATTTAAAAAAAAACACTAGAGTATTTAATCAGTGCCAATAAATCTTTCATGGATTTCCTTGCTTGGGTAGATGTCAAGTATGAGCAGGAGTGGCTGGCAGTAGAGGGTGTCCTTAACCAGCCACTAAAGGATGGACAAAGTCTTGTACTAGACTCAGTACCCACCACTATGTTTGACTCCATCCACATAACCTTCCGCTACTAGAGGATGACCCAATATATATGCCAACTAAAGGAACAGAGGCATTGATAGTATATACTAGATAATTTGGCATCTTACACCTTTTATATATGTATCTTCTTTGAATTAATGACTAACAAGTATTTTGAAATCACTAATACTCTAACTTTCTCATGACTTACTCTTAGTACATTCCCAAGGAGAAGAACCTCTTTTTTGAGCTAGATCAACACAATATTTTATTATTCCATGGCATTCTCTGGAACACCAATAATTTCATGGGGGGTGTACAATTAATATATTTTGTTTCTTTTATATCCAACCAAGTGGATTGGGTTGTATCTCACAAGGTTGCAGGGAATAATTTCAACAACAATGTGTGGATAAGAGGAGAACACTCCAATGCCCTTACAAGTTATTCAAATTTATAAGAGTTGGATATCCTCTCCCCCACAAGTAGCCTTTGAATTAAGGAATAAAAATAATGTTGTCACCCAATGTTTATATTATATCAATCTACTTGGGGAACCTGCTGAGGAAGGGTGTAAAATAAGGTGGAAATAGGCCAAGGGACATTAAAAAGAGGGACCCATTTAGCTCTAGCACTGCAGATTTCCCTAAAAAGAGTATAGAATTATGTCATATGCATGGAGGAATGCAAAGATACTTGGTTGGGTTGAAATTTCATTATCTAATGATATGGTCTCTGAACATGTCCTATAATAGGGACTTCAAACAGACTAATAAAAAATAGGTCGCCTACCATATTACCATACAACAAAAAGGGGGATATCTCCTTCCATATGAAGCAAGGAAATTAGATTTTAGTATAAACAAATTCCATGGGAGCCATGTTCTCTCTAACTAAAAATGAATGATGATTTCATAAGGAACATGCAATAGTTTTGGAAGGGGGAAGATGGGTGTCCAAATTGGCATGTTTTCAACACCTGTTTATAACCTTTTTGATTCCATTCTTACACTTCCCATCATCTATTTATGTACTCTTTATCCCATATCACCTCATTCCTGGTGTAGGTATGCATGTTCTCTTTTTCTACCACTTTAATGCTTGTTATTATATGTTGTTTTGTGCAAACTTTATTTTTCATAATAATATTGGTAGACAAGATCAAAAGGGCATTGTTGCAACTCCTTTGTGTGGTTGAAACTCCTCCATGATGTTGAAATTTCAGTTGATATTTCACAAGAGATGCTACAACTACAGTGTACACATGCTACGATCAGAAGAGTGTTACAACTCTTTTCCATTTTTCCATTGAACGTTTCCATAGTGTTGCAACTCTGGCTTGACCATTAGAAGGGATATGACAACTCAACCAAGACAACGATACCACTACAACTCATGGGTGCCCTAACTTTGGGTTGCTACAATTCCTATTACCGAAACTCTAGTCACCACAACTCTTATTTCCACGGACCACAACCTTTATTGCTACAAATCTAGCACATCAACCCCCAATTTATCCTTAAAACACCCACTTATATGGAAGCACAAAATTTCTATTTTGTAGGCACTAACCTATTGTTCATAAAGAATTTACTACTCTCTATTGTGGCTCCCACTTGGCCTAATTTTATCTCTTTATTATCCAATTATTGGCCCTTGTTTCTCCTTATAGACACGTTTAGAAGCCCTCTACTCCCTTTTATTCATCAATATCCTTATAACTCATCCCTTGGTTCTCTCTCCTCTTCAATATCACTGATAACTCTCATCCCACTCATACAATATGTATAACATCACTCAACATTTTCTTCTTCACTGGATCTCACAACTGCTCTTTGAATCTAATTCACATATGCACTCACTCGCACTCTACTACATCCTTTTATCTCACATAACATTCTTGTTCTTTGTTCATATGTTATACAAGGCTCGATGTAGGCTCTTCTATCATTCACATGGAGATTGTGGTCCTTCAACATTACTTACTCTGCCATTAGGACAATATTGTTTTTCAATCACATAACTTCGGTATGGATCACTATTACTAAGCTCAAGATGCATGTATGCTTGTACAATAATTGTGCTTAGTAATGTCTTACCATGTTTTGGATTGGTCTCCATTATTACCATTGCACATTTCCAGAAGAGTTTTCATTACTGATCTATGTTTCCTGAGACGTTTTCTCATAAATTCCAAATGTCCCACAGTCCTCCAGTTTGGCACCTCATGATGATTATACCGCTTGAGGAGGGAACACTCATAAGTAATTCCAAATACATCATCTAGCTTATTCACTCTAGCACTAATCTACGCTTCCATATCCACTTCACTTTGTTCCTTGCTCCTTGATTGCAAATTGAACTCCATAAGAAAACTCTTATTGTGTAGAGTCCTTAAACCTTCAACCCTCCTTTGTATGTGTGCAGGTTCAAATACCATAAGTAAAACAACTGGAGGTGCTTAACATCAAATATATTCTAGGCTTCTGGCACATCACGACATCTCAATGGTCAAATTATCCATTTGTACAACCAACATGTGTTTTTCATAGTGGAAAGAAATGAAGGAAAGTGGAGGACCAATAAGGAAAGGAATTGAAAATTCCAACACTCAGTTGATGTGAGTCACATTTTCCTAAAAGCATACCAATTATGAACATCTCATTGTAACAGGATGTGTCACTTGATTCACTCAGTTGGCCATCCATGATAGAATTTAGTGTAGAAATTTTCATATTTGTCTAAATACTTGATTTTCTTCAAAGTATGAGATGAGACATTATTGTCACTTGTCAGAGGCTAGCAACAAAAAGCAACAAAAGCATCAAGCATAGGCTATAAAAATATTATAGTCGTCTTGTAAGCCATCCTGTAAATATAAAGCCAACACTTTTTGACTAATATATTAATTTCAAAACCTGAAAATCACACTTACCTCCGGAATTGTTCTCAGAGAAAGCCTTGCATAAGAGATCAATTGAAATCCCATTGAATCTAAACTGCATCAAGGGAACATTTGCACTCTTCAGACATTGAACCTTTGAAACTTCTTGTGTGTTCTTCGTCATTCACCACTGACTAGCACAGAGCACTCACATTCACCACACTTGGACTTGTTGAAATTTGAAGCAATCACCAGTTTCAGAGCAGTACTAGACTGGCCAAAGCAATCACAGGACAGTTGTGACTTGAAGCATTAGGACTCAGCAAATTTATAAAAAAAAATATAATTACAGTTGCAAGTTGTAACCTAAGGGCCAACACCACTGCCCAAACTCCTCCTCGCGGCGAGGGTTTATCTCAATGGCACCGGGGATTCGGGAAATGGACTATCTTGAGACTTGGACCTTGGTACTGTAGTTGCCCTCGTAAATGCGTGCAATATGCAGCTGAGCCTGTCATCACCAATAATTCAATGGAAAATGCGTCCAGATCTCCATCGATCTCCACCTCCATCGATCTGGCTCCTCCTCGCGGCGCGAGTTTATATCCATGGCACCGGGGATTCGGGAAGAGACTTGGACCTTGGAGTTGGTACTCTAGTTACCCTCGTAAATGCGTGCATTGTGCAGCTGAGCCTGTCATCGCTGATCGGTCAATGGATTATGGCAGATCTCCACCTCCATTGATCTCCAAGCCCCTTCCAAGCCCCAACCACCTCTCTAACCCGATAAATCTGGCGAAATTTTTATTGCACCTCTAACTTCCAAGCCCCAACCAGTCCAAAAATGGGGCAATCACTCAAACACCTCCCTATGACCCAGTAAATCCAGGCGAACACCATTTAAATCTACTCCAACCAAAGAAAATCGGGAGCGAATGTCATTGAAATCTGCTCCAATCAAAGAAAATCGGGAGCGATTTTCATTTTTTCAATTTTATGGACATCTATTTTGGTCGGCTAATATTTAATAATTAATTATTTTTAAAATAATTATAGGGCTAATTCAAAAAACTATAGAAAATGGGTTTTATATAAAAAAATTTGCCCTATCAAAATTTAAAACCCCTTAAAATTCGCCCCTAAAATTTTCCGTGCCTAGTAGCTATCGTTTGCCATCTAGCTCTAGACATCGCTAGTATAGACTTGTGCTCCCCATACCATCGAGTATATAAAGGGAGACCCCTCTAGGTTGCAATCCTTTTATCCGTAGGAAGCCGATTCTGCCGCCTTGTAACTGTGATACACCGAACACAGCATTAGGGGAGACTACCTGAACGTATGTCAAGTCCTTGGTTGATTTCTCTTTCATTTTATGACCAAGGTGTATATGGAAATTCACAGGAACCTGGTACACCTTTCTACCTAGACTACCTGAGTAGTCATTTTTTATCTTTACTGACTCACTTAAAAGAAGAGTGCTATAGGATAAAATTCTTGGGTTGTTGGTTATCGTATATCCCTCTCAGGGCTTTCCGGTGCCCGAGGCAGACAGTAAGATTAGCTGTAAAATTCACAAAGATGGCATATACAAGTTCATATTAACTTGGAATAACTTGACGGAATGCGATAGAAAATTACCTCTTTGATGATCTCGGAGTCCCTTGGAGAACACCAGGCAGCGAAGCGAGAGTCTTCCTTCACCGACTCCAAATCTTAGTCCTGCAATCAAACAAAGCACCCGTGTAATTTCTAACACAACATATATCCTATCAATCAAGCTAATATATAATGAACATCTAAATTATACCCATCTGAGCCATTCATATCATGCTGGGTGAATATTCAAACAATAATGACAACATTAAGCATTGAATGGACAAAACAAATACAGTTCTATTAATATTGAAAGAAAGAGGATTACAACTGTCGGTTGTACCAAGCCCTCCTCAGCCTCCCAATCTCTCTATATCTTAAGTAGTGAAGTCTTAGTCAACAAGCTCTCTAGGAACCTCTTTGACACTTGGACTTCACACTATAACACTATCCTCTGCTTCACAAGTATTCGGAACATTAGCAATCCTTCGACCTTCAACTAAGAGCCTTCAGCTCCTTTTTATAGGAGAGGGAGAAAGCCATTGTTGCCTTTCTCTTTCCACTAGTTTGGAATAGAAAAAACTAAGATGTTTCTTTAATCTCTATGCTTTTTCCTCCTTGGGAGTTCATTCTTTTATGGCAGTGACCAATAATGAATTGGTGCTTTGCAGTTTCCTTTGTGAACTGACTCTCTTGTGAGGGAAAGCCGGAGATTCAAATCATTTTCCGCGCGTTTTTCCCATTTCAAACTCAAAACACGGGTAACGCTGACCTCTATTGTAAACATAGTGTTTCCCTAGCCACTAACGCGGCCCATTTACTGGTCTTATGCGTTATAACGCTCCTGCTTTGTTATAGAAAGGCGTTACCTTGGCAGAAATAGGTTTAATTTAGGTCTTTGTATTCCTTCCATATTTGTATTCTCCTCTGAGCTGATGAGGAGGTATTTTGACCTATAACAGATGCCCCCTAAAGTGTGAGTTCAGAGACGAAGATGATGGCCGAAATACTTTATACTTTGTGTAGAGATAAAGAGATTGAAAGACTGAGGAAAACCTGAAACAACAACATATGTCAGAAAATATAGTATCTGCCTTGAGTTGGGCATTCCCATGCTCAGTAGCTTAAACAACATGATTTCTCTAGAATAGAGATATGAAGAATCTGTCCACCGATAAGCACAATGTGGAAGTGTCTGTCATAATAGGATCAGGCTGAAGAAGCTGTCTCCATAAACAATATCGCAACTTGGGGAAGGAAACACAACTTTAATGATGTAGCCTTTGCCCCAAGGTCTTGACCGCCGATTCACTTAAACTGCATATTTCTCAACATGTGAATGAAGGATTTGTCATCGAACATGTGAGAAATCATCTGATTACCAGTCGATAATGAAAACTGTTAACAGACACGAAGGTGGCCACCGATAATGATGATGGTCCCTAAGATGCATAGTACAATCTAGCGAGTGTGAAAAATGAGTTGAAGTCGAAAACTCGTAGAATCATTCGACTAGGAGCCAATGATGAAGACCCCTGATCAAACACAAGACTACCTGCCACTGATGTCTACAAGTATTCGGGTACTGATGGGTTTCTGGATCAACTTCCTAGATAAGATGTTGAAGTCGATAGGAACTGATCTGTTGAAAGGTAGGCACTGAGGCATCCTACATCATTCAACACGAAACAGAAACCAACTGATTTTGTTTATGATTGAGATAATGAAGAGTAAATGGGAACGTCGGACGACAAATAATTTCTGGCATAATGAGCGGTTTGGTTGATAACAGGAGCAGTAGATAGCGAGATCTGCTTGAACAATAGAAGGCACTCTAGCAGGGTACTAGGCAACTGAAGCTTGCTGAACACCAAAGAGTGTGTTAGTATTTTACCGGTGCATGCACACTGGGAAATGAAGGCTAATACTCATAGATGGTAGGGTTTGGCTAACTACAAAAGAGTTTTCTGGGAAGTGCCATGTTCAAGAATTTTGCTGCCAAATCGACCTTTCTGAAATATAACAGAAGTAGTATCCATTTTGTCCAAATTTTTCCCCGTCTGATTAAGTTTAACGAGTCCAGATGAGTAAAATCGGTGAATTTTTCATATTTAGAGAGTCTGAAAAATATCATAAAAGACAAATCCGTGCCCATTCTGATTAGATTTAATGAGTCCAGATGGGTAAAATAGGTGAATTTTTCATATTTAGAGAGTCTGAAAAATATCATAAAAGACAAATCCGTGCCCATTCTGATTAGATTTAATGAGTCCAGATGGGTAAAATAGGTGAATTTTTCATGTTTAGAGAGTCTGAAAAATGTCTGAAAAGACAACTCTGCGCTCCGTCTGATTAAGTTTAATGAGTCCAGACGAGCAAACTCGGTGAATTTTTCATTTTTAGAGAGTCTGAAAAATATCGTAAAAGACGACTCCATTGGGGTACCTTTGTCATGTCTTGATAACCGGGCACGACAAAGGGATAATAGTAAGCCTGAAACAGTTCATTTTCCGTGAGTTAGTCCATTGAAGCCGGAAAAGTGAGAAATCTTTGTTCGATGGACGTCTACCTCATTTTGTTATGAGTACAAGGAGACTGAGTAAACTCAATACTCTTTGTGACATTTTAACGAGTCCAACAAAGAAAAACTCGGTGCCCTCCGTGAAATTTTAACGAGTCACGCGGAGAAAACTCGGTTACTTTTTTGGTTTAAAGAGCTTTTGAAAAAGAGGAAAAGAATGGCTCCTTGCTCTCTGTCGTGGTAGTTTAACGAGCCCAAAAAATTCAACTCGGGTTTTTTTTAGTTTTATGAGTGAGAAAAAGGTTCCTAAAAAGAATTCTCAGTGTTTCTTCATGATTTTAACGAGTCTGAAGAAGAGAACTCTAGGTTTTTCGGATTAACGAGCAAGAAAAAGACCATAAAAAGAATGCTCGATATCAACTTCGTATAAGTTTAACGAGTCCGAAGAATGGAACTCAAGGTTTTTCGGATTAACGAGCAAGAAAAATACCATAAAAAGAGTGCTCGATACAACATGAGTATGTCTGCATATAAATCTTGATCACTCATCAGCACATCAGTACCAAATCTCAATAGTTGCGACACATGCATAGCAAGAATTTACGACTTTTTCCAACTAGCGTGAGAGAGTCATGCCCTAGAATTTGCTATAAGAAGGTCGAAAGTCCTCCATTTTCACTGTTTTGTGCTATGAAAGAGCTTTGGGGTGAAAAGGGGTGAAATCTTCAGCTGACAATTACGATCAATCCGAGCAACGGTTTTCCTTCCCGCGAGATCCAAGTAAGAGCTCGAACCTCCTGCTATCATTTAATTGCCTCTTTGTGACTTTTTTTTGGTTCAAAATTAGAAAATTTCGAGGCCCTAGAAAAATGTTTGCGCCTAACATGGGGCAGAAGTATAATAGACGCGTTAAACACAAAACCCGTAAAACGAGACCGCGTTAGCGCGCTCTGTTTTGTACGAGAGCCAGCATTAGGCGCACCGTGTTTTCTAGAAACTCGATTTTTGCTGTTTTGAAGTGGTCCAGGCAAGTTTTGATCGGTTGAAAATGTTGCATTTGCAGGTATTCAGCTGTTAATCATGAGTATCTGGCGAGAGAGAGAACATGAGCAGGAAGACCGAGAGATGGTGACGGATGCAGCAAGCTTGATGGCTCTCCGTAGATGCGGGTTGCTAAAGTATGCCCGCTTAGAACTGATGAGGGGCCAAGAGGACCTCCTGAGGTGGCTAATCCAGCAGTGGGACGAACGCCACCATGTCTTTCGAATTGGGGGCAATGAGCTCTGAATCGAAAAGGATGATGTGTAATTTTTGACCGACCTATCATGTCGAGGGGGCGAGGCCCAACTTGACGGGGTCCAGAGCTGACCCACGTTCCACTACTGATCTGATTCATGCACATTGCATACGTGACACTCAGGCTGTGAGCAACCGGATACCAATCGCACAGGTGAATTTAAGACCACTGCGGTCTATATTATGGATGATTGTTCGCTTGGCAAGTGCCAAGAGTTAGCATGTGGCCACCAAGGCCTAGATGCTCCTAGCCTTGGACTGTATGCAGCCTCAGGTTTTCGACTGGTGTGACGGAGTTGTCCTTCGGGTCCGAGCAGAGCTTACCGCATGTAAGAACTGTACCCAAAGAGAGTTTGGGTATGGTATATTGATTGTCTCTTTCATACTGGAGCGGATACCACTGATGAGACCCAGGATTTCTACAGCGCCATTGGGTCCACGCGAGCCGAGGTAGGCTCGGTGGGCCGCTTTGCTTCCGTGGACTGGAGAGGGTCCCGTCCGCCACTGTTTTGATGATGGATTTTTTGATTGGCTCAACTCACAGATTATTATGATTGAGGATTATCCCTATGTAGGGATGAACTTCACAGGTGATCCGGAGTTAGTGTTGTCCCCTGGAACCCAGTGGGGGCTCGATGGTAGGAAGGAAAGGATCAGTGTATTTCAAAGAAGTACTTTGTTTTTTGTCTTTTTAATGTTTATGCAAATTTTTTTTTTTTTTTTTTTTGAAAACAGGGTGAAAATTATGTTTTGACATGAAGTGCTTGCTTGATTGACACAGATGTGGCACCTGTCCGGCTAGTTGGGTCCCCTCTCTATGCACGGCGAGGACTGATGTTACCCGGGGCTGGCGCACCAGCAAATGATGCGAAAGCCGGCGAGGATGATGATGCCCAAGTTTTACATGAACTCTCCAGAAACCTGGAGGGTCTGAGTATGGGTATACCACCACTTCCTATGCGGGAGGTTCCAGTTTGTCTGCAGCGGCATACTGTAGGTGTGTCAGAGAGATATCTGGTGCCTATGAGGAGGATAGCTAGAGCAGTTGTATGCTACCATGATCATCAGGCCTAGTTGGCGGAGCGGATGTATTAGTGTCAGAGCGTGGCTTAGTGTAGCCAAATTTTTGTAAAACACCCAAGTTTTGGAAGATTTTTTGATGTAACTATTTTTCTGGATGTGACATATATATATATATATATATATACATACTTTTTTGGTGATTTTGTGTTTTTTAGTTTTTATGTATTTTCAATGGGATAAAAATATATATACTCATGAGTAAATCTTTTATAGTAAATGTGACAAATGCCAATCTAACACATAGTTTGCCAAAGAATCGGCTAATGTATTAAATTCTCTAGGAACGTGCTCAAATGTGATTGTTTGAAAATGACTTTCTAGAAGTCGTACTCTTAAAAAATAACGTAACAAGACTGGATGACGGACATGGTAGTGATTGTTTAACTACATAATGATGAGTTGGGAATCTAACCGGACCACTAAATTGGAGATGCCATGAGAGGGCACTTTCGTGAGGAGTTGGATCACTGACCTGTACTCGGCAACATTATTGGTCGCGCTACCTAGGAAAATTCCCCCAGAACCGAGGAGGTCTAACTCAGGAGTGTAGAGAACCCAAGCAGCTGAAGCAGTGCGTCTAGTGTGACGACTAGCACCGTCCGCATATCCAACGTATGATAAAGAGGGTGATGGCATCTGTGTGAAAGAAAAATAGTTCATGAGAAAAACACCTCAAAAACCAAAAAAAAAAATCCAGAGACATCAAAACAATAAGCAAAACTTATATACATAATATTACAAAGCATATGCCTAGTGCGAAACTAGGCAAAATACTTCTTTAAGTAGAGCCTGTTGCGGGGCTCCTCGAGTGGAATTCCATTACAGTCCCGAAGTTCGTAAGCTCCTTTTGAGAGGGCTTTAGTGACGATGTAAGGACCAAGCCATAATGGTTGGAGTGTTCCTGCCCCCAAGAGGTCGTGTTTTTTATCATAAAGTAGAACTAGATTGCCCTCTTGGAAATAACGAGGCTTGACAGATTTGTCGTATTGAGCTTTGACTCAGCGCTGGTGAGCTTCAAGTGCTAGTGTAGCATCTCGACGAGTTTCATCCAAATGATCGAGTGAGAGCAAGCGCTCTTATGTGGAAGTGGTGTCGGGCAGGAGTTCAACAGCAAGTTTGAGTGATGGAATTTCGCACTCGATTGGAAGTACTGCCTCTAGGCTGAAAGAAAGTTGGAATGGTGTGAAGCCTGTGGAATTTTTTATTGACGTTCGGTACGCCCATAACATGGAATACAACTTCCGATGCCAAGTGGTTTTATGGTTTCCGACCAATCGACGAATCATGGTTTTGAGGACACCATTTACGGCTTCGACTTGACCATTAGCTTGAGGGTAATAAGATGAAGAATGATCTTGACGGAAACCTAGCATGGATGTTAATTCGGTCATCATGTGATTCTGGAAGTGGGATCCATGATCTGTGACAATAGATAGGGGTACGCTGAACCGACAGATTACCTGATTGAACAGGAAGAGAGCGGCGGTTTCACCATCTGCCTTGAAAGTGGGAAGGGCTTCTGCCCATTTCGTAAAGTAGTCGACCGCAACCACGATGTAGTTGTGTCCATTTTCCGAAGTGGGATTGCAGGTGACGAAGTCAATTCCCCATTTAGCGAAAGGACCAATGGAGATAACCGGGTGAATGGGGGCAGGATGAGCGCGCATTTTCTTTGTGAAAATTTGACAGGGATGGCACTTCTGGATCGCTGTAATACAGTCTTTAAACAAAGTGGGCCAATAGTAAGTTGCGCGCAAGATTTTTTGGGCAGTAGCTATGCCCGAAAGATGACCACCGCATGCCCCCGTGTGGCAGTCATTCAAAACACGTTCCGCCTCATCGAAAGTGAGACAACGTCGGAGAATAGTATCAACACCACGACGATATAGTGTATCGTTTAGCACGAGGTAGTGCTTTGCTTGGTGGCAAATACGACGACGGTTGTCGGACGTGAGGGTCGGGCGAAAATGTTGGGTTTTCAGGTAGACCAAAATGTCTCCATACCATGGGTCCGAAGAATCGACCAAGTATACAGATTCATCAGGAAATGGATCATGAGCTACTTCTCTTGGGTCGATTCGGGGAAGATCCGATAATAATTCGGTGAAGACGAGGGATTTCTTTTCTTTGGCAGCCGTGAAAACCAAATCAAATTGCTGGAGGATTACGATCCATTTGGAATATTTTCCTCCAATAATTTGTCTAGACAAGATATGTCGCATGGGATTCTCCAAAGCAATGACCGTAGTATGTCGCAGCAATATATAGTGTCGGAGTCGGGTGACGAAAAAAACTACCACCAGAGAAAGTTTCTCCACATGTGAATAACGTAATTCAGGTCCGATTAGACCTTTGGACAAATAGTATATCACATGTTCACTGTCGTCATCGTGTACTTGAACCAAAACCATTCCAAGTGAGGATGGTGAGGCCGCCAGGTAGAGGAGAAAGTCGCGTGAGTAATCGACTCACTAAAGTGCAGTGGAAAATAAAATTACATCTTTAAAATTTGAAATGACGTTAACGATGAAACGACGCAAAAAATTTTCCTTCCCTTGCAAACGTTGGAGCTGAAGGATGGATTGTGGTGATGGAAATTCAAAAATTGTGTTAACCTTATTGGGGTCAACCCTAATCCCGTGCTTGGAGACAATGAAACCTAACAGATGTCTTGACTCGACCATAAATACGCATTTATGAGGATTCAAACGTATATTGTAGAATCTGTACCTAGCAAAAATTTCTTTTAGATGAGCCAGGTGATCATGTCATTTCTTGGAATGGGTCGGAAGGTCATCCAAGTAAGCCTGTACAATATGTCGAATGTCATGAAAAGCGTAGTCCATAGCCCGTTGAAAGGTTGCTCCAGCATTCTTCACACCGAATGGGAGTTTTCGATACGCAAATGTGCCCCAAGGACAGATGAAGGAAGTTTTATGTTGGTCGTATTCTTTTATTGCAATCTGGTTATAGCCCGAGAATCCATCCATGAAGGAAAAAGATTCGCATCCGGCACAATTGTCGAGAATTTGATCAATGAACGGTGTAGGATAATTGTCTTTAGGACAAGCGGCGTTCAGATCATGATAATCGATGCAGACTCGAATGGGGCCTTGTTTTTTATCAACGGGAACCGGATTGGAAACCCATTCTGTTAAAGGAACGGGATAGATGAAACCAGCGTTTAAAAGTTTTTCTACCTCAATATTGATGGCGGCTACTTTGCACGGGTGGACGGGTCTGAGTCATTGCCGAACTGGTTTGGGATTGTCATAGATCTTGATTTTCTGCTCGACAATAGAAGGGTCTATGCCAGGCATTTCATCATAAGACCAAGCAAACACATCGCAGAATTCCTTGAAAAGGGATGTGAAGCACGCAATTTCCTCAGGATTGCAGTCGGCTCCAATCTGAATATTTTCCACGATACCCGTTTTGACCGAGATATCAATGAGCATTGTCTTAGAAAGATTACCCATGTTCCCTTCTGAATCGATAGTTTGAACAGTCGTATAAGCAGAGGGAACCACCTCAGGTTGGTCAAAGGATGGGATTTCAGTTTTTATTGCCTCCGAGTCAATCATCGAAGCGCGATGGTGAAACTCTCCCCAAGGTCTTTCTTCTAGAGACATGATCTCTCGAATAGCTTCGTCTGTAGGCAAGACTTCATTGAGGAGATCCTTAGAGAGAATGGTTATGGGTGGGAGGTTTGTACCGTTGGTCAAAACCATAGCAGTGGAAGGTTCAGATGCGGTTTGGATGGCTTGGTAAGCCAACTCGGCCGGTGAGAGCAACATCTAATCTCCGTAGGAATCAATGTCTGAAGGTGCCAGAATGATCCATGGGTCGATAGAGCCATCCAAAGTGGTGGATATCATTGCAACCGTGTTTGGGATTAGTGGCGGCGGTAGAGGAAAACAACCCAGTAGGGAAGATGCCTTCAGAAGACCGGTACCGATACTGACGTAAGAGTCAGGAAAGCCTCCTATTAGGGGTACGGTGCTACTTGGTAACGTGGCATAATCAGGGGTGTAGAAGGATAGCTGATCCACTGTGACTATTTTCCCATCCAATGGAAATAGGATGAGGTGGAAGACCGAAGACACGATGGCAGTCATGGCATACGACCAACTGCGACCAAGAAATAGATTATAGTCTAGATGGCGGTCTACGACTTCAACGTCCACGTTTACCATTTTCCCACTCAGAGTGATGGGAAAGCTAGCAAGGTATCCTTTTGGGAGGAACGTGTGGCCATCAAAATATTTGAGGGAATTCGATGGCGGGGTGAGGGTAGGAGAACCTAAATTGAGCCAACAAGTTTGTGACATAACGCAAGTCGAAGCACCTTCGTCTATGATAGTGCAATGGATTGGTCTCTCTTTCGACACAACCTACACCTGGAATGCAAGTTGGTGTGAGAGGTGAGGTTTAGCCTTTTCCATATCAAAGATAGCTAGCATGGAATCCTGGGGGTCTATTCCACCAATGGCAGAAAGCAAGGCTTTCCTTTGTGTTGGACAGGTCTGTAATACTTCGAGAGTAGACATGGCTGACGGTGCCTACTCCAAATCTTCTACAATGTTGTAGTTTTTGGTTGCATGTGCAGAGGTGTTATGAGTCATGCGTCGAAGTGTCCCTTTTGGGGGACGAATCACGGGTTCAGCAGTAGGCCGTTCGATATACAAATCATTGGGCGGTGGTGGATTTGAACTGGTTCTAGGTTCTTGAGCATCTATGGTAGGATTTTCGTAAAGCTTGGCTCGAGTTTGAAGCTCAAAACTCTCAATGCCATAAATGGCAGATGGTCCTTTGCCGGAAGGATGCGAACCACCATTGCCTCGTTGATGGGGTTGTGGTGGATTTTCAACCATGTGTTGATGTTGTTGCTGCTGATTAGGGAAAGGATTATGAAGAACGGCAGGTGTTCGCCCAGAATCCTTGTTGGCAATAAAATCGGTGCATTCCCGCAGCCGAGGACATTTGTATGTCAAGTGGTCCTCCGCACAGATCTTGCAAGGAAATTTCATGGGTTTATCCTTCCTTTGTGATTTTTGGCAGCGTTTTTCTGATTAGGGTTATTCTGATTATGCGACTGCTCTTCTGAAGAAGACGTCTTTTTCTTGTTCTTCTTATTTTTTCCGCTAGGTTTTTGTGAGGTTTGCATAGAATTCACCTCAGCAGTAGGAAGAGTAGTCGTTTGGTGAGGGGCGGTGGCAGCCGAAGATGGCTGGGAGATTTGCCCCCGAGACTGCTTTGTGGCCACTCCGGAGATTATGCCAACGAGACCGTCGGCATGTGCTCCAGTTTTTTGAGTGGCCGGAGGATTTGGGTTACCAGGGGCATGGGGGAGCAGATCGTATAGCGTGCCGGATTATGAATAGATTAAATCCAAATGTTGGGCACGGCGAATACATTGATCTCCTGTAACCGCACCAGAAAGGCCAATGTATTTAGAGATGTGGGGTAAAAGAGACTTGCCAAACCAATTTGCTAAGAGATGATCCGGGATTGGCGCTTTGACTAGCCTCCTCCTACGTCTCCATTCATGAATATGATCAGAGATGTGGGTGGCGGTGTCTTGGCGTAACGATGTTAAAAATTCCATTCCGGTTTCCACTCTAATTGGTAATTGGAAGTTATTTAGGAACTCCGTCGCTAAAGCGCCAAAAGTATTGATGGCAGCACGTGGCAATTCTATGTACCACTTGGCGGCATTGCCTCTAAGGGTGCAGGGAAAGAATCGAAGCCAGACACTATCATCCACCATGGAATTGGATATAGACCATAGATGAAAGGTAGTGATGTGTGCGGCTGGGTCGTCCCCTTGTTTCCCATCGAATTTCGGGATGTCAGAAGGAATCTTATGTGGTATAGGAGGCCAAAGCGGGTTGTGATTGATGGGGTCGTTAGTTAGTTTATGGATATCAGGGATGTCCAAAGCTGCCAAAAATGGAAATTGTGGGTTTGCTCCCGATTCTAACCAAGGCAGTATGGGCTGACTGCTTGGACCATAGGGTCCCCCCATCAATGTGTTACCAGGAGGATAAGTGGGACTTTGATAAAAATTTCTGATAGGTGGAGGAGTAGGGACATACTGTTGCTGTCCATAGGGCATATTGTATTGTGGGGTGAACGGTTGGTTTCCCCCAGTATAAAAGTGCCATCCCATTCTAGATGGAGGTTGGGGCTGGTTAGTCCAAATGGATGCAATAGAGTTTCCCGGAGGCATGCTACTACTTGCATAGTTTGGCAACGGCATAGACCCTACACCTATGTTTGAACCACTTAAGGGAAAATTATTGGCAATAGGTTGTCCCATTTGTCCTAAGGTTTGCAGGGGAAGCGAAATGTTCCCTGCTACCTGGGTGTTGGAAAAACTGTTCCCTGGTATAGTAGCCAAGGGGTTTGAACTCAGTAGAGGGTTCCAACCGAAAGGGTTGCTAAAAGGCACCGAAGTAGTCATACTCATGGGAGGAGCTACCGTGGGTCCCAACATGGTCACAGTAGAAGTAGATGCCGAAGAATTCGGTAAACTACTGACAATTGTGATGACCATAGGGTTGGGAGTAGGTATATGTTGACTACTGGGGTTACCTAGTGATGGCATAGAACTAACCACCGATGGGGAGGATGGTGGCGAACCTGGGATGGTTGCCATTGGCATCGACCCAGTGGATGCTGGTGGTGAAATAGATGTTTTTGTGGCCGAAGACATATTCTGGCGTGGTGGAATCTGAATTATCACAGGCCCCAACGGATCAATAAGCGGAGGATTGTAATGAGGTACAACCCCTTCAGTGAAAGGGTCCTCCGAAAATTTCGGATGATATGAGACTATGTGACAATCAAGATTAGTCAGTGGAGACTGCTCTTCCGTAGAAGGCACGGGTTCACCAAGGTTCAGTTCTTCCTCAATAGTTAGAGGAGGTAGACCTTGCAGTCGTTTAGACAGACGGCGTGGGTCGGGGGATGCCACGGTGACCTGTTTAATTTTAACAAATTTTAATAAGTTGTGATATATTATAAAGTCTCAGTGACAGTAACCACACACCTAAAAAAAGAAAAAAGGACTCTCTAAAATCAATCAACAAGCAGCCAGAATAGGGTGCCCTTTCTGAGTACTACCATTTGCTGGTGATGAAATCTAGTATCACAATAGTATACAGAGAGGGTTTGTCGAAAGTACAGTTACGGTCACTCTAGAGCTTCGTCCGAACCTCAGATGATAGGTGTAAGCACTCTTGTGAAGACGAGTACCCTCCTAAAGACCGAAGATAGATTGGGTCCGTTTGTTTCAGGTACCAGGACAACCCGTCCCAGTCACCTTGTGTAATTCCCTAAAAAGTATGGCCTCTAAAGATACCTCAAATCACAGACATCATCATGGGGTTCCACGGTCAAGGACAGTGTGCTATATGGGCAAAATACCTAGATCCCCGATCTAGTTTCTACATCCCCGAAGGGAACCCCAATATATAACACACCCACCAGATGCAGTCGAAGGCGGGCTACCTTCTTGTGCACCCAAGTGTTGTCTCGCACTGAGCTCCGGTAAAGGAACGGTCCCGATAATATGAGTGCAGTAGGATTTTGCTTGTTAATTACTCTAGTTTCAAGTTTTGAGATCTTGGGTAATTTTCTCACTGCTCCTAACCCAAGATCCTAGTCTGAACTACTGTTTGTGTGAGCTCAAAAAAGAGTTGATTGATTTTATTATCATTTTATTCTTAGTGTACTTTATTATTAGTCTTGCAGAGGGGGAGTGGACGTATGAAATGTAATGAGACTCTGACTCAAGGAACCATGCAAAACATGCTCTAAATATTCAATTCGATGAAGAGTATTTCTACAAGGAGAGGTTTATTTTCAACATCCATGCACTAACATTCAAATAACTCAGTTCAACTTTAAATATTTAGACTTCTATCTACCTCTTCTTAACAGTCTATAAATTGAAAATTTCAGAATTAACTCAGCTAGATGCAGAAAAAACTAAAAAAAAAAAAAATCTTCTCTAAAAAGTAAATGCTTTTGACACTAACTTTTCAAACAAGAGAAAACAAACAGAAATGCCAGTTTAGTAAACAAGCGCAGGGATTCAGTCAAGGAGATATATTGATGGCCAAAAAATTCTACAGCTAAAACACAATCACGGCAGTGAACAACAAGTTTTGGCTGAGTAACGCACTGTTTCTAAGTAAAGTAAGAATTAATCCAGAGACTAACGCACTGTTTTTAAGCAGAGCCAGCGTTATAACACACTGGAAAAACTACAGGTGTAGCGTTATCCAGGGAAAAATACTTCAGATGGTCTAACAGAAACAGGATTGAACTCTGTGAGCTTTTAAAATGTTTACTGGGTATAAGTACTAGTCGGAAGGATCTGTGAATAGAGGAGAGAAGACAGGAGGAAAGAAATAGTCTGGAAACTATGGGGAAATTTCCCCAGCGGAGTCGCCAATTCTGCTATAGGGTAAAATTCTTGGGTTATTGGTTATTGTATATCCCTCTCAGGGCTTTTCGGTGCCCGAGGCAGACAGTAAGATTAGATGTACAGTTCACAAAGATGGCATATACATGTTCATATTAACTTGGAATAACTTGACGGAATGCGATAGAAAATTACCTCTTTGATGATCTCGGAGTCCCTTGGAGAACACCAGGCATCGAAGCTAGAGTCTTCCTTCACCGGCTCCAAATCTTAGTCCTGCAATCAAACAAAGCACCCATGTAATTTCTAACACAACATATATCCTATCAATCAAGCTAATATATAATGAACATCTAAATTATACCCATTTGAGCCATTCATATCATGCTGTGTGAATATTCAAACAATAATGACAACATTAAGCATTGAATGGACAAAAAAAATACAGTTCTATTAATATTGAAAGAAGGAGGATTACAACCGTCGGTTGTACCAAGCCCTCCTCAGCCTCCCAATCTCTCTATCTCTTAAGTAGTGAAGTCTTAGTCAACAAGATCTCTAGGAACCTCTTTGACTCTTGGCCTTCACACTATAACACTATCCTCTGCTTCACAAGTATTCGGAACATTAACAATCCTTAGACCTTCAACTAAGAGCCTTCAGCTCCTTTTTATAGGAGAGGGAGAAAGCCATTGTTGCCTTTCTATTTACACTAGTTTGGAATAGAAAAAACTAAGATGTTTCTTTAATCTCTATGCTTTTGCCTCCTTGGGAGTTCAGTATTTTATGGCAGTGACCAATAATGAATTGGTGCTTTGCAGTTTCCTTTGTGAACTGACTCTCTTGTGAGGGAAAGTCGAAGATTCAAATAATTTTCCGCACGTTTTTCCCATTTCAAACTCAAAACACGGGTAACGCTTCCCTCTAGTGTAAACAGAGCGTTGCCCTAGCCACTAACGCGGCACATTTACTGGTCCTATGCGTTATAACGCTCCTGCTTTGTTATAGAAAGGTGTTACCTTGGCAGAAACAGGTTTAATTTAGATCTTTGCATTCCTTCCATATTTGTCTTCTCCTCTGAGCTAATGAGGAGGTATTTTGACCTGTAACAAAGAGATCGTTGAGCGCTTGTCCTTTCACGCTCGTTTCAACTTGAAAATGATAGAGTCACCTTTTTCCTGTTTCTCGACTCTTAAAATATGAAACGAAAACTTTGTTTCAGTGTCTTAAAAAATAAATTTCCCATGAAATATTCCTGGTTAAAGTTATCTTCCTTAGCATTTTGTTTTATGGTCATTTCCAATGGAAAAATTTATGGGGTTTACCAACCAAGGAATCCCCTTCAAAGGGAATCCTGGTCCTTTTCCTGCTTTTGGGAATGTTGGTGCTCCTTATATGGCAACATTGTCCCTTCCTGGGTTAACTGTTGGTTTTCCTGTGTGGTTATTCTCCACCTCTGTGGTCTTGAGTATTCCACCTTCTATACAACCATCCCCTCCACCTGAACAACATCATGTTGATTCTAAAGTGGACCTCTCCCATTCTTTGTCTATTTCTTTGTCCTCCTCTTCTACTTCGCCTGGTGAAAGTCTAGATTCTAGTACCTAGGTGGCTAATAAGAAGAAGAAGACAAAAAGAAGAAGTCAAATAAGCGAGAGGCTAATGCTGCAGCTATTGCGTCTCGGATGCCTTCCCTCGATAAACCATCCAACCTTCCACAGAAATTCAAATTCCCTTGCATGTTGTGCAAAGGTGACCATCTTCTTCGAGACTGCCCTCACATTCCCAAGGCACTTGAAGAATGGTCTGAACGTCGTCCGCCGTTGTCTTTGGCTTCTAGAATTCATGTTGCTGACACATCTTTGACTAGTGTTGATAAGACCCATAAGAAACAGGGTAAGATTACCAATCCCTGTAGGTTGTGTGAAGGGCATCATCCCATTCACCTTTTTCTTTACATGGATGAAGCCACGTGAGTGTTGGAAAACCCTACTGTTTCTACACCCTACCTTCCAGTTGGTTACCGGAAGCTTTATTCGAGTCCTTCTCTAGTTGATTCAATGATTGGTCAAGATTCATCTTTGGTCGATCTCGCTCCCCCAGAAATTCAAATTCAGGAATCCGTTCTCGACCAACCATTGGATGTGGAATTGGTTGACGTGATCCTGCCTATGGTTCATCAGGTCTTTTCCGTCAAAATCTCATCCCCCTCACGTTCCTCTTGTTTCTTCAGATTCCTCGGACTTGGAGAAAGATTCTCCCATCCCTGTAGTTCAAGAAGATGCTCCTCCTACTCCCACAATGAAGGTCCAGGAGGATGCTCCTCTTGCCCCAGTAACACCAGGGGATGACCATATCAGTTCAATGGTACCCCTCCAAGTAGTTTGATCGCTTCCTTCAATTGGAGTCGATTTACAGGATACCGCCTTCCTTCTTATGTACCTTTTGAGATCACGGTACAACCTTTGATGTGGTCGTACCCAACACCATTATAGATGAAGGTGCATCTATTAGTATTATGTCTTCCAATACTTGGTGAGCTTTTGGTTCTCCATCGCTTGTGTCTGTTTCGCAGAATCTGTTGGCTTTTAACAAAGGAACTAGTCAACCGTTAGGGATCCTTCCGAAGTTTCCTACTACTTTGGGAGGAAAAACCATCTATATAGAAGTGATGGTGGTCCAAGGTCCCTTGGATTTTAATTTAATCTTGGGCCGCGACTATGCTTATGCCATGGGGGCGGTTGTCTCTTCCCTCTTTCGTGTGATCTGTTTTTCACACAAAGGTCGGATCGTGACCATTGATCAAATTTCATTCTTTCGTCCTGACGTGACATTTGGTCCACCATCATCCCTTCTAGGTATTTATCCATTGGTTGTATATTCCCCACTACAGGTTAATTATGTAGCTACATGTCCCATGCCCGCATTCAATGATAGTGTCGTTGTGCATCGTGTGCTGGGGGCCATTGGGTCCTAATTTTCGAGATGTTTTTCTCCCATCGAATGAGAACCTCTTGGAAGCCATGAATTCTTATTCAATATGATGAGGTCCTCAGAGCATGGTTCGTTTTCTTGTGTCAAGCTCCTTAAAAAATGAAACAAGCTCTCTTGAGGATAGTTCATCTTCTATGTCGACCTCATTAAAAAATGAAGTAGGTCATGAGAATGGTTCTTTTAATGTGTTAACCTCGTTAAAATAATGAAACATGTTCCTATTCAATTTGAGTCTTTGATATGATCTCATAAAATCCCAGTCGAGTCTTTCTCTTGATCTCGTACTTTGAACCTTCACTCCATTTTCCTTTCATATGGACTGAAGCTTGGGGGGCATGCACCTCGAATTGAGTCACCATGCTGGGGATATGCAAATAATTTCAAGCATAGTTTCTTTCCATTTCAAGCTTGTGTAAAAATGAAACTGGTTTCAAGAAGAGTTTTCTGATTTCAAGCTTGTGTAAAAATGAAACCATTCCTATTTTACCTCTCGTGATTGCGATCTTATCAGCTTGTTTTTCCAGATGAACCTTGGTTTTCTCATTCCACCGTCACTATCTGCTTGGCTGATCATATGCCTTCACTTGGTTGTTTTACCCAATCCTGAGGAACCACTACAATGAGTGGTCTTGTTAGCCAGCCTCTTGACCTTTACTTGTTTTTAGCAGTTCCACCATTATTGGAACTAGTAGCTACCCTTAATACCACTCGTTTCTCCAAGAGGAGTCATCTTTTAGCTCTAATTCTGACTCTTGAAAATAGAAAAGATTTCCGAGACCCTTGTCATTTTGAACTCGTTAAATGGCTACGAAACAATATCTACCCATTATACGTTTACCCCTTTTTTGGGTTGGGATAGATTATTTACGAAGAAGGAATACCTTAGCCTATCACGACTAAGAGGTTCTCGCAGACACAGTTTTCTACCTTTTCGGATCTGTGAGACTACCTACGAAAAGGGACTGTTGGAGTTTTCTTTTCTGCCTTCTTTTCAAACTCTCTAAACATGAAAAGATGTTGATTTATTCCTTTGTCAGACTCGTTAAACCATGATGACATTGGAAATCATCACCATGACATTAATTGAGTTCCTCCTTCCTAGGGCTCGTAAAATTTACTAAGATGGATTTGTCCGAAGGAAAAAATTATATGACAAGCATATGGTATCCTCTTCAAGCTTGTGTAAAAATAAAGAGGTACTCGCCAGAAATGGTGGGGGAAAATGGAAGTTATTCGTCAGTTGTGTCGGTAGTATTTCACTCTTGAACATGACACTTGTCTGTAGTTTGTTTTGAGTTGGGATATCTTCACTCTGTCACTTTGCCTCCATGGGTTTGGGAAATCCATTTGCCTCTCAGTCAATTAAAAATCTTGTCAACATGACCTCTGATCCTATTTGAGTCAAATGCTGCCAAATTCCAGAGTCGTGTCGCCAATATGTTCAAGAGAAAATCCTTCTACAGTTTGTACATTCCCTGATCCTCTGTTTCAGTCTTGATTCACACTCATATTACCTTCTCTATTTCGTGTCGATGATGTGGGATTCATTATGACCCTTCTTCGACGGATTTCTTCCTGTCGACTTCAGCTCATTATTTGGGAAGTTTATCTAGAGACTCCTTTTTGGTACCTTAGAGCTTTCATGCCCTAATGGAAAGTTCTTCGCATTTGATGACGGGTTCACATCATCGGCCTTCGATCGGGTGATTTCATAGGTGTTTGACTTCAGCTCACTGTTCACATTCTGTGGATTGTACTAGTTGTACCTTGAGAGCCATTTTCATTATTGGTGGTTTCTCTTGCACTTGTTAATGGTTCACATCATTTACTGGTAATCAAGTGATTTTCTAGCATGTTCGACTTCAACACATTAATTTACATGTTGGAATTTGTAATTTGATCGAGTGGTGTTGGAGCACAAGACCCTGGGCTTTGATCACAAAATTCCAGGTTGTGAGGAGTGATGAGTCATTCATGATTATATGCATGATTCTTTAGATGGAGGGTTGTGACTATATCGTGGGTTCTCTTGTTTTGATCATCTCTATATGGGTGGTTGTGCCCATACCGTGGATCTATTTCATATGATCCCTTCATTCAGATGGTTGCGTCCATGCCGAGGATCCATGCACGTGATCCTCTTCTTGATGGATAGCTGCGCCTATACCATGGATTCATGTATTTTAAACAAAGATTTCAATTATGTATATGTATCTATGCTTGATTTGTAGGTCTCTCGACAACAGCGTCTAGTTCCTTGCACGTACTTGTAAAGCACTTCACCCCTCACTCATGTTCGGACTTCATACTTTAGGGGGCATCTGTTACACAACATTTTTTTACTGTCCCTGAAATCCCCATCTCACCCATTGGAGGTTCATTTCTATGATCAATAAGTAGTGTCATGCCTTGCAGATACCATCATTGCATCCCTTTCCATGAGGACAACATTCCTTTTGTTGACCTTTTCCTGAGAAGACCACTAAAAACACCTGTTTTTTCCTTGGCGCCGGTAGCCTGTTATGCCCTCACACCAATGAGGTAGATTAACATTGGCCCCCATGCCAGTTGGCACTCTGTCTCAGTTAATTTCCTGCGCCAATCTGTTTATGGATTTTTTTTTAAAAATAGAGGCGAAGTTTCGATCACAACAACTTCATGGATGAGTCACAGGGAGTGGTTCGACTGAATAACCATGACCTTCCTCCTTTGGCCTCTTGTTTCCACCTTATGGGGAAACCTCCCAAGGGATAAGGCCTCCCTTCCACTATTGTAGGGATCCCAACCTCCTCCTCTCCTCTATAAATATATCCATCTTCCATTGATGTGCTAGTTGAACAGATAGCTGAAAAGTTAGCATAGAAAGAAGAAGCAATCATAGCTTCGAGAGAATAGAGCAAAGTGTGATTGTTTGTGTGTGTTGAGAACATAGTGAGATCTTGGACCTTTGTTCATGAGGGTATGACAAATGTGCTTGGATACAGACCTACAGAAGGAGAGCCTCAACATCAAGGCTTGGTTGTAAACTCCCCTTGTCTTTATCATAGTAAAATGCATTTGATGTTTATCTTCCACTCTTGTTTACATTTATAATGAGATTTATATAATTCCTTGATCAGTTAGATAGGTTGTAATTGTTTTATGTTTTTCATGGTTTTATGCTTGTTGTGGTGTCTTGACTGTTTGTACATGTAATCGAACATTGGTAACAGCGTGTATTGAGCTTGAGAAGAGCGATGGATCAAGAAGCTTCGATGGAAGATGACAACATAGCATCAAAACATGGCAGGCCATCTTATTTGCTCTGAATTTCATTTAAAATCTAGGAAGGTAGATGTTAGTATGTTCCCGTAGTTGCTAGACCCACCCTAGGGCTAGAGGGATCGCCTCTATCCGCAGAGGGAATTTACTTGGCAAACAGAAGGATCCTATTGGCATTTTGTTATTGTATCTAACAGAAGGTGAATCAATGGCAGTTATAAAAGAATATCATGAAAATCTATGTGGAGGCCATTATAGTTGGAAGGTTACTGCTCATAAAATCCTCAAATTATGTTTTTACTGGCCCTCATTGTTTTTTGATGTATACATAATGGTTAGAAGCTGCCAGAAATGTCAATTATTTGCAGAAAAGGAAAGGTTAAATCCTCTACCTCTTCTCCCAGTGTTTGTTAAAGAACCTTTTAGGCAATGGGGATTAGATTTTATTGGGGAGGTCAATCCACCATCAAGTGGACAGTTCAAATGGATTTTGACTGCCACTGATTATTTCACAAAGTGGATGGAGGCAATACCTACTAGAAAGGAAAATGATCAGGTAGTAATGAATTTTTTGGAATAAAACATCTTCAGTAGGTTTGGGTGTCCAATCAAAATTGTAACTAACAATGCCCAGGTATTCAATTCAGCCAGATTCATTAATTTTTGTCAAAAATATAATTTTATTCTGTCTCATTCTACCATGTATCATCCTCAAGGAAATGGGTTATCTGAATCTTCCAACAAGACGTTGGTCAATATTTTGAAGAAGACAATCAATGAAAATGAGAAAAATTGGGACTCAAAATTGACATTTGCTCTTTGGGAAGTAAGAGTGACTACCAGAAGATCTACATGTAAGTCTCCTTATGAACTGGTTTATGGTACTCAAGCTTTATTTCCTACTCAGTTGGCTAGGCCAGTGATTTATTTTCTTCAAGAAGCACAAGAAGAACCTAATGTGTTGGTGAGAAGGCTAAAAAAGGTCATAGAATCGAGTGAGGGCAGGAACAAAGTCAGGGAAAACTTGTTCACCTATCAAGAAAATATGAAGTCCATTTTTGATAGAAAACCTAAAGAGATTATTTTTCAAATTGGATATTTGGTATTAATATGGGATACCATAAGAGAAGAGAAGGGAAAGCATGGTAAGTTTGATCCACTCTGGTATGGCCCATACAAGATTGTTGAGGTTAGATCAAATAAAAAATTCATGTTAGAGAATATTGATGGAGAAATAGTAGAGTTTCCTTTGAATGGGCAGTACCTAAAACATTATTTCCAACATTGAGATTTTATGGTTCACCATTGTACATATTCGGTTTTCTCATTGTTCATATTTCATCAAACATCATTTGACTCCATGCCCGAAGTGAAGGCACTAATCTATAGTTCTTAGTGTTTTTTGGAAAAAAACACTATCCCCAGGTGGAGCCAGATGTTGTGGTGCATTTGTAATATCCTTTATTCTAATTTTGAAAAAATACAAAAAAATAGAAAAATATGAAAAATATATGTTAAAGTATAAGTTTATCATACTTTAACTCAAAGATGTAATATTTTGTATTAGTTTAAAGTTCGACACTTTAAAGGATTCATGAAGGTGGGTCCTAACGATATGTTAATAAACGAGAAAGTTTGTGAGCGGGATCCGAAGATTTGTTTGGAAGGTGATAAAAGCACGCGGGCACATTCAACACATGGGTTAATGAGGAGGGTGCCTCCGTAGTTGACCCTGTTGACTGCGGGGCCAATCAAGATCTACGGTCAGGATTAACTATAGGGGTATGACCCTGACGAGCTCTCCGTACCTTTGAGGCCTCCCGCAGATACATAAGAGACTAGTTGGTGATAGCTATCAGCCATGTCATGGTACCGTTTAACGGTCTTTTGGTGCTTCAACTCAACATTTAATTCATAAGACACTATCTGCTCTTTAGATCACCTCCAATTCTATCAGCAGGTCTGTCCAAATGAAAAAACATGTCCAATTTTCTCTGCCATGGACAAAACAGGTGTTCTATCTGCACGTATTCCAAGAGCGCACCTTTTTCCCGAGTTTGTGCACTGGCTAGTGTCTATTATGTACCCAGGCAAATTCTTTGTAATGAATTGTCTAGGAGAGAATGTCTTAAAAGTACCAGCCCTGTTAATTTGTCAAGCCCTGTGTTACCCATAGTCAGAATCCTATGTCCAATTCATTGATGATTCATTAATAGCACATTATGATAGTCTTGCAAGTCAATAGTTCAATTAGTTTTTCTTTTTCCTGAAGCTAGATATGAATTAGTTTGTACCTAACAACAAAGAATTCTCCATGGAAGTTTTCGATGCAGAAGTATGACCGGTGCTAAGGTGTATTTCAAAGATATTGGGAAAAGAAGATGACAGCCTAATTGACAAATCATTTCTGGAAATTTTTGCATTGATGATGAAGCCAGGGGTAGTGCTGGATATTCCTTCATATTGGCAAGAAGTTGTCAATACCCAACTCATGAGTTTAAAACTCACTGGGTCATTAATGTTTCCCTCTCTTATCATTTACCTCTTTTTATATCAAAATGTAGAAGAATTCTTTCATTTGGGGTTAAATATCATGGATGTAAATAAAAAGAGGCAGTGAGTAGCATTTTGGACTGATGTTGTAAGAGAGGAACAAAATTAGGAGGGTCTGTTTGATTTTGCAAATAATTTTATGTCTACTTCATATAAAATTTTGAATGAGGTTTCTCCCCCATGTTTCTTGCCAAAGGCTCAAGAGTTCCTGCAGTTGGGAACAAATTGTAAGTTTGGAGATTGGTATATTTATGAAGACTATTTAGAGATTATACTTTATGGAGCTGGGGTAGAACCATATATGCTTCCTATATTTGTGCCTATGAGATTATTTTCTTTAGAGTTCATTAGGCAGAGTTTGAATGTTGACCAAATACATTTTGTACCTATGAA
Organism: Pinus albicaulis; assembly: GCA_034641835.2. Lineage (NCBI taxonomy): Eukaryota > Viridiplantae > Streptophyta > Pinopsida > Pinales > Pinaceae > Pinus > Pinus albicaulis. Next base: position 819,743,979 of record CM076581.1, on the reverse strand, counting down.
AAAGGGTCATATGTTCAAGATACCTATGTTTGTGGGTACGTTTATAGTCAACATGAGACAAACAACTGATGAAGTCAATATGATGTTAGATGGAATGCAATTGTTGTTATGAGATAAGTGGGCTTATGACCCCCATAAAGTGATTTCAAATAGGAGAATTGAAAATGGCTATTCAACATTTGTTGATGAAAGAAAAATTGACATAGAGTAACTAGAAAATAAGGGTTTTGTAGTTTTTTTGGCTCAAATATACAAAATCCTGTCATATCTGAGAAATCTAGCAAGAGGAGTAAAGAAGAAGTTGTTGATTCAGAAGATGAAGAGAAGAGAGCTGAAAAGAGAACAAAGTTCAATCAAGACTTAGCAAGTGCTCAACCTGGTTTCTCACTTCAACTAGGAGATGAGAAAAATGTTCCAGCCTCACCAAGAATACATGGAGATGCTTAGGGGAAAGTACCCTTGATTAAACAATTATTTTCTCAGATTTTTGAAAGAAATCAATAGATGAAGGCTAGCATGGAGGCACAGGCTGAGTATCAAATAACTCCAGATCAAAAAATATTGTTGATTGCCATGGATCTTGAAAAATATCAGTTTAAGATTTCTCTTTCTCACCCTTCTAATATGACTATAGGGTCATCAAATAATTTCAATACTGTAAATTTAACTGTTGATGTAAGAAAATTTCCTTTGCTTGATAAATTAAATTTACATATGCAAACATGTCAACTAATAGTGAATGATTTGGCCAAAACTAATGCAATGGTTCTTAAGGCTAAGAACATGCTAGGGAAGCTCATCAAGCAACTGAAATTGGAGAAATCCAACTCCAGGGCTTTGACAACAAATAATGAAGAACTTAAGAAGATAATTGTCAAGATTGGAGTAGATCCAAATGACAGGTCTGCTGTGCAGAAATTGCTACAAAGTGAAGAATCAAAGATTTCTGTGTTGAAGAAAAATTTGAAGTTACCTACAGGAGATAATTCTATGGAAGTAGAGGTGGCAGAAGTGGAAAGTGATAAAGAGAGCCTTCTTCAGTAGCTCTTGGAGAAAGAAGAATAAATTACCAAGTTGAAGGAAAATGTGTTGTCATTACAGAATCAGATTGATTCTCATTCTTGCACTATTATTTTTACATCTGGAAATGATGATCCAACAACACAAATATCTTAATTGAACATTGAATTGAAGATGTAAGAGAGAGATCTCAATAGGGCACAAAATGATCTGGAGACAGTAAAAAAAATAATGCAAGCCAAAGATGGGGAGATCAATAAATATAGGACAGATTTCCAAACAGATGATGCTGAGATTAAGATTCTAAAGGAGAAATTGAAGGGAAATATATCTATGATATAGGCTAAGGACATAATTTGGAGTGAAATCATTGAAGAAATGAAAGCAACTTGGGGATATCATATTATTGTGTTAGAAGAAAAAAACATTATCAGAGATTTTGAGGAGAAGGTTATGGTAGACAAGCAGAAGACTATTAAAAGATCTATTTGGGAAAAGAAATTTTTTGATTTCATTGATTCAAAGACTAACCAAGATTTAGAGGAAAATGAGATTAAAGATAGGATCCAATATGCTGTGGATATTAACAAATTGATTGCTAAAAATGATTGCAGGAAGACCACTGAGAAGAAGTTGACTGAGATCAAGGAAGCAGTAAAAAAATTTAACAATCTGTATGACGAAAGGGCCAGGGCTGTATTGCCATCATGCTAGGGCCTTGGAGGCAATATTTTATCATGGGATTATTATGAACCACTACTGATATTAGAAAAAATAAATATAGATAACACTCATGAGAAGACTCATATTTTGAAAGGGACAATAGTTATTAACTTTCTTCAGAGGCACTTTCAGCTATTATGGTTGGTGAAGACCTTATTTACAGAGAGACCATCATTGAATAGAATCACTTCCTTTAGATTGGAGTATCACAGGCTGATTAATTCACCGAAGACAAACATTGAAGCGTGGAAGAAATGTAGAGGCTAGATTATTGTTCTACCAAAAGATCCCTAAATGTCAAAGAAAGACAAGTCATAAAATCAAGAGAATACAACAGCAACAGGACCAGTTCATATTCAACAAATAGATTAGGATTTAAGTTTTATTTTATCTCTTTTAAGAGAATGTAATTATAATACGACATTTTGATGATATGTAATAGGTAGTTTAAGAAGTTTCAAGTAGTTTGAGTAGTTAAGAGTAGTTTCAGCAGTTACAAACTACTTTACATGATATTTAAAGAGAAATAATTGAGAGGAAAAGGTTCCGAGTTTTGGACCTTTGGACTACTGGAAATTTTGTAATCAATTTTCTGATGATTAATGAATGAAGATCAAGATTCTTGCATCTGTTGTTATTAATATGTTTTCCAGTTTCCATTATGTATTTTCCTTCTATGAATAAAATGAAGTAATGAAGCTACATGTCTCTTTTTACATATGTAATTAAGAGTTAAATATCCTTAATGGACGCTCCTTAGTTTTAGCTATTCCACTTTCTTAAAATTCTTCTGAAGTTTAAAGTGATAGATTATGTTTATCAGCATATCATTTTGGGATTCCTTCCTTCATGTTCTTCTTATCACTCCATGTAATATCAGAAGATAATTGCATTGTGAAGCATTTATTGCATCAGATTCTTGAGGGTTTAATAATAAATTTCTAAGCGTCATTAAGAAAAGACCATTTAATATAATATTTCTATGACATATATATATATATATATATATATGTGTGTGTGTGTGTGTGTGTGTGTGTGTGTGTGTGTGTGTGTGTATGTGTGTGTGTGTGTGTGTGTATGTGTGTGTGTGTGTGTGTGTGTCTTGAGCACTGATTCCTTACCATAGCCAAGGGATTGTTTCTTAAGATATAACAGGGACTATAAAAAACATGAGTAAATAAGGGTTACCCATGACGAAAATCAACACATGTGATGACAAGTGCCAAGGCAAAGTGATATTGTAGTATAGGTGGCTCATATGAATAAATTCGGTTTGAATTGGCAGCAAAGTGAAACTTCGCGGAAAAAATGGCTTCTGGGTGAAGTGTCAAATTACTAGAAACAAAGGAAGACCCATTATAAAAATCGGTGAGAGATTTAAAATGGTGCTAACGGTTCATCAAATCATGCTAGGATTTGGTCACAATGGGTGACATAAAAATTAGGGTTTTTCCTATAAAATGGCTTCTTGTCTCCAAATCCAATTCATTTGCATAGTGAGGTTTGGAGAATTTAGAGAGGAGGAGAAGGACGTAAATCTTGTGGAGACCGTAGCAGACAAACCGACCGTCAGAATCAGGATCTGTGAGTTGGAGGTAGGTGGCCTAACCTTACTCTTCAAATTCAGTAGTTTAGAATTTCAGATTAGGGCCTCAACTTTTTGTGGGAGATCCATGTTGTTCCTCACGGTCACAACACATGTTGTGGTGTCAGCTGCCATGCCGTTTGGCTACTCGAGGGACGACATTCAATAATTTTTGGAGGGATGTATTTTAGGCTTCTTTGGCTTGGTCTGGGGTCTGCGACTGTCTTGACTGAATTCCCTTTCTGACTTTTTTCTTAATAACCCTCCTTTCATTGAATTGGGTTCTTAGGATTTGGCAGATTTTGGTCACGACATGGGGTTTTCAAGGGGTATTTGGCCGCATATTTCTAATAATGCTAGTATTATGGTGCTTGAATTCAATCATATTTTATTTCAAAATAATTTTTTCATGGGATCCTTCTAGACTCAATTTTTTCAGCTCCTAGTCTCTAAGGCCCCATCATCTCACTATAGATATTTTCCATCAAATCCCATGTTAGGTCCCTATATTAATAGTGTTGTCCCTTATTGTGTTAGTGTAGCCCCCTTATTTTTATTGTTATACCCTTGTAGTCCCCATATTATTATTATTGTGCCCTATAAAACCCCACTATTGTTATTGTTGTGCCCTTACATTATTATTGTTAGGTCGACTAGGATTCTATTGTGACCCCATGGAATCCTATATATAGAAAGGAGGTTTTGTCATTTGTATCATCCAAGAATTATTCATTTATTTAATGTAAAGGAGGTTTCCCCTCGAAGTGTCTTATTTATAGGGCTTTGATCTCTCTTTTCTTCTATTTTTGGAGCTGGTTTCATAACATTTGGTATCAGAGCTTTGGATTCTAGGGTTTCGCTGCTCCAAACAAGTAATCGTGGAATTTTCACTATAACTTTATTTCTATGAAGGTTTAGAAGTGGAATTTTTTTTCATGTGAAGCCGAAGTCCTGAGGCATCGTGTAAAAAATTCAGATCTTCGTTCACAATATTTTCGGAGATATGATCTGTGGAAGTTAGGGTTTTTGTAGGCTCCCGAATTTCATCTAAAATAGGTGACCTTGGGAAAATCGCCATAACTCTCTCTCTCTGAGCATCAGATTAGAATTTTGTAAAAATTGAATGAAAGTAAACGGATTTTAGTTTCCTGTGTATCAATATTAGAGACGAAGGAGGAAAAAATGACACATGGCATGCCATACAAGTTCGATATAATGAACCAGTCCATAATTAGGTCATTGTGGGAGATTGGGCATAGCTTTTTCTTGAAGAATCTAAATTAGGTCAGACCTGTGGCATTGTAAAGAACCTTCATAGGGCGACTACATGACCAAATTTCAGATATTGAAGATCTGAAATCAGAGAGACAATTCAGTTTCAATATCGAGGTCCTCAAAAGCAAGAAAAAGGTGTGTATTTTAGGGAAAATTTTAGGGGCTAATATTTGCAGTTGGGCTAATTTTCTGTTCTTTTTCCAAAAAAAAATATTTGCCAATTTCCATTTTTTTGTAAAATTATTTGCCCAAATTTTATAGTACACAATTATTTTACCTTAAAAATCGCCAAAATATTATATCGACTAATATTAAATCTTTGGAAATATAAATATTTCTATAAAAGTATCACCAAAATTTTTACAATTTGCATATTAGGGAATAGTAAGATTCACCAAAGTTTCTAAACTTTAAGATAAACTTCCATACTTAAAATTTTCCCTATATTTTTTAAACAAGTTTGCATAAATTTTGTTTCAAAAATTATTTTGAAGTGATTCCAAAGGCATATTGAAGCATAGATAGTAGTATTGAGTTATATAATGCCTCCCAAAAATATTTCCACACCCATTAATCCCTCATAAGGCTATACTATGACTCATGAAGAGGAATAATTGAAGTGTGATATATCAAAATTACGGTACCAAGTGCAAGAAATTTCAATCCTACAAAGAGGAATCAAAGATGACATAGATGGTTTAAAAGTAGAAAGGAAGGCTAAGTTGGACGGTTTGAAGGATCAAATGAAAGCTAATATGGATGATAAAGTAGTGCAAGATCACATCGAGCATCAATAAAAAGTTCTCCAACTCTCAAAGGATAACCTAACTTTGGTGCAAAATCGAATGAAACAACAGGAAGATCAACATTGCAACAAAAGAAGTTCTAAAGCAGTCACAAAAGCAAGAAATCAACAGCTACGAAATCGATCAATTTCAGAGTATATCAGCAACTAAAATAACTTACCCGTTGAATAGTCCACATGGGAGGATGAGAATTTTATACAGAAGCATAAAGAAATAATCAAGCATTGAGGACAACACTTGTTTGAAGGAGAGGGGCATGTTAGGTCCTATATTAATAGTGTAGCCCCCTTATTTTTATTGTTATACCCATGTAGTCCCCATATTGTTATTATTGTGCCCCATAAAACCCCACTATTGTTATTTTTGTGCTCTTACATTATTACTGTTAGGTTGACTAGGATTATATTGTGACCCCATGGACTCCTAAATATAGAAAGGAGGTTTTGTCATTTGTATCATCCAAGAATTGTTCATTTATGTAATGTAAAGGAGGTTTTCCCCTTGAAGTGGCTTATTTCTAAGGCGTTGATCTCTCTTTTCTTCTATTTTTGGAGTTGGTTTCATAACATCCCAGTTCATGGTTTTATTTTAGTAAGAATTCAAACTACCTAAAGTCCAGTTCAAAGAAGCCTCATTGTGTTCGCAATAAGTTGCGAACTAGGGTAGCTCTAGTTTTGGGGGTGATGTGCGCATGGGAGAGGTCATGATTTTGGTATAAAATTCTCTTGTGCGAATGGTTCAGGGGTGGCAATTTTATATACAAACCCTTAAGGCATGGATTGCTAAAAAAAATTCTTCTCTAGTCTAGTCTCTCCCTAAAGTCGAGATTTTTTCTAACAGTAGGATAAATTTAAAAGTCAAAGTGGCAAGGGATGCTTAAGCAGTTGTGGAAAAGGTATGGCATATAGATTTGTCTCTTGTCATTTTCAATTTTTGGTCTCCTCTCTCCATTAATCAAAAGGATCATTCAAATTTAATTCCTCTATGGGTCCATCTGCAGGGATTGCCTTTACATTATTGGGCAAATGAGATTTTTAAAGACATTGAAAACATTATTGGAACTTATTTGATTGATGACTCCTCATACTACTCATCCAAAATTATTATTATGGCTCACATCTTCGTGTTGGTGGACCTTAGTTATGGTCTCCTTGAATAAATTGAACTGGCGGATGGGGAAGAAAACATTGAGGAGCTTGACTATGAAGGAGGACCCTTTCATTGCCAAACGTGTCACATATATGGTCATATTGTAAAAAAATTCCCCATGGTATAGTCTTCTCTGATATGAGGATTATTTACTTTGGTAGGATGTTGGTTTACCAAATGGAATATCATCTTCAAGCAGGGAAACGGGCATTCTTCATCGTCGCTCAGAGGAATTGGATTCCACAACTACTGCTCCTATGTTGGACCTTATGAATGTGGAAAATGGTTTGACATCCCCTTAGGAGCATCCCATTATTGGTACCATTCTGTCTTCCTCCTTCATATTTTCTCACGAATGTAATAATGTTGTTTCTATGGATGATTTTAATGGTTTTCCCACATAAATATCTACTTGGGATCCCCCCTTATCACTTCTCGTTCCATATTTTTCTCCCTCTCAAGGTCTTTATTCTTTCTTGTTTCCAAATTGTGACTTATGATGTAGGAGAATCGAGCTTAAATTTCATTATTTATTTTTGTGATTTAGGGGGTGATTTTTTTTTTATAATTATTTTATAAATTATGTACATTTTAAAAAATAAATTGAGAGAAAAATCTGAGTGTGAGATTTATTGTAAATATTCTCTTAATTAATTGAGAATATGAGTGGAGTTGAGTGGATAGATATTTTAGGGATTAGAAATTCCTTAAATGGAACTTAGTTGAGTAAAAAAAGGGATAAATCTATTTTAGAATTTGGTTGAGATATTTGGGGAGAAAATCATGGATTGGAATTAATCCACAATTATGTATAATTGTGAAGCTTTGTGTGAGGATAGACACACAGAGAGAGGAATATAGAGAGAGATAGAGAGAAATGGTGTGAGAGTTTATGTAAAGGGATGAGAGCCGAGAGGCCAACAAATGTAATATTCGGCCAAAATGGTTTGAGTATGTAATTTTATTATTATTATAATATGTCAGTATCTTGTTTATGTTCGGTTCTCTCTCCTTTATATATATTTTGAGTTGAGTTGAATTTGGGGTTAATGAATATTTTGATGAGAATTTTCATGATAAGGAAATACACACCCTATTATGCACGATTATTTTGAGTTATGTAGAATATCTACATCATTTGGTATCAGAGCTGAAGATCCATGCCTGGTGAGGTTGAATGCGTTGAGGAGCTGCACAATGTTTTGGTAAGAGCAGAGTTTTGGTTTCCTGGAAGGTTGAGAAGGGAGCCCGGTAACAACATTTCTTACAGCAGAAGATATCCAAAGCTATTGGCACGGATCAACTTGTGGAAGGAGTTCTCGCTACTGTGTAATCAACTGTTCTGTGTTTGAAAAGAGTTTTGGAAAATTCATGATTGGTCAGCTGTCGAGAAATAGATCTATGCAAATGTTGAGAATTGCTGAAGTCAAATTGAATTGTGAGAATTTGGCAATACAATTCTAATTGAGGAACATTTGTGCAAATGGAGCAAACGCTGATGGTGAAGTCGATGTCAGATTGGGAAATCTCTGAGTGTACGTGGTCGATGAAGGGCATGGCTTCAATGTGAACGCAAAGCTGAAATCGGCCAGCATAGATTGGCAATTCACGACTGTATATTGGAACGTTGTAGGAGTGCAAGGGCTTGGAATTTTGTATGCAAAGACTAGTTGAGAGACATCGTAGAAACCACGTGGAAAAATGGGAATTGATTAACATACAACTGGAATCGGTACTATATAACAGTGATCAACATTTCCAGCTTGGGTTTATAATTGTATAACAGTGATAACAAATTCCTATTTGCGTTAGCAGTAACGTAAGCTTGCAAGACGACATCCATTTCCGTATGAACTGCTTTTGTTATGGTAATTGTTTCATTAGATAGCATGCAACTATTTGTATCAGAGTGCAGTTTCGTTGAATGAAGTATGAAGATAATAATATGATTTGTGAGTCAGATTTATCGATTTCGGTCCATATAAGTTGCAGTTTTTTATTGTTTAAAAAATCAGAGTTGCGCATAAAAAAAATTAGATTTGTGAAATCAGGTCTTGGTCTATGTAATTGTAGTCTTGTGTTGTAACAGTTGTGTGAAATATTTATGAGACAAATGGAGAGAATATTAAGTGTTGGAGTTGTCAATTGCTGAGGAAATGAATCACAAAATGTGTTGAAGTATTGTTTGCAGAGAGGCAGTGTCGGAGGCAATCAAATGCCGTGGATTGAATACAGAGGAAGTTGAACGTTGAATGCGGCATTGGAGAATGCTGGAGTTAATTCCATAAAGGAAAATCAAGAACTGAAGATTGCAAATGGGTCGACATGTAGGCCTTGCATTATAACCTATGATCCTGTCACAGTGGAGTTATGGTATGATGACAGTGTGACATGGAATTCATAACTGCGGTAGCAGTCATGCAAGTGCGGTGTAATTTCCCTTTGGCACCATTTCTTGTATGGTAATAATTGTGTTCAATCTTGTGTTGATATTTGAATTTGAGTGTTGTCTGTGTTGAGTCGATATGAAGTGGAAAATTCCAAGCGATATAAAATTTGTGGAACACAGTTTGCAGTCTCTATGTTTCATGTTATTTGAGAGTTGAGTTACGCACTAAAAAAAGCAAAGTAATAGATGTATAGTCTAATCATGAACCAATTTTAGAGAGTGCGAACTTTGTCACATATGGAGAGTTCGATGGTTTTGGTTTTATGTATAACATAAATTGTTACTCCTGTCTGTCGGTGAATAACATATTGAATGGAAAACAGAATTTGAAGTGTGTGTTAGTGTGGATTGTATCCTTTTCCATGCCAAGAAACATAGCATTGCTTTTCTTGTGGAAGATTTTGTTTTCATAGTTTTATGCCCCAGAGAATTCGCTAAGCATTGCTAGTATGAGAAGTCATATTGGAAATATGTGAAGATCGATGGTGATTACTGAGAGTTATGTTGTTCGTGTGGAGAACGCAAGGAGACTCCAAGGTAAGTGCTCATTGAATGAATAAATATTCATTGATTAAAGGTGTTCTTAAAAATTGGATGATTTAATTTCCTTTGCCATACTCGAGAAGTTAATCTTTTTATAAATGTCATGAAAGAGTGAAATAAATCCAAAGTTTAAGGAATGGAATTGAAATCCATCTCAGAAATTGATGTGTAGATATGATTCGAGCATGGTTGTGGCATACCGTTTTTGATGTCATGATAACTGTGATCTACATGAAGGAGCAAGAGGTAAAGGAGCATCTATGATTTATATGAGTTAAAGATCATGATTATTCATTGCTTGTACTGCATGTGAAAGTGTTCACATTGTTCTATCCCGAAGATAGTGCATTTGTATTTGTTGCTGCCGGAGAAATATGTTGGTGACACCATGTTAAAATAAAGTTTTAGCAATTTCCTATGAGAGAATTGTTTTTGGGCACTGAAGAGAGACGGTGTTGCATGAGAACCGTCCCTGCAAAGAAGAAAATGCATGGAGTGCAGGAAGACTATTTGTGCTAATATGATGAGCGTGTTGAAGAGGTTGTGGTATGAAGGGCATGCGAATATTCACAATGATAAGAACGATACAGAAGAATGAATTCTGGAGAATCGAAATTGAAAGAAAAAGGTTTATTGAAGGGAGCATAAGGTATGATAATTCATTTCAAAAAGTTATTTTGAATGTTGAAAATTAAATAGTTTATCTATTTTCACCATAAAATAAATCTTGGGAAAAATGGATTGCATTTCTATTTAAAGGCTTAAAAGAAAGTGATAATGGGAGATGATATAATAAGTGATTTATGATATTATCATAAGAATGGAAGAGAATTGGTAGAGTGAATATTTTACATCATGAGAATGCATTAAGGGTGGATGTTTATTGGTATATTGTATAGCTTGAATTAGAGTCAAAATATCCACTATTTTAATTATTGGGTCAAGCTTTGAAGTTACATAAGATGTTAAGGTCAATAAAGAAATTGGATAGCTTGGGTCATGTTAAACCATTGAGTTATTGTACAAGTGAGTGCATTTTTTTAATCCGAGATGAAGATTTGATGTCAAATATGGAGTCAAAGAGTCGTAAGTCAAGTCAAAGGTTTGAATGTAATTGGGTGCATGATCGACGGAGCCCGACACCCAAAGAGTTGGTCATTGTAATGCAAGAATTACTGCAGTTGTTGTTTGCAGCAAAGAGGAGCAAGAGAGTTGCCCATAAATGATTCCAAGACAGAGAACAAAAGATAATGAGCGCAGGAAGAGAGCTTGCATTGTTAGATAGCAAGTATGAAGGCTTGTTGAAAAGGGGATTGAATGAAATCCACAAGTGAACATATGAAGTTCATAAAGGAGGAGAAGATGATTGTTTATAGTCATTTCAGAGGTTCTGAGAAAGACCTCAACCGAAGAAAGAAGAAGGAAGATGCCAAGGCAAGTGGTGTATGGAAGCAGTTGATTGATGAAGAGTATGAGAGGGAGAAAGTTGCGATAGCAGTTCACCTTGAGTTATTGATGGAATTTTTGCAGAGAAATATGAAAGACCAGAGACATGGTTGGACCATGAGGAAGAAAGTGAAGCGGTAGAGGCTACATGCAAATAGGGAACAAAAGGTAAACATACAGTTGATAGAAGAGCTGAGGAAGCTCGAGCAGATGATGTGTGTGAAATTGAGACGTGAAGAACTCAGAGAGGCTAAGTTGAAAATGGAAGTTTCAATTTGTGGCTCAGAACAGGGTGAAATTCTAGATGAAGAGAACAATGAGAAAGATCTCATGAACTATTGGAATAGTTCAGAAAAATTTGAAGATATCTTGACAAGGGAAGCATATGAGGATATGAAGCCTTGCATTTTTAAATCTCATAGATTGTGTATGTTTGCAGGATGTGCAGAAGATGATGGAAAATTTGGTGAAACTATCATAGAGATGAATGAAACTCTTAAGGTGAATTATGATGGAGAATGCCTTTCAGAGGAGGAAGGTACTGATTTCTTGTAGCAGAAAGAATTCATAGATGAATTTTTGTTTGGTGTAAGACATCCAGTTGAAGCTATTATGGAGTAGAAGCATAATGAAAATGCCGAAGTGATATTCCAAGGAGGTAAACAAATGAATTTGTTTAATGAAATTGATGACATAATTTTGCAATGTGATGATACAGAAAATAGGATAACTCATGAGGATTTTTAGAAGAAGAATGAAACTGGGAATGAAGGTTGTGATGACATGCTGGAAAGATTTCACATGGAAATAGATTTCTTGGAATGATGGCTTAAGGAACCTGAAGGGGAGGTGAAACTTTCAGAACCAGATACATAAGAGATTGCAGTTACCGTGCATGATAAGGATGAAATGTTTCTAACGTTTATAGAGTTAAGTGAATGTTTTAAATCTTCAGATAATAATGTGGTTGTAGGTATAGAAGGAAACATTAATAAATATGATGTTGAAATAAGATAAATTGAACAGAAAGTATTTGGATACGAGATGAAAGATCAGGAGTAGCAAGAAAGTTATGTCCTTAGAGACATAAAGGAAAAATCAATATTAGACCAGTAGGATAAAGATGAAAGCAGCCATCAATTCAAAACAGGATCTGCTAAAATCCAGAAATTATATGATGGGAGATTGGTGCTTGAAGCATCAAAAGAGGCCGAAAGGTCTTATATTTTTAAAACTAATAGTTTGTTGATGAATGTAGGTACAACACCAGATGAGAAATTTATTACTATAGGAGTAGTCAATGACTATATTTGTGATCAAGGAGAAATTCTTGATTATTCTTCATTTCAGGAAGTTGAGTGTTCAGTGCAATTGGAGACGAAAGCATCAGACAAAGAGGAATTACTCCGAGGAATTGGTGAAAGAAATTGTTGGAAAGGCCGATGGAATGCGGTTGATAGAATGAGTGATGCTGATGTATAGCCAGTTCGAGATTCTTTCAGAGTTTGAAAACCAAAATAATGGGTATCAGTGATTCTACATGAGTATGTAATTTTCGAAATAAAGATGATGTGGTATGGAAAAGCGAGAGTTACATTCAATATTATTCTGAAAATACTATTTTGGAAATTCTGTGCAAATTTACAAAATGGAGTTGATACTTTAAAAGACTAGCAGCAAAAAAGAGTTTGGAATCCTGAAGGGAGCAAGTCATTGAGACTTGTGGCTGTCGCATTATTACAGAAAAGTGACAAACCTCATAGAAAAGAGTTTATGGAAACTTCTCTACATGGGGAGTCTGATGCAGGAGCATCGAGCTTAATTTTCATTATTTATTTTTGTGATTTAGGGGGTGATGTTTTTTTTAATTATTTTATAAATTATGAACATTTTAAAAAATAAATTGAGAGAAAAATATGAGTGTGATATTTATTGTAAATATTATCTTAATTAATTGAGAATATGAGTGGAGTTGAGTGGATAGATATTTTAGGGATTATAAATTCCTTAAATGGAACTTAGTTGAGTAAAAAAAGGGATAAATCTATTTTAGAATTTGGTTGAGATATTTGGGGAGGAAAACATGGATTGGAATTAATCCACAATTATGTATAAATGTGAAGCTTTGTGTGAGGATAGAAACACAGAGAGAGGAATACAAAGAGAGATAGAGAGAAATGGTGTGAGAGTTTATGTAAAGGGCCAAGAGCCGAGAGGCCAACAAATGTAATATTCGGCCAAAATGGTTTCAGTCTGTAATTTTATTATTGTTATTATATGCCAGTATCTTGTTTATGTTCGATTCTCTCTCCTTTATATATATTTTTAGTTGAGTTGAATGTGGGTTTAATGAATATTTTGATGAGCATTTTCATGATAAGGAAATACACACCCTATTATGTGCGAGTATTCTGAGTTATGCAGAATCTATGCATCAAATTCTCATCCCCTATTACTCCCCCCTCCCACTCTCATTATTTTATGTTGCGAGATGAATCTTACTCATACAACCTTCGGCCTCATTCCAATGGTCATTTTCATATTTAACCCTTTGATCTTGGGTTAGGACAATTTCAACTCTCTTGTCTAGATACTAGGGTTTGGGGTAGAAATTCAAATATTTCTAAATAAAAAGCGTGCCAAAATGGATTTGGCCATTGGAAGACAAGATTCGATTTTTGGGGTACTTAGAGCGATTGTAACCCCTTCCCTGACGCCCTTATGAAAATCCTATCTTCCAATTGTAGGGGTTTTGCGAGTCTTCCCAAAAGACTTTATTTAAAACATCACATAGATTTTTAGTCCCATGGAATTATCTTTCTACAAGAGACCTTGGGGCATGGCTCCTCTATTGTACAGTGTCTCAAATAATTCTTGAGCGGATGGAATTTTCAATGCATTGATGCGGAGGGTCATTTTGGGGGTTTGGTGCTGGGTCGGTTAAGACATAGTTCAAATTTATTAATGCTTGGAGTTTGGTGTTGGGTCTTGGTGTCAAATTATTCTCAGAAGAATTGTTCTGCTCCTCTTTGCTCAATGTTTATGGTCCCACTCAAAATCACAAACCTTTTTGGGAATATTTTTTTATGTTAATCGTTTATTAATCAACCATTTCTCATTATAAGAGGAAATTTCAATGTTTCTTTGGGTGCCTTTGAATCCTGGGGCGATCGGGAAAATGTCGGTCCTCTTGTAGAATTATTCCATGATTTCCTAGTCTCTTGGTCCCTTATTAATGTGGAGCCAATTAAATTTTGTCCTACATGGCCCAATAGAATTTCGATACCAGATCATATTGCTAATATATTGGACCTCTTTCTCATTGTTGAAGTCATCATTGATCAATTTTTCTTTATCAAACAATGGATCGACTCAGGTGGGAAATATGATCACTCCCCTATTTTTCTTGAAATTAGAGGATCCACTTAGAATTTGGCTTCCTTTTTTAAAATGAATTTTTCTTAGTTGAAGGATGAATCCTTTGTTGCTATGGTTAGAGAGTAATGGGTTCATTTCTTGCCTCTTTCTCGTATATCGGATAGTAAACAATTTGTAGGGAATCTTAAAAAAATTAAGAAAAAAGTTGAGGAGTGGGATTTAGCAAAGAAAGAGGCTAATGCTATGGAGATTAGGATGATAGAACATATCTTAAATGAAATTGATTTGAAGAGAACGAGGGTTATGAATCCACAGAGTCTGTAGATCATCTTTCAAATGGAAAAAATAAGGAATGTTGTATTGGAATCTCGTGAGGTAGAATGGAAAATGAAGGGTATAATTGTTTGGTTGGAATGTGGTGATAACAACACCAAATTATTCCAATAATTTTCCAAAGTATAGAAGATGGAAAACATGATTTGGTCATTAAAGTATTTATTAGGTAGAGAAGACTCCTCAATTTCGGAATTGGAATCCTCGGGTCTTAGTCATTTTGAAGATCTGTTCAGATCACATGAAGGGCTACTATTTCTGAATTTATTAAAAAAAAACTTCCTTTTCCTCGCTTCCTTAATGAGGTGGAAAATATTGAGCTCATGTCTAAAGTAATAAAGGATGAACATAATATTGTTCTCCAAAACTTCCAAAAAGAAAAGAGCCCTTGTCCGGATGGTTTGGGTATTGAATTTTTCTTGGGTCATTATGAGATTTTGGGAAGTGAATTATTAGTTGTGGTTGAAGAATATTGTAGGAATCATCATATTCTCCCTGCATTAAATTCCACCTTAATTTCCTTGATTCCCAAGGTGGAGTCACCTTCCTCCTTTGATGATTTCAATCCCAATTCTCTTTGTAATGTTGTTTACAAAGTCATTATGAAGGTGGTTTCCCTTCATCTCAAACCTATTCTCTCGAATTCCATTGCCTAGGAACAATTTGGTTTCCTTGAAGGAAGGGAGATTTATGAAGTGATTGAGGTGGCTTAGGAAAACCTTCATAGACTAAAGTCAATGAACCTTTAAGGGGATATTTTTAAACTCAATTTTCCGAAGGTCTATGATCGGGTTAGTTGGATCTATCTTCGATTATTATTGATTCATGTGGGATTTAGTCTTGATTTCATTACATGGGTTATGAGATACATACAAAATATTTCTTTTTTTATGCTCATCAAGGGTTCTACCTCTCCCTTATTTCATGCTCAGAGGGATGTTCATCATGGATTCCCCCTCTCACCATTATTATTTATTCTAGTTGCACAGGGCCTCAATAAACTCTTGGGAGAGGTGAAAAATAATGGGGAATTTTGGGGGTGCTTGGTTACTCAGGCCCTGGCCATATCCCACCTTATTTTTGTGGATGATATTCTAATTTTTTGTAATGGAGACCTCCAAGATGTTTTGGTCCTAAAAAATATTCTTACATTATTTGGGAAGGCCACCTGTATGTTTATCAATTTAAAAAAATCCTCTCTTCTAGTTGAAAATATGGAAGAGGCTACAATTCAACAAATTATTGATCTTCCTCCATTGGAATTCTCTTCATTATATGATGGTCTCAAATACTTGGGGTTTCACCTAAAACCAAAAAATCATAGAATGGTGGATTGGCGATGGTTGATTTCAAACCTTGAGAAACATATAATTTAAAATATGATGCCATTGATGGTTTTCTAATATTAGTGATTTAGTCCTTATCAATTATTTTCAATTCTTGTCAATTAGTCATCACTTGCTTAGATTCCTAAAGGTGTTTTGGAGTGCATCAAGTGGGTTTTTTTTTAAATTTTTATAGTTTGGTTCTGTTATCTCTCCAAAATTTCCCAAGGTTGTTATGTGTGTTAAAAGAAATATTAGAGGTAACTATAAACCACTTTTGGAGATTAGGATCTAGCCTTCCTAATTCTCAGAGAGGGCTCTCTCTTAATGATTTAACTTTGTTGTTTTAACTGATTTTAGGCTAGTTATGTAATATTGATTTGGTTTGATATTGATTTGTTGGTGGAATTACTGATTTAGATGGATAGGTGCTTTTCTATTTTCCATTGGGATATGGAGTCAATATATCAAGAAAACATAATAGAATCAAGTTCTAAAGGAAGTGTTACAAGGCATGGTAGTCGAGAAAAATCATATCTTAAAGGTTGAATGGTGAAGTGGTTTTCAATCGGGATCAAGGAGCAGTTAAGGATTCCTTAAAATAGATAATGAGAGAAGGTGAAGGAGGTCAATTGGGATTAGAGAGAAACTAAGGATTCTCAAAACCAAATATTAGAGGAAAACATTAAAATGTATAATAGTTCAAGTGAGAGTGTAATTAAACAAATTCTGCAGTAAAATTCCAATTATAAGATTCAAATTTAGAAAACATGCAAGTTTATGGAATACTTAAGAAAATAACATGAACAATTGAAATATACTTCACTGAAGTAGCTCAACACATGAATCCTGTAAAGAAATGTCTTTATTACTTGTCCTATCTGTCAACTTGTAAATGGTACAATAAACCCTCAAGTATTAGATCAATTCAACTGTAGAAATATTCGAGAATCCACACTCAATACTTCGAATTGATGAAGTATTTATACAACTTATTACAAAATATCCTATCAACTGATTTAGGATTTATTCAAGGAAAACAAAATATCTTCATGCAATAAGATAGAGACACCTATTTAACTAAATGCAAGCTATCCCTGTTTATTTGATTTTTTGTTTGTTTCTCTTATGTTTCCTTATCTCTCACACTGGCTATATATTTTATGCTGGATGTCTTTCATCTATCTTTAGATCTAACCTGTGAATTTTCTTTGAATTGTCTTCATCTTTCTATATCTGTTTGCTCTTTAACTCTGTGAATTTTCTTTTACCTGATTGTTGTGTTTGCTCTTTTACCTTGTCTCTCTTTTACCTATTTTTACTTTTACCTGTCATAGTAAATCACACCATGTTTCCCAGGCTTCTTCATCTAGAAGTTTGATTGTTACCATCCTCATGTAAATTTCATCTTCCTCAGTATACTTGGTAAATGTAGGTTTGTTTACAAAAAGACGATTTACCTCATGTTGGAGGTAAAAGAGATTTTCAAAGATTTGAAAGAGTACTTTGCCTATAGGAATCTCTTTCAATGAGGAATTGTTGGAATTTTCTTTAGCTACTTCCTGGATATTTTTATCATAATCTTCATGCCTCATTCGTTTATCATTGATTACTAATGGATTAGGAATACCTTTTTGTCTCAAAACATCAAACTTGTTCATGAATCTATTTACTGCAAGCTCCATAGTTTGACACTTATCCTCAAGTTGTGTCATCATATTTCTCTTGGAAATCACTTTCTTTACCTCTAAGATAGTTTCTGTTCTATCACTTATCCCAAGTTCTTCTAATTCTTGCTTGTTTTTAGAATTTAGGAACTTTATAATCTCAGTGGCTTCCTCTAGTTTCTTCCCAAGATCTTCTTTGAATTTTTGAATTGCAATACCTGCTTCCTTTGTTGATTCTTTCTTCTCAAATATAACTTGGATAGATGGCGAAATATCATTAACAGAGTTAATGATATTGGCCCATAGTTGTTTCTTTTCTTGGTCTAAAGGCTCTGCTAATGTCAATTCCTTTTCTAATTTTTGGATCCTCTCATTCAATTTGTTATATTTATATGCTTCAGCTTTATGCATTATTTGAGCTAATTTATTTTCATCTACTAGATTTTTCACTTGTGCTTTGAGCTTATTGATATTAGTAGTTTGAATTGACATATCTTGCATTTCCTTGATCAATTTGCTAGCCTCATCAGTGGGATGGGTTGTTTGTACTGCTGATGCTGTTGCTGGTGTAGTAGCTAGAACTTCTGTTGACACTGGAACTGCTGTAGTAGCTGGGACTGTTGTAGATAATGGAGCTGCTATTGAAGCTATAGGAAGGGCAATAACAAGAACTTATTCCATGATGGCTTGCTTTTCCTGCAGTAATTTATCCATTTAAGTTGAGCTGTTAGCTGAATGATGAGATTCATCATTTCATCCTTCTGATTTTCATTTTCCAAAACTTCTTTACTTTGTGGATGCTCTGTTATTCGTAATTTAAGCTATTTCTTCAATGAAACTATGCCTGCATTCTTCTTCTTGATAAGCTCTTCTACTTCTTTGATGTCTTTTGGACTATATCCAATCTCCATGACCAAATATTCAAGTGACTTTATTCTATTATCCTTTTCTTGTGAAGAAGCTTTCTCTAGTTTTAACTGTGTCCTGATATTTTCTAGAGAGTTCTGTAGTTTTTGTACACTTAAAGCCTTGTGTGTCATAGTGGAATAGATCATTTATCCAGATTTTTTATGAAACTCAATCTGATCTATTGGATGTACATCTTTAGCAAGAAATTCAAAGGTTGTTTTCTTGTAATTTGCTGATGATATTGGAGCCTCCACTGTTGGCTGAAAAAAAGTCATTTGCATCTTTCTAGTTTTGTAATCAAAAGCTGAAAGTAATCTGTTTTGGCCAATAGGATTTTGTTTCCAATACTAGGTATAAGTTACAGCTTTCAATGCTGCATTCTTGATTTTGATTTCTTTGTAATTTTCCATTATGTCTTTCTCTTTATCCATTAGTTTTCTTGATGATGAAACCTCTGCACTATGTTTTTTTTGAATAATTTGTGCACTGGAGGTTGATGGAAGCTGTGTTTCTTCTGAAACTATTGGAGGTGCATCATCTCTGACCACTATATCTGTATCAATGACTTCAACTGTATCAACTATTTCTTCTTGTTCAATCACTGGATTCAGTTTTTCCTTCTTCCTATACATAAGCTTGAATTTGGTGTCAGAAGTAGTTTCTGTAGAATATGAGCCTTCCTCTCTTGTTCTCTTTGAATTTCTGTCCTATGGGGCTGGAGTAAGCAGGATGGAAATAGTATCAACCTGCTTTTACATCTCTTGTAAATTATTTTCCAACCACTCTGATGATCCGGATTTATGTAGGAATGCAACAAAATACAGATAACCATAAACATAGAGATGCAGCGGAAATAAGACTTCATTGCATTAATATAAAATAACAAAAATATGCTTACAAACATAATGGAAATAAAATAGCTAGGGTGTTGGTAGCGAATCTCTAAGAAGAGATGTGGCGGCTATAGACCTCTGAACTGTGTTACAATGAGGCTCGAGGGCCTATTTATTATTGAGAAACAATGGATAACTCTAAAAATCCAAAAACCTAACCCTAAGAGATGAAGCGCCAAAACTATGGGCCCCGTTTAGGTAAATTGGTGTTTCAACTTCCCCGGGACGTAACTTCGACATACAATCTCCATTTGATGCGTATGATACATATTTAGAAATATCTATCTAAGGACTACACCTATTGCTGCAAATATTGATTCAATAATGAGATCATATTCATAGGACAAACGATGCCCAAAAAAACATCGTTTGGGGCCTCAAAACGGCTCTGAAAGTTCAAGACCTAAAAAACTGCTAAAAAAGTTGTGCTACAACTTAAAAACTGAAAGAACTAATGGTGGGGGTTCAAATAGAATAGGTGGGTGGCCACCAATATCCACCTGGATCATTAAGGCCCCAAAACGGCTCTGGGAGTGGAGGACCCGAAAACCTGCTAAAAATAGTAAGTTGTTCTGAATGTGAAAAGCTGCAAGAATTGATGGTGCTGGTCCAAATGGAATAGGTGGGTGGCCACCGATATCCACCTGGATCATTCCTCCCTCGTTAGGAATCAATGGTCCCCATTGTGTTGAAATCCTCCATGAGATGAGGAAAATTCTGTTGAACTGGGTATTAAATTTGTTGAAGATGTCATGGACCTGCGGGTGGACATGCTGGATGCATGTAGTAAATTTGGTTTCTTTATAAGACTCAAAAAATACATGTGTGGATTCTGTATGTGTAGTTGCAGGATGTATGGAAACATTAGGTGGTGGTGTTTTGGGAGTCAGATCAATGGAGTGCTTGTCCTGAAAGCGTAGAGAAACCTCTGCGAGTGAGGAGAAAATGTCCTCATATTCCTCCATGAATTTGTCCATCTGCTATAGTCGTGTAAGGGAGCCCTGTTTCGAGGTTGTGGCCATAATATTCTTCTTTCCCTATGAGCGAGTTGTAAGGAAAATAAATTTTCTGGTTTGGGAAACAATCTTACTGCGTTGTTTTGCAGTAGTCAAAGAGATGACAGGAGGCGGTACTACCTCCAGTATCCTGTACAATTTATTTCCCAAAGTAATAACAACAGCACGAGGCTTAAACTCATACACAGCATGTCACCTCCACAAGTATGGTTGGCCCAATAATACATCAGCTACATCAAGAGGAGCAACATCACACAATACCTCATCCTTGAATGGCTTGATACTGTACGGAAGGCGGCACTATTGGCAGAAGTGGAGATCTCTCCCTGGGTGGAGCCACCCGATGGTATACGGTTGCGGGTGTGTTATGGTCGGTAGGCTGAGCCGCTTCACGACCTCTACTGAAATGAGATTCTTTTGGCTTTCGCTATCGACAAGAAATTGCAGCGGAGAACCCTTCACCCACATCTGTGAATGGAAGAGGCGCTCCCCCTCCTTTGGATCCTTTGAATTATCCCTCTGGATCTTGGTGGTGGAAAAAATGGCACTGGGATCCGCATCAATGATCTGCTTCCCTTTTTCATTTCCTTTGTCTGGTTTTGACTGAGGATCAGAAAATGCATTTGATTCGAGTGCATTTAGTTCAACCACCAATGACTGTTTGGCCCGACACTCGTTTTTGCTGTGAGTGGGGTTGTTATGAAATTCACACCACTTCCCTGTGTCCTTTTTATTTGTGGTGTTGTTCTGAGTCGCATCACTTTGGCCTTGCCCCTTGTTCTTCGGTTCGGGGGCACCTTTTGGATTCACAGATCCAAAGTCTCACTTATTGTGCTTAAATTTCTGCTTGATCTTGGCGGCATAGCGATATGTCGTGCTAACGATGTAATGTCAATGAACTCCATTTCCTCCTGAATGTGTTTGTGCAGACAGCCGCGGTACTTGAGCACCAAATTTCTCTCTGAATATTTAATACCCAACTTTGTGTGTAGGGTATGGAACTGATTCGTCAGTTCGTGCACATCTTGATCCCTTTGTTGCCGCAGTGTGGTCCATTGGATGTATTTGTCCTCATAGCTCCCCACGGGGAAATATTGTTCCTCGATGCTGTCTCGGAACAAATTCCAAGTGGGTGTGGCTAAGAACAGAGAGGGTTCCCCTTCGTCCTCTTGCTCACAGTAGGTTTCCCACCAGTCTTCGACATGGGGGGCGACTTTAAGGAGTGCAAAAATATTCTTTTCTTGGTCGGAGAAATCATGGAACGAGAAATACCCTTCCAGAAAATTTAACCATCTATCTACGATGTATGCATCTATTTTGCCTTCAAATATAGGAATGTCAAAGTTTACGTGTACCTTTAAGGGAGTGGCGCCTCCAGAGTGGCTGTTGGATGTAGATGCGCCATAGGTGGGCAGTTGTTGAAGGATCTGAGAAAAGTTATCCATCATTGCGTTCCTTTGTTTCTCAAGGGCCTCCTCGAGCAATATTTTGATAGGATCTCCTGCTCCCTCGTCTTTCTTTTCTTCCTCCATGGGAGGTCGTTGGGGTTTGTGAGGCTGATCTTGCAAGGGTTCAACCAGATTGAGCCCTAACTCCTTATACCCTGACCGCGTTGGGGACATGCAAAGAAAAACAAAAAAAGATAAGACCGCTCTGATACCACTGATTCGGATTTATTTAGGAACACAATAGAATACAGAAATAACCATAAACAGAGAGATGCAGCGGAAATAAGGCTTCATTTCATTAATATCAAATGACAGAAATATGCTTACAAACATAATGGAAATAAAATAGCTAGGGTGTTGGTAGCGAATCTTTGAGAAGAGATGTGGCGGCTACAAACCTCTGAACTATGTTACAATGAGGCTTGAGGGCCTATTTATTATTGAGAAACAATGGAGAACTCTAAAAATCCAAAAACCTAACCCTAGGATATGAAGCGCCAAAACTATAGGCCCCGTTTGGGTAAATTAGTGTTTCAACTTCTCGGGGACGTAACTTCGGCATACGATCTCCATTTGATGCGTATGATACATCGTTAGAAATATCTATCTGAGGACTACAAATGTTGCCAAAAATATTGATTCCAAAATGGAATCATATTTTCCAGAAAAATGATGACCAAAAAACGTCGTTTAGGGCCTCAAAATGGCTCTAGAAGTTTAGGACCCGAAAAACTGCTAAAAATAGTAAGCTGTGCTGCAACTTAAAAACTAAAAGAACTGATGGTGGGGGTTCAAATGGAATATATGGGTGGCCACCAATATCCACCTGGATCATTAAGGCCCCAAAACGGCTCCGGGAGTGGAGGACCCGAAAACCTGCTAAAAATAGTAAGTTGTGTTGAATGTGAAAAGCTGCAAGAATTGATGGTGCTAGTCCAAATGTAATAGTGTAATTTTCCTAATTAGCCCAAGCTAATAGGAATATTCCTTTTTGTTTACATTTTCTTGTTCAAGAATAAAATTTTAGAGGACAAATTAAACTCCTAAAACAGTAAAATAAATCAATGCCCATATGAACAAGGCTAAATTTGGGTTGCTTTAATGAAACTCCTTCATGTGTGAAAGGGGATTGTGACAGTTGAGTGGGTCAACAGGACCAAATCTACATTGATGTCCAAATGCAATGTACCAAGATAAATAGCGCATATCTAGTTGGAGGTTCCAAATGTGAAAGGAGCTAAACCTTTGAGATGGTTTAGGGTTTTGCAGGGCTTTCATCCTATAAATGAAAGAGGAGAGCAGCATGAGAAAGGTTGTTGAACATATTATCTTGGAAGGATTTTTCTATTTAGACACTTCTCATTCTTTGGTTATTTAGCTGAGAATATTTTTGTTTAGCACTTGGGTGTTCCTGGTCGGGAATCCCACCTCTTTCCTTGAGAGGCCTCTTGGGAGAGTCTTGCATTTCTTGGCCCACTATCAGGAATTTGGCCAAGCTTCTCCTTCCGACTAAAACTCAGATCCTATTGAGGGTTTGGTTGTCCTTGTGAGCAGCAGCAAGTGGAAACACTAGGTCTGCTTAGATCTAGATTGTACTAGTGCCTCTTCTCAGTGAGTGTGTCTTTTAAACTCCTGGAAGAGTGCATTAGATGTTGAGCTTTAGATCTACAACTTGGCATCAGGAAAAAGTCTAAATCAATCCTATAGCGTAGTTTATCTCTCTATACTGCGTTATTCTTCAAGTGAAGAGTTGCAGGGTGTTTGGCAACTGTTTGAAGGAGAGATCTCCGGTGTAAAGGAGTCTTCCTTGCACCGTGGTGATCCATGGATTGGCCAACCAATCCATGTATGTTTTAGATAGGATTCATTCATTTCTGTATATAATTCATAATTTTTGAAGCATTCTGCAGATCTGCTGCAGTAGATCTCAGATATACTCTTTGTGCTTCATGTTTTGCTGAAAACCCCAAGGGGGATGTAAAATAGAGACAGTCTAGTGTACAGATCTAATATAGATCTAATATTTTGTACACAGATCTGTCCTAGATCTGACTTGTAACCTATAGCTTCTATTTTTCCAAAATAAAACGTTGTCTAGTTTTTTCATTCATTTCCTATGGTTGTAGTACCTCATTCTTAAGCATTTCTTCATATATTCTCTTCATGTAAAAGAAGCTTTTTATCTATTTTCCTTCCATAATATGATGTAATAAACTTAGATCTGATATTCATGCCATATTGTACCTAAACCCTTCTAAACATCACACTGTATATGCTTCAGTCACTTTCTGTTGAGTTAAGTCTTGGGGATTGGGCCTTTTTGAGCTATATCGGGACCGGGAGACCTGTTTAACTTAGCTAGAATCATTTGTTTTTGCTGAAATTTGGTATGTGAGTCCCACATTACCTAAGCTAAAGGATCCCACCGTAATTTCCCCTTATTTTTATGCAAATATCAGTAAATGACGTTTTTAGGGCTAAAATAGCTGCTTTTCCCCATCTTTTGGATCATGAATCAGAATATAAGTTGCTGCTATAGTTTTGATTGAAGGCTATGTGTTTTTAACACATCATATGAGCTTATTTAATGCTGCATATCCATTATTGTGTTTATATATTGCTGCAGCCCCTCATTGGGCATCTATCAAGCCATACTAGGTGTGGGAGGCCTGTTTGCCTCACCTAGTCTGACTGGTTTCTGATCTCCTCTTGGATTTGGGTCTTAGCTTACCAAATATAAGGAATCCAAGGGCTGATATTGGTTTTTGAAGCACACATCCCTGAAAAATGCATTTTTCAGGCCTGTCTTTCTAAGTAGTCCCTTTTGGGGATATTACAGTGGTATCGAAGCATCTTTCTTGGCTCAGCCTGTGAGTCTCAAGACAGAGATCAGAATGATGAAGAGGATGAGATTTCTCTCATCAGTTTTCAGATCTAGGAAGGACCTCCCCAAGGAGGTTAAGTAGATGAAAGAAGGAGAAGATGAAGGACCATGCACTTCCTACTCTCACAGAGAAGAAAACATGAAGCATGAAGAGCACTTGGAATCTAAAATTATAATTGAATACCTTGTTGAGTACAAGATTCAACCTAGATCCTTCAAGGAGACTCTATCCTTCCCATAGTTCATTCAACTAGAGGAAGAAAGGAGACCTTGCAACACAAGAAGGATGAAGGGAAATAGGTTTCTATTGTCTAATTTTGATGGATCATCTTTAGCAAGGACGTGGACAAGAAGACTCAGTGCATTTTTCCTACTACATCTGGTGGTAGAGAGGGAAGCAGTGGAGATTACAGCACTGCACATGAAGGGTGAAGCAAGCAGTTGGTGGTTCAACCATGTGAGACATGCAAAAGCATCTTCTTTTGCAGATTTCACTCAAGAGGTGATCAAGAGATTTGAGGGAGAGAAGTCCTCACTATCTCTTGAGGAGATCTATACCAACACTATGAAAGCCTTGGAGGGACATCCTTCAACACCTGCAGTTGAGGGAGTCAACATTGTAGAAGAAGGAACTCTTGCAACCATACAAGATGTTCCCAAAGCCTATCAAGGTATGATTTAGTTTCCACCTTCTATTATTGCAGCAAACCTTTTTTAGGGTTGTGGAAACTTGCAGATGCATGACCTAGAATCATCACTTACTGCTAATTTAGAGCAGCAGAGTTGCATTGCGCTGTCCAAGAGTAGCAGTAAAGAAAAGAGGACCCATTCCTCATGGGAACAATCAGATGTCATCTTCATTCAGGAAGCAATGGAGACAAGGGGTAGACATCTTGAGATGAGAAACATTTTCTCCTCCCTAGATGACACTTTCTCGATGAGCATGCCACAACTCAGAGAGAGACTTCTACTTGTAGCAGATCCAAGATCCCACTGGTTTTTGAAGACCATGCATGAGGAGGAGGTCTCATCAATAGATCCCATGAAAGTGCACTTCAACATTTCATGAAGTTCAGAGTTCTTCAACAGTTTTAGGAGGTTCTTCCCTTCTCACACTTGAATCTTTATAGATTCAAGGAGGAGCAGATAGATGGTGGAGGAAATATTAGGATGGATAACATCTCTCATGATTGTGTTGGATATTCCTTGAGCCCTACACATCATGATGGGAGGTTTTTGCCTACCACCTATTTGGGTCCTTATGGGATCAAATTGATCCTTGAGAAGATTGCATTTCAAAATCCCATGAAGTGTAGAAATCTGATTTGGGATGATGGCAACCCTCTTGGGAGGATTACCAAGATGGAGGAGATGTGGTAGGATGCTGGCATCATTGAGCATCAAAGATTATGGATGCATGGTGTTGATGTGACATTCATATCATTCATTATGCCTTCATCACATGACTTGTATGATGAGAGCATGACGAGGCAACAAACACTTGTGTTGCTGGGATTGTACTTGAGAGAGCAAGGGTAGATTTTCTCTCACATGTTGGATGATGTTGCAGGAATAGGAGATGGCACTATCATTGTGAAAATGGGCTACTCCTTGGCCTTTGATGATCAGGAAGTACTTCCATTTTGGGAGGAATTTCCAAATTGCAACAACATTGTTGGAGGAGTCTTTGACAAGGATCAAGTCAAAGAAATGAGCTATGTGGAGTTGGGGCAGCCAAGGGACTCTATGAAAAATTCACTTCAGCCATATCTTCCTTCTTTTGAAAGAGGAGAAATGTCCATGCACAAATCCATGTGTATGAGTAATTTTGATGGTAAAGAATCTGTTCATGTAAAGCAAGTTTATTTTTCTATTTGTACATGTTCTTTTACCATTTGTATGTAGGCCATGACTCCTAAAAGGAGCAATGTATCATGTAAATGTCATGGAAATTGTTGGGCCACTAAGAGTGTTGAATTTGGCCACTCCCTTGATGTGTAAAGGGAGATTTATTTTCATGGTGGGTGCTTCCCAAAGGCACCAAATACATCTCACATTTTCTGCACCAAATACATCTCACTTGGGCAGAAAGTAAGTGGTGGGAGAACCACTTAGCACATATTGGTTTGATGCAGGCAGGGGATGCTCTGCGCTGGTTCCACATGTGGGATTATGATCCACCTCCATGTACACATATTTTTGTTTACTTGTACATTGTCTTGATCCCCTATATTGATGATGTGCTTGTACTTTTCATGGGGATGAATGGAGGAAGGAGGGGAGGCATGCATGTGCCCTATGGGATGACTACACTTCATGTTTTGTATTTTAGGAAGGGCATTGGGACAACCATGGTTGTTTCATGTGATTCATTGTTTCCTTATGGGAGGAGCTGGTTGCATCTAATGAGGACATTGTTGGGACAAATCATGAATGGATGGTTTGGTGATCACTTAGCTTATGAGAGAAGCTTATCCTTTGCTTGTGACACCAATGGAGGAGGAGATGAGTTGCAGCACTCACCTTATCAGTTGCTTGAGGACAAGAAACATTTTGAAGGGGAGGACTGTAATGTTCCTAATTAGCCCAAGCTAATAGGAATATTCATTTTTGTTTTCATTTTATTGTTCAAGAATAAAATTGTAAAGGAGGACAAATTAAACTCCTAAAACAGTAAAATAAATCAATGCCCACATGAACAAGGCTAAATCTAGGCTGCTTTAATGAAACTCCTTCATGTGTGAAAGGGGATTGTGACAATTGACTGGGTCAATAGGACCAAATCTACAGCGTTGTCCAGATGCAATGTACCAAGATAAATAGCGCAGATCTAGTTGGAGGTTCCAAATGTGAAAGGAACTAAACCTTTGAGATGGTTTAGGGTTTTGCAAGGATTTCATCCTATAAGTGAAAGAGGAGAGTAGCATGAGAAATGTTGTTGAACATATTATCTTGGAAGGATTTTTCTGTTCAGACACTTCTCATTCTCTGGCTGTTTAGCACTTGGGTGTTCCTGGTTGGGAATCCCACCTCTTTCCTTGAGAGGCCTCTCAGGAGAGTCTTGCTTTTATTGGTCCACTATCAGGAATTTGGCCAAGCTTCTCCTTCCAACTACAAATCAGATCCTATTGAGGTTTTGGTTGTTGTTGTGAGCAGTAGCAAGTGGAAACACTAGATCTGATCAGATCTAGATTGTACTAGTGCCTCTTCTCAGTGAGTGTGTCTTCTTCATGTATTCTCTTCATGTAAAAGAAGATTTTTCTCTATTTTCCTTCCATAATATGATGTAATAAAATTAGATCTGATATTCATGCCATATTGTATCTAAACCTTTTAGAAAAACACATTGTATATGCTTCAGTCACTTTCTGTTGAGTTAAGTCTTGGGGATTGGGCCTTTTTGAGCTGTATCGGGACTGGGAGACCTGTTTAACTTAGCTAGAGTCAATTTTTTTTGCTGAAATTTGGTATGTGAGTCCCACATGACCTAAGATAAAGGATAGCACTGTAATTTCCCCTTATTTTTACACAAATCACAGTAAATGACGTTTTTAGGGCTGAAATTGCTGCTTTTCCCCATCTTTTGGATCATGAATCAGAATATAAGTTGCTGCTATAGTTTTGGTTGAAGGATATTTATTTTTAACACATTATATGAGATTATTTAATGCTGAATATCCATTATTGTGTTTATATATTGCTGCAGCCCCTCATTGGGCATCTATCAATCCATACTAGGTGTGGGAGGCCTGTTTGCCTCATCTAGTCTGACTGGTTTTTGATCTTCTCTTGGATTTGGGTCTTAGATGATCAGATCTAAGGAATCCAAGGGCTGATATTCGTTGATAAAGAACACATCTCTGAAAAATGCATTTTTCAGGCCTGTCTTGCTAAGCAGTCCCTTTTGGGGATTTTACAAATAGGTGGGTTGCCACCGATATCCACCTAGATCATTTGAATGGTTGGAATAAATTTCAAACTCAAGCTTTGACTCATGAATAAAATGGGTTAATTTTAATTTGACTCTTAACTTACTTATAGCTCCCAAGGAATCATATCGCCATTTGAAACTGCTACTGAATTTGAAATCTTGTAAATACTTGTATTCTTGCTGACCAACATTCCTACTATTGCAAATAAAAGGACCAAGTTGGTTCTTCATCTTAAATTGAGTTTTCTTCTTTGGTGAAAGGAAATTAACTTCATCTGAATTCAGGATTTTTATGATGTATTCCAATGCAAATAACTTCATTGAGAGGTATTTGGGAAGTTTGTATGGAGTAATATGACTTCCATACACCCTAATTTCTGTATGATTCTGGTATAAATACCAGTCTCCTTTTTTACTTTGATCTGACAATTGTAACACCTTCTTTATCTCTTCACTAACTCTAGGTTGAATGCTACTACTTAGCATATTAACTATTGGATAAAAAAATGAATCAATGAAGTATTTATAGCTAAATTCTGTGGAATCCTTTCTCATCAAGGATGTTCAAAAGACTACAGATTGGGGGTTACCCTCTGTGTCCAGTTTTTGGAGGCTAGCTGCAAACCTTTCTGATTGGAAATATAAGAACAAATGGAATAAAACTGAGGAGTATTTAAATACTCCTTCTCTGGTAATTTGACCAGCTGATCATGGATTGCATCTGCTAGGTATTGGGAAAAATTGAAGGTTGAAGCTAGAGTTTGACCTAGGAAAAATATGGATAAAAAATCTAGGATAGATGCATCTACATGTTCATCAGTAAAATACCCTAAAATGCATGACAAAATTGTAACAATATGTTTGTTTCTCTCTGAATATATGGAAGTTGAATATGGAGGATTGATTTTAGGAGTTTATACTGATGGAGGAAGGAAATTTTGGAATATTTGGAATCTTTTGGGAAAGTCCAGCTTCAGATAGAGTTCAATAAGGGTTTCAATTGATAATGGTACTTCATCAGGTTTTGGTTGAATTTGTAACATCTGATTGATGGATTGAGCAGTAATTGTGAAAAGGATCTCTTGGTTTGGGGTAACTAAAGCTCTTTCATTAGGCAAATAGTTGATCTGGTAGAGTATAATAAGTTCATGGAATTGAAAGGTTTGTGGGAATATGTATTTAGGAAAATTTGAATCCCACAAATGGATATCATCTTCCTAGTCAATGAATTTGTCATGGCTCTAGCAATGGAGCTCTAAAAGGTTGAAATCAATGACTATATCACTGATTTTGAATTCCTTATCAGTTAGAGGGGTGTGGTCAACATCTACCACTGGTGGTTGCAGAGGATTTATGGATATAATGCTATGGGAGGCCATCAATTTATTTAATTTATCAATTATTACTTTTCTGAGTTTAAGTAATGGTCTCAGGTGTTTAGGATTACCTATAAAATGGTGAGTTCGGTCGTTCAGAAGGTTCAGGTAGTAGCAGGGTTCAATTCTAGCAGGAAAAGGCTTCTTTGGCTTTTCTTCCGCAAATAAAAGATATAGTGGGAAAATGGTTTCGGGCAGGTTTTATTATTTTTAACCAAAAGTAGTTAATTACATGGCACGAGGGTTTGATTTCAAACAACGGTGGTTTTTATCGCAAGGAGCGAAGGTAGTTTGGTGGTTTATCACATGATGAAAATTTGTTTGGTGGTTTTTAGGATGTGTGGTGCGATAAGCTGTGGGATTGCTACGTGGCAAAGGGGCGGGGGTGTGAAACCACCCATTTTGTACCCCCCATTAGTTTTAAACATCGAACAAGCGGGGGTGCGAAACGACTTATGGGTCATCTGATCAAAATGGCGGTAATCGAATGGTTGACAGGTGTTTATATTTTCAAAAGGAAATGGGGTTTGGAAAAAAGGGTTAAGTGGAGGTTTAGAATAAAAGTGGGGCTGGGGAAATGTTAAGAGGAAGTTTAAATGAAAGAGATTTTAAATTATATAGAGGGGGCCGGGAAATTTATATGTGCATGGGTTAATATAATATGGGGATATGTTTTTAAAGGGGTTAATATATACGTAAAAAATTAAAATGATAGCGGGAGGGGTTTATATGGAGTGGGGCTCGATACATATTAGTGCGTTTAAACTATGCAAAGTGGGTTTTGCATGTTTTACTTGAATAATGTGGAATTAGTAAAGGGGAAGGGGTTTTAGTGATGGAAATGGGTTTTGAACTAGGGAAAGGGGTTTTGGGAAGGGAAAAGGGGTTTTAGGAAGGGAAAAGAGTTAGAATAAGGGGAAATGACTTCCAAGAGTGGAAATAGGGATTAAGCAAGGGGAATGTGTTTAAAAGGATATTAGTGATAAAAGATAAACCAATTGATGCTTATCATGACTTGTAAAAGTCTTCTTCCTACCATTTATTTACCCTAATATTTTAACTTCCTTTATTGGGTGCATTTGAGCTTGCTGACCCTTTTATTTTCTTTTGATAAGAAAACTAACCTATTTCTAACCTTATATCCTCCAATGGCTCAGATTAAACTAATGAGATCATTTTTATTCTGTACCTAACTACTAATCTGCCAAGATTAAATGGTTTGGTCAAATATTTATTTACTAACTGTCATGACATGAAATTTAAAAGCATGAATGAGTCAAGATTAAACTGTATGATCATCATGAATTGTGGCATTTTGGACAAGCAACACACAATTTAATTTGCAAAATAAAGTAAAATAAGAGTAGTGGTGATAATATTTATGCGGGAATGCAAGAGAACACACATATAAACATAAATACAAATATGCAGCGGAAATAACACTTCATTTCATTAATATCAAGGAACTCAAATTTGCTTACAGACAAAATGGAAATAAACTAGCTAGGGTGTTGGTATCTTATCACTGAGAAGATATGTGGCAGCTACAAGCCTCTAAACTGTGTTACAATGAGGCTCAAGGGCCTATTTATTATTTAGAAACAATGGAAAATGCTAAACATCCAAAACCCTAACCCTAGGAGATGAAGCACCAAAACTATGGGCCCTGTTTGGGTAAAATGGTGTTTCAACTTCCCGGGGATGTAACTTTCGCATACAATCTCTGTTTGACGCGCACCATACCTTGTTAGAAAGATGTATCCGAGGGCTAAAACTTTTTATGTGAGCAACATTAGTACATGGACCATGTTCGATCCATGGACCCATGTTGCTCTCGGTTTTCCCAAAAAAAGTCGTTTAGGGCCTCAAAATGGCTCAAGAAGTTTAGGACCTGAAAAATTGCTAAAATTGTAAGTGGTGCCGAAACTAAAAAAATGAAAGAGACAATGGTGGGGCCCCAAGTGGAATAGGTGAGTGGCCACCAATATCCATCTAGATCATTCCTCCCCCCTTAGGAAGTAATAGTCCCCATTGCGTTGAGTTCCTCCATGAGACACTAGCACATTTAGCCCAATTTCCAACGACCAATTTGTCGCTATTCCGACACATAGGCATCACAAGAGCGACAGTTTGAGGTTGGGAAAAATGTGGTTAGACATTATGTCACAATTCCGACACTTCAATAAAGTTTCGGAAGAGCAACACTTTTTTCAATTTTTCCAAACAACTATCGCTCTTTCGACGTTTACCAAACCATCGCTCTTCCAACTTTCCAAACAATTGCTCTTTTGAAATTTTCCAAACTGTCGCTCTTCTGACGTTTTACAGGTTTTCGCTCTTCCGACGTTTTCCAAATCCTCGCTCTTCCGACGTTTTCAAAACTGTCGCAATTCCGACGATATGTCGTCTGACATTTAGAACTTCGCTCTTCCGACTCTTATGTAACATGGCTTGTTTGACGAAAAATTAAAAATATTTAAAAAAGAGGTCACATCGTGCTTTCGACATGTAATGCGTCGGTCTTCCGATGAAAAACTAAAAATATTTAACATAGGAACGTCGCTCTTCCATGTGTAGGGTGTTGGTCTTCTGACAAAAAAGTAAAAATATTAAAAGAAGAAACGTCGCTCTTTCGATGGGTAAGGCGTCAGTCTTCCGACGCTTGGATAAAAATATTTAAAAAAAAAATTCTGCCAAATGTACTAGTTTGAATTGAGCTTGAACTTTACCTTCAAATGAATTGTAGCATTATGTTAAAACGGTTCTCATTCAGTCTTTTTTGTTAATGATTTTCCAAGTTGATCAAATTTAGGTCAGTAAACATGAATCGTCACTCTTCTAGATAATGCGAGAAATTTTGTGTGTCATTTCACATGATGAAGTGCAGAACTGAGTAGGTCATTGAGAGGTTTAATTTTGCAATTGCGGATTCTGCACAGTTTGAACTTGTGACCTCTGGCTAGAATGTGACAATGGATAATTGTTTGACTCGCTGACCTACGAGTGAAAATTTATAGCTCAAAACACTTCAAGTGAATGAGAAGCCATATGCTCTGGAGGAATTAAATTTCCTGTGAAATTTAAATGCAGAAATTTTGAGTCTTTATTAGCTTAATGTTGCTTAGGTTCCATTCCCAAAAAATGGTTGGCAATAGGAAGTTTGAATCTCTTTTCAATCAACAGTGTTGTTTAGATAGTATCTCAGCACAGTCGTCTTTAATGTAGTTTCATGCTATGTGCTTTGATTTTTTGGGTAATTAAGAATTTATTAAAATACATCTTGTAACAAAATGAGGATAACAATGGTTAGTATGTGCTATATTTTTCATTGCTTTACAACTTTCAAAATAAGAGAAGACCTTAAAATCTCCTTACTTGAAAATTCTTGGTTCAAATCTAGTAATTACTAAGCAGCTAGAGTTAGCTTATCTAAATATTAAACTACTACATCATGGCATAGTCGCATTTTCCATTTTAAATACAAAGACAAATCCTTTCTCATTTCTTAGAGTGTTTATGCTAAAGACAATAAGGGTGGCTCTTAAGGTTTTTTTTGCAGCCAAGACTGCTCGCATTTAATTGCGGTATTGGAATTTTTTTATATCCTCTGCCTTGAGTCAATTTTGCATTTAGAGCAGAATTGTAAGTTCCATCTAACATATTTATTCTTTCAAGTCTTAGATTATTCTCATTCATTTTGGAAGAAGTACGCACTTTATGCAGATGATAACTCTTCACACTACCTCCTTTTTTTATTTTAAAGATAAATGTAAAAAAGGCAATGGAATTATCAGGAAAAGTGAAATACTAGGTTCCTATTACATATCTAGAACACATCAACATAAAAGCCACATCCATCTACTCAACCTTTGATAGTGATTCTTTATGCACCGGCTATAAAAATGGAGATGGCGGTATCAGGACCAGTGAAAAAGAAGGTTCCTATTTCATGTTTAGAATAGTTCATACATCTACATAACCAAAACCAGATGCATATAATCAAATTTTGCATGGAAAAATAATGACAAACATTAAATTCTCATGAGCATGGTAATACAACTAAATTTGTTAACAATAGTCCACAAGATATCCATTCATTTCTAGAAATTTTGCAAGAAGAAAATGAAAGTCATGTGTAACAAAGTATTATGAAAAGACTTCAAATTACTGTCATATTGGAGCAACTAGCCTCTGACAGAAAATATAAAAAGAAAAATCAAGACACTGAGTGTGCCCAAAGGATTTTCCTTGGAGTGGAATTTTCTATCTGGATCCCTACTTTTGCAAAAATATTTCTTATATATACATAATTATTTACTCACCGGCAAAAAGAAAAATGAAAATGGAAGGGCATACACAATGAAATTTATATCCTTTTCCTTAAGGATAATAAAATTAGAATAAGATGCACGGTCTAACAATTTGGCATCCTCAATTAGCAATGATCATTTTTCCAGCATTTCCATATGTACCTTATCAACAAAAAGCAACCAAAGAACTAACCTCATTTTTTAACACATTTGCAGTGGAGTCCCCAGAGAACACACGATGCAGAAACTCACAAACAGTGCAAAATACCAATCAGCAAATCCCAAATCACACATCAGGAATCTCCCAACAAGAATGCACTCTAATGCAAATGCCCCTGAAGAATGTTTGCCAACTGAAATTGCACCTCTGCAAAGCAAGACCCTGAAAAGGACAGTCCTAAAAAATATGCTTCGTTATTTCTGCCTTTGGAAAGGGCAGGCAAAGACCCACAGAAAGGTCACTCTTGGTCAAACAAGCTTTGCAAGGGAGAGCCTGAGATTATTTAGAAGTCAAGAAGACTAGTTTCCTTTTTCCATTATTATTGAAGTCCTAAAAGATCCATCCTCATCATTCTTCTGTAGTGAAACATGCACAAAAGAAAATATTTTTTTATAACATAGATGCATACAAGTTTTTAGATAACAAGCAATAAGCCCAAGATACACCTTGTCATTGTCCACCTATCAGAAAATCATGTTGAATATGTCACCTTTGAAAAAGGATACCATTTGGAGACAATGCGACATACATCTTTGCCTCTGCTGGGCTTTCCTAAAGATTAAACTCCTAACAGATTATAACCGAAACAGATTAATATTACAGAAATAGATTAATAAATCATTATGGTCATTTTCTATGTAATTTATTGCAGACTGCCAAATAACCTTTGGAAAAGTTATAAAATTTATATGAAAAGATATTTATTTACATATCAATAATTACATCATATAGATCTTAACTTGTATAGGTCCCATGAGGCAATTTTGGCCTTAGTGAGCCTTACATAATCATGTCAATTCATGAAATAGGCCAAACTAATAGCAAGGAAGCTATAGACTTGCATATGAAACCTATGTAAAAATAATACAATGAGCCATTATGTCATAGTGATATTTTTATAGTTAGTTCATTAAAGATCAAAGCTATGACTGTTGAAATGAAACACAACTCTGTTTCTCGAGTTTCTCAAGTTTCTTAAGTTGTATGACCTTCATTCCTTTGCTACGCTTGTCTCTAAACTTTCAGGACCACATACAAAAACACCAATGTCAACATTCTCCCACTCATTTTAAACTTTCCCAAATATATCTGCCTTCAAAACCATGTAAAAGATTGTCAGATCTTGAGACCATCTTGATCAATGTAGCAATTATGAGTTTCCATGGGGATGGTCACAAGAAATTGGTTTAAATGTTACAAACCATATATGAAATAATCTCAAATTAATCAAATCAATCCCAATGCAATTAAAAAAATTATTATTTCGAAATAATCTTAATCATTTAGTTTAACATTACTGGCATGCCAAGATTAGCCGATTTTTCCCAATTATTTCCTGATCATTGCAGATTGAATCTTTTCAAGGCCCTCACTGATTAATTGTTGATTACAAATTATTTCATCTATGTTCCTAACAATTGTTTCCCAATGTTATTTATATTATTTATAGATATATAGATATAGATAAATATTCCTTCAAAGCTGATCTATTCAAATTTCTTATATGTTCATTTTTCCTTCTCAAGGATGGCATTTGACAACGGTATGCCTCTTTGGCAGTGCATAATCATGATTTTCTGGTTACTCAAAGTAGATAAAGTAGGGGTTCTCAGCTATGGCATATCTTTAGTCAATAAAAATATAACTTATTTTCACTAGCAAATAAGCCCACATATGATACATTGAAAGATGGAAAGGTTGAAACACCGTTTTGAAATGTGATTAGAACTCAGGAATTGGGATGCAATAAGACATTTTAAATGCACAAGACAAGAAGGTCCAGAAAGGCTTACGTTATGCAGATAAAAAATGGATGGCTACAAGATGAATTGACTTGATAGCCCATGCCAATTTAAAATTCATATCAGAAGGCAGGCTTGGAATTTGACAATCACCCCTATATATCTAGCTAAAATTTGATGACAGTTGCAGTTATCACATTGCCATTCATAATATTCCGACGTTTTAAAAATTCAGTCTACAAAGAGGCCCATTTTTTCAAGACAACACTTAACCTATATTCGAAAGTCACTGTTACCCTAAAACTATTATACAAGTCTAAATAAAAATCAATGGGTTGAAGATCTTCAAAATTAGAGCAATTTCAAGCATAAATTGTAAGTAAAAAAACAAAAGGAGAGAGCCATCACGGCATCAAATTGCCCCTTCTGCAAGCCTTATTTCTCTCCTTATCTTGTAATATAGGTATAGATATTGTTTACAAAGGGAAAATTTAGACAAGAATATATTGCTCACATAAACTTCAATTCATAGGCTATCTTACCGGATTATACAAACATGGATATTTCCCGAAGTCTAACTTTGATGGAAAATCCAAGGATAGCCCTGCTCTAGCATGGGAAGGAATCATCCAAGAAACCAAAACACCCACATTGTAGCACCTACCTTCAAAGTTTTAGACAGAAGACCAAATAAAAAAGTAGAACTCAAGCCCGCAAAGAAAACAGGGTGCTTGAGGCAGATAATGTCTTTGGTAAGATGTTGGGGGAAGGGTTAGCTCCCTCCCTGGTGACTTATACCACGCTTGTTGATGGAATATGTAGAGTCTGTGCCATTGATCTTGCATATAAAGTATTATACAAAATGGTAAAGCAGGGCTATTTTCCAAATGTCTACACTTACAGTGCACTGATCTATGGACTTTGCAGGGAAGGCAAACTAGAAGAGGCTGAAATGTTCATTGATAAAATGAAGGAGAAAGGCCTATAGCCTAACCAAGTAACATACACATCATTGATTGATGGAAATGTCAAATTAGGCAGGGTGAATCATGCTTTTGATCTATTAAGTAAGATGATAAATGAAGGATGCCAACCTAATTATCGAACTTATTGTGAGCTTATGAATGGTATAGTTCAAGAAAACAAGATACAAAAAGAACACTTGATTCTTGATGAGGATGCAGTAGGTAGTTAAGATCCTGATAACTTGGATGAAATTCATGACTTGGATGGAATGCCACTCGAAATAAACATTGTTCTTGCATTTAAGATTCTTGACAAAATGATGGAGAAGCATTGTCAGCCTACTGTAGATACTTATAGTGCCAAAATTGCAAAATTATGCAAATCAGGCAGAATCCTTGAGGTAGACTAGCTGATAAAAATATGTTAGAGAGAGGCCTTCGTCCCAATGAAGCAATTTATACAACTCTTATTAATGGGCACTATAATCAGGGAAACTGCGTCTGGTGTCTGGAGCTTTTGGATAGAATGGTTGAAAATGGTTATGAACCACAACTATCTTTGTACAATTCTGTGATTCTTGGACTTTGTAAAGAAGGAAAGGTGCAAGAAGTGGAAAGGTTGTTTGAAAATGCATTGCAAAGTGGACATAACCCTGATGAAGGGATGTGGACAATGCTAATTGATGGCCTTCTCAAGGATAAGTTCCTTGGCAAGTTATGAATACAAATGATCAGTTGTATGTCATTGTTCTTTTTTGCAAAGACTGAAATGTAAGTGAGATTCTTTGTGACTGATTTTATTACAGAGAGGGGAGATGTTCATGGGATTAATTTGATTTACTATCACAGAAGGAGGATTCTTTGTGCTAAATCCAACAAAGAAGGCACCGATCCTAAGCCTAATTTTCATGTGACAGGGACGATGCCTTTAAGGATAAATGTTGCCTTGTTTTTGTGCCTAGAGTGGTACTGTTTGGCAAATACATAATGTAAAACAGGTGTTTGTAAACAATTAGTTCTGTTGACAGAGATAGCGGTATGAACCAGCATTCAAATACAATATTACCAGTTGTTATAACATGAGGATATCCATATTTTGATGCATAGCAAGTTATGTATGGATGACATGAAATCATGTTTGATTGTGAATATTGCTCAACAAAATCTCTTTTCACCTAAGTTTTGGACCAACACAAAGGAAAGGAATGAATATTAATAGATACTAGCATTGCAGGGTTGTTTTCCGGTATATGGGTGCTGTTTTTTGTGTTAAATTCTAAACCTAGCACCCGGAAATTAATTCCTAATAGATTTATAATTGATATACTAAAAAAAAGCACAGCACTAGGTTCAGAATTGCACAAATCGAAAACCCAACCAAAACTACCAATTGGAGACACAGATGGATGACTACTGGAGAGCTGGGATTAGAAGTAGTTTTTCATGAATCATGGAATTCATATGTAAATGATCTGAATTCTCGTCAAATTTGATTAACTGACAGAGAGGACAAGCTTCTTTGGAGTTCCTCTCCTTTTGGTGAATATGTCCCCAAGCTTGGATACATCACAGTGATTGCAGTTCGAGTCCCTGCAGAGTTAAAGTGGTGGAGGAAAATTATTTGGAAATCTAAGTGCCCAGCCAAGGAAAAAATTTTTATGTGGTGCTGAAAGAAATATCTCAACCTTGGATGTGCTTCAAAGAAGGAATATGATTGGGCCTGGTTGATGCCCCTTGTAAAAAAACAGTGAGGACATGATCATTCACGTTTTCCAGGAATGCCCTTTCATCAAATGAATCTAGGCAGTATGCCAAGCGACTATAGGCCAGCTAGGAAAGTGGGAAGGATCAACTATCGAAGAAACTTGGAGAAGGTGGCTTGCATTATATTAAGTAGTAGGAACAACTAATATTTTTAATATTTGTGGTTTTTGTGGTCCTTAATTATTTGGACTTTCATCAAGATTGGTATGGCTGCACATTCAATTTGGACCTTCTTTAATGGAAAGATGATAGGTGGGGTTTTCTTTCTACCTTCATTGGCAGATGGCATGCCAAAATACCCTTTTCATCAAGGATTGATGTGGGATTAATGTACAAGAGAATGGTTATCTTCATGTGATATTAATTGTACTCAAAACCTTCAAGCTGTTGGTCATTATGCATTCATGGCATTGTGCCAGATGATTCTTGATGAGTGTTCGATGTTCGCTTATATTACATCGTGATTCTTCTATACCTATTTGGAAGAATTGGAGATGATTTTAGAGGAAACCTATCCATTGATTACCAATAAAAGGAATTATTTTATAAGGTTGGGCCATGTTGATCAATATCCGATCACCTCAATTGGAAATTTAATGTTCATGATCATGAACTAGGATGTATTCAGAGATGTCAAGGCATCTCGCACTTATTAAAAGTCAAGTTCTTG
This sequence comes from Pinus albicaulis, assembly GCA_034641835.2. Taxonomy (NCBI): domain Eukaryota; kingdom Viridiplantae; phylum Streptophyta; class Pinopsida; order Pinales; family Pinaceae; genus Pinus; species Pinus albicaulis. The sequence goes on along the minus strand of CM076581.1, from coordinate 819,704,152 downwards.
GGTGTCTAGTCCTTCAAAATGTCCTAGGAGTTAAAAATCATGTTCATTGAGCTATATTTATAGAGGTTGTTGTTTACTTTGTAACAGATAAGCATGCAATGTGGTAATGCAAGGTTTTTGAGATGTTTAAAAAATAGATAAAAGCTTAAAATAATCTTCTTGTTGGTCCAACTCATTGGCATGGGGTTTGTTAGAAGACAAATGATGATTTGGCAAGTGGGTAGGCAAATTTGGAACGAATTCAGATTAGCTAGAATTTCCTTCTTATAGAATAGACATTGTCACACAGTCAGCTTTGTAAGAGTCAAATAAGCCATTTGGATAATATTTGGCTATCCAGATGTTAACCAGGATGCCTATTTTGTCAGAAATATAGATATAGTGTAAAAATTAGCAACTAGGGCCAAATTCCACTCACGTTTGCTTAGTTGATGAAGATAATCATTCCATTGAATCCCTCTTTTCGATAGGACCAAAATAAATCTAAAGATCGTCAAATTTGGTCAAGAAAATATTTGTTTATTCAAAAATAAATTCTATAAGTTATGATTGTGTTTATGTGGGAAAAATTGAAAATTCAAATTTCAAATTTGCCTCCAAATTTTAAGGTCGGCATTTCCTCCATCTTGTCTATAAAGAGGAGCCTTCTTCCTCATTCAAATCATCCTATCTCTCTCATATGATGGTCGCAGGAGAAAGGTGTCTCCATCAAAGAATGTAGGGCTTCTTTGGTGTAATGTGAGGGTTATTTGATGGGCCAAGTCCCTTGGGAAGAAGGTTGAGCTTCTTAGAGTCATATCTGGATACATGTGTGGTCTGATTTGGGTGATCCATCTTCTGTTGAAGATCTGAGTTACATTTTAGGTTAACTGCAGACATAAGGATCAGTAAAAGCATATGGGTGTAATCTTATAAGTAGGCCGCACCTATTGGAGACCATCTCAAGTTGGTTGCAGGCCTTACCTTTCTAAGTATACGCTGAGAAGGGTCTGCATTGAAATGCGGAAGCCTATTTCAGGGTTGGATTAAGTACTGATTTGTATCAAAGGAAGGTCAACTTATTATGAAGAGAAGCTACAACTTTATAAGAGTGTTTTGGATACATTTGTATGGGCTATAGCGGTATTACTCTTACCCTAACCAGGAGCTCCCATCTTCAGTAGTTACTTGGGTAGAAATGATGTGCTTGGATAATTATGGAATTCCTGTAGAACATCCTTCAGTAGCATCTTAATGAATTGCAAGTAACCCTAACCAGTAAGGGCTAATTTAGGAAGCCCTTATTAGTATTCAGAATTGTAGTCTAAGGCCACATCTTCTATTTGGTAAGTTAGTGTTGTCTTTAAATTCCTTGAACTCTCTCTCTCTCTGCTGAACATTTGTTTATGAATAATAAGAATAATTGATCAAGGGTTTTCTCAGTCTTGGGGTTTTTCCCTAGCTTTCACCATAACCATGTGTTGTCTTATCTTGGCTTGTATTTTTCTTCGATCATCTATGTTCTTTCTTCAGTTGCTGTGTATATGATAATAAGATATGTGATTTCTAATGGTATTCTAGGATAATAAATATCTTTGAAGTAACTATCTTTGCAAAGAACATGTTATCCTAAGAAATTAAAATGGTATCAGAGCCTAGATAAAAGCAAGCCCAAGGCAGAGAAATAAATCACTGAATTCATGGAAAATCCTCCATGCTCTCCTCTCCTTGCAGCTTGATATGCTCAACTGTCATCTCTTTCAAGTTTAGATCTTTATTGAAGATTATAAGTGACCATGAGGTGCACTATCTCAAGCATTCAACGGATTCTTAACTCTGGAATTCTCTCGGTCTTGAGGAATCTTTGAAGATCTAAGGGAAGGCATAATTGAAAGGGGTTTCTAGTTATGTTTATATCTTATGTTATGAAATGATAAGGATTTCGTTGTTGAATCTCTGCGGGAATATCAAAGAAATCAAGGAAGACCTAATTGTTTCAAGGATCAAGGGGTTTGATTTATTTGAATATGGTTGATGGAAGCCTCAACTTTTGGCCCATGTCACAAACCCAATATGAGGCTCAGATCCATTACATTTAATGGTATGTCGATAAGAAGGTTGGTTAAATTCAATTTCCACCCAATCTTCTACAACAAATCCATGAAATATCATTATACCAGGTCGAGGTCATTTCAGATCAGGGGAAGATTCAGAAAATACTCTCTTGATATTGACCTGGAGACTTACCTTAATAGACTACTCAAGGCTTCCTTGAAGCATGTATATGCCTGCGACCCTATGGATGTCACTAAGGTGAGACTGTAGGTGAAGAATTTTTGTGGTATTGATTAACCCTTAATTAGGGGAGACTTCTCAACAATTTAAAATTTAAATATGTCTGAGACAACATGAATTCTTGGTATCCTTAAACACAGTGAGTTGGAAACCATGTTGCAGTAGTCTGAATTCTGAATTTTTAAAATTTTGAAGGATCACAATGGTTCTTATAGTCACTGATTTATAAACAATCCGATATGCAAACAGTAAACATTGTAGGCATAGGGTTAATTAACCCCACACATAGGGATTACATAGGTTTTGTTCCCACGCCACATGCTCATGAAATGAAATCTCTCTTTACTGTCAATATGTGCATATGCAGCAACAAGAAATATATTCAATTTTGTTGGTTGGGTGGCTCTAAGAACCATGCCCGAATGCATTTGGGCAGGTGCTCTCAACCGAAATGACCTGACCCGAACAGGTTTGGGCGGGCACCCTCAAATGAAATGACACGGTGCACCTAACCAAACGAAGGCACAAGGGAGAATTTCACTATGGATTTTATAATGGTACACTCATATCAATCCTAATCTTAACCAATCATACGAGATCAGCTATTATATAAACATTAGCAATCAAACTGTGTTTCTACTTAAGGTTTATAAGATACACATGTTGGCATAGAGCTAGTAAGGCTATGTACTTCTTACTATGATTCCGATCAGTGTTAATAAGGTATGAAATGAATAGGGAAAAAGAGATCATTATGTCATAACAAGGAGCTTAGCTTGAATATGGAGTTCCTGGACACTGTTATCTAAGACCTGTATTAAGGATATCATGTTTATACGAATATGTGTTATTCCATTACGTGTAGTTACATTAAGAAAATATTGGTCACTGATTGAATGGACTTGATTCATTAGTACTAATATCATAGTGAAATCAATAAGCTTATAGATTCAATAGAGCTTACTACTAGCTTAAGTAAGGTGATATAGTGATAGTTACTAAGCTTAAGATGGGTATCATAGGTACAATATGGTCTCTTATATATACCAATATGCTTTTAGTTCCATATAGCTGTTATCATTGTAACTAATACATGGGAATCATAGAAGAGAGATAAGGGTGAATACATTACTCAGCTTAAGCTAATCCAATTCTTTTCACTAATCAAAGCTAGAAAGAGCGTATTCAATGATATCGAGCTAGAACAGGAACAAGCATATCTCAGTATTGAGCTTACATTACACCTATGTCCACATTAGCTATTAAAATACAAGATGATTTATTAGGTATAATATTGTATTCTATTACTCTATCCTTAACCTGTATGATGAATATGGACATTGTAGTATACAAAAGAGTAACAATGAAATGTACTTTTTATAAAATACCAACATGAGATAATGTAGATTAGGGAAACAATATCCTCATATAAACTATACAAGCTTATGGATCTAGATATGATCTGAGCCTATACTACGATATGTATATTTTTTATCACTTTATTATGATATATTGATTGGCCTAGGATTAAGGGACATTTCAACATCCCGGAGCACTGTACAATACACCATTGGCTTGGCACCTTGGTACAAGGGTTTTAAGGGTACAATTGAATGAACAACTATAAAGGATAATTGTGGGTCTTACACGATTAGTGGCATCATAGAGGAAATTAATGAGACAAAATTAAGAATTATAGATTTTCCTATTCGCAAGTGTACTCAGGATTACAAGGAATTTATGGAAGCATTGACGACTGGGAATGATAAGATTAAAGAACCATTCATAAGGGACTATAATGAATACAATACTGATACTAGGGTCTATTTAGAGCTGTCATTTTCTGAAGAGAATATGAATATTTCACTTCAAGAGGGCCTTTTAAGGAAATTCAAACTGACTACTACAATCAGTACAAGTAACATGCATCTTTTTGGCTCAAAGGGAATCAATCATAAATATGAGACCCCTGAGCAAGTTTTGGAGCACTTCTATCATATCCATCTTGAATTCTATGAAAAGAGAAAGAAAGTCCAATTGGACAACCTTCAGCTTGATTTGTTGAAATTGGACAATAAAGTCAGATTCATCTTGGGAGTGGTAAATGGAGAAATCATAGTGAACAACAGGAAACATGCAGAGTTGCTTACAATCAAATAGATGAAAAAACACATACAAAAAACCAGATAATAATCATGAACAAGCTTAATATTGAATTATGAATTGTAAACGAACTTACAAAATGTGACACTACGAACCTAGTCAAGCGCACAAGCAAAAATATCCTAGACATGACCCTGGTTGACAAGTTGTATTGCTCATGATGCAAGACGATTTGTACATGCGTTGCCAAGTCATTCAAAATCCATAATTATCTATACAATAAATAAAAGTAATGGATGTAGTATTTTTTACTCTAAGATGCATTCTTATGATAATGTTAGAACATATGTTGAAAATGTCAAAAAATACCTGAATAAGCTCCTCTTCGTTTCAAGAACAATATATTGGAGTCGCCTGAACTTGGAACAAGCCTCCCACGATCTGAAAGAGTAGAAACTAAGTCAACAATGAATTTTTTGTTGCTACGTTGGATCGAGGGAGGTTTGCTCCAATATTAAATCACTCCAATAAATTATTCTCTACTAAACAGGGCCAACCACGTGAAGGTGGAAGCTCTTATGGCCCCTACCCCCCCTCACATCACTCTCAATTCCCCAATACCCAATCTATATTTCATTTTTTACTTTCATGAGAAGAAGAAAAAAATATTCAATAACTAATAAAAAAAAATTGCAACAAAAAGTACGCAAGGAAACATTGAAATTAGTGATTGACATAAAAATAGTATGATAAATGAGTTTTTTATATAACGCAAAAAACGTTCCAAGTATGGTAACATTTGTATTATAATAATACAATATTTTACATTATCAAATTTTCTTTATCTTCTTCCTATTTCTAAAGCTCCTAATTACATCATCAACATCATCGTGCTCTACTCCTGCTTCGTGCCTTTCCCACACTGCTGACCTAGTTGCGTAGTCACAATGTCTGGTCTCATCTAGTGACGGGGCATTGCCTACAAAAACAGATAATATTAAATTTTAATTGTCAGTTTTTAAATATCATTGAACTAGTTCGGTAATATTAATAAAAAAAAAATGCAATGAGATTATTTACCTAGTGCACCAGTTGTCACCGTTGGGACCGTTGCCCTGTCTTCCTCTCTGGTGGTAAGATCCTCAAGTATAACATTATTTGTCATTTAAACAAAAAACATTATAAGGACAACCATCAAGGTATAATTAGAAAAAATTATAAGTGGAAATTAATTACCGTCATGGTCCTCGCTGATAGTAACATTTCCGGCTTGGTCCCCACTACAATGATCAGGTTGCACGTTAGAAACATGTTCTTCTGGCAATATTTCACTCTCAACACACTGCTCTACAACTGGGTTATTTGGCTCGTTGAAAGTGTTGCTCCCCTTATTTAAACAAAGTTGTTATAAATTAAATTTATGGATGAAAACAAACATATTGAAACGTTAACGTTTTACCTTATCAGGCATTCTGGATCTTGGGACCTGTCCGAAGCTTCTACGATATTCAACTATGGCTTCATAGCCGAAACAGAAAGCGATATTTTTATCCTCCTCTATAGTTTCCGTTCCAAATTAATCACCCTACATTACATATGATTGTGTATTTTTAATGTTATTTGATGGGATTACAAAAACGTTGGAAGGCGATACAATTAATTATAAGATGTTTAGCTACTTACAATTCTTGCGGCTAATTTCAATTAGCCACCCTAGCCTAGCTTGTGATGGCCCTTCTTTTCAATCCTTGCTTTGGTTGCCTTCGAGGTTTCAGACAACCTATCATCAAAAGATTGAAGTCAGATATGATGTAGCACACTTTTATTTTAGACATAGAGAAAATTAAAGCTATTGAATTAAAGTTGTAATTTACCCTACGGGTCCAGTTGGCATTTTTCCTTCCTTCTTTGCCCTTTTCTCTTTTCCATCATGGATGAGTGCTCTCCACTCACTCTATCGAATTGTGAGAGGATGCTCGTATCTAAGGTTAAATTGCAATTGTGTCCTATAGGTGTCCCTGTATATTTCAAATATTTGCCAGGTACCCAAGCCACTGTTGTTCTGTCGAATGTGCCCACCCCAAAAAGGGCTTCTAGATAATCTAGAAGTTCTTTTTCATGTTGGAATTCTGGGAATTCCACCTTGTGCGTATGGTTGGGGCAAAAATTACCAACGCATGGCTCTCCAAAAACCTGTAGAACTCATTGTTTCCTACAAAATATATATATATATATATATATATTATCATTAATTTAAAAATAAAAATCATGATAAAATATGTTTTAGATAGAGTACATGAAATAGTTAAAATATTAAAACTTACCTGGGAGTTGTACATGCTTTATAGGGACAACTTCATCGCTCACCAACAACGTGCCATTAATGGTCCCCGTGGAGCTAACACGTGTAGATCCAGGAAACACAATAATATAGTTGGCCATATCAGCCTCACCACTACCAACACATTCAACGGTTGGCTGGGTGTCTTCTTGGGCAGGGTGCGTTTCTCGGCTGTCACCTAAAGGCGTAGAAGATGTACGAGAGGGTGGCTCAACAATATATGTTTGTGCACATTAGTTGCTTATTCTTTGTGTCTCAATGTAACAATTTTGTAAGTATTGTTGCTTGTTGCCATGTCTTCTTTATTTATTAATTTATAGTATTTGTTAGCCATTGCTTTACATTTATTGATGAAAATGTCTATTGCAATCAAACCAAATGTATGTTCAATATCCAGTTTCAAACTCAGCCACAGTGTTGTCACACAATTTAAGTCTGGAGAATGGCCATCTGATGAAGTCTTAATAACCAGAATGCACCTCATGACTACTACAGAAAATCTTAAGTTCGAGTGTCCCACATTCATGAGAACATGCACAAGGCACCCGGTCGGTGGTCACAGCTTAGAAAAACTGATACGAGCGCCCTCGAACAAAATGGCTCGACTCGAACGTGCATGGTCAGGCGACCTCACACGGCGCGACACGACGCGCCTGACCGAATGATGCCACAAGGGAGAAAACAGCAAACGGGCCACCTGAACGTGCACAAGGCACCCGGGCAGTCATAACTTAGCAAAACTGATACGAGCACCCTTGAATGAAATGGCCTAACTCGAACGCGCCTAGTAGGGCGACCTCATACGGCGTGCCTGACCGAATAATGTCACAAGGGAGCAAACGGCAAAAGGGCCGCCCGAATGTGCACAAGGCACCCGGGCGGTCACAACTTAGAAAAACTAATACGGGCGCCCTCGAACGAAACAACCCGACTCGAACGCGCCTGGTCAGGTGACCTCACATGGTACGACATGACGCGCCCAACCAAACGATGCCACAAGGGAGAAAATGGAAAACGGGCCACCCGAATGTGCACAAGGCACCCGAGCGGTCACAACTTAGCAAAATCGATACGGGCGCCCTCGAACAAAATGACCCGACTCGAACGCACCCAGTCGAGCGAACTCACATGGCGCAACACGACGCACCCAAACAAACGATGCCAGAAGGGAGAAAACGGAAAACAGGCCACCCGAACATGCATAAGGAACCTGAGCGATCACAACTTAGGAAAACTGTTACGGGAGCTCTTAAACGAAATGACCCAACCCGAATGTGCTTGGTCGGTCGCCCTCACACGATGCGACACGACGCGCCTGACCGAATGATGCCACAAGAGAGAAAATGGCAAACGGGCCACCTGAATGTGCGCAAGACACCTGGGCGGTCACAACGTAGCAAAACTGATACGGGAGCCCTCGAAAGAAACAGCCCAAACCAAACGCGCCCGGTCGGGCAACCTCACACAGTGCGACATGGCGCGCCTGACCGAACGATGCCACAAGGGAGAAAACGAAAAATGGGCCACTCGAACGTGCACAAGGCACTCGAGCGGTCACAACTTAGCAAAACTGATACGGGCACCCTCGAACGAAATGACCTGATCCTAACGTGCCCGGTGAGGCGACCTCACACAGTGCAACATGATACGCCCGAACGAATGATGCCACAAGGGAGCAAACAGAAAATGGGCCACCCAAATGTGCACAAGGCACTCAGGCGGTCACAACTTAGCAAAACTGATACGGGCGCCCTCGAACAAAACGACCCGACCTGAACACGCCTGGTCGGGCGACCTCACACGGCGCGACACGGCCCGCCCAACTGAACGATGCCAGAAGGGAGAAAACGGAAAACAGGCCACTTGAACATGTAGAAGGCACCTAGCTGGCGGTCACAACTTAGAAAAACTGATATGAACGCCCTCGAACGAAACGGCCCGACTCGAACGCGCCCGGTCGGGTGACCTCACATGGTGCGACACGACGCGCTCGACCGAACGATGCCATAAGGGAGCAAATGGAAAACGGGCTGCGCAAATGTGCACAAGGCACCTAGGTGGTCACAACTTAGTAAAACTGATACATGCACCCTCGAACGAAACGACCCAACCTGCACACGCCCAGTCGGGCGACCTCGAATGGTGCGACACAGCGCGCCTGACCGAACAATGCTGCAAGGGAGCAAACGGAAAATGGGCCACCCGAATGTGAACAAGGCACCCGGGTGGTCACAACTTAACAAAACTGATACAGGCACCCTCTAACAAAACGACCCGACCCGAACACGCCCGGTCGGGCGACCTCACACGGCGCAACACGACGCACCCAAACGAATGATGCCACAAGGGAGCAAACGGAAAACAGGCCACCCGAACGTGCACAAGGCACCCAGGCAGTTACAACATAGCAAAATTGATATGGGCGCCCTCGAACGAAACAAACTGACCCAAATGCACTTGGTCGGGCGCCCTCACACGGCATGACACAACGCGCCCGACCAAACGATGCCACAAGGGAACAAATGGCAAATGGTCTGCCCGAACATTCACAAGGCACCTGGGCAGTCAAAACTTAGCAAAACTGATACGGGCGCCCTTGAATGAAACGGCCCGACTCGAACGCGCTTGGTCGGGCGTCCTCACACGGTGCGACACGGCACACCAGACTGAACAATGCCACAAGGGAATAAACATCAAACAAACTGCTCAAATGTGCACAAGGCACCTGGGTGGTCACAACTTAGAAAAAATGATATGGGCACCCTCGAACAAAACGACCCGACTCGAACGCGCCCGGTCGGGCGACCTCACATGGCACAACACGGCACACCTGAACGAATGATGCCACAAGGGAGAAAATGGAAAACGGGCCGCCCGAATGTGCACAAGGCACCCGAGCAGTCACAACTTAGCAAAATTGATACGAGAGCCCTCTAATGAAACGACCCGACCCAAAAACGCTCGGTCGGGAGACCTCACATGGTGTGCTCGACCGAATGATGTCACAAGGGAGCAAACAGAAAACAGGCCGCCCGAACGTGCACAAGGCACCCGGGTGGTCACAACTTAGAAAAACTGATACGGGCGCCCTTGAACGAAACGGCCCAACCCGAATGCGCCTGGTCAGGCGATGTCACACGGCGCATCCAACCAAACGATGCCATAAGGGAGAAAATGGAAAACGGGCCACTTGAATGTGCACAAGGCACCCGGGCGGTCATAACTTAGCAAAAATGATACAGGCGCCGTCTAACGAAATGGCTCGACCCGAACGCGCTCGGTCAGGCGACCTCACACGGCGCAACACGGTGCACCCGAACGAACGATGCCACAAGGGAGCAAATGAAAAAAAGGCCACCTGAACATGCACAAGGCATGCGGGCAGTCACAACTTAGCAAAACTGATACAGGCACCCTCGAACGAAATGACCCGACCCGAATGCGCTTGGTCGGGCACCCTCACACAGTGCGACACGGCGCACCCGACTGAAGGATGCCACAAGGGAACAAATGGAAACGGGCCGCCTGAACATGCATAAGGCACCCAGGCGGTCACAACTTAGCAAAACTGATACGAGTGCCCTTGAACGAAACTGCCTGACCCAAACGCGCTTGGTTGGGAGCCCTCACATGACGCGACATGGCGTGCCCGATCGAATGATGCCACAAGGGAACAAATGGTAAACGGGCTGCCTGAACGTGCACAAGGCACCCGGGCGGTCACAACTTAGCAAAATTGATACGGGCACCCTTGAACGAAATGACCCAACTTGAATGCGCCAGGTCGGGAGACCTCACACGGTGCAACACGGTGCACCCGAACGAATAATGCCACAAGGGAGCAAATGGAAAATGGGCTGCCCGAATGTGCACAAGGCACCCGGGCGATCACAACTTAGCAAAAATGATATGGGCGCCCTCTAACGAAACAGCCAGACCCGAATGCACTCGGTCGGGCGACCTCACACGACGCGACACGGCGCGTCTGACCGAATGATGCCATAAGGGAGAAAATGGAAAACAGGCTGCCTGAACGTGCACAAGGCGCCTGGGTGGTCACAACTTAGCAAAACTGATACTGGTGCCCTCGAACAAAATGGCCTGATCCGAACACGCTTGGTCAGACGCCCTTACACAGCGCGACACGGAGCGCCCAACCGAACGATGCCATCAGGGAACAAATGGAAAACGGGTCGCTTGAATGTGCACAAGGCACTCGGGTGGTCACAACTTAGCAAAAATAATATGAGCACCCTCGAATGAAACGGCATGACCCGAATGCACCTGGTCGGGCGACCTCACACGGCGCAACACGGCGCGCCTGAACAAACGATGTCAAAAGGGAGAAAACGACAAAAGGGCCACCCAAAAATGCAGTACAAGGCACTCGGGTGGTCACAACTTAGCAAAACTGATACTGTTGCCCTCGAACAAAATGACCTGACCCGAATGCGCCCGGTCGGGCGACCTCACACGGCGCAACACGGTGTGCCTGACCAAATGATGCCACAAGGGAGAAAATGGCAAACAGGCCACCTGAACGTGCACAAGGCACCTGGGCAGTCACAACTTAGCAAAAATGATATGGATGCCCTCGAACGAAATGACCCGACCCGAACGCGCCCGGTCGGGCGACCTCACACGGCGCAACACGGCGCACCCAAAAAAACGATGCCACAAGGGACAAAATAGAAAATAGGGTGCTCGAATGTGCACAAGGCACCTGGGTGGTCACAACTTAGTAAAAATGATATGGGTGCCCTCGAACGAAACGACCTGACCTGAACGCACTTGGTCGGGTGCCCTCACACGGCACAACATGGTGCGCTTGAACGAACGATGGCACAAGGGAAAAAATGGAAAACGGGCCACCCGAAGATGCACAAGGCACCCAGGAGGTCACAACTTAGCAAAAATGATACGGGCGCCCTCGAACAAAATGGCTCGACCCGAACACGCCCGGTTGGGAGACCTCACACAACGCAACACGACGCACCCGAATGAACGATGCCACAAGGGATCAAATGGAAAACGGGCCGCTTAAACGTGCACAAGGCACCCGAGCGGTCACAACTTAGCAAAACTGATACAGGCGCCCTCTAATGAAACGACCCGACCTAAACACGCCCAGTTGGGCGACCTCACACAGTGCGACACGGCGCGCCCGACCGAACGATGCCACAAGGGAGAAAATGGAAAACGGGCCGTCCGAACGTGCACAAGGCACCTGGGTGGTCACAATTTAGCAAAATTGATACGGGCACGCTTGAACGAAACAGCCTGACCCGTACACGCCCGGTCGGGCGACCTCACATGGTGCGACACGATGCACCCGACCAAACGATGCCACAAGGGAGAAAACGACAAACGGGCTGCCCGAACGTGCACAAGGCACCCAGACGGTCACAACTTAGCAAAACTAATACGGGCGCCCTTGAACAAAACGACCCGTACGAATGTGTTTCGCATTGGGTAGCCGCACAGGACAAGACCCGATCACCAAAAATAACTCCCAAACCCTAAACCCTAAGATTGTTCCTAAACACTAACAACACTTGACACAACTGTCGCAATAAAGACACATGATGTTCTAACTGTCACAATACTAACACTTGTTCTTGTTATCTAAAAACTTGTATGCATCTATGTTATTAAAAAATATTTTCTTTTGTGCATTTTTCACTATATAAGAATGATGAGGATGGATCTTTTAAGGACTTCAATAAGAATGGAAAAATGAAACTAGTCTTCTTGACTTCTAAATAATACAAACACTAAAATAAGTAAAGAATAGGAGGTAGTGTGAAGAGTTATCATCTGCATAAAGTGCGTACTTCTTCCAAAATGAATGAGAATTATCTAAGACTTGCAAGAATAAATATGTTAGATGGAACTTACAATTATGCTCTAAATGCAAAATTGACTCAAGGCAGAGGATATACATTCAAACTAGTACATTTGGCGGATTTTTTTTTTTTTAATATTTTTATCCAAGCATCGGAAGACCGACCCCTTACCAAACACCTTATCCAAATGTCGCAATAGTGACATTGAGCTCTAAGTGTCGCAAGACCGATGCCTTATCCAAACGTCGCAATAGCGACACTTTCTACCAATCTGTCGCAAGACCGACACCTTCGCCCAAAGCATCACAATTTTGACGCTTTGCTCCAAACGTCGCAATAGCGACACTTAGCTCTATGTGTCGCAATATCGACACTTTTGTCCAATTCGTCGCACTTCCGATGATTTTTTCCAAACGCCGCAGGACCGACACTTACCTCTAAGTGTCGCAATACCGACACTTGTCTCCAAACGTCATTATAGCGACAGTTGTGGGCGGGATTTGAAAATTTGATAAAATTTGGGGAAATTTCTGACATTTGGTAAAAAGTGTCAGAACTAAAGTGTCGGAATTTCCGCCAAATTTATTAGTGAGATGAGGAAAATTTTGTTGAACCTGGTCCCTAGTGTACCACTTGCCTTGGTGCAGGAGTTGGCTAGCTTTGACAACCTGATATAGTTGGATCTTCTGTTGGCGAGTGTTCTTGATTTGCTTGTCCATGATACAATCTGTGGTGGCCTGTTTCATGCAGTCTGGGGTTAACTCTGTTGGTTTGAGTTGTTCTGCAATGTCAGAGGTGTCCAGTAGAGGTGGGAAGTAGGGATGAAGGTGATCCACATTTAATACTGTGTGCAAACCAAGGAATGGTGGAATATTGAGCTTGAAGGCATTGTTCCCTATAGCCTTGGTGATGGTGTATGACCCATATCGCAATGGGCGAAGCTTGCGGTGGGGTCCAGTGAGGCGCTCCTTCTACAAATGTAGCCACACTTTGTCACCCACTTGGAAGTTGTGTGGCACCCAATGTTGATCATGTCATTTCTTGTACTTAGCATTAGCTCTGTCCAATATGTCATGAACCTATTGGAAGATGTGCTGAATGTGCTCGATGAAGTTGTTTGATTTTTCAGCTTCAGACTGGACATGAGTTGAATCAGCCTGAGTAGCCACAAATGGCATGGCTACGTCAATGGGACATAGTGGCTTGAATCCCATGCCTGCTTGAAAGGGGATGTGGCCGGTTAAGATGTGGAGAGTCTGGTTATAACTGTGTTGTACATAGGTGAGGCTCTCATCCCATGTGCGTGGATGTTTTGAATTGTACATGCGTAGAATGTGTACAATCATATTGTTGACGACCTCTGTTTGGCCATCATTTTGGTGATGGAAATTTGTGGACTTGGTGAGCTTGGTGTCCAGCATTGACTAGAGGCTGGACCAAAATGTGTTGAGGAACCTGCTGTCCCGATCTGATATGATAGACTATGGGATCCCAAACTACACCCATACATGTTCAAAGAAGAGTTTAGCAGTGGCTTCTGATGTGATATTCTTCTTGCAGGCCGCCATAATTTCCATCTTCAAGAATCTGTCGATGACCAGGAAAACACAATCATTTCCATGCTTAATAAAAGGAAGGCCTAACATGTAATCCATGGAGATGGATTCCCGAGCTCGACTAGGGGTAGGTAGTAGATTATAGAGGCCTTGCTTCTTGATGGTCGGTTTGGCAATGGTGCAAGCAGTGCAGGATATGATGTACTTCCCAAGATCATGTCAAAGGTTCAGCCAATAGAAATACTTCTGAAATACTGCCAATGTTTTCTCAACCCTGAAATTCCTAGTGACTCGACTGTAGTGTGCTTCCCATATCATCTTGGCACACTTGCTTGAAGGAACACAAAGGTGTCCCAGGTGACATAACAATGTGTCTTGGAGGTGAAAATTTGGAACTTGCGTACCCCCTAAGAGTGCCTTGTATGTGTGGCCAAATTATGGATCGCTCTTGTACTTGATGTTCAAATGAAACTGTTGCAAATATGTGGACCACTTCTGATGGTGATCATTCAACAACTTCCCTTGTGTCTGTATGAACTGTAGGGGCCGGTGGTATGTGTGGATGATTGTTTCCTTCCCCAAAATGTAATTATTCCATTTTCGACAAGCCTGCACAATGGAATACATTTCTTTGTCATAAGTGGGATACTTGCGAACTATGTTAGACAGTGTATCACTGTGAAATGCCCCTGTTGAGTAAGAACTGCTGCAATAGCATAGTCAAAGGCATCTGTCTCAATCTCAAATGGTTGTTGCAGGTCTGGTAATGTGACCACTGGGGCAGAAAAGAGGCGATGTTTCAATTCTATGAACGCCTTCTGTTGAGATTCTGACCAAAAGAATTTTTCTTTTGCTCCTCCCTTAGTGACTTGACTCAAGTGCCAAGTGATATGAGAGAATCCCAACATGATCCTGTGGTAGAAATTAGCAAGACCCAAAAATATGTGAAGCTATGTTAGAGTGGTTGGGGCTTGCTAATCCCAAATGACTTGGATCTTGGTTGGATCCACATGCACCCCCCTTTCATCAATAATGTATCCCAGATATTGAACCTGGGTCATGCCAAAAGTGCACTTCTCCAAATTGGCACACAACTTGTGTTACCGCAGTGTTTGGAGGACTTGCCGGATGTGGTGGAGTGCTCTTCCCAAGTTTGGCTGAAGATTAGAATGTGATCCAAGTACACCACTACAAATGAGTTGGTGAATGGCCGCACGATGTCATCTATCAACCTCGTGAAGGTTGCGGGATCATTCGTCAACCCGAAAACCATGACCAACCATTCGAAAAGGCCCTCCTTGGCTTTGAAGGTAGTCTTCCACACATCGGAGGGTTCGATTGGTACCTGGTGATACCCAGACTTCAAGTCGATCTTGTTGAAATATTTCGCCCCTTTGAGTTGGTCCAGAAGGTCATCAATCCGTGGGATCAGGTACCTATTTCGGATAGTGATATTTCTCAATGCTCGATAGTCAATACAAAGTCTCCAAGTCCCATCCTTCTTCTGTACCAACACGACCGAGCTCCCACAGGGCGATGAACTTCGCCGGATGTGACCTTTCTGCAATAGCTCCTGAATCTGCCTCATGATTTTATTATTCTCTAGAATAGAGCACCGATATATTGGTCCATTGGGTAGCGGCGCACTTGGGGTCAGATCAATGGGGTGCTTGACTTGACAGTGCAGAAGGACTCCTGTGGGTGAGGTGAAGATGTCCCCGTACTCCATAACCTTTTCCATTTGTTGTTGTCGTGTAGAGGAGCCCTGTCTAGAGGTTGTGGCCACAATCTTCTTCTTGCCCTGGGGGTAGATCATTAGGAAAACAAATTTCCTGGTTTGGGAAATGAGCTTACTGCATTGTTTTGCAGTAAACAAAGAGACAACGGCAGGTGATGGTACCTTTTTCATCTTGTAAAACGTATTTCCCAAAGTAACAATAACAGCGTGAGGCTAGGACTCATACACAAAATGTCTCTTCCACATGTATGGTTGGCCTAATAATACATCAAAAACATCAAGAGGAGAAATGTAACATAATACCTCATCCATGAAGGGCTTGATGCTATAGGGAAGGTGGCACTGCTGGCTGATGCAAAGATACCGTCCTTGGTGAAGCCACACTATGGTATATGGTTGTGGGTGTGTTGTGGTCGGAAATCCCAACCGCTTCACAACGTCTACTGAAATGAGGTTCTTTTGGCTCCCATTGTCTAAAATGAATTGTATCGGGGAACCCTTTACCCACATCTGGGAGTGGAAGAGGTGCTCCTCCTCCTCTGGATCTTCCAGTTCCTCCTTATGGACTTCACTGTGGCAAAATTGGCGTTAGGCTCCACATCAATAATTTGTTTCCCTTTTTCATTCCCCTTGTTAGGTTTTGATTCTGAGTTAGAGCATGCATCTAACTCAGAAGCCCTCATCTCAGCCACCAGTGAATTCTTGGCTTGACACTCACTTGTGTTGTAAGTGGAGCTCTTATGGAACTAAAACCACTTTCTCGTGTCCTTCTTTGGATTTGTGGTGTTTTTCTTTGCTTGTGGCTTTGACAGGTTTTCTTGGGCCACCATGCCTTGGCTTTGTCCTTTGTTCTTTGGTTTTGGGGCACCTTTCCCTTTCTTTTTATTCGCAGATCCAAAGTCTCGCTTCTTCTGTTTGAATTTATGCTCAATATTGGCAACATATCGGTATGCCGTACCAAGCGAGGAGATGTCGAGGAACTCCATTTCCCCCTAAATGTATCTTTGAAGACAACTGTGATACTTTAGCACCAAATTTTTTTCTGAATCTTTGATACCCAACTTTGTGCACATTGTATGGAACATATTCATGAGCTCATGCACATCTTGATCTCTTTTTTGCCGCAGAGTGGTCCATTGTATGTACTTGTCCTCATAGCTCCCCACGGGATAGTATTTTCCCTTGATGGTGTCTCGGAAATAGTTCCAAGTGGGTACGACTGAGAATAAATTTTTTTGTATCGTCCTTTTTCTCACGGTAGGTTTCCCACTAGTCCTTGACATGGGGGGTAGCTTTGAGGAGTGCAAAAATAATCTTCTCCTGGTCAGAAAAGTCATGAATTGAGAAATATCCTTCCAATAGATTCAACCATCTATCTACACCATCTGCATCTATTTTAACCTCAAATATGGTAATGTCAAAGTTTACTTGTACCTTAAAGGGAGTCGCGCCTCCAAAGTGGCTGTTGGATGCAGATGCACCGTCGGTGGGCAGTCGTTGAAGGATCTGGGCAATGTTATCCATTATCGCGTTCCTTTGTTCTATTAAATATTATTTGTTGTAATGGTTACACTTAGCTTACAAGTACAACTATGGTGATCAATGAATCAATGATGAGAAAGGTTATATATTGAATTCTGAAAGCTTGAAACTTTAAGATTGATGAATCATGAGACTCAAGAGTGAATATGTTGTATGTTTCTAACTTTTTTTTTTTTTTTTCTTTCTCATAGTGGTTCACGTTCTTATGTGCCCGCACACATGTACTAGATACATCCACGGTCTTAATATATCGCAGTAAATCTTCCCGAAGAGATTTATTGTCGGCCTAACACTGAGGCCTAACCCCACGGGTGTCTAGGAGATTTGATCTTGTGACCTCTCAATCTGGGAGTACTTCCAAGCAGGGACTCAACCAATTGAGCTAACGCTTGGGGCTTGTATGTTTCTAACTTATGGACGTGGTTGATGAAGATTATAACTTCTAGATGATTGATGTTATATGGTTCAATCTATGTTTTTATGTTTTTTATGTCTAATTCATCATTCTACATGCTTTTGTTGACATATATGCATCAAAATATAAAAAAATATAAAAAATATATATATTTAAAAAAAATGCACCTCAAAACGCTCCCAGACCGAGAGCTTTTGAAAATGGCGATCCCGCTCCCGCTCCCGCTCCCCGCTTTTTCTCCAGCTCCAAGTAACCTTGAAATAAACACATAATTCCACATTAAACACATGCAACAATTAGCCCTAATTATAGCAAAGTTCCAATGTATGCAGTAACATAAAAATAACGTTAAATTTGCACTTACATGTTAGAGAGTATATCCAACCAACCTCACATTTGAATTATAAGAAGATCCAAGATAGAAAAGAACCCAATCCATACATCAAAATTCATCCATCATCCAAAAATATCCACCAAGGAAAAAATGTGAAGTTCTCTAGTGAGAGAGAGATCCCAATCCAAGTGATGATACAAATGAATCCAACTAACTCCTATTTATACACCACTTAGGAGTTCGATTTAGCTAATAAGCCTACATTGGCCCCTAAAAATAAAATAAAGTGCAAATAAACCAACTTTTGGTGACAAGTCCAACAAACTAGCTCATAAATGAAATAATAAGCCTCTCAGGAGGTCAAATAATAATATATGCATGTCTTGGGGCCCTCCAAAAGGCCTGATAATGTCCAAAAGTGCCATAATGATGAATAAAATCCTCAAGACATGATGGAAAAGGGGGTGGCCCCTTGTTCTCCATGTAGTAGACCCGTGGTGCTCCCAATGGGTGTGGGGGCACACCAATGACCCCACGGGTCTCCATATGAGTCAAAGATTCCTGTAGATCATCTGTAAGGGCTCTAATGATGGAATGAATGCTGCCATGTCATCCTACAAGTCCTGGGACACCTACCAAGTGTGTGGTGCTTCTGTGGGGCCTGCCGGGCATAGTGTACCAAGTGCATCATCCTCTTCCCATAGGTGGATATCTAGTAATCTCTGGACATTAGTGGGGATCCATGGAATATTATCTGCTGCTGTGGAGGCCCATGGCCCTCTACACACACCCTATATATGCCAGTGTAGCCCTCTGGGAGGTTAGGACCCCACACAGGGAGACCAAACCCAAATGGACACCATCTGCAATCCTGCATAAGATCCAATGCATCCCCTAGCCTTCTATACAAAAAGTCATTAGAGTAATCATGTAAAAGAGCTTACAGATCATAGATAACAAAGTGGGCACTTCATAATGGCATGCCCTTCCGTAGTGGGCTTTGGAATTTGATAATGTCTCCAAGCTCCAAAGGGGGTGAGCCAAACAGCTTATTTGGTGGTTTCTACCCTTAGAGGGGATAGTATATCCAAGGTACATCCCTCAAACAGGGGTGGAAAGTGATAAAGAAGTGAAATGGAATAGAGAGTGAGAAGGACAACCCTAGGCCACATATTGGGGCTCAAGGGTAGCTAGAGAAAGGGAAGCCCACACCTGGGTATATAATGTGTAGGAGGGAGCAATCATGGTACATAAGGTGCCCTGGCCTTGATTTTTCCACCCTTCGTTATATGCCTTTTGCCTCTTATGAATTTTTTTTAAGTAACTGTTCGGGGCTCAAAGGACTAGAGCATGCTATGTGATATATAACAATGATTACCCCCTTTTAGGTAGGGCAATTCATTTCCCTCCAGGGGTTCGAACTTGGGACAATCATGGGTTCTTGAATGATAAAGGAGGCTCATCTAGGGCCTATGGAACCAGGGTGATGACCACGGGTATGGGGTAGAGCTCATGTGTTGGTTTTTGCTCACGTGTTAATTATTTTGTCTCGACCATATTTTGAATTTTGTGGTACAATTTCCTATTGAATGTGGCCATTTATTCTTTTACTTTTTCTTTTAACCGCTTCGACCTTTAGGGCATCATTCCAGGTTTGACCCAAGGTGAGGGCAAGGGGATAGGGAGTTTGACCCTATGTCGACCCAGAGAGGCAATTTGGACCCATGTGGGAGAAATGATGAATGGGGGTATAGTGAGTGGAAAGGGAGTAATATATGTGGATAAAGTAGTGGGACCACACACCCAAATTCAGGGTTTCCCATGTGTTGGCCGGATAAATCGTTCTTGCGGACAAGACCGATCTCCCTAGTGTCAGAAGACAATCTAGCAACAAACGAACAACTAAGTTTGTCTTTCTCTAGATATATTTGTTTTACAATTAAATGCTATGAAGGTGTCGATCCTACCTTAGATCCAAATGCTTATTTGCGGTCGCATTGCTTCCGTTGCATCAATAATCATTCGTCGCAACAAGGGCCCTTTTGTCACAAGAAGGTATCATCTTTCATTGATCTGCAATCACAAACAAGAAAATATCAATAGCACCTGTATAACAAATAATCATAAAACATACCTATCATAGTGATCAAGGAATCTATGAAATAAATGATCAAACGACAGCTTATTGAAATAAACAATCGAACGAAAATTTATTGAGAAAAATAGAACTTGATTGTATTAATCTTAAAATATACAGAATAACCTTACAACCTTAGCCTTGATGTTCGAAAGGTCTTCCCGGGGTCCGAAGCAGGAATCTCCTCTACTTTGATAAGTCTTGCACTCTTCCTTCAGGAGCAAAAAGAGGTATGTGATCTTTCCTCTCAAAAGCTCAGCAGAAAGAAGTCTAAATTTCAACAGCACTTCAGCTCAATCAGACATAAATCTTGAACTCTAATCCTCAATCTCCAAAATCTCAATCAAAACTTAACCCTTTGAGGCTGCCCAATGCCTCTTTTTATAGAGCAGATGAGGAGGTTAGGATTCCACCTTTAAAGGGATAGAACCCTTCTTCAAAGGGATAGGCTCCTCACATCAAGGGATTAGTTCCTTAAGGTGTGGGATACATGCACCTTACTAAAGCGTACTCATCCCCAAAAAATCTCATCTAGAACCTTCCAGAATTGACCAAAAATCAACTTTTTAATCTTTTCTTTCGCGCTTTTTGACTTTACAGGGGTACCGCATGCATTACACTGGAAAAATGCGTTCTAGAACGCAGTTTCTCTTCACATTACCTGCGTACCCAACCTAAAAACGCATGCAGGCTTCATGTTACCTGCGTACCCAAGGCTTTTTTGAGTTTTAAGGGTTTTCCCTCCATTTTCAGGGCTTGGAATGAGGAACAAAGGTTGTAAGAATTGCAGAGGAGGTAAGTATGAGTGCCAATGAGCTCATACAGTTAGCAGAATGTCAAGGTGACATTTTTTAGTGTAACACCATGTAGTACCACCCTAGAACCAAATGGTCAATAAAGGAGATCCCGCAGGGCTAAGAGCCAAAGGTAACATCCAAAAGAGATCAAGGGTACAGGAGCACAAAATAAGCCCACTCTTTCCACCAAATCCCCCCATCAATCCATGCCCATAAGCATCCATGATAAGCAAACACAATAATCAATTACCAAATGACAAGACATACCTTTAGGTTCGGGAGGCCCACCTTCAAACATATGATCAATACAAATGGGTGAGGGACCACATGGCTAGCGCAGGTGGTAGAGAAATGGCACAACGAGCTAGTTGAGGGTTGCAAGGGGTTGTTGTCTGCACACTAAGGTCCACCATGGAGAACAATATCTCCTAGGGATATCACCCACGAAGTGGTGGGTAACATCTATTTCCAACTGGGGCGTGATCTCTTGAAGAGGTGGGAAAAGCTACTCGAATGGGAGGTCACGAGAACTCCAACAATCTCTTGGTCACTGTAGACCTATTATCTACACATATCAACGATCCAAGACCATGGGGAAACATGTTTTTCACGGTGTCTTATGATTGCCCATGCTTAATGTCAGGCCATAGAATCCACAAGTAATAAAATATGCACTTTTTAATCCAAGTGCAGCGAATATATCATGAGAAACATCATATGAGATTAGTTTTAATGCAAAAAATCAACATGTAATGCATCCTACTCTAACATGCATAACATATAATGTCAAGTACTAGGTATAATCATAGACCCAATTTAACCAACATGTCATTGGATCAATACAATAACACATGCTTCCATGATTATTTTTGCATTGAAATTGAAAATACAAATGGGAATGATGATATGAGGGGTTGCGAGGGCGGGAGGTGGGAAAACAAGAGACCCATATGGCACAGAAAGGAAAATTGGAAGAAAGAATAGAAATTAGTCGAGAGGATTTAATTTGATCCTTCAACTAGGAGATGGAAATGCCAACGAACAAGTATATGAATCTTTGATGAAGAACTATCTCGGGCCTATCATCCTTAGGGTAGGGAGGATTAAATGACTTAGACATATTTAGGATGATACTATTTTGGTCATTGGGAAAACAAGAAGTGAACTCATCATTGTATTTGGGGAAAAACCATGACTCTGGTTTTTTCACAAGGGAATATAGTTCTTCATCAAAACTAGGGGAACACGCTTCGTCACAAACATCCGTTTCTGGGACAGGGACATAACAAGGGGAGGACTACTCGGACATGAAGAAAAACCTCATATTGGTGGCATGGTTCAATGTAAGTTCTTCCTCGGTTTTCTTCACATTAGAGTCATCAAAATTACCCACAATTTCGGAAGATTCTTCTTTGATTGAATCATCTTGGAACTTAAAGAAGAGACCCTTCCAATAACTAGGGAGGGGTTCCAGAAGGGCGAACACTGTTGTTCCAAAGGGGAGGAATATCTTCTTCTTCTCTAAGTTCATTCCTATGGATTTGAGAGACTATGGGGTCTTCATTTTTATAGTCATACCTAATTCCCCAACCAACAACCCAGGAGTCATTCATAGATTCTTCATTTATTTGACTATCATGATCTTCCTTAGAATCATCCCATTCTTCACCACATATTTGGTGTCGGTTAGGATGCCATTCATTCTCTTCTTTAGACATGGACAACTTTTCCTTCTTCATCTGTTCTCGAAGAATGAGATCCATGGCATTTACTAAATGATTTTGATGGAATGCTTCAAGAAGGAGGTCATCGGTAGGACTCTTTTTATATTCACACTTCATGGTACAGAGTCTTTCCGATTGCTCACAATAATAGGGGAAAATATCTTGGGAGTTATATGTAGCCATTAATCGCCTGCAAGATTTCTCATACTCTATCATCCATTCTTGAATAGTGGAGGGCTCTCAGGGTCCAGATCTCCGTCATCATTATCCTTAGAGGACATGCTTTCCAATTCATGAGTCTCTTTTTCGGCAGTATCCTCAAGGTACGCATCAATCACTTGATCATGATGATTTGGAGAAGGATCAAGAAATTCTTCCTTAAGCACAAAACCATATTCAATAACCTCCTCGTCTTGAAGGGCCACATCCAATATTTGGCATATGTCTTCATGAGATTGGAAACCTGACCCTTCATGCAACAAGAAGTGCGTAGTCAACATCGGAAGAGAAGGAATGCTTTTAGGTTTACATGACTCAAGCCAATTGGTATTGGGGGTGATGGATAGGAAAAACAATTCCATTTGGTCACAAGGTTGAGTTATATTTTGTTTGAAAGATACCTCATGAACCTTACCACGCGAGCGGCTGCGGAATGTGGATCCCCATCGAACGTTGGCATATTCTTCATGGATTTCGATGAGGGATATCTCAGGATCCCTGTCATATCTATTGGAAAGTGTAACTAGGTTTGGTCTTCATATTGACTTATAATTATGAATTTATGTAATGAAGAAGACAAAGATAATAAAATGTATTTTGTAATGCTTGCTTCATGGGTTTCATGAGCAAGGATTTTTTATTATAGGTCAACGACTTCTTCTTGATGTCTTTTAGGGGTTTTTCATCTTGTCATAAATATATATAATTAAAGAGTCATGTATATGAAGAAGTGTTACACTTGTAAATATAATTTACTGATGTAAATGTATGCCTTCAAGACCTTGTCAAATATGCTCCACAAGTCGGCTTAAAGATGGTGTATACTCTCTTTGGTAAATTCGGCCTCATAGAAGATGATCAAGTCGACCTAGAGAGGGTAAGACTATCCCTATATATGGACAAGTCTGCAGCCTCATTCACCACCAATCTGTTAAGACATCTCTGAGATTTAAGACAAGAAGAAGCTCAAATCAGTTTTGTGATTAGAAGCGACAAAGGGTGACTTTCAAGTGCAGATAAAAGGTACAGTTCAGCGAAGATATAAGGGTAATACATCACTGTTTTGGGTTAGCATCTACCTCGCATCTCTTAGCTAGGTCGAAGGTCATTACAGGACTGCAATTGGAGCAAATTAGAAGACATATCAGCGAAGGAAGAAAGGTCCTCATATGTCACTGTTTTGGGTCAAAACTCACATATCTCAGGAAAGGATCAAGGTTATCTTTAGCCTGAAGGAAGGCACTCTCAAGTGCATCTATAGTTCGATCTTGATCTGAAAGGAGTGTAGACATATCTCAATCTTGGATATATTATCTAAGAAGGAACTAAAGGAACGTGCTAAGGCTACTACAACATATACAAGGGATCAGTCTTGGAATTTCAAGGTGTCTAAAGTTGGCCGAGAAGGAGACTCTAAAAGAAGGCTAAGGTAGAAGGAACAGTTGGTGCAGTACGGTGCAATAAGGTGCAAAAAAGGAGATCAAAATAAGGAGCCAAGCAAGAGTAGTGACAAGTTCTTGGAGGCATACTAGTGTCAAGGGTCCGTGTCATGGTCATGGTACTTGTCAATTGAAGATCTAGAAGAAGAATTACTTTTGGGTTTTCCTCTGCAAGAGGTAGAGGTTTTGGCCCTGGCTTGAAGAGCAAAAATTCTGCATCTCTTGTGTTTTGATAATTGACTTGATAAAAGAAATAATAAGCTAATGAAGATAATATCTAAGTGATAGAAGCATAACAAGTATAACACAAGCAATTATCAAGTACGAGAATTGAATTAAACTTTGCCCTACCAAATTCTCAATAATATCTATGGCGAGAATATATGTGGTCAACATGTTGCTGGGTTCCTAATGACTTGGGAGTCGCCAGGGTGAATTAAATTGCCTTGAAAAATGCTTGCTTCACCCTACAAGCATTGACCTTAGGGATCAATGAAGAACCAGGGCTTCGTTCTTCCAATTGAGTCGCCAAAAATGATATATCAATATTGTTGTATGGAGAACACGACACATGTCTTGTCCTCGACAACAATGTTACAAATCAAACCGATAGGGGACGTAAAAGGGTTCCTTAGGAGGGAAATTTCTAGGTTAAGTACAATGATGGATACTTAGTCCACTGTCACCACAGCTAAGGCTCCCTGCTCTTTACGGACTTTCACCGATGGGAGGAGACTCGATGCTTATAGGAAGCCACTTGTAGAGGATATATCAATGAATATATGATAAGTGACCCCTTAGACCCTTTCCCTAGGAAAGAATGAAGAATGAGACTTGCTTGCTTTTTAAGCAAGGGACTTGATTTTCTAGGGAGAGGGTATGAGGATTGGAGGGTTGAGGTATAAGAATATGACCTATAAAGGAAGTTCTCAATCCCTAAAATCCCTTGGGAACTTGGATTCCCGAGTAGTCCTTCATAAATAGGCTTAGTGAAGAATGGGACCACACAAGGCCAAGTGGACCCAACCCAGGTTAGAGGATGGATTTTGGCAACCAATGATGCTCTTAACCTGACCAAGGTGAGGGGAAATGATCAAACAAGAATTTTCACCCAAAGATGTCAAATTGATCCTATTAGGTACTAGCCTTGGGAACACTAAGGAAAGATTTGATCCTGGAGCTAGGGATTGGTGTATCAGGAAATTCCATCGTAGGATTTCCTTAAAATTCAGAGTAGACCAGGGGACCCACCAGCACAGTAGACCCTAGGAGATCGAAATTTTCTTGTGGTTAGTTTCCCGAGAAACTGATGCCCTGGGTGAACTAATGAGGCTAGACTTAGGAAAAAAAAGGGGGAAAAGGTTAAAAATATGGTTGAAATGATCACCCTTTGAGGGACTAGTGCCTGATTTCACTTGGGGATATGGAGTCAAGGATAATGATGAAGATGTATTTTGTTTCTTGCTCAAGGAGGCTCCAAAAGTCAATTTTGTCCAATTTTAGAGGAAAGAGAAGAAAAGTGAGTTTAAAGCATGTATACTTCATAAAAATGGTGAGGGCTTATCAAGACAACACGATCACTAGGACATTTCATTCATCCAACATGGCCCATACTTAGAATAAGCTAAATAAACACATAATTCCATATTAAACACATGCAACAATTAGCCCTAATTATAGCGAAGTTCCAATGTATGCAGCAACATAATAATAGAGTTAAATTTGCACTTACATGTTAGAGAGTATATCCAACCACAATCACATTTGCATTATAGGAAGCTCCAAGATAGAAAAGAACCCAATACATACATCAAAATTCATCCATCATCCAAAAATATCCACCAAGGAAAAAATGTGAAGTTCTCTAGTGAGAGAGAGATCCCAATCCAAGTGACGATACAAATGAATCCAACTAACTCCTATTTATACACCACTCAGGAGTTCAATTTAGCTAATGAGCCTACTTTAGCCCCTAAAAATAAGATAATGTGCAAATAAACCAACTTTTGGTGACAAACCCACCAAACTAGCTCATAAATGAAATAATAAGCCTCTCAGGAGGTCAAATAATAATATATGCATGTCGTGGGGCCCTCCAAAAGGCCTGATAATTTCCAGAAGTGCCATAATGATGAATCAAATCCTCAAGATGTGATGGACAAGGGGGTAGCCACTTGTTCTCTAAGTAGTACACCTATGGTGCTCCCAATGGGTGTGGGGGCACACCAATGACCCCATGGGTTTCCATATGAGTCGAAGATTCTTGTAGATCATTTGTAAGGGATGCAATGATGGAATGAACACTTCCATGTCATCGTAAAAGTCCTGAGACACTTACCAAGTGTGTGGTGCTCCTGTGGGGCCTACTGGGCTTAGTGTAACAAGTGCAACATCCTCGTCCCAAAGGTGGATCATTAGTAATCTTTGGACACTGGTGGGGATCCATGGAGTACTGTCTGGTGCTGTGAAGGCCCATGGCTCTCTACAGACACCCTACATGTGCCAATGTAGCCCTCTGGGAGGTTAGGACCTCATATAGGGAGACCAAACCCAAATGGACACCATCTGCAATCCCGCATAAGATCCAATGCGTCCCCTAGCCTTCCAGTACAACAAATCATAAGTGTAATCATGTAAAAGAGCTTACAGACCATAGATAACAAAGTGGGCACTTCATAATGGCATACCCTTCCGAAGTGGGCTTTGGCATGTGATAATGTCTCCAAGCTCCAAAGGGGGTTAGGCTAGTACCTTATTAGGTGGTTTCTGCCCTTAGAGGGGATAGTATGTCCAAGGTACATCCCTCATATGGGCATGGCAAGTGATAATAGTGAAATGGAATAGGGAATGAGAGGGGCAGCCCTAGGCCACATATTGGGGCTCAAGGGTAGCTAGAGAAAGGGAAGCCCACACCTGGGTATATAATGTGTAGGAGGGAGAAATCGTGGTATATGAGGTGCCTAGGCCTTGATTTTTCCACTCTTCCTTATATGCCTTTAAACTTTTATGAATTTTCTTTAATTAACTGTTCGGGGCTCAAAGGAAAAGAGCATGATGTGTAATATATAGTAGTGATTACCCCCTTTTAGGTAGGGCGGTTCATTGCCCTCCAGGGGTTGGGACAATCATGGGTTTTCCTGAATGATAAAGGAGGCTCTTCTAGGGCCTATGGAATGAGGGTGATGACCATGGGTATGGGGTAGAGCTCATGTGTTGGCTTTTTCCCACGTGCTAATTATTTTTGTCCTGACCATCTTTTGCATTTGTGGTACAATTTCCTGTTGAATGTGGATATTTATGCTTAATTTTTCTTTTAGCTGCTTCAACCTCCAGGGCATCATTCTAGGCCTGACCCAAGGTGGGGGCAAGGGGATAGGAAGGCTGACCCTATGTGGACCCAGAGAGGCATTACGGACCCAAGTGGGAGAAATGTTGAATGGGGATATGGTGAGTGGAAAGAGAGTAATATATGTGGATAAAGGAGTGGGACCATGCACCCAAAGTCGGGGTTTCCAAGGTAGTACCACCCTAGAACCAAATGGTCAGAAAAGGAGATCTTGCGAGACTAAGATCCAAGGGTAGCATCCAAAAGAGATCAAGGGAATAGGAGCACAAACTAAGCCCACTCTTTCCGTCAAATCCCCCCATCAATCCATGCCCAGAAGTGTCCATGATAAGCAAACCCAATACTCAATTACCAAATGACAAGACATACCTTTAGGTTCTCGAGGCCCACCTTCAAACATACGATCAATACAAATGGGTGAGGGACCATATGGCTGGCTCAGGTGGCGGCGAAATGGCACAACGAGCTAGTTGAGGGCTGCAACGGTTTGTTGGCTACCGACTGGGGTCCATCATGGAGAAAAATTTCTCCTAGGGATATCACCCACGAAGTGGTGGGTAACAGGGCCCACTTGGAGAGGAAAAGCTCAATGATAAATAGGAGGGGAAGACATCAATTGAGGGCTTTTGATCCTTTGAAGAACAAACTCATCTTGTACGCTTTAGCTATTGAGCCAAGTCTATGAGTGTTGTTCAACACAAGATTTCTGAGGAAAAACCTCAACTCCTTCGGTGGACTTCGAGTGCCACCGTAGGGGAGCGTTTGCTACATTGTGGAGCTGTTTCGTAGGGGATTCTACAGGGAAATTCGAGTCGTTTTGGAGCAAACTGGGCTTAGAAAAGGACCACACTCTCCTGTGGGAGTGAGCTTCAGGGCAACGCTGATTTCCATAATTTAGGGGCACATTCTCTTTGTGTTTATCAACATTTTTGCAGTGGATTGATAGGCAAATTGGGTAACCATTCTTCATGCCGAATTTCTCATTCGTGGGCATGTGCAAAGGTGGCTTGACTGGGGTTTGCGAAGTCACTTGTTGAGGCCATTCGTTGTGGAGGCTTGATTGAGAGTTTGGTACCGATTTTTACAAGGGGACATGAGGAGAATTGTTGGGGAGCTTGCTTAGCATTTGTGGAGGGCTTTGGCAGCAAAATTCCCGGTGGTACGAATTATCCAATTGCAGGAGGATATTTCTATAATTGGGGGTAATTTTGGAGGTTGGAACTAAACCCAACCCTTTCTCGATCTTTGTGGGTTTTTCAAGGAGAGTCCAAGGCTAATTTTGCAAAAAAATTTGAGCATTCTAGAGGGGTCAAACAACAGTCTCTTTCCAGCCAACAGTTGCAGATTTCCAAGCCAGCGCAGAGCTTGAAGAGGAATTGCTTCCTAGCTGGGGTTTGTCTAGCTTGCTTTAGCAAGTCCATGTGCACATATTCCACACATATATTGCACTTTCCTCTTTGATAATAAAATGGATCAACTTGGCACAAATTTTGGCTAAATTTATGGTTGTCTAATTGCCTGTTGAATTTTTGTGTTGCACGTGGAGTTTTGTTTTGATTATCACTGTTAATTCTGAGTAGGAATATTACAGTGGTATTAGAGCACTAGTCTTGGCTCATCCATGGGGGAATTCTTCTATGACCACAGGAGAGAAGCAAAATATCACTTACAGGAGGCATAAGTACGGGATCCAGGAGAGGGAATTGGAGATCACTCTTGATATTGAGGCGCCAAAACATGAGGTAGAAGAAGTAAACATGATGGAACCCATGAGTAAAGAGGAGGTAGCATTCAATAGCCTTTTTAAGGCTTTGAGTGACCTGGCAAAGGGGTAAAAAGAAATGTTGGAAGAGATTAAGCAACAGAACCAGGACAAGATCATTCACCGAGATTTTGTGTTTGGGGAGACTTCAGGGGCTCCCCACCAGTACGACCATCATTCCCTTTTGACTCACCCATGCTTTCAGTGGGCCAACTAGGACTACATTGCCCACGTTTTTTCCTTCAGGGGCCGATGAGCAGGCTGGGCAGGACAAGATGCGTATGGGAGAGTCTTTCATGGAGTGGCAGTCGATGGGGGATGAATTTCGAGTTGCACTGACCTTCTGGGATTTCTGCCAGTTGAAGCAGAATGATAGGCGCAAGAGCGAAGGAGGTTCAGGCACGGATAATTCAGAGCTGTATCATACCATTAGAAGGATGTATCTTCCCACATTCGATGGGTCATCCAAATGCACGACTAGGGCATGGGTTGAGAAGTTAGATACGTATTTTCAGCTTAGTCGGATGACTGAGGTGGAAGCCATCAAAATGGCTACCTTGCACTTGGAGGGGGAGGCACATGATTGGTGGTTCCATGGATTAACCACGCTAGGGCATGCCAGCGTGACTTCCTATGAGGACTTCACATGTAGGGTTGTGGAGCATTTTGACATGAGGGATCCAAAGGCACATTTCAGAGAGCTAATATAGCTCAAGCAGACAGGCATCCTCGAGCACTACATATCAGAGTTTTTGAGGGGTGCCAGTGATGGTGTCGGATTTGTCAAATACTAGGAGGGTCTACACCTTTGTGGATGGGTTTTTTGAACCCTAGCGTGGACTAGTGAGGGCAAGCAATCCCGTTACTTTATTGGAGGCAGTGAACCACACACGGGATTTGCAGGACACAATTCCCAAGACTAGGGGCACCAGTTCCACCACGAGCTCCTTTTCCCCAAAGTGGTCGTGACATTAGACCCCCACCACAGAGAGATGTTCAGGGGCATGGGTAGCTAGATGATGAGACCAGGAGAGACCTCCGCAGGAGGAAGTTGTGCTTCACTTGCCAGGAGTCATGGGCACCTGGGCATAGGTGCACCAAGGGAAAGGCCCATTATATAGAGGTGTTCTTTGACAGTCAGCTGGAGGATGGTGCAAAACTGGAGGATGTTGTAGGAGGTGGTGAGTTGCAGACCATCAGAGGTAGTGGAGGAGGATCACCATCCCCACCTATTGGAGACCTCTTCAAACCCACTAGAGGGGTCATCACTTCATTGAGGGGAGTCCCCAATTATCTCATGCTGAGGATCAGGGGCACAGTGCAGGGACAACGTGTAGCAGTCTTGGTGGATAATGGGGCAACCCACAACGTTATTGACGCAAATATGGTAGAGCAGAGAGGTGTACAGACTGAGAGCTTTGAGATATTTTCAGTCCTGGTGCTGGGAGACAGGACTATGTAGTGCACTAGGTATGTCCCTAGTCTAATAGTAACTATGGGAAATTATTCTATGACTGGTCACTTCTTTGTGGTCGATGTTTCGGACACCAACATTGTCATGGGTGTCCAATGGCTCTACTTTTTGGGGCAAGTCACTACAGATTTGAATAATCTGGAGATGGATTTCATAAGTCTAGATGGGAAGTTGGTGTTGCTGAGAGGGATGCATTCTTACCGACCACATATGGTGTCAGTGCATAGGGTGGAGGCCGATTTATGACATGGAGATGTAGAGTGGGCAGTGGAGCTCAAGATTACAGAGGTAGGGACTCAACCACGATTGGTAAACCCGGACATCCAGGAGATTTTGGATAGGTACCCAACAATTTTTGGAGAAATTCCTCTAGGCAGGCCATCTGATAGGGGATTTGAGCACACGATCGAGTTAGAGGAGGGTGTGCATGCAATGGTCATCACGCTATAGCGACATCCAAAGGCTTACCTGGATGAGATTGAGTGTGTTATACACGAGCTGTTGGCCTTGGGGCACATCATGTTGGACATTAGTTCAATGCTCCCTGTGTGTTTCGCGACATGGACTAACTGCCTCTCATGGATCCTAACTCTGGAGATTGTAGCAGAGACTAACGCCTGCGGGTTTTGGTCTAACGACAATCGTGATTCCAAGAAGTGGTATCAGAGCGATAGGTCTCGAGTTTGAAACTCACCTGGCTTGCATTGGGGGGGAGATTATTGGACATTAGGTTCAACGCTCCCTATGTGTTTCGCGACATGGACTAACTGCCTCTCGTGGATTCTAACTCTGGCAATTGTAGCAGAGACTAACGCCTGCGGGTTTTGGTCTAATGGCAATCGTGATTCCAAGACATCAGGCCAGTTCAAGTCCCTTCGCTTCTTCATATGTGCAAGTGAAGAAGGTTGGGACCCTCTGCATGTGCATTGACTATTGGGCTTTGAGAAAGAGGACACTGGAGAACTGGTACCTGATCCCATGCATAGATGCGTTGATGGACGAACATAGAGGAGCCAAATACTTCTCTAAGATTGATTTGTGTTCGGGTTACCACCAGGTCAAATTTTGGGAGGAGGACATCCCGAAGACAATATTCTGATGCCATTATGGGCATTTCGAGTTTTTGGTGATGCCTTTCGACCTAATTAATGCCCCTACTACCTTCCATTCTTGCATGAACCACGTGTTCCGCAAGCAACGTTGCAGGTTCGTGCTTGGTGTTCTTCGATGACATCTTGATCTATAACAGGACCTAGAAGGACCACTTGAAGCATTTGGAGGAGGTGCTTCATATTCTTGAGGAGCAACAGTTATACGCCAAGTTGTCCAAATGTGAATTTGGACTTACAAAGATGCTATAACATGGCCACATCATCGGAGAGGATGGGGTGCATGTGCATCAAGAGAAGATCAGGGCCATACCTAGGAGTGTGACTGAGCTATGGGCATATGCACCTATTACAGGAAGTTCGTGAAGGGGTTTTCACAGTTGGCAGCACCCCTCACTGATCTAACCAAGAAAGGTGTGTTTGAGTGGACAGATGTAGCGTAGGGGGATTTTTAGTGCCTCAAACAGGTGATGAGCAGTTGTCCGATGTTAGCGTTGCCAGATTTGTCATAGTCGTTTGTACTGGAATGTGATGCATCCAGTGAGGGCATTGGGGTTGTTTTGATGTAGGGTGGGCACCCCCTTAGCCTTTGAGTGTCGGAAACTCCTTAATCATGAGAGGCTCTACTCCATATATGACAAGGAGATGTTGGCCATCATGCAAGTGTTGGCCAAATTCTGATAGTATCTGGTGAGCAATAGTTCAAGGTAAAGATTGACCACAACAGTCTTCGATCCTTTTTAGAGCAGAGGGAGCTCAACGAGAGGCAACAGAAGTGGGTCAAAAAGATCCAGGCCTATAATTTTGACATAGAATATGTCAAGGGCAAGTAGAATGTGGTGGTTGATGCTTTATCCAGGAGGCCTACGACACTATCCCTTATGAGTTTTTGCTAGGATTGGAGGCCGTAGTTGCTGGTGGAGTACTCTAAGGATAGGTAGGCTCGTTAGATCTTAGATGGCACCCATGCAGATGACCGGTTTCGTGTGATGGATGAGGTGATCTACTACAAGAACCAGATCTATTTGGTACCCGGTTCGCAGCTGAGGGAGAGGATTATGCATACTGCACATGACTCTCCACTAGCAGGGCATCAAGGGTTACTCAAGACACACTGAGCTATCCAGGAGCATTTCTCACAAATGGGCCTCAAGGGAGATATTCTGAGGCACATACATGAGTGTGATACCTCTAAGAGGAACAAGGGAGAGCAAACACACCCCGCGGGATTACTGCAACATCTTCCCATTCTTGAGCGAAAATGGGAGAGGATATTCATGGAATTTATCACAAGGCTGTCGACAGTTTAGGGGTGGGACTGCATATATGTAGTGGTTGAAAGACTAACCAAGTATGCCCATTTCTTCGCCATACCCTCCTGGTCATCAACTTCACAGGTGGCCGAGTTGTTCTTCAAAGAGGTGTTTGGCTGCATGGTCCCCCCAAGACCACTGTAAGTGATAGGGACAATCAATTTATGGGGTGATTGTGGTAGAAACTATTTCGGTTAGTGGGGATTGAGCCCACACTGAGTACTAGTTATCACCCTCAAACTGATGGCCAAACATAGATAGTGAACAAGTGGTTGGAGGGGTACTTGTGCAACAATGTGACCGGGAAACAATGCGCATGGATAAATTGGCTTCACCTTGGAGAGTACTGCTACAACACCACGTTCTGCATGTCGATAGGTATGCCTCCATTTTGTGCTTTGTATGGTTATGATTCTCTGACATTCGCTGATTTGGTGTTTGGAGACTGTAATGTCCCCAATTTCGATTTTTCCATCTAAGGAGGTCAACAAATATTCTGTGGGTGGTGCTAAGCATAGCACAATTTTGAAATTCATGCATTGGAGGTGATTTTGATATGGGAGACATGAGGACTTAGGAGAATAGGAGAAATTTTAGTCTTGGTGGAATGTGGGGACCATGAAAAAGACGCAATTCGACCCTTGGCGATAATTTGCACTTGTGAAGGAAGAGAGAGAAAGAAAAAGGGTGCGAGTTAGTGGAAAATGTGGTCCACCAAGAGAGAGAGTACCAACTTCAATAAATAAGGCAAGGATGCCTCCATTTGGTATCTTTTGACAATTTAACTTTTGAACACAAGTTTCCGTGAGTTGTTTAGCCAAGTAAACTAGTGTTGTTTAGCACTAGAAATTCCCAAGCTGGAATTCCATCTCTATCTTCGGAGAGCTTTGTTTAACACCTTAGGAGAGAATTTCAGAACTTATTAGAGAGGACATTGTTGGAGTTTGTGGGTCATTTCTAGCCATAATTCAGCTAATACGAACTTCCAGGAGGACACAATGGCAGAAATCGATTTTCTTGGTTGAAGGTTCTTCAAGGGAAAATTCAGTTGGAGAATTTAGGGGCAAGTCCCTTGATATTGGGCCAGATTTTGTGGAGAGTTTCAGGGCAGGAGATTTTTGCTTTGATTTATCACTCTGTAATTTCCCAAGGCTATGAAGGAAACCCAGAGGTAACCACAAAACCACTTTGGAAGCTGGGATCTAGCCCTGCCAACTTCAGAGAGGGATCTCTCTGTCAGATTTAGATTTGTTTATAATGAGATAGTAGGCTAGTTATGAGAGCTCAGAGTTTGGTTTTCGAATTGGTTTGGTTGGAATAGCAAGGGAAGGCCATTGAGCAATGGAGTCAAAATAGTTTAAGATGATCAAATGAAGAAATAATAAAGCTTAAGTGCATCAGGGCAAGGTAGGCATACTACTGGATCCTTTAAATTTAGATGAAATGTAGGAGAAGAAATGAAATAGGTTCAATTAGGCAAAGAACATTTAAGAATTCTTTAACTTAATATTAGAGGAAAAAATTCAAGTTATCCACAACCAGAATCAGAGTGTATCTTTCAACAAATTTTGTTGTTCAAATTTCTGTAAAATAATTAAGAAAAGAAACACATATGAAAACAGAGAAAACATATTACAATAAGAAGCACTTCACCACATAGATATGACACATAAATATTGAAACAACTTGTCTTGTATTACTACATAAGGTGACTTGAACTCAGTGAAAAAATTTACAATGAATGGTAGTCTTTCTCGTTAAAAATATCAACATTTATCACTTCAATCTATGAAGTATTTATACAAATTCTAAACTAAAATATCTTGAAAAAATGTCAAGATTTATTACAAATATCTCAAATTGTGTTACACAAATAGAACTGAAATATAGGGCATTCAAAACTAATGAATCTACTTGGAACTATCTTTGTGGATTGTTGGTGACAAAGAAGAGCAATTCGAATTTGATATCAACTCTTATTTGATGAGGTGGCCTTCAAGTCACTAACTGTCTATGAGATTTTTTCTCACGAAATTCTGAAAAATAGGGTCCAGTTATCCCTTTGAATATCTCAATCCGATATAGCTGTGTAAAACGTGAAAGAGGTTATTGTAGATGAATATGTTTTTGAGATAAACCTCTCTCAATTTCCAAAAATTCTGCTTCAGTTGTTCACAATATTCTCTGCAAAAAGATGTCTAAAACATGACTTTGCACAGTTAGAAAATAGGCTGTGACTATGTGAATGGATATCTCATTCTGTAATACCTGTGTAAAATCTGAAATAGGTTATTGTACTTTTGCATCTTAGGAACATAAACCTCCTTCAGTTTCCCAAGATTCATCTCTGATTGGCTACAACATGTTCTATAAAACGATGAATAAAACAAGAAATTTCTGTTAAACATGCCTTCAAAGATTCATGCAAATCTCCCAAACCATAATAACTGTTAGAAAACTGAGAGATTTTTTTGTAGATGGGTTTGTTCCAGAAAAAACCTCTCTCAGTTTTGAAAAATTTTTCCTCATTTGTTTGGAAACCATAATTGAAATAACTGTGGTGTATAGGAAAAAAACAGAGTTTTAACTGACCATGAAACAAATATATGGCGTGGAGGCGAGAGGTGACATGGAGGTGGGGGATGATGTGGAGGCACATGGTTGGCAGAAATAGTTGACGTGTGAGCCTGAAAGGAAGGTGCAGGAATGGAACGGTAAGCGGGAGTGGGATCAGGCGGGAGGATATACATGGCAGTAGGGGAGTGGAGGTGGAGCGGAAGTGGAGGGTGACGCAACTGGGAGTGCGGATTATGGCGGGAATGATGAAAATGGCTTTCGGAGGGGGAGAACAGTGGTTTGTGTTTTCATGAGGGGGGAGGGGCGAAATGATGAGCGCCTGCCACGTAGCGCGGGGCCCAGGGAGAGGAAACCACTTTTCAGACCCCCCTCCGTCGATAATTGGAGAACAAGTAGGGGGGACCAAAAACGACTCCTCGCCATTGATCTAGGCGGGGTGGATCGTAGTCATCAGATGATGCGCGAGCCATAACACAAGTGGACCAAGAATTTTTGTCGCTTTCAACTCCATAATAAAATCAAAACTATAGTACCAAGGCATTATTACAATTGTCTTTAATCACATTTAAATGATGTGATTAATTTAATCTAAACATACTTAATTATCTGCTAATGCTGCATTTCAACTTGCACGCATAATTTTTTGATTTTTTTTAAGGTTTTGACCTTTTATGGAAATAATTTACAACATGGAATATTATTTACAACATCTGAAATATAATAATCATCAACTAAATCAAGTGACCCTATAAAAATTTATAGGACCCTAACATAGGCTCCGATGGGGATGGCATCCACCCTGAGAGGTGCCAAGAACATCGTAGACTAGTATCCTAATCCATTGGGCTGATCCAAAAACTGCAACCTGCTCTGTCATAAAACCTTTGTGACTGAAAATCTTGAAATGGAAATCAAAACCATTTTGAAAACTGAAATCTGAAACACTTGAACTGAAATATGAAATATTAACTGGAAAGAATGCTTGAAAAAATGCTCAGGGCACTGAGCTTATTTGCACACTGCTACCTACCCTACATTTCTGAAAATCATGTTGAACTAAACAGTACAAAAATGCCAGTGAAGCCAATCAAGTAGTTGTTGAAATAAGTGAACTTCTTGACTTCTAGTTAGCAAAATCAAAAGGAAAACTTGACTACTTGTCCACAAAATCAAAGTTGTAACATGTAATGGCAACTGCTGTTGGATATGGTCCTTATAGTGAAAACATGGTTGAACATTTACGCTGAAAAGAACCTCCATGTAGGCTGCTATAGGATCAATAAAAGCTTGATTTATTATGTTACCTTTTAGGCCTTCAATGACTAGTTGATCATGGATGATTTCATCAGTTGTATGCTCAAGGTTAAATCTTGATTCTAACTGTACAGTTTCAGTCTTTTACTTGAAAACATAAGTCTCATAAATCTGCAAATCAAAAGGCAATACAATCTCCTCTTGTTTTGTAGAAGGAAGAATTTTCAAGAATTGTTTAGGATCTTGGAAATTGTATGATTGAATCTGAAAATCCAAAAGTTCAATACCCTTCTTGAATCTTTCAGCGACTAACTCAAGAAAGCAAATTTTACCTTCAGGAAAAAATTTTGCTCGATTTCAAACAACGAAACATGGTCGTTAAAAAAACTTCATCAAATTGAAACTTTGTTAACTTATCCCTGAATTCTTTTAAAACTTCACAAGATAGAGGACTTGCCACATACCCTGTCATCTTGTTTAGCAAGAAATCTGATAAATGTGTAGTGGAGCCACCATAAGTGCTCTAAAATTTGTATCCTTGACAGTGGAGGCACTGTAAAAACTGTGAAGCTCTGGATACTTTGAACATGAAGTCGCCAGGTGAATGCTTCAACTTTCTTATGTCTAATCATTGTTCACCATCAGTAATCAGATCTGGAAATTGATAATCTTTCATGAGGAAGATGAAATGTTCATTCCCCAACTGAGTCACCATTATGTTATCACTCCGTAATTTCCCAAGGCTGTGAAGGAAACCAAGAGGAAACCACAAAACCACTTTGGAAGCTGGGATCTAGCCCTGCCAGCTTCAGAGAGAAATCTCTCTGTTAGATTTAGATTTTTTTATAATGAGATATTAGTCTAGTTATGAAAGCTCAGAGTTTGGTTTTCGAATTGGTTTGGTTGGAATAACAAGGGAAGATCATTGGGAAATAGATTCAGAAGGGTTTATTATGATCAAATGCAGAAATAATCAAGCTTAAGTGTAACAGGGAAAGGTAGGCATACTACTGGATCCTTTAAATTTAGATGAAATGTGAGAGAAGAAATGAAATAGGTTCAGTTAAACAAATAGCATTTAAGAATTCTTTAACTTAATATCAGAGGAAAACATTCAAATTATCCACAACCAGAATCAAAGTTTATCTTTCAACAAATTTTATTCTTCAACTTTCTGTAAAATAATTAAGAAAAGAAACACATGAAAACAAAGAAAACAGATTACAACAAGAAGCACTTCACCACATAGATATGACAGAGGAATCCTGAAACAACTTGTTTTGTATTACTGCAAAATGCCACTTGAATTTAGTAAACAACTTTACAATGAATGGTAGTCTTTCTCATTACAAATCCCAACATCTATCACTTCAATCCATGAAGTATTTATACAAATTCTAAACTAAAATATTTTGAAAAAATATCAAGATTTATTACAAATATATCAAACTGTGTTACACAAATAGAAATAAAATACAGAACATTCAAAACTAATGAATCTACTTGGAACTATCTTTATGGATTGCTGGTGACAAAGAAGAGCAATTCGAATTTGATAGCAACTCTTATTTGATGAGGTGGCATCCAAGTCACTAATTGTGTATGAGCTTTTTCCTCATGAAATTATCAAAAATAGGGTCCAGTGATCCCTTTGAACATCTCAATATGAGATAGCTGTGTAAAAAGTGAAGGAGGTTATTGTAGATGTTTTTGAGATAAACCTCTCTCAGATTCTCAAAATTCTACTCTAGTTGTTCACAATATTCTCTGCAAAAAGATGTCTAAAACAAGACTTTGCACAGTCAAAAAAATAGGCTGTGAATATGTGAATGGATCTCTCATTCTGTAATACCTGTGTAAAATCTAAAGTAGGTTACTATACTTTGGCATCTTAGGAGCACAAATCTCCTCCATTTTCCCAAGGTTCATCTCTGATTGACCACAATATGTTCTGCAAAACGATGACTAAAACAGGAAATTTCTTCAAAACATGCCTTCAAAGATTCATGAAAATATTCCAAACCATAATAGCTGTTAGAAAAATAAGAGAGGTTTTTGTAGATGGGTTTGTTCCAGACAAAAACCTCTTTTATTTTTGAAAAATTCGTCCTCATTTGTTTGGAAACCACGATTGAAATAAATGTGGTGTATAGGAAAAAATATAGTTTTAACTAACCATGAAACAAATATATGACGTGGAGGCAGGAGGTGACATGGAGGTGGGGGATGATGTGGAGGCACATGGTTGGCAGAAATAGTTGACGTGTGAGTATGGAAGGAAGTCGCGAGAATGGAACAGTAAGCGGTAGTGGGATCAGGCGGTAGGAGACACCTGGCAGTAGGGGAGTGGAGGTGGAGTGAAAGTGGATGATGGTGTAACCGGGAGTGCGGATTATGGTAGGAGCAGTGAAAACCGATTTCGGAGGGGGTGAGAAGTGGTTTGTGGTTTCGTGAGGGGGGGTGTGAAATGATGAGTGCCTTCCATGTAGTGCGGGGCCAAGGGAGAGGAAACCACTTTTCGGACGCCCCCTCCGCCGATAACTGGAGAACGAGCAGAGGGGGCCGAAAACGACTCCCCGACATTGCTCCAGGCGGGGCAGGTCGTAGTCATCAGATAATGCGCAAGCCATAACACAAGTGGACCAAGACATTTTGTCGCTTTCAACTCCATAATAAAATCAAAACTATAGTACCAAGGCCTTATTACAATTGTTTTTAATCACATTTAAATGATGTG
Source organism: Pinus albicaulis (assembly GCA_034641835.2). NCBI lineage: Eukaryota > Viridiplantae > Streptophyta > Pinopsida > Pinales > Pinaceae > Pinus > Pinus albicaulis. Next base: position 819,664,115 of record CM076581.1, on the reverse strand, counting down.
ATTAATTTAATCTAAACATACTTATTTATCTGCTAATGCTGCATTTCGACTTGCAAGCATATTTTTTGAATTTTCTTAAGGTTTTGACCTTTTTTGGAAATATTTTACATGGAATATTATTTTCAACATCTGAAATATAATAATCATTAGCAATAATCAAGTGACCCTATAAAAATTTATAGGACCCTAACACTTTGATGAGAACCAAATTCAACATTCCTAGGGCTTGCGCAGTCTTTTGTTGGGAAACATTTCATGGAGTTGTTGCTACCTGAGTTGTGCAAGGTTGTGGAAGGAGCTTCCCTCTTACCCTTAGGGAGTAATTTGCAGAAAATTCTACAACCATTTGGCGGAGGAAACAGGGCTAGATTTGCAACAATAGCTTGAGGGGGGCGCAGAACCAGTAGAGGAGGGCGTAGCACCAAATTTTGGTAATTCTGGGAGGTCAGAATTAGCCCAAAACATTTCTCGATTTTGTTGGACTAGCATCAAGGAGTCTGCTCCTAATTTTGCAAAATTTTTTGAGTAGTTTTGGTACCCCAGATAGCATAATTGTTTGGTAGCCAATTGGGAGGAGTGAACTTAAATTTTGGGTCCCGGGTGGTCGGTAAAATTTGGCCAAAGCCTTTCTAGGGTTTTCTGGGTTTGTGGTGGAGAGCTCCAGATTAATCTGGCATAATTTTCTAAGCACTTTTGGGGGCTCAAACAGGGGTTTCTTCCAACCAGTAGTTGCAGAATTTCCAGGGCCAATGCAACACATTGAGGAGAAGTCTTTCCTTGCATCTGAGCAACATCTTTTCTTAATTGGGATTGTCTAGCTTGTTTTGGAAATCTTGGGTACACACGTTCCATGCATTATACTCTCCTATTGATAATAAAATGACTCGGTTTGGCGTAGTTCTAGTGCAAATTATGGATCTTTAATTGTTGTCTGAATATTTCTTTGTTGTATGTGTCTTTTGCTTTCTTTATAATTTTTATTTCCTTTTTGGAAAATTACAGAGACAACAGGGCCCCATGGGCCAAAGATTGGATACAGGAGAACCAAGACATCCTCAGGGATCTCAAGGATAATTTATTGACAACACAAAATCAACGGAAAATATATGCAAACAGGCACAGGGTTGAGATGCATTTTGAGGTTGGTGACTTAGTCTTTCTGAGTCTCCAACCATACAGGAAATCCACTCTGAAGTAACAGGGAGATGAAAAGCTCAAACTACGTTTCTATGGGTCTTACAGTGTGACCAGGCAGGTTGGAGAGTTGGCATATGAACTGGAGGCCCCTTTGGATGATGAGGGGCATTTGGAGTTGGTGCCAGAAGCCATTTTGGAGGTGAGAGAAAGGAGGCTCAGGAAATGGGATGTTCGAGAGTTCTCGGTGAAGTGGAAGGACTTGCCGGAGGAGGATGCCACTTGGGAGGGGAAACAGGTACTCCAACACCCATCATTGCAGTTGCTTGAGGACAAGCAACATTTAGGCGGGGATGACTGTGATGTTCCTACTTAGCAATTTTGCTAAGTAATTACCAGTTTGTCCAATTTTACAGTTTTTCCATCATAGACTTAGGAAAAGTGGGTTAGGAGGACCCCACTTGGAAATTTTGACTTGAGAAGGCTCCAACATAGGAAAAGGAAGGAAAATCATTTTCTTAGTGGGAAGTGGGGGCCACCCCAAGAGGAATACACACCCCTTGGAGCAAAGTGTATTTGTGGAGAGAGAAAGAGGGAAAAGGGGGTCAATGTATGGGGCCCACTTGGAGAGAAAACTCATTGATAAATGTTGATTTTTGTAGCATTGGATGTGCTCTAGCCTCGAGATTTTGCAGAGAGGCTAAGACATGTGCATTCTCCAAGATCCATAAATCGTTTAGGAAAATTCCATCCAGAGATGATTTAATTAATTAATCATTTTTCATGTTTTCCTAAGTCTAAACTTAGGAAATGAGATTAATTAAAGGGTATTAATTAAGTCGGGTGCCAATCTTCTAGATAAATGTGTGGATCGAGTCCAAGTTAATTTGAGCCATCGATTAAGATCTAATATTGGTCCTTGATATGTCAAAGACAGATTATAAGCAGGAGCTCAATGGGTACTTGGAGAACGCACTTGAGATTTCTGCAAATCAATTTTGCTGGGAGGTCAAATTCTTTGAGGAGCAATGCTGAGTTGCTAGAGAGAGTTCCAGTGATTTCGTTGCAGTGAGGGGTAGAGATAGTGGACCAGAGGAAGTTTTCTAGATCCGAGGAGTGCAAGGTGGAGAAGACATCGAGAGTCACAGAGAGGTTGTGTAGTGTCATGTAGAGATTCAAAGGGAGTTCGCTATTTTGCTGAGAGACATTTGAGATCCAGTGCTGGAAGATGGGGTTTGAGTCTGGAGGGTTAGGGAGGCGAGTTTCAGCGCGACAAGAGATCAGAAGGAGAGGGTGACACGGTTCCAGGAGCTGTGACACAGTAACTGCATAGGCTAACACAATTACTGCGCAGGGCAACTCTTCTCCAGTCCAGATCGGTGTGTCGAATTGCCCGTGACAGTGTGAGATTTTCTCACTAAATCTTGCGTTAGTATTTATTTGTATTAGATAACCACTTTGGGCATCCAATGATTTGTACTCAGATTACTACTACATAATAATAAAACCCTCAGTTGCTCCATCGGTTTTCCCAAGTTGGGTTTTTCCGGGGAAAATTGTCCAAAAATAATGGTGTACTTGTGTGTGTGTTTCTATCTTTCCTGCATTGTATTTTCCGCAGTATTTTATGTTGTGTAGGTTGTAGTGTATTTGATTTCGATATTTACTATGTAACACTGTAAATAATTTATTCAGTGATTAACAAATAGGAGAAATCTAATCAGTTCCTCCAGTAGGATTTCATTAGTGAAATTTTCACAATAAATAGGAGGGGAAGACATCATTTGAGGGCTTTTGATCCTTTGAAAAAAAAATTCATCTTATATGCTTGATCTGTTGAGCCAAGTCTACGAGTGTTGTTAAACGCACAAGATTTCCTAGGGGAAATCTCAACTCCTTCGATGGACTTTGTGAAAATTTCAATTCTGAAATTCTACTGCAGTTATAGATTTATTTCTCCTACTTATTTTCAAAATAAGTTATTTACAAAAACCTTCCAGTTAAAATTTCGAAATAAACACTACTGCAGTTATCACCAAGTACATATAGAGAAAAGAACAGTAATACGCAAGCACAAGAATCAATCACAATGACTTAATTAGTTTTGGACAATTGTCCTTGGAAAAACCCAATGTGGGAAAACTGGTGCAACAGTTGCGAGTTTATATATTAGTCTTCGGTAGCAAATTATTTACAAGGAAATACTAGCAGAAAAAATTGAGAAACTTCTTCAGAAAACACCTGAGATAAATTCTCTCCATACCTCTGGAGAATTTCCAACACCTGAGGGACTCACTGGCCCTCACTGCGTCACCCTTGCGTGTCTATCTACGCAATGCCTGCGTGAGAGTGCACCACTACTGCATGAGCCCTCTGCGCTGATCCTCTGTGGTGCCTCTCTTCCCTTTTTCTTCTTTCTTCCCTCGAGCCCTGACACTGCTGATGCCCTCTACTTCCTCTTCCCTGCAACTCTCCCTATGAAATCGAATTCTATTCCTTCAGAGTCGAATTCCCTTGGGTCACTGAGTGTATGCCTGACTTATCTTCCAAATGGCCCTCAGGGCGTCTTTTATCATCTTCTTATTGACAAATCAATGGCCTAGATTAGAAGTCTAATCAATGGCTAATATTAAATCTTGACTTGATCTTCGTTCTCTAGAATATTCACACTCTGTTTTATTAATACCCATTAATTATTTAATTTCCCTACGTTTAGACTTAGGGTCATCATTAAAATAATTAAGTATTTCAATAAAACATAAACTGAGTGGAATTTCCACAAACGATTTCTGGGTTCTTTAGAATGTTGATGTCCAAGCCTCCTCACAAATTTTGAGACTTAGATCTCTTTTCCAATGCTACAGAAATCAACACTCCCTCTTAGCAAGGAAATTGTTCTAACAATTTTCCTGTTGCATATTGCTCTGACTTTGAAGCATCCTTTGCGTTGTTGATGCCTGGCTGTTGCTGCTCCTCATCTGCTGCGTTGTTGCCTTCTGTACTGCTGCCCATGACACTACCACTGTCATTGCCTCATCTGTACTGCAGCTCCCTCTCAAGTCTGCATCTGTCCACTTTTGCTACTGAAATGGATTCTTGATCATCCCCACCTTCTCTCTGAAGTAAACAAACTTTGTCTTTCCCGGAGCTTTTGTGAGGATGTCTGCCACCTGTTCTCCTGTCGGAGTGTATTGCCACTGTACAAGTCCCCACTAGACATAGTGTCTGATGAAATGATACCTGATGTCAATGTGCTTCGACTGATCATGAAACACAGGATTCTTAGAGAGTTTGATGCAACTTTGATTATCACATAGAATGGTGGTCGCTTCCATCTTTTATTTGATTAGATTCACAAGAAGCTTCCTAAGCCATATGGCTTCACACAGAGCAGTGCTTGCTGCCATATATTCTGCCTCCGCTTAGCTCAGAGCAACAGATTTCTGATTCCTGTTGCACTTGGAAGTCATTTTTGATCTGACATTGAAACAATACCCAATGGTACTTTTTCGATCTACTGAGCTACCAACCCAATCTGCGTCGGTGAACCCACTTAGCCTGATGTCATTGCCTCGGGTATATCTCAATCCAAGCTCGACTGTTGCTTGCAGGTATTTGAGAACATGCTTGGCTATTGCCCAATGTGCCCTGCTTGGTTCCACCATGAAGTGATTGAGGGTGTTGACAACATAACAGATGTCTGGCCTAGTGTTGACCAGATACACTAGGGACCCTATGCGCTGTCTATACAAGGTAGGATCAGCCTTGTCATCTTCGGACGTATCAATCTTCTTCCAGTTGGTGATCATTGGAGTATCCATGGGTCTACAGTCCTACTTATTTAATCTATTCAATATTTCTATAGCATATCTCCCTTGACCAAGGAAGATTTCACCCTTCTACTGCCAAACTTCCAATCCTAGGAAAAAATGCATCAACTGTAGGTCCTTCATGTCGAATTTTGCAGCTAGGTTCTCCTTGTAGTCCTTGATGAGCCTAGATGATCTTGTCAGGAATAGGTCATCTACGTACAACACCGGCATTAGAGGCTCATTCCCTACTTTTATATAGTAGAGATTGGGATCTGCGTAGCTCTTGACGAATCCCATCTTCTGTAAGTAACCATCAATTCGACCATACCAAGTTCTAGGGGCTTGCATAAGTCCATACAAGGCTTTCTTAAGCATACACACATGAGTCTTCTGCTCATGCATCTCAAAGCCCTCTAGTTGTTCGATATATACTTCTTCTTCTATCAACCCATTCAAGAATGTAGTCTTGATATCCACATGGTGAATCTCCCACCCCATATACGCAACAAGGGATATCACGAATCTAATAGAAGTATATTTGGCTACTGGGTCGAAGGTCTCTTAATAGTCTATCCCTTCCTTCTGAGCATACCCCTTAGCCACGAACCTGGCTTTATATTTTTCTACATTGCCATCTATAACATATTTGATCAAGTAGATCCATCTCGAATCCACAACTAATCTGTCATGAGGCCTAGGAACCACTTCCCAGACGTCATTCGTCATGATGGAGCTGTACTCTTCCACCATTGCATCTACCCACTCATGATGCTGAGTTGCCTCCTGAAAAATAGAGGGTTCTCCAACTTGGGCTACCAAGACTTGGTATCTGTCCAGTTGCCTGCGCTACCTATTCTCATTTCTAGGAGCTCTGACAAACTCCTCCGCGTCCCTCAAAATTTGTCGTAATTCCTTGCTTGTCCTACCACAGGTAGTGGGTGGATATACCTGCTCCTCCTATGAATCTTCTAGAGATGAACCCCCTAGAGCCTTGTGCCTTGGAGAAGCACTCGTGCTAGCCTCTGCTGGTCATAGTGGCTGGACCAACTGATCATCTTCAGAATGCGTTGCAGAAGGAATCTCTCGGGATTTTCTGAATGCTCTTTCCTCCATGAACTTTACATTCTGCCGCACTATAATCTTCCTGCTATCAAGAATGTAGATTCTTTATGCCTTATCATTCTCGCTATATCCCACCATATATCCCTTTTCCACAATCTTATACAATTTCTTCCTCTTCTCTTCAAGTACATGGCAGTATGCCACACTGCCAAAGATCTTGAAGTGGCTTACTTCTGGCTTCTTGCCAGTGAAGACACTTTCTGGAGTGATCTTACCCAATGTGCTGTGAGGAATCCTGTTTTGAACATATACAGTTGTATTACAAGCTTCAACCGATAGAAATTTGGGCATGTCTTGATCATACAACATTTCCCTTGCAACCTCCACAATAGTTATATTCTTCCTTTCAGCAAATCCATTCTGCTCCAGATTATACGGAGCAATCCACTCCCTTCTGATGCCTTCCCTTGCACAAAACTCTGTGATGTATTTATCAATCTATTCTCCACCATTGTCTGATCGCAATATCTTTATCCGCTTTCTTGTTAGATTCTCAACCAGAGCTTTAAACTCCTTGAATCGATCAAAGACTTCATCCTTGGTCTTCATAAAGTAGATCCAAGTTTTCCTGGAATGGTCATCAATGAAGGTGACGAAATATTCAGCACCACTAAGAGCTCTAGTGGACATTGGTCCGCAGATGTCCAAGTGTATTAATCCCAACACACTCTTAGCCCAATTGTTGCTCCAGGGGTAGGCTGCCTTGGCATACTTTCCTAGTACGCACCCTCTGCAAACATCATCTCGCTTGGTGTTCAAATCTAGAACTCCTATGACAGTCTTATTGAGAATTCTCAAAGCCCCATGGTGTAAGTGCCCCATTCTCCTGTGTCATGGTTCATTCAAATCCTTCTCATCGCTGATGCCTATCAACGCCATTGGAGATTCGAGTTGCAACTTGTACATTTTATTGCTCCTGACTCTGATTTGTACCTTATTCTTCCAACTCGGGTGTTTGACATGTACTCTTTTGACAATGAAGTAAATTTCATAACCCTTGTTTTGTAGCTAAGACACCGAGAGAAAGTTCATCCCCAAACCAGGCACATGCAACACATTGGTAGCCCGAAGCTTATTGCTAGCTTCGGTTTGAAATACTACGGTACCTCTTCCCACAGGAGTACACTTCGCCTTATTGCCCATGGTGATCTGAAAGTTCATCTGCTCTTTTCGGTAGCTTGAGAAACATTCTCCTTCTCCCATCATATGAGCAGAAGCTCCACTATCAATATACCAGATTTTTGGAGAGGCAGACCTTTATATGCAAGCGAACTCTTCTTCCAGTCTAGAAGCCAATACAAAGATGTCGTGATGCATCTGTTTTTTCATGCTTTTATCTAGAGAACTGCGTGAACCCTTCCATGTTGCTGCTGCAACAACTTCTGGACTTTGTTCCATTGCAGGGTCTCCACTCCTGTTACTCAATATTAGCTCTGATACCATGTGAAAATTTCAATTTTGAAATTCTACTGCAGTTATAGATTTATTTCTCCTACTTATTTTCGTAATAAGTTATTTACAAAACCCTTCTAGTAAATTTCGGAATAAACATTACTGCAGTTATCACCAAGTACAATAACACAATTATTTTTGGACAATTGACTTCGGAAAAACCCAATGTGGGAAAACTGGTGCAGCAGATGAGGGTTTATATATTAATCTTTAGCATCAAATTCTACAATGAAATACTAGCAGAAAAAATTGAGAAACTTTTTCAGAAAACACTCGAGATAAATTCTCTGCAGACCTTTGGAGAATTTTCGACACTTGAGGGACTCACTGGCCCTCATTGCGTCACCCCTGCGTGTCTCTCTGCACAGAGCCTACGTGAGATTGTGCCACTACTGTGTGAGCCCTCTGCGCTGCTCCTTTGTGGTGCCTCTCTACCCTTCTGTTTCCTTTTTCCCTCGAGCCCTGACACTGCTAATGTCCTATGCTTCCTCTGCCCTGCAACTCTCCCTCTGAAATCGAATTCTATTCCTTCAGAATCGACTTCCCTCAAGTTACTGAGTGTGTTCCTGACTTATCTTCCAAATGGCCCTCAAGTCTTCTTTTATAATCTTCTCATTGACACATCAACGACCAAGATTAGAAGTCTAATCAATGGCTAAGATTAAATCTTGACTTGATCTTCGTTCTCTAGAAGATTCACACTCTGTTTTATTAATACCCATTAATTATTTAATTTCCCTAAGTTTAGACTTAGGGTCCTCATTAAAATAATTAATTATTTCAATAAAACATAAATTGAGTGGAATTTCCACAAACGATTTATGGGTTCTTTAGAATGCTGATGTCCAAGCCTCCTCACAAATTTTGAGACTTAGATCACTTTCTGGTGCTATAAAAATCAATAGACTTCGAGTGCCACCCTAGGGGAGCGTTTGCTACATTGTGGAGTTGTTTCGAGGGAGATTCTACAAGGAGATTCGAGTTGTTTTGGAGTAGACTGGGAGCATAAAAGGATCATGCACTCTTGTGGGGAGTGAGCTTCATGGCAGCGCTAATTCTGGGAATTTAGGGGCACATTCTCATGGTGTTTATCAACATCTTTACAATGGATTGACAGGTGGATTGGGTGGCCATTCTTCAGGCCGAATTTCTCATTTCTAGGCATGCATAGAGATGGCTTGACTGGGGCTTGCATAGGCACTTGTGGAGCCCATTCGTTGTGGAGGCTTGACCGAGAGTTTGGGGTTGAGTTTTTCTAGGGTACATAAGGAGAATTTTTGGGGAGCTTGCTCAACATTTGTGGAGGGCTTTGGCAGAAAATTCCTAGTGGTACGAATTACTCAGTTAGAGGAGGAGCTCGCTATAATTGGGGGTAATTTCAGAAGTTGGAACTAAACCCATCCCTTTCTGGGTCTTTGTGGGTTTGTTGAGGAGATTTCAAGTTTAATTTTGCAAAATTTTCTGAGCACTCTAGAGGGGTCAAACAATAGTATATTTCTAGGTAGCAGTTGCAGATTTCCAGGGTCGGCGTAGAGCTTGAAGAGGAATTACTTCCTAGTGTCCGGGAAACACATTTTCTCACCTAGGGTTTGTCTGTCTTGCTTTAGCAAGTCCAGGTGCACATATTCCACACATATATTGTACATTCCTCTTTGATAATAAAATGGCTCAGCTTGGCACATTTTTTGGCTAAATTTATGGGTGTGTAATTGCATGCCAAATTTTTGTGTTGCATGTGGAGTTTTGTTTTGATTATCATTGTTAATTCCTTGTAGGAATATTACACACTTTTTCTATCTGATTTTAATGCTTAGAGGGTGATATTGATGATGTGGATTTTCAATATTGGCAATGATTCTGATGATATGTAGGGATTTGTTGTAGCCTGAGTTTTTTTTGGACTAGAGGCCATTTAGAGCCTCCTGATGTATTTTTGGTTCAATGGTGGATTGCACTCTGTGCTATTTTGGTTATATGCACAACTATTTTCTATATATATGAAACACTTTGTATATTTGTATATAATGGTTTGGATTTAGATGGATGGACATGAATATTTATGTATTTTTTGGTTGACTTGTTTTTTGGTCCTTTTTTTGTTGGTTCCCTGTTTTGGGGTCAATCAATGAGATGAGCAGTCCAGTTCTAATAACATTGGTTCATTGTCCATTGTTCATTTTAAGTTTTAAATTTGAGTCTTGACTCTATATATTAATGACTTTAGGCTGAGTCTTTTACTTGTCACTTTTTACTATTTGAGTTTCAGTAATTTCAATTTACTATTCCAATCTCCAGACTTGGTATCTACTATTTTTCTTAGTACTACTCAGATTCTAGAATAATGAATGATGAATTTAAGTCATTGTATATTCTAGAATAATGAATGAGGAATTTAAATCAATGTAGATTCTAGAATGTTGAATGATGCATTTGAATCAATGTATACACTATTTTACTATTTCTATTTCATTGAACTATTTATGATGTATGAATCAATGTATTTCATTATTGAATTTCAATTTGAATCATGTTTATAATACACACACACACACCTCGATGTCCCCCTACCCTCCTCAAATCTCCCTAAAATTTTGGGGTGCTCGCACACATCCCCCTTGTGTTTATCTTTGTTCTCGCGTCCCTCTATCTTGGAAACTTGGTGGAAAATTGATTTAAATGCTCAAATTTATCCTTCAAGTGAACTTGTCCTCCTTTTGTTTGGGTGCTATTTCCTAAAGGTTATTCATTACCTTTTTGTTGTATCCATACAACTAATGAAGCAGGCTTTGACCATAATAATGCTTTCAAGTGTTACATGGCACCTTTCCAAGCAAGGGGTTCCTCCTATAACTCTTTCTCTTTGTCCCTTTCTGTTCTGCAACCCTTCTCCAAGGTAGGGCATTTTGATCTTCGGATAGTGTCTTGCCATATGTCACGCCTCTACAAAATAGTCGCTCCTCTATTTATAGGCTACCATCCTCCCAAACTTGGTTTTGGTCCCTTTGGAGTTTAGATAGGGAAAATGATATTTTATTTCATGAAAAGTGTCGTCCTATCTAGGGTGTACTTTTCTAGTTCTTCTTTAGGGTTTGACAACTCATCAAAATGTCACTTGGAAGCTTCTAAAGTTAAGGTCCACCTCCCAACTCTCTTTCTAAGCCCTAGTGGACTCCGTCTCTTTTCCATGTGAGCATTCCTCATTAAATGGTCTAACTCTTCATTGAGGTGGCACTTATCCTTTTTTTCGTTGGTTAGGGATAACCCCATAACAACCTCAATTTATGTTTCGTATTTGAGTTTTACTAGTGCCAAAATCTTCATAGCTTCAAGTTATATATATTATTTGACTTTTCTTTCACTTGGAGCCCTTCCTATTAGGTCTAACCTCATCATCACCAAATAAAATGCCCAAATTTATCCACCAAGTATACTTAGCCTCCTTTTTGCTTGGGAACTACTTCCTAAAGGTCATTCATTGCCTTTGTTCCTATATCCTTAATGCCAATGAAGCAAGTTTTGGTTATAACTTATAAAAATGCTTTCAAGTGCCACGTGGCACCATTTCAAGCCAAGGGTTCCTCTGTTAGCTCATTCTCTTTGTTAATTGTCATGCTTTGAGTCTCCTCAAAGGTAGGGCATTTTTCTCTTTCGGATTTTGTCTTTCCATATGTCATGCTTTAGCTACCTCTTGAAGTGGGGTGTTCATTTTCTAGAGATTAATTCCTTCGTTGATGGGTCCTCGGCCTTGGCTTCAACCTTTGTTCCTAAATATGTTGAATGGTGCATAGTCGAGATAGAACATGGTGCATGGCCTTCAAAACACCTACAACTTGTGATCACCATTGAACTTGAGGGATCTCTTGTGCTCGGCGAGAGGGGAGAGCTCATGAAAATGTGGAATAATTCTTGCATTTTCAAGGGGTAACAACTGGTTGTATATGTGGATTGCACTCCAAGAGAACTCCAAAATCCTCGCTGCACCTGCAAGGTGAATCAAAAGGGGTGGCTGTCCATGATGCGATGGATCAAAAAATTCACATCTCCATCACATTGTACACCATTGCTTTTAATTCTAAATGATTATAAAATACTTGAGAATTTTCATCTAACTAGTCATGCTTAAAAGGGGGCTACAATTAAAAGCATTAGTGCAATGCCACAGGGAGCATACATGAACATCAAGTTTATTATTCCCGACCTACTCTACAGTAGGAATATGCAATGCTAGGTGAAATGAAAGAGCCAATGCAACAATTGTATCATCTCATCAAAAATGTGGGATTTTCCTTCTGTTTGGCAACAAACCAAAACAAGGCTACATCATGCATCCTGCAGAGCATAGGTTGGAGTTTTAATTTTTTTGTGGCTGAAGAGAGTTAAGCTCCCGAAGAAGAAGAAAACACCAAGATGATGCCAAGGTTGGTGATGTGTGCTACATGATTGCTATATTCATTGCTAGATATTGTTGCTAATAGATATAGTCATTGCCACCTCCTATATATGAATGGCATAGCCAATCATCAAGCCACAAACATCCATGGTCTACAATATGTCTTTCTAAACATTGATATAAATGCTCCAATAGTTGTTCTCCACTTCCATGTAAATCACTTGTAATAGCCACTAGCAATAATGTTTTAGAAGGTGGCTCCAAGACTCTTGTAAAATATTTTGCTGCCCTTCGTCGCTGCCCTCTATCAAAAATCAATGTGAACCATGCCACAAAATTTCAGATTTGGAACAAATTGGTTTATGATTTAGCACTTGATGCCCTCTGCTGAAATGTTGAAAAATGCCCCAATACATCAATGATTGAGCATGCTGCTATTCTAAACATATTGCATCCCCAAAATTACATCCACTTGCTAATTTTTCATACATACATTGGGTTACAAGCCAAAGGCATCCTTGGTTGGAAAATTTGTCTCTATAATGTGATGAAAATGTGTTGATTTTAGATAACAATGGTATGTTCTATGCTTGCAATAATTACTTCAATTTCCTTTTATTAGCCCAATGATAATTTCCACTTAATTTCCCATTGCAATCACATTAACCATTAATTCACATTAGATAGAACATAAACAATAAAATGCAGAAGACAACCCAAGACAAGAGAACACAATAATTTGGCTCAAGCCAAGGAAAAACCCCAAGATGGGGAAAACCCTTGATCAATCCTTCTTATTATCAAATATCACATGTTCAGCAGAGAGAGAATATCCAATAGAGTACAATGATACAAAGTCAAAGTTGACTAAATAGATGATCCAATACCACTGCCCTTAGTCAAATAGATGGCCCAATCAAAGTCTGGAATTCTGCTCTCAATAAAAAACAGTCAAACAACCTTAACCAGAAAGTCAACAGTGGTCAACGCAGCCGTAAAAGTGTCATTCTTAAGCTCGGTCAAGGTCAAAGCAATTCGATCATCCTTGAAGGTCAACTGTTAGTTTTTGTAGCATCAGATGTGTTCTAGCCACAATATTTGGTGGAGAGGCCAGAATATATGTATTCTCCAATACCCATAAATCGTTTTTGGAAATTCCATTTAGAGACGACTTAATTTGATTTATTAATCAATTTTTAATATTTCCAAAGTTGTAATCATAATTAATTAAGTCATGGTGTGAATTTTCTAGAAACTCACATGTGGATTGACAGGAAAATAATCTGGGCCATCAATTATGTTTTAATCTTGGTCGTTGGTGCACCAATAGAAGATTATAAGAAGAAGTCAATGGGTAGATGGGAAACACACCAGTGCAGTTACTTAGTTGCCCATGCAGATCGATTTATCAGTGGCTGAAGTTCAGTAGAGGAGATAGAGCCAGAGGGTGAGTAGCAGGTGAGAGAGAGGGTATCAACAGTGGTCTGGGAAGTGCAGGACGAATTCAGGAAGAGGCAGTGTGAGGAGAGACGCAGTCCACTAGAGCTCTGCACTGAGGGTGATGCAGAGACACTAGCGTATGGGCAGAGGGTCCATCTCAAGGTCAAGGAGTCGCTATGGAGAGTGAGAAATTTGTAACTAAATTTCTCTCAGTATTTTTCCTCTGTTTAGGTTGTTCGAATTCTTGTACTTGAATTGCTGCTGAAGATTAATAAAGAAACCCTCATCTGTTGGACTGGTTTTCCCGCATTGAGTTTTTCCGGGGACAATTGTTGAAAAATAACTGTCAATATCTTTATGTGTGTGCTAGAATTTTTATATTTCCAATGTTTATTTTTATTCCGCAGTATTTGTTATGTGAAGGCTGTAGTGTATATGTTTCAATATTTGTCGTAGGAAACTGCAAATAATTTGTTCAATTAATTTAACAAATAGAAGAAATATTATCAGTTGTTGCAGTAGGACTCCAGATATCGGAATTTTCACATGGTATCAGAGCGCAGATAGAAGCCGGAGAGCTTAGTTGCAGAGAGAAGAAGAAGCTTGCATGTGCTAGCAAACAATGTGAAATCCCAAGGTTGCGTAGTGAGCTACTGTGAGAGAATCGACAGAGAAATTAGATTTTCTAGATCGAAGATTACCAGAGGCAAAGGGAGCAGCAATATTTTCCTTGCAGAGCAGATTTCTAGTTGAGACGCAGTATTTTGCAATAGCAAAATCAGTGTTGGGAGGAAAAGAGAAATAAGCACAGAAAATCATGGACAAAACCAACAGTCAGGATGCCTCAGAATTATCTTCTAGGTTGGAGGATGAGTTTGTGTGCTTGTGAGGTTTGGCATCATCTGTTGTCTGGTATATTGATAATGGAACTTTAGGTCATATGACAGGAGTTAGAGAATATTTCTCTAGCTATTGGGAGGAGCAAATGAACTTCCAGATCACTATGGGCAACAAAACTAAATGTACTCCGGTAGTGAGAGGCACCATAGAGTTTTAGACGAAAACTAGAACTAGCACCAGCGCTACTAATGTACTGCATGCGTCAGGATTGGGTATGAACTTAATTTCAGTGTCCCAGTTATAGGAAGAGGGGTACAATGTACACTTTGCAGGGAAGAAAGTGTATGTCAAACACTCTAGTTGGAAGAAAGTGAGACAAATTTGAGCTCGGAGCAACAAGTTATACATGTTGCAGCTCGATTCTCCAATGGCACTGATAGGCAGTGATTATAGAAGTGGGAAGGAGCTTAACGAACTATGACACAGGAGGATGGGACATTTACACCATGGAGCACTTAGGATGCTCAGAGAAACTGTAACGGGAGTTCTAGTTCTCAGCACAGAGCATGATGATGTGTGTAGAGGATGCGTACTTGGGAAGTACGCAAAGACAACATTTCCTAGAAGTGACAATAGAGCAAATGGTGTGTTGGGATTGATACACTCAGATATTTGTGACCCTATACCCATTCCAGGAAGACCTGGATCTATTTCTTAAAGACCAAAGATGAGGTCTTTGATCGATTCAAAGTGTTCAAGGCACTCATATAGAACGTGACAGGGAAAAATATCAAGGTGCTACGTTTGGATAATGGTGGAGAATACATTGATAAAGACTTCATAGATTTCTGCGCAAAGGAAGGCATCAAAAGAGAATGGGCAGCTCCATATAACCCTCAACAGAATGGGGTAGCAGAGTGAAAGAATAGAACAATAGTTGGGGCTGTAAAGACTATTCTATGTGACCAAGATTTGCCTAGATATTTAAAACAGAACACCTCATAGATCATTGGGGAAGAAAATGCCAGAGGGAGTCTTCACAGGAAAGAAGCCTGAAGTGAGTCATTTGAGGATATTTGGGAGTGTGGCTTACTGCCACATCCCAGATGAAAAACACAGTAAATTGGATCAGACTGCAGAAAAGGGGTCTATCGTGGGGTATAGCGAGACCTCAAAGGCATACATGATCTACATTCCTAACAATAGGAAGATTGTAGTATGGCTAGATGTAAAGTTCATGGAAGACAGAGCTTTTAGGAGTTCTCGAGAGATGCCTACATGTGATCAGTCAACAGAAGTTTGGTTAGTCCAGCAGCAGGGATAGCATGCAGGACCAATTGGAAGACAATCACAAAGGTCGAGGATAGTTACCTGTATCAGTATCTCCTCAGGGGTAGGAGATCCAGGGAGTTCTCAACAGATGGACCAATAGGAACAGGAGGAGGAATTGATTGAACCTCCCACCACCAGTGGTAGAGCCAGAAGGGAAGTGCGTCAGACCTTGAGAGGCGCAGAGGAGTTTGTTGGAGCTCCTAGGACAGACAAGAGACAACGCAAACAACCTGACAGATATCAAGCTTTGGTAGCTCAGGTTGTAGAACCCTCCGGCTTTCAGGGAGCCGCACAACATCAGGTGTGGGTGGATGCCATGGTAGAAGAATACAATTCTATCATGACAAATGATGTTTGGGAGGTAGTGCCTAGACCAGAAGACAGATCAGTTGTAGGTTTTAGATGGATCTACAACATCAAGTACGCTGCAGATGGAAATGTAGAGAAGTACAAGGCTAGATTTGTGGCAAAGGGGCATGCACAAAAGGAAGGGATAGACTATGTGGAGACCTTCGCCCCAGTTTCTAGATATACCTCTATCATATCCGTTATATCCCCAGAAGTGCAGATGGGATGGGAGATTCACTAGATGGACGTCAAGACAACATTCTTGAATGGGGTGATAGAAGAAGAGATGTATATGGAGCAGCCTGAAGGCTTCGAAACTCATGAGAAGCACACTCATGTATGCAGATTGAAGAAAGCCCTATATGGGCCCAAGTAGGCACCCAGGGCGTGGTATGGTCAGGTTGATAGTTACTTGTAGCAGTTGGGATTCATCAAGAGTGATGGAGATCCCAATCTCTACTATTTGATGGAGAATGAGCCTCTCATTCTGGTTTTGTATGTGCATGATTTGTTTTTGACAGGATCATCAGGGCTCATAAAGGACTGCAAAAGGAACCTTGAAGCAGAATTTGACATGAAGGATATGGGGTTGATGCACTATTTTCTAGGATTGGAAGTATGGCAGAAGAATGGGGAGATCTTCCTTGGGCAAGGGAGATATGCTACAAATATTCCGAAGACATTCAAAATGCAAGATTGTCGACCCACGATGACGCCTATGATCACCAATTGGAAGAAGATAGATGCATAAGGGGACAAGGAAGTCAAACCCACCTTGTACAGACAACTCATTGGGTTGCTCATGTATCTGGTTAACACTAGGCCAAACTTCTGTTTCGTTGTCAATACCCTTAGTCAGTTCATGGTGGAACCGAAAAGGGTAGATCGGATAGCAGCGAGGTACATTATTAGGTATGTGTGTGGAACAATCGGGATGGGTTCAAATATACTCGAGGAGATGACATCAAATTGTGCGGATTCACATATGTAGATTGGGCAGGTAGTTCAATGGACAGGAAAAGTACCTTTGGGTACTGTTTTAGCGTTGGATCAGGAATGGTCTCTTGGTGCAGCATGAAACAGAAGTCAGTAGCACTGAGCTCAGTAGAAGCAGAATATATGGCGGCCAACACAGCTACGTGCGAAGCCATATGGCTTAGGAAACTACTTGTGAGTTTGTTCAGGAAGAATATGGGAGTGACTGGAATGTTTACTGTGATAATCAGAGTTGCATAAAACTCTGAGAATCCAGTGTTTTATGATAGGTTGAAGCACATTGATATAAAATGTCATTTCTTCAGAGACTGAGTTCAGCATGGGGCAGTCCAACCGTAGTATGTTCCCATAGGAGATTAGGTAGCAGACATACTCACGAAATATCTAAGGAGAGCTAAGTCATCCAGTTCAGGGAACAAATGGGTATGGTAGAGAACCGGTTACAGTAGCAAAAACAAATGGATTCTCAGTTGCAACAACAACAAATGAGAGGGAGTTGCAGTAGTTGACAACAGTTCAGTAGGGTTAGCAACAACACAAATACAACGCATATCAGAGTTGCGCAGTGGTTGGTGGGAAGCAGTAGCCAGACATCAACAACGTGACAGGAGATGGTGCAGAGACAGTGTGTTGTGGCAACACTTGCAACACTAGAACACTTTCCTCGCTAAGAGGGAGTTAGTTTTTGTAGCATCAGATGTGTTCTAGCCACGAGATTTGGTGGAGAGGCTAGAATTTATGTATTCTCCAATACCCAGAAATCGTTTGTGGAAATTCCACCTAGAGACAACTTAATTAGATTTATTAATCAATTTTTAATATTTCCTAAGTCTAAATTTAGAAAATATGATTAATTAATCAAAATTAATTAAGTCATGGTGTGAATGTTCTAGAAACTCACACGGATCGACAGGGAAATAATCTGGGCCATCGATTATGCTTTAATCTTGGCCGTTGGTGTTCCAACATAATATTATAAGAAGTCGTCGATGAGTAGATGGAGAACACACCAGTGCAGTTACTCAGTTGCCCAGGCAGATCAATTTTCTCAGTGGCTGAAGTTCAGCAGAGGAGATAAAGCCAGAGGGTGAGTAGCAGGTGAGAGAGAGAGGGTATCATTAGTGGTTCGGGAAGTGTAGGACAAATTCAGGAAGAAGCAACATGAGGACACAGTCCACTAGAGCTATGCACAGAGGGTGACGCAGAGACACCAACATATGGGTAGAGGGTCCATCTCGAGGTCAGGGAGTCGCCATGGAGAGTGAGAAATTTGTAACTAGATTTCTCTCAGTATTTTTTCTCTGTTTAGGTTGTTTGAATTCTTGTACTTGAATTGCTGCTGAAGATTAATAAAGAAACCCTCATCTGCTGCACCGATTTTCCCGCATTGGGTTTTTCCGAGGACAATTGTCCAAAAATAACTTTGTCAATATCTTTGTGTGTGCTATAATTTTTCTATTTCCAGCGTTTTTTTTTATTCTGCAGTATTTGTTATGTGAAGGCTGCAGTGTATATGTTTCAATATTTGCCTTAAGAAACTGCAAATAATTTGTTCAATTAATTTAACAAATAGAAGAAATATTATTAGTTGTTGCAGTAGGATTCCAGATATCGGAATTTTCACATCAATAGTAGAAAAAAGAGTCATCAAACAAGCAATCAAACTCGGTCAAACTGAAAGTCATCTCTGCGGTCAAACAGTCAACTCAGTCCTGTGGTCAATGCAGGTCAACCTTCCCAAAATGCCTCGAAATCTATGCCAATAAATCTGTCCTACTGAAACAAAGAGAACCCCACCAAAACCACAGTCAAATGAAGTCAGATGAGCCTCGGTCAAAGCTGGTCAAAGTCTCCCAGAAACAGAAAGTCAATGCAGGTCAGATCTGTCCTCCACAAACTCGCATGTGCGAGATGAATAGCTGCCCAATCAGATGAGGGGAGAGAGATGTGTGTTGATGAGTTGCCAAAATGAGGTTTCCTCAATGTCTATTTATACTAGTCAACATGGGTCAAGACCCAAAAGACATGTCTCTTGGGCTTCATGAGCCTACATGAAGGTAGGGCCGACCTTGACCAAAAGTACATGTATGGGCTTGTCTTCAAAAACATATTTCTCCTTGTCCAAATTCAATGATCCTTAGGTTGATTTTGGTCCTCTTAAAAAGAGGAATTCAATCCAATAATCATCTTCTGCAAATGAGTTGCCCAAAGTGGAATTTAACCCTTGTTGCTTATTTTAACAAAATTCCTTTCATTTTTATGATTTAGCACTTGATGCCCTCTGCTGAAATGCTGAAAAATGTCCCAATACATCAATGATTGAACATGCTGCTGTTCTAAACATATTGCAGCCCCGAAATTACGTCCACTTGCTGATTTTTCATACATAATTTGGGTACAAGCCAAAGAAATCCCTGGTTGGAAAATTTGCCTCTATAATGTGATGAAAATGCTCTTCATGTTGTAAGAAATTTGTCCCATTGATGAGAACACCCAGATGTTGATCAACAATAGAATATGCATCATATACCTAAACATCTTTTCACTGTCCAAGATCAAAAGAAATAGGATTGGCAATGTCCTCTTCATTCTCCATGAAGTGGCTTTAATGGCTGATTGAAAAAGTAAGGTGCAAATTCATGACTTCACCTGCCAAACTCTCACTACCTATGTCATAAATGGGATCTCCAAAAATAAACCAACAATCGATGTCCCATCAACACCTCTCAATCACAAAAGAGTGTGCACATCATCATCCTTTCTGCTGCCATAATAATGTTTTACCCAATATTTCACCCCACCTGCACCCTTCGTCATATGAGCTGGTGGAAGTACCTGTAAATTCTTGTTCTTGTTACAACAAATCTTGCACATCCAAATAAAGTCCTTAGCATTAGGGTGCTATTTTTGTGCAACTTAGGAAGGTTTCCCTTTTCCCCCTCAATAGTTCTTCCTCCCTCCGTTGGTTGGTATTATGAGTTGTTTCTTGCTTATTTCTTATAAACATGTCTTTTCATTTAGTATTTTTATAAAACCACTTTCTAGAATAAATTGTCCAATGTCCACGTGTTGGATGGCATTACTTTATCTTTATTGTAACACTATCCTTTTTTCTTATGCACATGTGATGAATCTTCTACAACAGCAATGGAAGTTGTCCAATCCGCAAAGATTTCCCCTTCACAGCGCTTTGCTCCACATTGTAGCATTGTCCTGTTCTCTGGGACGACCTCTTTCAAGCAGATCATTGAAAACTCACGCCTTCATATTGAAAACAATTAAATAATCATTATTAACCTCATTGGATCACCTGAAAAGTTACATTGGGCATTAATATAAAAGTCAACAATTTTATGCTACTCCACAACATGGTGCATAAATCCTAAAATTCCATAAAAACCCCCATATCTTTGCTTACTTCATTCTCAAACTGTAGCATCATTATATCGAATGCCACAAGCAGAAATGTGAAAGCAAAGATGGCTGCTCCTCTTTAGGAATCATGAACGCTAGGTCTCTCTCAAACATGAGCCGCTCCATGGGTTACCTCGGCACATAATATCCAACTAATTGACTGAAACAGGTCTTCATTCAACTTAATGCACTAGTTAAACATATGAAAATAATTTTTCTTTGATCAATTGATCCTACGACTGTGCTATACAGAACAACATCGATCTACCTTCCACTAGTAACCAATTTTTATGAAAATAATTTTTCTTTGATCCATTGATCCTACGACTGTGCTATACAGAACAACATCGATCTACCTTCCACTAGTAATCAATATTTCCACAACATCTGGTATTTTGTGATTAATTCAAAGCGCATGGCAGAGCTTAGAAATTTGCGAGCAATGGGAAACGTGAATGATTGGCTCAGCAAGGTCGTCTTTTTTTATTTCTTTCAAAATTCTGTAAGAATCCAAAAGCTGCAGAAATGCGTTTGCCTCCGGATAAGTCCTGCGAATGGACTCCAAGAACATATCATAGGCACATTTTGTCTGAATATGGAGTAGCTTCCATGGATTTGTATTGTCATGATCTGCAACAATGGTCGCCTATTATAGATCTCTTTGCTCTCCCTTTTCACTTTGACCTTACTCTTCTCCTTCAAATCGAAAGATACTTTGGAGTTACTGAATTTATTGGTGGGAAGCAACAGGTCCCTTCTCATATTCCTGGAACGTTCTAGGAAGTCAAGCCCAATCAGGCTCTGACACCAAATGTTCGTATAATAAGCAGCCATGAAATGGGTTGGTTTGCCATTAGATTTGAGTTATAATCTGTTCAACCAATTTTTTTTGACATCTTGTGATTTGTTAAAGATGACTTTAATTGCAAGTGTTGAATCACAGTATTTTACGGCATTTCTGCAATTTTCATTGTTTAATATTCTATTCGATCAGAGTTGTCTTTCTGAAATTCCAACTTTTGCTAGCTGTTGCTTCTTCCTATGAAGCTATCCCGTTTATTTTTCTTTGACCAGTGGGAACACGTGAAGGTGAATAGTTGCATCAGTCTTGGGATATTTGTGAATTGTGATGCTAGCTAGTCCTTTGTTCGTTGGATGTGCTGCCTGCATATTGCATGTAATTACAATTTTCATATATCAGAAATGAGTTTTTCTTGCTTATTGCTAACTCTACCATACTGGTTGTGGTTGTTTTGGTGCAGGCTTCTTGAAGGGGTTGTACATTCAATAAATAACTTGCTTGAAAAGTTTCACCAGTCTTTCTTTTTGTACTTTTAAACCTCTTCTAGTAGATTCATTTCTATTGGAGTCTACATGATACCATTTGCCCTTCTTGTTGTTCCCTTATAATCCTTGCTGCCGCCCTGTGCTTATATAAAAGTGGTGGTCTGATCCCATTAACCAAGTCCGATGATGGATCTGTCCCTCGAGATTATTCTGAATTAGAGTTTACTCATACAAATGTACTAAAGTCAGTATCAGGAATTCGTACTTCAGGTCAAGATATAGATGCCATTAATTTAGGTCTCAGCCTTCATTCACAGAACTGGTTTAATGCAGCAAAGGATGTTCTCCTTGTTCACTTGTGGGCAGCTGTAGTGGCCATGTTTCCTTCTGTGATATGTAGACTCTCATTGGAGGCATCGGAGATGAAGTTACTGATTTGGGCTGCATTATCCTGTTTAACCTTATTTGTAGGACGTGGTATCTTAGGTGTAATTTATCCTAAATTTGGCAGGTGGCGAGAAGCAGACAAGGAATCCCATATTGAAGGCTGGGTTGCTTTGAAAGCATTTACTCTTGGAATTACTACTATTGGCCTGGTGATCATGTCAGTTATTAATTTTGCTGCTGCGTTACTGGGAGTTATTGTTCTTGTTCCGATGTGCCTTAGTGTTTATCCTTTGAAATATATTCTGAAAGCAAGTATCATGAAGAGAACTTTGTTAATGCTCTTGAGCATATCCTTCATCATATTAGCTTTCGCTCCTTTTGTGGTGGTAGCTCTTAGAGGTCTTTTTGATGGATTTTCCAAGGCCAGTTTTGCCGACTTCTGGGATTGGACCGAGATATTATGGTCTTGGGGTAGTGCAACTTACCCTTACTTGTTTTTGGTACATGTTCCCTGTTGGGTTCTTTGTTTTCGAGTTCTACTATATATCTAAATTGAGTTCGAATTTATTGTTGAACTCTACTCAAGAGAATCAAAATATTCAAAGATTCATATGCAACGTTCGTAGCTTTTTTCCATAGCTTGAAGTAATAATTTTCAATACAACTTCAAGTAATAATTCAAAACAACTTGAAGTAATAATTTTCTTTTGATGCTGCCCGATTTAAATGATTGTAACAGTACTTTAAGATGCCAAGGGAATTAATCATTCGTAAACCTCACAGCACAAGGGTTCCTGCTTTCAATCAATAGTGATGGTTTTTTCAAAACTAGAAAGGTTGACCTTTTATCAAATGTACTTGCGACAATGAAATGTAGACAACAGAAGCAAATCGAACTGCCCCGGTACGCTTTGTCATCCTTTTGAAGGTCTTCAAGCCAAATAAAACTATTCAAGGCATTGCTGGTGTTTGTGGCCCAAACATTGAAATTGTTGATTTGGTATTTTAGAGGATCATGTAAGTAAAGATATTAGGCGTGTTGTTCAGAGAAATAAGTTTCTCTTAGTCTCATTCAACTGAAAACTAGGTTGTTTCATTCATCAGTGCAAGTGTAGATATATTTTTAAGTGTAGATATATTTTTAACTCCGGATCTATCATGTGCTAAAAGAAATTGAATTCTGACAGGTGCAAACTATTTTTAAAGTGCAAAAACTTGAGAAAAAGTTTGCACCTAAAAAAATTTGATTCCTCTCAATACATGATAGATAGATCTGGAATTAAAAATATATTTTCAATATTTTCAATACATGCAATTGTTTAGAAATTTAAGAGAGTTTGATGATCTCATTATATAATTTCCTTTGATAATATGTTCATTATATATTTGCCTGCCTGTTAAAACACATGTTTAAACTTTATTCTATTGGCATATTTTCTAATCACATTTAAAAAAAATATTCTTTGGCATTTAATTTTTCTATTCTAATGATGCTGATTTTTTTTGCTTTTTATTGTTTATTCTATTGGCATATTTTCTAATCTTATTTAAAAAAAATATTCGTTGGCATTTAATTTTTCTATTCTATTGATGCTGATTTTTTTTTATGATGCTGATTTTTTTGCATTTTGTTATGTTGAGTTTTCTGGCTTTATGTTTATTGTATTTCTATCTGTATTTTATTCCACGTATTATCTCAATATGTAATATAAATCACGGTCTCTTTTAGCATTTCAATTACTGATACATTCACCAAATAGTTACTTAAATTGATGAAACTTTGTGCATTTTGAAAGTCACTAAGATCAATGCACCAAATTCTCAATGAATCATTAATTTTCATTATATAGTTGAAATCAATATACCAAATATAGTGCATTATTATTGACATCAATGCACTTTTCACAATATCATTTTCATTGTTATTGAATTTTATGAACAATATTTATCTAAATAATATAATAATATAATTTGCATTATGTTGTTGTTGAACTTATTACACCAAAGCATTTTGCATTCTATCATTGTTGAAATTAGTGCACCCAATTGTTTTGCATTGTCGTTCTAATATGAATGCATTGGTGCTAAAATTAGTGCATATAATCGTCTTGCAATATAGATTTTTTGAAACGACATCGTTTCGTAGTGTACAATTATTGGAATCCATGTACCAAGTGTCTTTGCAGTTTATAATTATTGATGTTAATCCCCCTAGCATTAGATCATTTTGCATCATTGAAATTTATGCAATTTCCCAACAAAACTTATTTGTATAACAAACAACATCTATATTAGTCGATAACAATTTATAATATCACACTGCTTGTAATGCTTTTACTAGAAAACGACTTATCATATTAATTATTGATGTTAATCCCCCTAGCATTAGATCATTTTGCATCATTGAAATTTATGCAATTTCCCAACAAAACTTATTTGTATAACAAACAACATCTATATTAGTCGATAACAATTTATAATATCACACTGCTTGTAATGCTTTTACTAGAAAACGACTTATCATATTATAATTATTGTACTAATTCTGCATTTATAATAGTTTGATTTTTTCATGAATTTACGAAAGTTAATTGTAAGAATTATGCATTGATAATAGTTCGTTTTTTTTCATGAATTTGTTAAAGTTTTATTGAGTCAGGTTCATTCTACCCTCCAGTATGAGGGAATGTGTAAGTTTGTCCGTTTGTCTGTCCTTTCATTTCTCTTAAAAAAAATAAAAAAAATAGATATTATATTCTAAATAGACAAAAAAAATCGGCTATAATAATAAAAAAAGGAATATTTTGTAAAGTAATTAGAAGTAAAAAAATTGTGTGAGTAAGATGTTTAAATCTTGTGCTTGTCAAAAATATTTCAACAAGAAATCTAAATAAACTATTTGAAGATCTATGTAAAATGAAGATTTATGTAAAATATTTCAATTTCAATTACATATCATTTTGAAAAATTATGCATATATCATGAAAAAATTAAGCTTTTATGGATAAAATTTGGTCCTATATATACTCTATTTAGCATTCACAAATACAATTTACAATTTAAAAAATGAAAAATAACACATTGTATTATGCACTCTAAATTTTTTGACCCCTCTCGACTCATGTTAGATCTGTACTTAAGATGGATCTATGTTTGTGTAGTTTGAATACAACCATACTGACATCAATGTAGGTGTAACTCATCTAGATTATGTTAGAACAATTCAAGCGCATCAACGATGAATTCATTTAAACAAATGTCATAAATTGAATAAAAAATAGATCATGGCGAAGTGAAATGTATATAGAATGCAAAATTTTGTTAGTATACAAACATATTATCTTGTGAGAAATAAAATAAAAGATAATTAATTTTAATGTATCAATTTTTGAGTGGTTGAAGAGTTCTGTGGTGAGTATTTTGTGCAATTTGTAAATTCGGATCATAAAGATATCCAAATACATCCAATTCACGATGGAAGAAGAGAATAAGAACAACATCCCATTCTTAGACATTCTCCTTAAAAATAAAGATGGGTCTCTTTGACACACTATTTTCAGAAAGAAAACACACACTGACAACTATTTTCACGCTAAGTCACACCATCGGCCAACACAAAAGATGAGTGTTCTCAAGCCCTCTTCACAAGAGTTGTAAGAATATCTTATGATAATCATGTTGAAGAAGAAATGGAATATCTAAGAAAGGTGTTTGTTAACATTGGATATAAGAATAAAGACATCATTAAAGCCATCAACACAACTCGAACCAGGAAGGAAGATAGACCCCTTCCAGATTCCTCCCAATCCCCTTGCAATAAAACCTATCTTCCATACATTCAAGGTGTCATAGATAAACTTTCCAAGGTCCTCAAAAGGAAAGGACTATAAACCTACTTTAAACCCTTGACCACCATAAAACAAAAGATGAGATCTGCTAAAGATTCTCTTGACGGCCTCCAACAAAAGGGTGTTTACAAGATCATATGCTCATGTGGTAAATGTTACATAGGAGAGACAAGGAGATCCTTTAAGATCAAGCTAAAAGAACATGGCGCTGATATTAGAATTGGAAAAACTCAATCTTCGACTATGGTAGAACACACTACAAAGACATGTCACCATATGTGCCTTGAAGACACCAAGATTATTGCTAATGAAAAGCACCTATTCAAGCGTAAAGTTCGGTAGGCCTTGGAAATTATTAAGCATCCACAAATGTTAACAGTGATGGGGGTTTGGAGATTAGTAGAAATTGGATTCCTTTACTCCCTTAGGTCTGGCTTGACCCTTTCCCTTTCAACTAAAGTCGGTACTATTCTCTCCTCTCCCCTTTCTTTTTCCCTATTTCCCTTGTCTCCTCCTCTCACGCTCTTCCATGATTTCCTTTTCCTCTCCCCCATCCATTCTTCTTCCATAAACTTATTAATAATTAAAAATAAAAATAAAAATTAATAATCTATTATAATATTAAGGTAAAAGTTCATGATCAATAACTATTAATCTTAATCTTATATGTTATTAATACCAACATCTTCCTAATTTTCCCTATCCTCCCATTAAAACTATTTCAATAATTAATTAAATTCTTAATCACCTAACCATAAAGTCATTATTGCAATAATTAGTTACATTATTAGTAATAATAATAATAATAATCTTTATTATTACTAATAATAGAAAAACTAATTATTATAATATCTTATAAAATCCCTCACCCTTCCTTTTTCCCTTTTAATCTTAAATATTTTTCATATAATAGCCTTATTTTAGTAATTTTAGATTTTATTACTAATACTATAACTAACACTTATAATAACTTCAAAAATCCATTAACTTGCCCTTAATGGATTAAAATTAGAATTATAATAAAAATAAAAATTGAAATCTTAATTAAATTAAATATATGAATAATTTTTAAAATCATTATTATCCTTCTTTAAACTATATATTTTCATTGTTGGCTTCACTTTTCTTTTCTCCCTTCTATTTCATATTTATTTATCCTTCAAACCCTGCTCCTCTCCATGGATTTGTCCCGACGACGAGTCTTGTTGTAGACTCTAAATGTCGACACAAAAACATGGATACTGTGGTTTATGATCTGAATTTACATAATGCACATTATCCATTTTTTGTCCGACAATCCCTTTTTAAGTAAAAGTTTCTTTTCTTATAAAGTAAAAAAAAAAAACAAAGAATGTGTATGATGATTCATTTTAATGTTGCCATTTCTATGTGACAATCCATCTAAATGTGTTGTAAGGAGGAATATAAAAATTGTGAAGAGGCCTTTCTCTATACATTTCTAAAGAGAAACCCCTTAGAATTATGGAGTTTATTCATGTAGTTGATTAGAGTTTGCTTAACTAGTGGAAACCTTCTCGTAATACTATGGACGATGTAACATATTGTACATTGCAGAGTTCAAGTGATGGGAGCCTTTAAATACCAATGACTTTTTTTTTTAATAGTTAAAATTCTTGAATAATTGAAGCAAATAGATGGATTCTACGGACATTTCACTCTACAAAGAAATATAGTGTTTAACTTGTAACTATATTGTTGCAATAATGAGTGTTGTATATATCGTATGGTTGACATGCAAAATAAGGTTTATTGGCCTTGGATGAATCTAGGATTCTCTTATGTGTGAATGCTAGATTAAGCCATTTACAACTCTAGTTTTCCCGTTTCTCTACATTTTAAACTATTCTATAGTTGTGTGTTTATGTTCTTGTTGAAAGTTTTTGGTTATATTGATGTGCAATAGAGTAGGTTTGGCATTAGATTCCAACTAGAAGCTAGTCTCCCATACTCTAGATTCATTTATGGTGAAAAACATATCACAAAAATATTTTAACCATGACAAAATTTATTTATTTTCAATTACATGAATAGTGATGTAATTAAGGGTTAAGCAAGAGAAATATTTGAGAAGGTAAGGATGGGAATGGAGTCAACAAAGAGGTTTTCGATCTCCATCTTTCTTCTTTACAATTCAAAATTGAAGAATCTTTATCATTAGTTAATCACATAATTTGTTTCTAGCCATTAGACTTGTGTAACAATTGTTTTTTAATAACTTGGTTATTCTCCACCAATGGTTATTATTTTTGAAGAAATACTTGAGAGAAGTGTTGATGAGGGATTATTATTCCAATAGAATTCCAATTGGGTTTCCAATAAAGAAATTTCCTTGGCAATGATTTCTTTCATCACTAATGTCTTAGATAATGGGTTTATCTTCAATTTATATGTCCATTATGCGAACATGGGTTTTTGGCAACTCTGTTCAAGTCGTAGCTCTTTGTGGAAACCTTTTTCATCTCTTGATCTCTTCTTTTATCTTTTGAACATATGGGTTTTATGTGATTATAAAGAAAATGTGATAAAAATGACAATTGTTATTGAGTGAGCCTAATGGTTAAGAGTATAGTTTGAGTGGGTTTGATGGTTAAGAACATGTGTCTCCTAAAATGTCATAGTTTCAAATCTAGAGGGGGGTGGAGTATGTACACCTATATAGAATTTAGCGGTTGAATCACAACACAAAGATCATTGTCTCACAAACAAGGGGGTCTCATACACTAATTTGATGTCTAGCTTGGCCGGGAGCTCAAAATTAGATTATTATTATTATTATTATTATTATTAGTAGTATTAGTTTGTGCTTTGTGTAGGTTAGTGAAAGTTGTTAAGGTGTTTGTGCTCTCAATTTGCAACTAGTTAAACCAATTTGTAAAGTTGTAGGTTGCGCATGAGATTTCAGAAAGCTATTTTTTCAAGATTAGTTTTTATTGAGTAGCACACTATAAAAATGTTTTAACCATTAACAATCCTTTTTTAAAAACATTATATATATATATAAAGCCCCTCTTATGCAATTAGTTGTGTTGGGTTGCTTACATGATTTTTGTTTGATGAAACTAGTAATTCCTTTACGTGTTCAAAGACACTAACTAGTAATGCTATTCATGTTTCCATCATTCTCTACAAGTTAATGTCATTTTATTAAATATGATGATCATGCAATTATGAAATTCAACTCCTATGTGTATTTTTGTATCATTTAGTTTGTACATTGTTTAGTGAGAAATAGCGGGAAAATCACAAAATTTAGTGTTTTTTCCTTGTCTCCCATTGAGATTATAGTTTTCAATAAAATTTGTATGTTAATCCATAAGAGTGAATAATAGTGTCTAAAATTAGTCTTTGAGTAGTGTTGGGCACTTTGATTTTCCTACAGGGAACACTTGGCCTAAGTTATCGAGGATAGCTTGATGAACATTAACATTAAAAACAATTTTTCTAACCACTATCCTTTAATCCAAAAAGTGGTACCATGAATCATAAAGTGCTAGCATTCATTTTGTACTTTTTTCGTAGTCAAGTTGATATTTATTGATCACATGGCATCCTTGAATGAAATTATAATGGTATCTAGTCATTAAGAACATAGTTAATAGTAGGTTTGTAGGTGGTTATTATACACTTGAGCATAAAATGACTTTGTCAATAATGGACATTATCATGGTTCAAACAACCTTCAAAAAAGTATTAGTGATCTTGCAAATTGGTCAATTGATAAATATATAGAATTCACTGGTTAATATGAAAACTTACTAAATTGCATCAATTTTAATGGTCTAAATTTTGTAAGTAAATAATTTATTTACTAGATGTTTTACCTCAATAATAAAACATTTGAAAATTGTAACTAATTTTTCCCAAGGAATATTATCAATTTTATGATGCTAGCAGCCAATACTTAACTTTTGATGTAAATGATGAACTAATATTATGCAATGTTTCAATGGAAAACAATAGATAGCTATATTATCCTTAATAAGACTAGTGTAAATATTTTATACTTCATTTCTCTTCATATTTTTAGGGAAAAAATAAAAGAAATGTAATAAGAAAGATCATATATTATTGGAAACTATAAAACATTAGGCAACACTATGATGAGATAGAGATAAAGTTGTGTGAATATTTGGATGAGATAGAGATAAAGTTGTGTGAATATTTTGAATATTTAATATTTTTTATACTCTATAATTATTAGCTATGGACTTTATTATATCACAATCATTGCCTAGTCAACCACTATTTGGTTCCTTTCTTGGGTTTTTTATTATCTCTCTCTAGGCCAAGACCCTTGTTTATGTCTTGTTGCAACATGGACCATGTAATTTTAATGTTTAGCAATGGTCATTGATGGATGATAAGGCTTATGGGAATTTTGGTGATTAACCAATTTATTTTTTTGAGTTTTTCTAGTGCTTGTGGTGGTTGCTTGTGCGACTTGTTGGAAATTTTGAAGTGGAAACTTATTATATCAAAATTTCCTTTAACCTTAATATTTTCTTGTGAACTCAGTTAATCTTCTTATATTCTTTAGTTATATATTTTCATCAAACAAATATCAAGAATGAAATAGTAAAAATAGAGGACATAAAAATTAGGCTCTCAGCTAGGGAAAAACCCCTCCACGGGGAAAACCCAGAAAATTCTTCTCTTCTTATAAAATCTGCTTCAAATGAGACAACAAAGAACCAAACCCTAGACCAATTCCTCCTCTAAGTACCAAGTCAACCCTCCAACAAGTTCCTCTCTGATTTTGGACCAACCAACTTCAACCTACAATTTTGACCTTCCAGCTTCAATATTGCAACTCGACCTGCAATTTTCGTCCCGCAACTTCAACCCTTTTTATTGTTGTAGAAACCCTAGTTCGGCTTCCTCTTGAGACATTCCTAGAATAATACAAATCCTCCCAAGGCCAGCAAGGTCAATATAGAGTATTCTTCCTCCCAACAACAATATACTACACTTCATTTTACTGCAACACAGTCTTGCAATTTCGACCCTTCTTGGAAGCTGCAAAAACCCTAGTTTTCACATGTGTGAAAGACAAAGCCCAAAATTAGTTTTTTGCTTGTCTTCTTGGATTCCTTTTTTCTTCTATACCTTCGCTCCTTCCTTGTCTCTTCTTTCCCTAGATCAAACCTTTTCTCTTGAGATCAAACTTCTTGCTGGGTGAGTGCTACATGAGGCCGAAATGCTCCTTTATATAGCCTTTTCAAGGGGTTGAATTCCCTCCTTTAGGCTAACTTGAATATGCCAAGCCCGACTTGTACTTTTGGAGTTTCTAGGAGTTTCTAGACTTAAAAATAATTATTTTTCCAATCACATTTTTCTTGGAAGGGTCTTATAAACATGATGTTGACTCCATTGATTCGTGATAATAAATCCTAGGACCTAACAAACCTTAGAAGCATGAAGAACATTCTTTTACGTAGAATAATATCAATAAGAAGCATTAATATAAAAAAGAAGCATGAAACCCATGCTTTAATAATATTTTTTTTTGTTACATACGTTACATATTTAAATGAGTACAACAACAATGAGGAAGAGCGGAACTAGTTACATTTTCAACACTCCCTCTTAACTAGGGAGGTATTCATAAATGTCCAACCAGTACAACATCATTCTCAAACTAAAGAATTTTCATAAGAAGAGTCAGATTGATAAGCTAACTATAAGGATCATCATTATTACCAACATTGTCACTAAGGCCTAAATTGAAAAGCTCAATTTTATTCGAGAGCATTATACGGGGAGGCTTTACGTTCAACCGCACTACCTTTACAAGGCATATACCCCATCCAGATGTCTACAAGGTATGTCCTTTTAGGACTATTCTTGTCTTGGATCTCCAGTCCCGAGTCCTCAAAGAACATCGGTCCTCTTCGACCCCTCTTCTCTTGGATAGTTGTCCCATCCTCAAAGGGTGACGCTATCATTCATTTCTTGGAAGCTTTATCCTCAAGGAAACCGCAAATGATTATCCAATCCTCCTTCATTCTCTCTTTATTACCCGAAGAAGAGAATTCATGTGCGATGTCCAACATCACTCCCTCCCATCTAGAGAGGATATCCCTATTCTTTCTTGACTAAGGAATGGATCCTTGCTCCTATTCAAGGAGACTCCTTTCCTCCCTCTCAAATCTAGAGGATATTCTAGACTTCCTTTCTATTTTGGAAGTCAACATTGTTATTGCCTAAATCCACCTTAGGCTGAAGGAAGGAAGAGTTCAGGGTAACATCAAACCACGCTCAGTCTGGTCGCTAGCCCTACCAGAACAACAGAGGGCTCTCTCCGGGCAATCTCAGCAAAAATAATCAATAGGGCTTGAGATGACTTGAAATAAAAGATAATTTTAGGCTAGGTATATAAGTGAAGGAGTTTGATTGTGTTTTTGGGGGTTTTTGTTGGATCAAAGGGAAAGGTAGTTTTGGTTGCGGGGATAAGGCCTAGTTTTTGTAGAGTTCTGATTGGGGCAAGGAAGGAAATTGTTTTTATGCTTTAGATTGAATGAATGGATGGATCAGACCGGTGAGGAGCTGAAGAGGGAAAGAGGGTCTCAAGAGTCCTCCTCAAACAGATGAAAACATGGAAAATTAAACAAACCTGAAGGCAGAGCAAAGCAAGCTAATGAATTCCACCTTTAACACTGATTTGTTTAATTTAAGAAGAAAAGAGAAGGGAAAATGATACACATAAACATCCGTGAACTTACAATTACATAGAGAAAAAAACCATCAAAACACAGAGCCACATGGATCCCAAAGAGTGCTGCAAACCCTGGTCTATTCCTTTGCCAAAAGTGCAGAGATGAAATGTACAATGAAGTGCCAAGTAATCCCAAGTGTCCAACCTTGAAAATGACTGAAGAACTACATGATATAGACAAACCTAATCCATTCCCATGCCTCTAGGGGTCGAGCTCATCATTCTAGGAGCTGTTTCAACAATATCTAAACTAGGAACTAGAAAATAGGCAATGAAACAACTTGCCTCTATATGCTAGGAAACTAATCCATTCACTTACATTTCACCTTTTGGTGAATGAATCTACTAGAATGAGTAAAAATGTGCCAAAATTACATCATGGTCATGAAATTACATCAAGGTACATCAAGAGTTACATGAAAAAGTCAAACTGGCCAAAACTAGGCGAAATTCTGAGCTGCTGAGTGAAAAATAGGCCAAATTTCTCTATGCGTCGCGCTTGGAATCTCTATGTGTAGCACAAGTTTGGAGCTGATTTTGAGGCCCTTCCCGAAGTCCAAATTGAGCGTAGGATAGCTCGTTGGAAAGCCATGCCTGTCTACCTTCTAACCCAAGTGGAATTTCTGAATTTGGTTTCCATTTTCCCCTCCAAAATTTCAATCTCCCAACACTGCTTCCTGTGTGTGCAAAAAGTGGCAGAAAGACCATTTTTAAGGTGTTTTTGACCCTTTAGGCAGCCCAAAACTTGATGAAATCCTTAGGTAATCCATAAGCATGCATAACTTTTGATAAAAAATCCAGAATTGCAAATTTTTCCTCCAGAAGAGCTGCCAATTATAAGCGCGCGCCAAGTGGCGCTACACGTTGGGCAGGAAATCTGTTTTTAGGCACAAAAATTCAAAATTGACAAAAATTTTCCCAAATTTCTTGAAATTTGGGCTGAAGGTCCTTCCTCAAGCACTATGATGGGCCAAAGAAGCTTCGGCCAAAATTTGGAGTCTATCATGCCTTTTGTGATGCTTTAGTGCCCTTCTTAGCCTTACCTTCAGGATTTTGATCCTCGCTTTGCAAACATGATGTCGCGCCCAATAATGGTTCTTCATGTGCCTGAGCATGTTCTTCTCCTTGTTTTCCTTCTCCAACAGCTTCTCAAGATAAATGTTGGCCCTCTCAAGCCAAGTCTGTCTATCAGCCTCAATCTCCCACTCAATGGGTGTCATCTCTGATGGGCTTCTCCGGGCAGCCTGCCGATTCTCACAGATGTTTTGCAACTCCATGATCATTTGTTGATCCTCCAACTGTTTGTTCCGCTGCTCCAGATAGTTTATGATCCATTGAGCTCTCTGCAACTTGTCGGTCAATGTGTCGATCTCGGCCTTCTGCTCCTGAATGATCTCTTTCAATTTTGAGCTTGGAGAGCTCAAATCCTCATCAATCAATATGAAATCAGTATCCTGGCCTCTTGAAGGGCCTTCATCCTGCATAGGCCTCTTACCTCTGTCCTGTACCTGTACATGTGCTGCTGATGACGGCAACGAGACCCCTTCCACCCCGGGTGGAGATAGTACTCGTCGGGCTGCTGCAAACAATACTTTGGTGCCCCTCTGATAAGTGACATATATTGGCACACCGATAGGATTTGTCTCGTGACCTTTAGGCTGATGTGAAGGTTCACCTAGCTCATGAAAAACCTCGGGAGGAACCTGAGGAACTATGAAGAAATCACGAAAAATGAAATCCTCCCATGAAATGCCCTGCAATCCAAGCTGATGTACAACCACGATCTTGATGAGTGCATAGTGATAAATACTGTTGTACTGCTGCTCGGGAGTTTTCTTCTGCACGAGCATGGTCATCCTCTCGATGTTCCGGCACATGAAATAAGGTATTTTCATCATCCTCACTCTAGTGAAATGCATCAATAACTTGATGTGGTATGCATAGAGGCGTGAGAACTGGCCCTCACAACTGAAGTATATGATAATGAGTCTCATCAAAGGCGCATAGGATTCCTTCAGGAACCAGAATGGGAATACCCTGCTGAGTTGTCTCACATAGCTAGGTCTGATGTATGGTTCATAATGCACTCTGTCCACCTGCTGTCTCTTGTTCCACTGTTCACCCACATTCGGTATTCCTGTTGCTTGAGAAATGGTTTCCGGTGTCAAGGTGAAATTTACACCAGCAAGAGTTACCTGACCATCATGCAAATGTAACACAAACAAACGAGCCAACTCCTGATGATGCTGAATTTGAGCAATCATCTCACAATACTGATAGCATGACTGCTCTCGAAAACATGCCATGGCAAGTGGGCAAGCCTGAAATTGAGTCAATGAGGTGGGCTCTTCTCTCACATGTTTGCCACCTTTACGAGGCCTTCTCGGTGCACGTAGCTCAGTGGTAGAATCACTGTCTTGTTCATATGATGTATCCGTATCCGTTTCCATGGTGTTGCAAGGTCTATGGCAAGTATATGTTGATTTGTATGAGGTGAAAATAAGAATTTGGTGTCCTTGTCTTGATTGCCAAATGTGTCAAAGTCAAATGAGGGAATGTGGGAAATAGGGCAGTGAGAATGATGGAGTTTTGTCGAGTGAATTTAAAGTGTAATAACAATCACTTGATTGTGTTTGGGAATTTGGGATTTAGGAATTTTTTCAAATGATATGGGGAAAGGGATAATGATAGGCAATGAAGTAGCTTTAGGGATAGGAAAATGGGGCTTAAGAATAAGTCACTTTGAGGATGAAAAGGGGTAAGGGATGAACTGTAGTGATATAATAACAGTGAGAGGGAAAAACAAGGTGGGAAATAAAAGGGTTTGGCACCAAATTATTTTTTATAACACCAACTCAAAACCCTAAGGAGCAGTTTTAAACAAGGTAATAGGGTTTACAATTTGACATTACAAATTTTCATATTCCTTCTTTCAAACAACACCAAACACTTTTCAATGGCAATTGCATGATTTCATAACTTAATCGGAGCATAGGAGGTTGAGTCGATTTGAAATTTGTGGAGCAGTGGTAAAATTTTTGTTTGTCAGTCCTGTGCGTCGCGCTCACAACCCAGTGCACCGTGCCTGGTGTATGCGCCATGCACGTTCAAAATAACACGGTGATGGGCGGTTCTATGCACCGCGACTGCCATGTGTGCCGCGACCTTCTCCCAACGCGCCGCGACTGTAACCTCACTAACACTTCCGGCCTTCAAACCCTATTTTGATCTTCCACGACTTAACTCGACCTCTTTGAGGATTTTGTTGGCAAACGAATGGTTGAATGGTGAAAATATCTTATATATACAAAAGGATTTTGATTTTTCATTTAGAAAACCCACTTTTGTAATGTTGCAGACTTTGGCACTTTTTCATTTTAAAATAAACTCTGTTTTTGCTTCCACTTTGATTTTTAGCTGAATGACGAAATTCTTGTCTATTTTTTTTTGCAGGGATAGCTGGCATGAGATCTTGGTAAAGGCGACCAGGGCTACGCCTAAAGAACTTCACAACTGAGAAAACTTTGAAAATTACATTACATTTATTACAAAAGACAAAATGGACGATTTTTCTTCAAAACAGAGCTTTGAAGAAAAGTCATGATCAATCATTATGACGATGAAATTTTTGCCATGAAAACTTATTTCGAGCCTCCCTCATGTGCCTGCTGGCATTATTAGACATTTTGAAGACGAAACCCGACCTAATGACTGAAATGACTCTTTGCTGACCAAGAGACCAAACATGACTGTAAATGACTGTAAAATTGACTTTGATGAACAGACCTAAGCCAACAAGTACAAGACATGAGGGATATGAGAGAAAAGACCCTTCCGTCAGATGATCCATGCTCCTAATGGAATGCAGCTAACTGAACTGAATGAGACACCTAAAATGAAATGCAACAAAAGAAATTTTGATCTCTGACGGAGGGATGAAGAGACCGACTCTAACAAACACCACAAGCCTTATAACTTGTTTTCATAAGACTATCAACTACCAATTATCCATAGCTGCCTCGCTCCCTCTTTTCTCTGCATCTCATTGTAACGAGCTTGCTTCCTTTCAAGGTATCAATGAGCCATCTTCCTTTTTTAATCTTGTGACAAGGTCCAGGTCATTTTTCTTACTCATCACTTTCATTATAGAGGAAGGAATTTCATTGAGTCTTTCCAAACTTCAAGTTGATCATAGTTTCCTCATGAAAGTGATCACCTTTGAACTTTAGGTTATCTTCTCGCACTGCTACCTTTCAATCCCAAGATGGACACTTATTGACTTCAAAGTTGCCAGGTACCATATATTTAGCTTCCCTCAACATTATTCATACATTTCCATCCATACAATTGAGCTTTCCCCAACTGTCATCATGTATTCCTACAACATCTTTGTATGTAGAAAAATAATATGTTAACTAGATAGGTAGCAAAATAATATGTTAACTAGATAACTGACAATAATTAAAAATCATACTTACATCATCCAAATGACCTTCTCGTCCAATCAACATCTCCATGGTCTATCCACATATGAATCTTCATGCATCAAAGCGCCCAAGGATCAAACTTGATTACCAAGTTACAATTTTTTCTTTCGAAGATTATACTCGATGTTAATTATTATTTCATATATAATTTAGAGAAAGTCTCAATTCCTTATTCATCCAAGTCAAATTATTTTATTTAAAACATCACATAATCATACAAAAACATGTCACAAGATTCTAGTCACATGAATCTTATCCAAGGGTCATTATCAATGCAAATTCCTATGCTTCTTATTCCATTATATATATATATATATATATATATATATCTCAGAAAGAGTCTGCAACCTGACCCATTGCATTCCTGCATCCCTTTAACAATATTGTTTCCACATTACATGGAATGTATACTATTCTTGTCATAATGCTTCTCCCAAGAACCTTCCAAAATGATGGTTCTTACAGGACAATAATGATCCACCTTAGAAAGGTGACTAATCCTAACATGATGTTAGATATTTCCCAGATGAACAATATGAAAAATGGTCTATCTATCCTTTTAAAGACTAGATGATTCTTACAAAGCAACTTAACCGATTTAACTCTACATATGCTACTATGACATGCTTCTCTCTATGATGTTATGCAAAATTAAGATTCTTCTAAAGTAAACAACAATGCATGCTATTCTACTAAAGGAAATACCAATTTTTCCAAGAATTTGACAAACAAGATGCCTTATTTAATAGTAAAGTTATTTCACTTCTTCTTTCTTAGGCTTCTTCTCAGGTTCTCGTACTTCCTTAGCTATGTGAGCCTCGATTCTTTCCTTTCTCTTGTTTTTTTTTTGGCTTGGACAATCCCTATTATAGTGTCTAGATTCATTGCACTTAAAGCATTGAACCTAGGACATTTATTTCTTCTTGGACTTCCTGAAATTTCCTTTCTTCAACTTCTTGACTCGAGCTAGAAAGGCTTGAGACTTCTCATATGATCCAATGTCATGTTTTACCTTGATCCTTGATTCTTACAAAATGCATTGAGCCCATAACTCATCAAAGGGAGTTGAATATTTCTTAGAGTAGATGCTTGTTGCAAACCTTCTCCATTCAGGTGGTAATATATTTAATACGCAACTAGTCATTTCTGAATAAGAAATTGTCTCTCCAAGCTCCTGCAAGTTATCTCTTAATTGAGATATCTTCATAAGAAATGATGCCATGTCACCATCCTTTGATTTCTTCATCTTGTATAGTTTATTCTGCAAATAAATCTTGTGTCCCGATGTACTTATAGAGTAAAAGTTCACTAGCTTGTCATACATAGCCTTGGAAGTTTTCAAATTTCCAACAAATGGAACAGGAGGATCCTTGATTGATTCAACTATGATCTTGTGTGCCCTTACTTCCCCTCTCTTGTATTTTTCTATTTCTTGAGTCTTGTATTTGCTAGGTTCAATGATTTCCCTAGTTACATACTCCATTACCTCATGCTCTATCAGTTCCAGGTCAATCCTTTTCTTCCATGCTAGGTAATTTGATGCTCCAATGAGCTTATTACACTTCTTGCAGAAAGAACCCATATGACTAGTAGATTCATACATAGAGTAATAATATGGTACTTACTTGATAGCCAATATTCTCCTCTTCCTTGATGACGTCTTCAACCTTTGTTGATGCCTTCAATATCTTTGAATAAATTTAAATAATCTCCTTGTAATATGTTTAATAGGATTCCCGCAACAATAGTTTTCAAGAGTGAAGAATGATACTAAGATCCTGTTGATTCTTCCTTCAAATATGCCTTTCAAATCTCCTCAAGAAACAACCTTTATTGTAGTCTTCTTCTCAAGCCTTCCCTTGATGCAGTCTTAATCTTCTTTAATGTAGAAACACTCCTCTCAGATCAATATGTCTTCTACTTTTTTTCTTGTGCCCTTGACTATCAACCTCTTCTTGTGTCCACAACATGATCCTTCCAATTAGCTTCTTGTTCGCCTTAGCTTTGATACCATGTTGGAAAATTGAAAGTGGCAACTTATTATATAAAATTCTCCTTTAACGTTAATATTTTCTTGTGAAATTAGTTAGTCTTCTTTTGTTCCTTAGTTATATCTTTTCATCAAACAAATATCAAGAACAAAACAGTAAAATAGAAGACACAAAAATTAGACTCTTATTTAGGGATAAGCCCCTCCAAGGGGAAACCCCGAAAAATTCTTCTATTCTTATAGAATCTGCTTCAAATGAGACAAAAAAGTCCCAAACCCTAGACAAAGTCCTCCCCCAAGTACCAAGTTATCCCACCAACAAGTTCCTCTCTGATTCTGCACCAACCATCTTCAACCTACAATTTCGACCTACCAACGTCAATACTGTAACTCGACCTGGAATTTTCATCTTGCAACTTCCTCTTGAGACCTTCCTAGAGAGAAATCTCCTCTCGAGGTCAATGAGGCCAAAATAGAGTATTCTTCCTCCCACCAAGAAGATGCTGCACTTCGTCTTATTGAAACATAGTCTTGCAATTTTGACCTTTCTTGGAAGTTGCAGAAACCCTAGTTTTTGCACGCGTGAGAGAGAGCCCAATTTTTTTTCCCCTTGTCTTGGATTCCTTTTGTCTTCTATACCTGCACTCCTTATTCCTTGTCTCTTCTTGCGCTAGATCAAACCCTTTCTCTTGAGATTGAACTTCTTGGTGAGTGAGTGCTAAATGAAGTTGAACTGCTCCTTTATATAACCTTTCCAAGGGATCGAATTCCCTCCTTTAGGCCAACTTGAAGCTTCTGTTAAGAAATCAAAGGAGGTGGAAGTTAATCGCTTTCTCTTATAATGAAATTATCTTGTGATGTTTTTCGTTATTATTAAGTGTTCTTTCGTTTTATATTTTCTTATCAACTAGACTAATATCAAACAACAAATAGAAGAGGGCACAAGATGTAGGCACGATACCAGGGAAAAACCCCACTCTTTGGTGAAAACCTTGTCAAAATTCTTCCTACGGTAGATTCAAGATGAGATGACCAAGACCCTCAACTCAAGACTACCTCCATCAAGTCACCTTGTCATGACAATCAACCTTCTTCACACTTGTATCTTTGAAGAGATCATGTCTGCATTCAATACGAGCTTCTTCGTTCACTGTAGTAGCACTTGGAGAGTTGAGGTCACTTGGAAAGCACTGAACTTGATCACTGTGAGAGGACTGAATATGCATCCACTGTAATAACACTGAATCTCTGCAATCAATCCGAACTGTGGTGACACCAAAACTGTGAGAGCACTAAGGTTTATCTTTTGTGACAATAACGAAGTTAAGATCATCTCTATACCCTTATCCAAGATATCTGTACCCTTATCCGAGTTCTTGCAATCAACATATGAATTTTTCTCTGCAATTTTGTTCGAGATTCTGAGATGGAGAAATGCGAAGACTCTAGCCTTTTATATATTGTGATTCATCCATAGAAATGAGCCGACATGTGTTTCTTGAAGAGGTGTGTCACTTGTGTTAGGTTGACATGAACATATTTGAGGAAATCGACTTGAAGATTAATTTGTTTTAGTCCGAATTGAAGAAGCTTACTTGATGAAGGCCTTATGAAGAGGTTGAATTGATGGAGGGGTCTAAAACCTAATTACATGATTCAAAATCCCAAAATGGGTCAATTTAAATCTGTAATGACTCTATAATCTTAGAAGTCCACAATGGGGGCTTTAACCTAAATAATATGACCCGAGCATGAAACCCATGCTTTAATAAGTCATTTAATAATAATAATAAATTCTTTTGAAAAATATATTAATAATGAATACCAAACCTAGTTAAATTCTTCAACAACTTCAAGGGCCGACTGGTACTTTTGAAGTTTCCACGACTTTCTCGACTAAAAATAATTCTTTTTCCAATTACATTTTCCCCGGAAGGGTCTTATAAACATGATGTTGACTCTGACTCATGACGATAAATCCTAAGACCTAACAAAGCATGAAGACCATGATTTTACCTAAAATACCGTCAATAAGAAGCATGAAACCCATGCTTTAATAATAATAACTCTTTCTTTTGTTTTGTTTGTTACATAAGATACATATTGAAATGAGTACAAAAACAATTATGAAGACCGATACTAGTTACATTTTCAACACAACCCGCTTGTTTTTGTTGTATAAAACTACATTTATGTACATATTTTTCTCATATTAATAGTCAAAAGAAACATTTTTATAAAAAAATGTTTGAATTATATTGTCTCAATCTGTAGACTAGGGTACATGAGGGTGTTCAACCAAACATGTTGTAGTCTAGTGTCTACATATTTAATCCTTGGGATAGGGATTGGTATTTTTGAGGTGTGTTGCAAAAAATAAAACAATGCCTTTTTAGTTAGCGTGACCACCATAAGTCTCATCGAACATACTATTCATATCACTTCATAAACATAACATTACATATCACTTCATATATACAACTCTTATTTTAAAAAATAAAAACATTACTCATTACAATTTTAATGCAACAACATAACACATCATCACCATAAAGCATAAATACAAATAAAATGTGGAATGGGGGCCTCATTCCACAATTTGAATGCAACAATAGAACACATTGTCACCATAAAGCACAAATACAAATACAATGTGAAATCAGGGTCTCGTTTCATTAATATTGAACACTATTCAAATCATCCTTACAAAACCAATGTTACATAAGAGTGGATGCAAGAATAGATCATCTCTAAAATAACATATAAACACTCAATATAACAAAAATAATTCTTCATTCCCATACACTCAAACTAGACACAGGGCGAAGCTTTCATATATATTTAGTTTTTCTGTTAGGATGGAAGGTTTATTCAAAGCATTCACTTACTAATCATTCCATTAATTCATGCACTTATAATGTTCTATAGTGTTTCACCAATATGTTCCTCAAAGCTTGGGATCTTGGCTTGATATCATGCCTTCTACATCCTACAACCTTTGATCCATTTTTTCACTCCTAATTGTGAAAATTCCGGTACCCAAAATCATACTACAGCCAACTGAAATTACTTCACCTACTTGTTATTAAACAACCAAGTTATTTACAGTGTTCTACTGAAAATGCTGAAGCAAATTACTATTGCAACCTTCACTTAATTAATTAAATTTGTCGAAACAATAAACTTAGCAATAAAGAAAAACATCACACAAGACACCGTTGTTTTAGGACAAACATACCTGGAAAAACCCAATGCAGGAAAACCAATGCAAAATATATGAGGGTTTTATTATTAAGCGACAATTATTTATGAATACAATCTCTGGATGCCTTGCTGGCTATCCAATACAAAGAATATCACTCGGTAGAATAAATTAGTGAGATTACCTCACTCTACACTACAAGTCCCGACTGATCTGGTAGCTGAAACAACGATCTCCTGGCACGCTCTGCGCAGTAACTACGTGGGCTTATTTCAATATCTTTGGGAGACTGTGTCACCTCCTCTGCCAAATAATTCATCTCTTAGGAGCTTCGATACCAGTCCTCTCGACTCAAAATTTTGATCTCCCAGCTGGAACTCGGACCTCTGCTCAGAAAGCTTTGCGCTACTCTGCGTGGGGCCTTAGTGGCCCTGTGTCACCCTCACTATGCACTGCGTTGCTTCCTTTGCATATATTTTTTCCTATCTGCTGCGTATTCTTGGCCCCAGAGAAGATCCTCCGACCAAAACTTTCTCTACCCCTCTCTGTGTGAGAATATCTCGGTCAAAGTTTTCCTTAGAGCATCGCTCACTTCAGAAAATTCGATCTCTTGATATCTCAGTGTGTTTCCAAATGGCCCTCAATCCTTCCTTAAATAATCTTCTCATTGACATTCAACAACCCAGATTAGAAGCTAATCAATGGATAAGATCATTTTGGATTGATATTCATCTTTGCCTAGAAATTACATCCACAGTTTAGATTAATACCCATTAATTATTTTAATTTCCTAAGTTTAGACTTAGTGTCTCAATAAAAAGTAATTAATTTATTAAATAAAACTGTCTTTGGGTGGAATTTCCCCAAACGATTTCTGAGTTACCTAGAATACATGTGTCTAAGCCTCTCCACAAAATTTGATATTTAGAGCACATTCGATGCTACCCCAAAATCATTTCTAATGGTTTTTAGTCTAAGTGGAGCAACTTAAAGTCTACATTGTTCTAAGCTAACATCGTTGTGTCTTCAATCAAAATAGAGGGGGCAACAAGCCATAAATAAACCTGTTTACTTGTCCTTGAGTCAACCTTGTTTTCCATGTTCTTCCACAACCTCAAACAAAGGGGCCAATTTGAGGACCACCTTTATGACTTATCCATGGAGCCTTAAAAATATGGTTAATCCTTGTGACCATTTCGAAAAATGTAATTGGGAATCAACAATGAATTGTTGTTCCTTTGTTTGATTTAGACCTTATAACTGCTTCTCAATTTTTTTTTGTCATTCCAAGCTACACAAGAGTCAAGCCTTTATAACTCTTTTCATTTCTTCATAGCCTCTAGTTGAAATGAGCATAACTCCTATTGTACTTGTTTTGTGACTACGAATATATGGTCAATTTGATTTTTCACCTCATCAATTTCCTCCTAATTATGTTTCCTAATTGTTGGGTTTAGAGTTTTATTTTCTTTCTGTTTGCTTTTATTATTATTATTATTAAATTTATAACATCTTCACTTTCTCTCAAGGCATCCACTTGCCCCTCTCTTTTCCTCTTAAAACTCGGCTAGTTAGTGATTATCTAGTGTACTTGTCAAATGATTCTTAGTTGCAATTGTAAGTCCTATTCCTCCTTTTTCCAGTGGTTGTACCAAGGCTATATGCTCTCCTTGAATGCTTTGGTTAGGGAATCCCCTTCCTCGCATTTTTCGAATCCATCTCAATCCAAAGATCCATTGAGTGACTATGCAAGTTATAATAAGAAGCTTGTAGTTTGTTTAAGAAATGGAAGGGAATTTCATATATACCTATATCATTGACCTTTCTGTCAATTGCCAATATTCTTAGACACATAATTGTGAATCTTGCATAGAATTGTTCCATTTGACTTGATAATGTTTTGTTGTTTTAGTAGAAGTTTCCCCTTTTCTCTTAAACTTTGTTGAGTTTAATTTTTTTGTTGATCAAGGTATTTTGTAGCTTCAAGGCTTGTTCTGTTGTAAAGAGCTTACCATCAATTTCCATGTCTCAATTTTTGTGGGCTTGTTGACAAACCTAAATTAACCACCAACAATAAGGGGATCTTCTCGGTGTAAAATCCCAACTAGACTCTACATGTTTGGGGTAGGAGTCCCATCTAGTATGTGGGCGCGACTACCACCATATTGATTTAAGATTTGTTTTGGATAAAATGAACAGAAACTATTATAAAACTAACAAAGCTTCTAACAAACACAAGTTAAAGTATCCTTATGAAATACTTTACATACAAGATGTTAAAAACATAACAACAATCAAATAATGTGACATGAACCTTAACGAAGAATGTTAGT
The DNA here is from genome assembly GCA_034641835.2 of Pinus albicaulis. Classification (NCBI taxonomy): domain Eukaryota; kingdom Viridiplantae; phylum Streptophyta; class Pinopsida; order Pinales; family Pinaceae; genus Pinus; species Pinus albicaulis. Next base: position 819,619,565 of record CM076581.1, on the reverse strand, counting down.
AGACTTCAATTAAGACACATGTATATAAAGAAAATATTTGTTTATTGATCATGAATTAGTTCATAATCGACAACAATCATGAACACATGAATAACATACAATCCCAAGTATAATATATGCCTAAATCAACAAAATAGTTCGTTAACTTAACACATAAAATCACAAACATATACCATTAACAAAGTAAACTATCAAACGAGAATTGTAAACTCAAAGCGATAACTCTAGCCAAAAAACCTCCAAAAAACATGAAAAAACAACCTAAATACGAAAATTGTTGATACTGGAATAAAGTTTTTTTTTAGGGGTAAAATTTCAACATTTTTTAAAAAGGGCAATAAAAGCCAATAAAAGTATATATATATATATATATATATATATATATATATATATATATATATATATCTCTTTTTTTTTTTTTTTTTTTTTTGTGTAAAAGAACCTTGAAAATGAAAAAATGTTCATGTTAGAATACCATTGTTTTTATTTTTTTCTTAATTTTTTTTATCGGGGTAAATTTTCAACATTTTTTAATAATGTCGTCAAAGAAAATTATAATGACTCTGAAAAACCTTAAAATTCTAACGATTTTCAGGCATGACATTAAAGATTAAAAATTATAATGAATCTGAAAAACCTTAAAATTCTAACGATTTTTAGGCATGACATTAAAGATTAAATATCACGTCTCTAAAAAATATTAAAATTCCACAATTTTCACACATGAAATTAAAGATAAAATATCACGTCTGTAAAAAATCTTAAAATTCCAACGATTTTCATGAATAAAATTAAAGATAAAATATCATGTCATAAAAAAACCTTAGAATTCCAACAATTTTCATTCATGATGTTAAAGAAAAAATACTTATAATTTTTTTCAACCATAGCATTAAAGATAAAATATCATGACTTAGAAAAACCTTAAAATTTGACAAATTTTCAACCATGGAATAAAAACCAAAGATCATGATGACAAAAAACCTTAAGTTTTCAACATATTTCAACTATGGTATCATGGAAAAATTTAATGGCTAAAAAAACTTCAAAAATGAACGCGTGAATGAAAGAGTCATTATACCAAAAATATTTTTTTTAAACATTAAAATATAAAAAAATTAAAAAACATGTAAAAAAAATCAAACATAATATATATATATATATATATATATATATATATATATATATATATATATATATATAAACAAAAAATGTAAAAAAATATTAAAAAAATTTAAAAAAGAAAATATTTAAAAAAAACCTAATTAAAGAATTAAAAAAAAAATTAATTAAAAAAACAAGAAAATAAAAAATAATACGTATTAGGATAAAAAAAAACATTAAAATATTAAAAAAAAAACATAAAAACTATAAAGCATTAAAAATAATTAAAAAGCACTAAAATAAACAAAACATTAATTTTATTTTTTTCAAAAACAATAAAAAAATTAAATTGAAGAAACAAGTTTTTAATAAATTTTGAATATTAATTTCAATATATTATATGTTTTTTAAAACATGGATATTATAGATGAAACAATATTTTGATTTCCATAATGTGCAAAAACACACAAAAGGTACACATTGTAACTTTATATTTAGAACCCAATCAGTTTGTATGGTATAGATGACTTTGTTTTCGTAAATCACATGTCAGTTGGTCAATTTTTACGGAGGAAATGATAACACATTATGAGGATACAAAGAGCAACACCACCTCTAGCCAATTGATAAATCTCAAACAAAAGGGTTCAATGGAATAACTCATTGAAGACTTCCAAAAATAGAATATAAGGGTAGAAAATATTCCTGAGGAGCATAGGATTGATGTATTCATAGGGAATTTAAACGATAACATCCAACATAAGGTTTGCCTTTGGGAACCTGATTCATTGGAGAAGACATTAAGGGTGGCAAGAAAAGTTGAAAGCAAAATTATGGAAACAAGGAAGTCTACCAATGAAAAATATAAAGATAGAAATATTGCTGCTCATAGCCTTCCACAATCTATAAGGTTGACACCACAAAAATTGGAGGAAAAAAGAGCAAAAGGGCTTTGTTATAATTGTGATAGAAAATCCACTAAAGGTCATAAGTGCATCGAGAAGAAATTATTTTACATAGATTGTGAATAGGAGGAAGAAAAGGAACAAGAAACATTAAAAGAGGAGGATATACACCAGGAACCAACCCCAGAGAAGGAAGAAATAAATCCAACCATATCTTGCAATGCACTGGAAAGAATTACCACTCCTCAAAATCTCAAGATAGAAGGATATATCAAGAAAAAAAGGTAATAGTGTTGATTGATTCATGTAGTACCCATAATTTTATTCATTGTAAGATAACGAAGGAATTGAATTGATTCCTATATCCAACACCAGTGTGTCAAGTGATGGTTACAAATGGAGGAACTATAAATTGCTATGGAAAGTGCCATAATATCAAGCTAAGCATGGGGGAATATGTATTTAATAGTCCAATTATTTCTATTCTAATGGATGGTGCTGATGTTGTAATAGAAGTCCAATGGTTACAATCTTTGGGGACTATAGCTTTTAATTTTCATGAAATTTTCTTGAATTTTTTTTTGGGAAGGAAAGGAAGTTGAATTACGAGGTATCACATGGAAACAAAGAAAGATAATAAACTCTAATGTCGTGACAAAGCTTCTGAAGAAAGAACAATGGGGCGTAATTGCACAATTATGCTCACTAGTGGTTCAGACATTGAAATCATCTATTTCTCCATATCTCCAAAAATTGTTGGACAATCATTCAAATATGTTTAAGACTCTCAAAGGCGTCCCACCTATCGTGATCATGATCATGCTATTCATTTGATTCTAAGAAGTGTTCCTCCAAACATCAAGCCTTACATATATCCTTATGCCCAAAAGAGTGAGATTGAACATATGGTTTCAGAATTGCTAGAGTCTGGGATAATTCAACCTAGTCAAAGTTCTTTCTGTGCTCCAGTAGTATTGGTGCATAAGAAGGATGGATCGGGGTTCATGTGTTCCGATTATATGGAGCTCAACAAGATCACTATTAAAGATAAATCTCCTATTCCTGTCATTGATGAATTATTGGATGAATTACAAGCAGAAATTTACTTCACCAAGTTAGATATTTGTTTAAGCTATCATCAAATAAGAATGAATACTAAAGACATTCTGAAAACAACATTTAGAACTCATGAGGGTCATTATGAATTTTTGGTCATGCCTTTTGGCCTTACCAATGCACCTTCTACATTTCAAGGTTTGATGAATTCATTTTTCAAACCCTTCCTTAGAAATTTTGTGTTAGTATTTTTTGATGATATACTAATCTACAACAAGTATTGGAAGGTCACGTTCAACATGTTGACAGGGTGCTCAAACTATTGGAGGAAACACAATTATATGAACAAACCTCCAAATGTTTCTTTGGAGTACGGGAGGTGGAACACCTGGGTAATATTGTATCTCATAAGGGTGTTAAGGTAGACCCTAAAAAAATTAAATCCATTAAGGAATGGAAAATACCCACAACCATAAAGCATTTGCGAGGATTTCTCGGGTTTACAATGTATTATTGCAAGTTTGTTAAGAATTATGGGAGAATAGCAGCAGCTATGACAACATTATTGAAGAAAGATGAATTTTCTTGGACTCCAGAAGCAACTAAGGCCTTTTAACATCTTAAAGAGGCAATGTGCAAAGCACCAGTCTTAGTTACGCTAGGATTCACAAAAACATTTATTGTGGAATGTGATGCCTCGAGAAATGTAATTGGTGTTGTTTTAATGCAAGAAGGAAGACTCATTGCTTTTGAAAGTTGTCCAATCAAAGGAAAGTATTTATCAGAAGGAAATGTTGGCATTATTACATGCAATTAAGAAATGGAGATCTTACCTAATGGGAAGACACTTCAAGGTAAAAACATATCATGATAGTCTTAAATAATTTTTAGAACAAATATTATCTTTAGAAGAGCAACAAAAATGGGTCACAAAGATGTTGGGTTATGACTTTGAAATCATCTAAAAAAAAGGGAAGAAAAATGTTGTTGCAAATGCACTCTCAAGAAAGGATGAGGATGTGGAAGCATTGATTTGTGCCATTTATATTATCCAACCAGATTGGATAACCGAAGCAAGGGATTTATGGAAGAAAGACGAAGAAATGTGGGAACTCATTCAAAAGTTGCAATAAGATACCAATAAATCTCATACTTTAGCTGGAAAAATGATTGATTATGGTACGAAGATTGCTTATATATTTGTAAGAATTCCCAACTCAAACACATTTCCCTTAGGAGGACACTCAGTGATCCGGATTTATGCAGGAACGCAACATAATAAACATATAACCATAAATACAAATATGCAGCGGAAATAACACTTCATTTCATTAATATCAAATAACTGAAATTTGCTTACAGACAAAATGGAAATAAACTAGCTAGGGCGCTGGTGGCAATCTCTGAGAAGAGATGTGGCGGCTACATGCCTCTGAAATGAGTTACAATGAGGCTTGAGGGCCTATTTATTATTTAGAAACAATGGAAAACCCTAAACATCCAAAACCCTAACCCTAGGAGATGAAGCGCCAAAAATATGGGCCCCGTTTGGGTAAATTGGTGTTTCAACTTCCCGGGGACGTAACTTTGGCATACGATCTTTGTTTGACGCAAACCATACCTCGTTAGAAAGATCTATCCAAGGAATAATTTTTTTTAAATGGACCCATTTTGCTCCCGGTTTTCCCAAAAAACGTTGTTTAGGGCCTCAAAACGGCTCCGAAAGTTTAGGACCCGAAAAACTGCTAAAAATATTAAGTTGTGCCGAAACTGAAAAACTGAAAGAGACAATGGTGGGGCCCCAAGTGGAATAGGCTGGTGACCACCAATATCCACCTGGATCATTCCTCCCCCCTTAGGAAGCAATGGTCCCCATTGCATTAAGTTCCTCCATGAGATGAGGAAACTTCTGCTGAACTTGGTCCCTGCTGAACCATTTTCCTTGGTGCAGGAGTTGGCCAGCTTTGACAACCCGATACAGTTGGATCTTCTGTTGGAAAGTGTTCTTGATTTGCATGTCCATGATACAATATGTGGTGGCCTATTCCATGCAGCCTGGGTTTAACTCTGTTGGTGTGAGTTGTTCTGCAATATTAGAGGTGTCCAGTAGAGGTGGGAAGTAAGGACGAAGGCGGTCCACATTGAATAATGGGTGTAGACCAAGGAATGGTGGAATAATGAGCTCGAAGGCATTGTTCCCTATAGCCTTGGTGATGGCATATGGCCCGTATTGGAGCGAGCGAAGCTTGCAGTGGGGTCCAGTGAGGCGCTCCTTCTGCAAATGTAGCCACACTTTTTCGCCCACCTGGAAGTTGTGTGGCACCCAGTGTCGATCATGGCGTTGCTTGTACTTAGCATATGCTCTGTCCAATATTTCATGAACCTATTGGTGGATGTGTTGAATGCGCTCGATGAAGCTATTTGCTTTGTCAACTTCAGACTGGACATGAGCCGAATCGACCTGAGTAGCCGCAAATGGCATGGCTACGTCAATGGGACATAGTGGCTGGAATCCCAAGCCCACCTGAAAGGGGTTGTGGGCGATTGAGCAGTGGAGAGCTCGGTTATAACTATGTTGTACATAGGGGAGGATCTCGTCCCATGTGCGTGGATGATTTGAATTTTACATGTGCAAAATGTGTACAATCATTCTGTTGATGACCTCTGTCTGGCCATCTGTTTGGGGATGGAAAGCTGTGGAATTGGTAAGCTTGGTGTCCCGCATTGACCAGAGGCTGGACCAAAATGTGCTGAGGAACCTGCTATCCTGATCTGATATGATAGACTGTGGGATCCCAAAGTGCACCCACACTCGTTCAAATAAGAGTTTAGTAGTGGCTTCTACTGTGATATTCTTTGGCAGACCGCCATAATGGCTATCTTCGAGAATCTGTCGACGACCACGAAAACACAGTCATTTCCATTCTTAGTAGAAGGCAGGCCTAACATGTAATCCATGGAGATGGATTCCCAAGGTCGACTAGGGGTAGGTAGCGGAGTATATAGGCCTTGCTTCTTAATGGTCGGTTTGGCAATGGCACAAGCAGTGTAGGATCTGATGTGCTTCCCGACATCCTTTTGAAGGTTCAACCAATAGAAATACTTCTGCAGTACTGCTACTATTTTCTCGACCCCGAAATGCCCAGCAAATCGATTGTAGTGTGCTTCCCATATCATCTTGGCACGCTCGCTTGAAGGAACACAAAGGTGTCCCAGGTGACATAAGAGTGGATCTTGGAGGTGAAAATTTGGAACTTGCATACCCCTGAAGAGTGCCTTGTATGTGCGGCCGAATTCTGGGTCGCTCTCGTAGAGAAGCAGCCAATTAGAATTCTTGTGCCCACAAGAGTTGAGAACGGTGGTGAGCGCCACGATCGGTGGTCGACTGAGGCAGTCTGCAACATTATTGGTGCTACCCTTCTTGTACTTGATGTTCAAATGAAATTGTTGTAGATATGTGGAACACTTCTGATGGAGATCATTCTGCAACTTCGCTTGTGTCTGCATGAATTGCAAGGGCCGGTGGTCTGTGTGGATGATTGTTTCCTTCCCTAAAATGTAATGCTTCCATTGCCGACAAGCTTGCACAATGGAATACATTTCTTTGTCATAAGTGGGATACTTGCGAACTGTGTCAGACAATGTCTCATTGTGATATGCCAATGGATGTCCCTGTTGAGTAAGAACTACCCCAATAGCATAGTTAGAGGCATCTGTCTTGATCTCATATGGTTGTTGCAAGTCTAGTAATGTGAGCACTGGGGCAGAACAGAGGCGATTTTTCAATTCTGTGAATGCCCTCTGTTGAGATTCCGACCAAAATAATTTTTCTCTCACTCCTCCCTTGGTGACTTGACTCAAGGGCCAAGTGATATGAGAGAATCCCAACACAAATCTACGGTAGAAATTAGTAAGACCCAGAAATCTGCGAAGATCTGTTATAGTGGCTGGGGCTGGCCAATCCCGAATGACTTGGATCTTGGATGGATCCACATGCACCCCCCTTTCATCAATAATGTATCCCAAGTATTGAACCTGGGTCATGCCAAAAGTGCACTTCTCCAAATTGGCACACAACTTGTGTTGCCGCAGTGTTTGGAGGACTTGTCGGATGTGGTAGAGGCGCTCTTCCCAAGTATGGCTGAAGATCAGAATGTCATCCAAGTACACCACTACAAATGAGTTGGTGAATGGCCACAAGATGTCTTCCATCAACCTCATGAAGGTTGCGGGAGCATTCTTCAATCCGAAAGGCATGACCAGCCATTCGAAAAGGCCTTCCTTGGATTGGAAGGCAGTCTTCCACACATCGGAGGGTTCAATTGGTACCTGGTGATACCCAGAATTCAAGTTTATCTTGCTGAAATATTTCGCCCCTTTGAGTTGGTCCAGAAGGTCATCAATCCGTGGGATCAGGTACCTATTCCGGACAGATCTTGTTTAGTGCCCGATAGTCAATACAGAGTCTTCACGTCCCATCCTTCTTTTGTACCAACACGGTCGGGCTCCCACAGGGTGATGAAATGGGTCGGATGTGAACTTCTGCGGCAACTCCTGAATCTGCGTCTTGATTTCATCGTTCTCCAAAACAGAGCGCCGATAGATCGGTCCATTAGGTAGTGGCACACCTGGGGTCAAATAAATCGAGTGCTTGACCTGATAGTGCAGAGGAACCCCTGTGGGTGAGGTGAAGTTGTCCTCGTACTCCTCCACAACCTTGTCCATTTGTTGTTGTCGTGCAGAGGAGCCCTGTCTGGAGGTCATGGCCACAATCTTCTTCTTTTCTTGAGGGCGGATCATTAGGAAAACGAATTTCTTGGTTTGGGAAATGAGCTTACTACATTGTTTTGTAGTAACCAAAGAGATAGTGGCAGGAGGTAGTACCTCTGGTATCCTATACAACTTATTTCCCAAAGTAACAATAACAACGTGAGGCAGAGACTCATACACAACATGACGCTTCCAAAAGTATGGTTGTCCTAATAATACATCAGAAACATCAATAGGAGCAACGTCACATAATACCTCATCTGTGAAGGGCTTGATGCTATAGGGAAGGCGACATTGCTGGCTGATGCAGAGATCTCGTCCTTGGTGAAGCCACCTGATGGTGTATGGATGTGGGTGAGATGTGGTCGGCAATCCCAATCGCTTCATGGCATCCACTGAAATGAGGTTATTTTGGCTCTCATTGTCGACAATGAACTGTATCGGGGAGCCCTTTACCCACATCTGGGAGTGGAAGAGACGTTCCTCCTCCTCTGGATCTTTCGGTTCCTCCTTCTGGATATTCGTGGTGGCAACAGTGGCATTGGGTTCCGCATCAATAATTTGTTTCCATTTGTCATTCCCCTTATCAGGTTTTGATTCAGAGTCGGAGCATGCATATGACTCAGAAGCCCTCATCTCGGCCACCAGCGACTGCTTGGCCCGACACTCACTTGTGTTGTGAGTGGAGTTCTTATGGAACTCACACCACTTTCCCATGTCCTTCTTTGGCTTTGCGGTGTTGTTCTTTGCTTGTGGCTTCGACAGGTTGTCTTGAGCCACCATGCCTTGGCTTTGTCCTTTGTTCTGCGGTTTGGGAGCACCTTTCCCTTGCTTTTGATTTGTAGATCCAAAGTCTCGCTTCTTCTGTTTGAATTTTTTCTCAATATTGGTAGTATACCGATATGCCGTACCAAGCGAGGAGATGTCGAGGAACTCCATTTCCTCTTGAATGTATCTGTGCAAAAAACTGCGATACTTTAGCACCAGATTTTTCTCTAAATCTTTGATACCCAAATTTGTGCGCAGGGTATGGAACAGATTCATTAGCTCATGCACATCTTGATCCCTTTGTTGTCGCAGTGTGGTCCATTGTATGTACTTATCCTCATAGCTCCCCAGGGGATAATATTGTTCCTTGATGGTGTCTCAGAAAGAATTCCAAGTGGGTACGACTGAGAACAGAGAGGGTTCTGTCTCATCCTTTTTCTCACAGTAGATTTCCCACCAGTCCTTGACATGGGGGGTAGCTTTGAGGAGTGCAAAAATAATCTTCTCCTGGTCGACAAAGTCATGAACCGAGAAATATCCTTCTAATAGATTCAACCATATATCTATGACATCTGCATCTATTTGACCCTCAAATATGGGAATGTCAAAATTTACTTGTACCTTAAAAGGAGTCACACCTCCCCAATGGCTGCTGGATGCAAATGCGCCGCTGGTGGACAACCATTGAAGGATCTGGGCAAAGTTATCCATCATCGCGTTCCTTTGTTTTTTGAGGTCCTCCTCGAGCAATATTTTGATAGGATCTCCTGATCCCTCATCTTTCTTTTCGTCCCCCATGGGTGTCCGTCGGGGTTTGCGCGGCTGATCTTGAAAAGGTTCCACCAGATGGAGCCCTAACTCCTTATACCTCGACCTCGTTGTGGACATGCAAAGAAGGATTAAGAAAAAGTAGACCGCTTTGATACCACTGATCCAGATTTATGCAGGAACACAACAGAATAAACATATAACCATAAACAGAAAGATGCAGTGGAAATAACACTTTATTTCATTAATATCAAATAACTAAAATTTGCTTACAGAAAAAATGGAAATAAGCTAGCTAGGGCACTGGTAGCTATCTCTGAGAAGAGATGTGGCGGCTACAGGCCTTTGAACTGAGTTACAATGAGGCTCGAGGGCCTATTTATTATTTAGAAACAATGGAAAACCCTAAACATCCAAAACCCTAACCCTAGGAGTTGAAGCGCCAAAACTATGGGCCCTGTTTGGGTAAATTGGTGTTTCAACTACCCAGGGACGTAACTTTGGCATACGATCTCTGTTTGATGTGAACCATACCTCGTTAGAAAGATCTATCCGAGGACTACAAATTTTTTGCGAGCAGCATGGACTCTCGATTTTCCAAAAAAAGGTTGTTTAGGGCCTCAAAATGGCTCCGGAAGTTTAGGACTCGAAAAACTGCTAAAAATAGTAAGTTGTGCCGAAACTGAAAAACTGAAAGAGACAATGGTGGGGCCCCAAGTGGAATAGGCAGGTGACCACCAATATCCACTTGGATCACTCAGGATTTTTAAAAAATTACCACAGGGTTAAGAAGGATTTTTTTGGGATGGCCTTAAATATGATATTCAAAATTTTGTGGCAGAATGTTTGGTTTTCTAATAAAATAAAGTTGAGACAATTAAGACCCCGGGTCTGTTACAAACTTTATCTATTCCAAGTCAATGTTAGGAGGAGGTTTCAATGGATTTTATCACAGATTTACCCAAGTCTGAAAGAAAGAGTTTCATCATGGTGGTAGTTGATAAAATTACCAAGTATGCACACTTTTGTGCATTATCACATCCATTTAAGGCCAGTACAGTTGCTACTGCATTTATGGAAACAATTCAAAATCTACATGGAAACCCAAATATTATTGTAAGCAAAAAAGATCCCATTTTCACTAGACATTTTTGGACGCAATTTTTTTTTTTTTTGGGTACTCAATTAGCTCATAGGTCATCTTATCATCCTCAATCTAATGGGAAAAATGAGATAGTGAATACATGTTTGGAAGGATGTCTTCATTGCTTTGTATTTGATAAACAAACACAATGGGTCAAGTCATTAAATCTAGTTGAATGGTGGTATAACACTTCCTTCCATACTGCAACAAAAATGCCCCCATTTATGACACTTTATGGATATAATCCACCGCCCATCACATCATCTTTAAGAGAAAACTGTAAGGTTCAAACAGTGGAAGATCACATCGAGCATCAAAAAAAATTTCTCTAGCTCTTAAAGGATAACCTCACTTTGATGCAAAATCGAATGAAACAATAGGAAGATCAACATTGCAACGAAAGAAGTTTTGATGTAGGTGATTGGGTATTTTTACAGCTACAACCATACAAAAAAATTTCCCTCAAGCAAGCTAAGAAGGATAATAAATTATCACCAAAGTATTATGGTCCTTACAAAGTGTTGCAAAAGATTGGTACTATCGCATACAAATCAGAGCTTCTGAAATCTTCCCAAGTGCGCCCAATTTTCCATGTTTCATGCTTAAAGAAGGTTATAGGTGACAAGCTCCCAGTTCAAACAATATTTCCAAAAATTTACGAGGAAGGAAAAATCATATTGGAGCTTGAAGCAGTCACGGAAACAAGAAATCAACAGCTACAAAATCGATCAATTTCAGAGTATGTCATCAAGTGGAAGAAGTTACTCACTGAAGATTCCTTATGGGAGGATGAGAATTTTATACAAAAGCATAAAAAACTACTCAAGCATTGAGGACAAAATGAAGGAGAGGGGCATGTTAGGTCCCTATAAGAATAGTGTATCCACTTTTATTTTTAGTGTATCCCCCTTATTGTTATTGTTGTACCCATGTAGTCCCCATATTGTTATTATTGTGCCCCATAGAAGTCCACTATTGTTATTATTGTGCCTTTACATTATTATTGTTATGTCGGCTTTGGGCAGTGATTGGGTCATAGCCCTGGAAAATAGCCTTAGATCTCGTAGTCCCTGGCATTGAAATGGTAGAAAAAGGCTACAGTCACACTCAGTAAAACACATGGGAGTGACTAGGGATCTTAGTATCTTAGAGGGCTTGGAAAGGGAGCGATTGGGGCTCTAGGTCAGTGACATATTGAGTTTCCTTAGAGGTTTGTCACCTGGAAAGGTGGGTTTCATCCTGAAGGTTATGTAGCATGTGTAGAAGGTCATATTGGTTGTGTTGTGTTAGTTCCACTTCCTTAACTGTACTTGGGGAGTTGAATCAGGTCATAGTAGCCTCTTGTCACATGTTTACCCCAGCAGACCGTTAACTTGGGTAAATGTGAGAGGAGGGTGTTATACCCTTTTATAATTTTTTATTGTTGAAAATATCTACGCACTCCTTCACAGGGTCTGCAACCTTGTTTGCATGGATGACTCACTATCTAAAGAGCTCGACCCTTCCTCTTCTATTTGAGATCTTAGCAATATGATGCATAAAATGAGCATGAAAGGAGTTTCCATTAAAAAGGGCACATAAAACACCTCCTTCCTAGTCCCTTCAGGATAGATCTTATCCTCATCCTCTTAGGCTCTCATATAGCCTGGAAACTACCCCTTACTCACCCATGTTCCTCATTATATATGACCCTAATTTTCTATCCAGAACCACACTATTCTTCTTTGATTTCTGCCACCCTAACCTTCATATCCAAACATATAGACAAGAACAAAAGCAATGACATTATCACAGGGTATGAGATCTAGTCTCTAAGGGTCTCAACCCTTTTTCCAGCTTTAATATGAGTGCATATAGTATAGATTTATTAGGTTGTAACAATACAAAACAATCCCTCACGATGGCACAAAAACCTATTTCCTATTCACTTTAGGAAATAATCTAACAAATCATGTCACCTTGTATTCATTTCTCCTTGAAGGCATCTTTCCAGGTCTCCAAGACTCATTCAAATCTGAGCTCCCTTCACTCTGAGGTTCTCAGATCTATCTAGGGTAGTCATAAACTAGTGAAAGGGTTCTCTGCATGCCATGATCTCATTCATTTCTTCTTTTGGAGGATAAGGCCATGCATAAGCAATATTCTAGGCCTCTCGACCCTCCAAGACATGCCTTACGACCTTCCTGCAATGCTAAAAAATCATCGGTCTTCTACTGGAGAGATTATGAGCCTAGAGCTGCCCTTTTTCTCAGCCATCTAACATTTCTCATCCTGCAAGAAACAAATGCTATGCCTCTTCTGCTCTAACCTAAGGTAACCAACATGCTTCACCCAAACTTCACCTGAGAAGATGCACTTGTGGACGATTTCCCTTGTATACCTACTAGGCCGTATCGACCTCCTTTAGGGCTACATCCCTACGAGACTCCTTCATTACAATGACCTTGCTCTTGCTTGATTTATTTTAGCCTTTCCTAAGCCTTTTTTAAATAACCCCCCCCAAGCCTCTTAGGAACCCAATAGAACTTTAGGGTTTTAATATTCTTAGTCTTAGGATTTAATTTAATTTTTAGAATTTTAAACCTAATCTAGGTTTAAAACCCCTTCACTGGGGTTATTTTCCCACAAACCCCTTTTGTGACCAAACTTCTCACAAACCACAAATCTAGGCTTTTGGAGTACCTCCCAGTCTACACAATTCAGTAGAAAGAGACACTCTCCACCCAACCATAGGCTTAACTACATTACATATTTCTTGTATTTGGTCATCTACAAGAAAAATATAATTCCTTTGGAAGAAGTTTCACTCAGGGTTAAATATATTTAATTTAGGGTAGATAACATGAAGGTCACTCTCCTTCACACTTAGAAATCAGTAGGCTAACTTACAACCTTTGACCCAGGGACTATTAACACTCACAATGTGGGCACTATGGGCCTACTTAGCACAAACATATTGCTTCATTGATTTACCATTTCCCCAATTCTTCCTTTTTCTCAATTCCTTACATGCTAATTAAGGCCCATTATTCAGGATAATCTTCTTGTCCTCGAGCTCAATTTGAAGGCTTTCACATTGACTCCCTTATCAAATTTAGTGAATAATGTTGTGACTTAGAACAATTTTTTCCACCTTATGTTCAAGTCACACTTTCATCCCCACATGTGATTCTATTTTCTTCTCACAATTTTCTTTGGTTTACTTGCATTCACTTCTCTATTTCTCTCACACACGACCACATTCCAATGCTCATTGGTATCCTCTACTTCTCACTCACATATTGCACGACTAACTCCCCATCTCACACACATTATGAAACATGATAATTTGGGGTCCCTCCTTGATATTCATGATCAATAATAAGTCTCTAGAATGGGTATGTAGCCCATACCTTTAGAGAATTTCATTACCACTTCCTCATTCCTTCCCATAACTACTAGTAGCTATTTTTTTCAATTACCAAATAAAAAATTTGGACATTTAATTTAGGTGAGATATGAAACTTTCCGAAATCCCCATTATAACTTCCCTTGTGGCATTATGATCTATGTTGGCTACTCTCTTTTTCATATTTGGTAATATATTAAATAAAAATATGTATCTCATCAAATAAAGTTTTTCAAGCTATCCATGTCATCCATTCTCAACACTATAATCCTTAAGTAAAATTTATAAAACATAGGGATTAAAGGGGGTGCTACACTTGCTTCCTCTGTGAACTCAATCTCAATTCAAATGAGCAGTGGAATTTTCTTCCATAAATCCCTATAGATTCCTTTGCACCTTGCTAGAAATGATATTATTCCTATCTCCCAAGACATCTTCAGCTGTGATGCCTTAAGAAATTACATGGCATCTCGACTCGTTAAAAAATATAGAAGGAAAAGTGCAGGGGATAAAACATAAAGAAAGGTCCTAGTTGATTACTAGACCCCAAAATTCCAACTATTATCAAGTTGATGAAAGTTATCCTGTCAAATAAAACTTGCAAAGTAGAAATGTGGAGGAGACTAGGGGCTAGAGAAACCAAATGGTGGAGTAATATTCCTTGATATGAAACCAATTATCCTAAAAGTGGCGAACTAAACTAGTGCAAATGCATATGCCATGAGGTGATGCTTACTACATACAATTGGCAGAGTCAATCAATGATTGAAAGGAATGAACTGGTAAAGGTCAAGCTTGTATCCCAAATTTGGATTAAATCATCATCCTTAGATATGGTTTCTATACCTTCTAAACCACAACACATCAAAATGTTTCCTACCCACATAATGCCATTATGGAAAATAATTTATAAAAAATATCACCCTTCATCAATAAAACTTATATGTCATAAATAAGCCATATATATGATACATATCACCTTGAGCCTAGAGTCGTGTGGGCACTTCAGAAATGTGGTGTTAGTATGAAATTTATTGGAAGGTGTACAAAAAATATCTCACTTAAGTCACAAGTGATTAGTGACCATAAAAACAATTGTGGCTACTTATACTTCATATCTGCAAAAAATATGTGAGAAAAACCTACAGAAAGTTATATGTATGCAAATATAAAAGAAAAAACAACATAAATAAATCCGATATAAAATCCCAATCTTGGAAAATATTTTCAAGAAAAATATATATATTAATGACACCTAGCGAAGGATACTTACGAAGGGCCGTAAGTCCCCCTCAATGGGATGGGTCCTTAGATGTACTTGTCACTTCAGTATTCAGATCTTTATCTCTCTCAAATATGTGAAAACCCAAACAATGTAGAACTCAAAAATGGGAGCTAGAATGGTTTGTGATGATAATGGTGACGATGATAATGATCCTGGTGAGAAATGAATGAAAATCCCTCTTATTTATAGCAAAGTATTGGGCTGATTTTGAAAATGGAGAAAAATAAAATATTATTGACCAAAATCTAGATCTAACTACTTGGAATACTTTATGATATTTTTGGAGAGGAAAAAGATATTTAAAATGGTTAAATATCTTTATTTAGAAATAATTAACAAATACAATGATTTATTAATTATTTCGCGAATAATAAGAAAGGTATGAAATTAAATAATTATTAAATAATTATTTAACAATTACTCCAAGGATGGAGATAAGGAATATAAATAAATTATGATTTATTTAATTATTCCTAGGTGAATTAGTCAAATGTGACAAGGAATAATTATCAAACAATGATTTTATAATTATTACTAGAGAAAATTAAACAAATCACGGTTTATTTAATTATTCTCATGGTTTTAATCAAAAATAGCTTAATAAAAGTGGTTTATTAAATTATTTCTTATAGTGAAAGTGATTTTACTATGGTAAAATTAAATTCACATGGTGTATTTCGATCCACCTAGTTAGAAATGGCTAGGTGATCATTTTTTGGTGATAACAGATTTCCCTCCAACGTACCAGTGTTAGGAGAAAATCATATGATCGAAATACGTTGTAAGTTACACTTCCAAAAGACACTGAAGGGGAGTCAGAGAGAGAGAGAGAGAGAGAGAGAGAGAGATGACTAAAGCAATGCAATGAAAGAAAAAAATGGAGGGGGCAAGACTTACTAAATTTACATAAGTCTCCTTTTATGTGTGAGTACATGATCTCAAATGAGGCGGGGGAGGCATACCCATACCTGCCAAGATATCTGAGTACAAAGAATAATGGTGAGCCAAACAATGTGAGACTGAGCTACAAAGTACATAATACATGATCCACTGACATCAATGGGCTAAGGCATAATATAATGAATCCCATATACATAATGCCCCTCAAGCTCACATGGGGAGGGGAGATCACAACCAAATAATCCCTGCTAAACAAGAAAGGGCTCTGAAGAGTTGAATGGATAATATAAATGAGACATGCTTGTTGTGGGCATTACAAACGGCTGGAAATGAACCCATCGAATCTGCAGAACTGCATCTGAGGCTGAATCATAATTTGAGGTCATCCGACCATGTGGAGGGTTACCTGAAGGGCCACCCCCTCATGAGGTATGAAACATCTGACACACACCCGAGAATCACTAGTACAATCTACTGGATCACCCGACCATCAAGTGTACGATTCTCATTCGTTCGATGATGAGATGGGGTCAAGCACGTGGGAAATAACTAAGTCAAAGGGAGATGATGATTCCCTTTGCTTGATATTGTGAAAATTCCTATATCTAAAAATCTTAGGAATCCTACTGCAACTAGCTGAATCAACTTCATGTACTTGTAAATTACATTACGTAGTTATTTTTAGATTTCTTCATGAAAATATTGAAGTAAATTACTGAAGCAACCTACACTTAGTGCTTTATGATTTTGAAAAAAGGAAACTGAGACAAGAATAAATCACACGTAGGAGACCATTATTTTGGATGAAAGTCCCCATAAAACCCAATGCAGGAAAACCGATGTAGCAGATATGAGGCTTTGTATTATTAAGAAGAAGTTTCTGAACACGATCTCTGGATGCCTTGCTGGCTATCCAGTACGGAGAAATCATGACAAAGAAAAATATAGTGAGTTTTACCTCACACTGCAAGTCCCGACTGATTCGGTAGCTGAATTGATGAAGCCCCAACACCCTCTGTGCTGCCTTTGCGTAGTAGCTTAATAGGACTGCGTGGGGAACTTTATGGACTACGTCACCTCCTCTTTGGGATCGATATTCTCCTCGAAAAATTGAGTTCCATCCCTCCCGGCCCCCGATTTCTTGACAAATCTCGGACCATGTCACGAAAACACTACGCAGCCTTTGCGTGGGCCCTCTGGGGGCCTACGTCACACCCTATGGAAGCTGCGCTGCTTCCACTGCTAGTTCTACTGCCTCTTTGCTATGTATTCTTGGTCCAGAGAATATCCTCCGACCAATAACTATCTCTGCCCCTCACTGCAACTGGAATCACTTAGATCTGATCTTCGTCCAAGAAGTTGTTCTGTTAGAAGAATTTTATGACTTGATTCACTCAGTGTGTCTTTCCAAATGACCCTCAAGCCTTCCTTTATAGTCTTCTCTTTGAGACATCAATGACCGAGATTATATCTCTAATCAATGACTTATATTATAACTTTGACTTGATCTTCACTTTTTCTAGATCATTCTCACTCTGTTTTATTAATACCCTTTAATTATTTAATTTCCCTAAGTTTAGACTTAGGGTCCCCATTAAAATGATTAATTTTTACAATAAAACATATTTCGGGTGGAATTTTCACAAAAAATTTATGGGTTGTTTGGAATACCAGTGCTAAAGTCTCTCCACAAATTTGAAGACTTAGAGAACTTCTGATGCTACCAAAAATTAACACTCCCTATTAGCGAGGAAAGTGATCTAAAAACATGTCTGCTGCATATTGCTCTAACCTTGAAGCATCCACTACGTTATTGCTACAACTATACTACTGCCCATGACACTGCCACTGCCATTGTTGCATCCGTACTACAACTCCCTCTCAAATATTGCATCTACTATACTGCTAGCACTGCCATTGCTAACATTGCATCTAAACTACAACTTAGCTGTTGAGATAAGCAACTGAAAATCACCGAAAAAATGAACAAGCTTTCAGTGGATGCACCTTGTTGCTGAAGGCTCTGAATTCTGATAGCTACTGCGATGTTCCTATGAATAACTGCACTACTGCTACTCTACATTGTGCTACTTCTGCTCTGCACTGCACTGCACTGTTGTGCACTGCGTTGCTGCTGCTCTGCACTGCACTGTTGTGCACTATGTTTCTACTGCTATGCACTACGCTACTTCTGCTCTGCACTGCACTGCTCAAAATTAGGTGCTTCTACCCACTATAAGTTTCACTCCATCAATCCTTGGATCCCACTAAAAACTCCTCCATCCCATTACTATTGATCATGGGCACTCGTAACAAGGTTGTGATCCAAGAGGTTACCTTCTCAAGGATCCTGCCCAACTAAAGTTCAAGGTGAAATATAATTCTATGTCACCCCATCTCCCTCCTGGAGATGCATGGACACTCATGGCATTCTTATCCTCATCCGTAACGAAGAGCTTGAGATCATCCAGAAGACAAGATATCCATGAATTCTAGATCAGGTAGTTGGAGGCTCCCTCTAATTAGTCCTGATCTCAAAGCCCGTGAGTTGCAATGGCTGTCAATCTCTTGAATATTCTCTTATTCCCCCTCTGTGAAACACTGGATAGGATTACGCACTCCTTGTGGATCTCGTAGATCTAATACCCATACCTGCTGCTCAGATCTTGGAAGAACTGAAATTCCCCTACTAGGAACCTCTTGAGAGAGAAAAATCCCTCACTATGTGCTCTTCTTCTTTGCAGGATGCTTCTCTGCCCAAAAATTTCTTGCAGAAAAACTTCTTCCCCATGGATCTACATGAAGGCTCTGTGATGCTCTCTTTGCCTCGGCAAGATCTCGATCCGGAAGTATTTCCTCTTTGTCAACTCACTCAGAGAGAGAAAACCTCATAAAATTTTACCTCCTGGCTAGAACTTTGCAATCCATCTAGGGATTTGATCTGTTGCTGCTGTAGTAGTTCAACCTTCACTTCAGTTCTAGATCGGCTCTTCTTGTCTCACATCAAATCCTCTAATACCATTTGAAAATTCCTTGATATGACAATCTTAGGAATCTTATTGAAACTAGCTAAATCTACTTCATCTACTTGTAAATTACATTACATATTTATTTTCATATTTCTTCATGACAATATTGAAGTAAATTACTTTAGAATCCTACAGCTAATACTTTATGATTCTGAAACAAGGAAATCGAGTAAAGAATAAATCACACAGAGGACACCATTATTTGGGACAAAAGTCCCAATAAAAACCCGATGCGCGAAAAATGGTGCTGTAGATCCGAGGGTTTGTATTATTAAAAAAAAGTTTCTGAATACAACCTCTGGATGCCTTGCTGGATTTCTAGTAAAGAGAAATCACGTTAGACAAAAATATAGTGAGTTTTTCCTTACACTGCAAGTCCCAGCTGACCCGGTAGCAGACATACGAAACCCCAACACCCTTTGCGCGACCTCTGTACAGTAGCTGCATAGGCCTGCGTCGTGACCTCTGTGGATTGCATCATCTTCTCTTTGGGATCGATCTTATCTGCAGAAAGTCGAGCTCCATCCCTCCCGTCTCAAAACCCTGATCTCCTAACAAATATTGTACTATCTATCGAAAGTGCTACGCAACCTCTGCATGGGCATGCGTCACCCATTTTGGGGCCTGCATCACACCCTTTGGAGGCTGCGCTGCTTCCTTTGTTGGTTCTGCTACCTCTCTGCTATGTATTCTTGGTCTCAGAGAAGATCCTCTGACCAATAATTGTCTCTTCCCCTCACTGCAATTGGAATGAATTAGATTAGAACTTCATCCGAGCACTTTCTCCGTCACAAGAATTTGATCACTTGATTCACTTGGTGTGTGTTTCCAAATGACCCTCAAGCCTTCATTTATAGTCTTATCGTTGAGACATCAACGACCGTTAGATCTCTAATCAACGACTAAGATTATAACTTGACTTGATCTTCGATTTTTCTGAATCATTCTTACTCTATTTTATTAATACCCAATAATTATTTAATTTCCCTAATTTTAGAATTATGTTCCCCATTAAAATAATTAATTTTTACAATAAAACATATTCTGAGTGGAATTTTCACAAATTATTTCTGGGTTCTTTGGAATACCAGTGCCTAAGCCTCTCCACAAATTTGGAGACTTAGATCACTTCTGATGCTACCAAAAATCAACATATATAAGGCACTAAACAATGATGAAATCTAGAACCAATGTACACCGACCTCTAGACCGTTCTTCTAGAATGAATGTGCTGAAGTCAACAGAAGAGGGCCCGCTAGAGTTGAGGGAATGAGGAATCCTCAACCAAGGCACAACGGATCATAATAGAGTGATCGATGGATTGAAAACAGGGATAATGATGGAGGGATATAAACTAAGAGGCAGACTAATGACTTCCCTTGTTAGAGCATCAAATGCATGGTTGACCTAGTAGCGACTGACTCGATTCTGGAAGGGATGGTCAATTACTGAGGTGAGGATATTCAGTGATACGAAAATATAGGTGGAGGTGAAAAGAAGTAACACAGATGAATGTGACACAAATATGGATGAAATACTATAACATGACATAATTGGAATCAGAACAGACTCCATGAATGCAAGGGTGACTCATATCAGATGCTTTGAACAAGGGTGACTCGATGATGCTTTCACATAGGATAGGCCTAGGGGGACCGTAAAAAACATGAGTAAATAAGGGTTACCCATGAAAAAAATAGACACATGAGATGAAAAGTGCCAAGGAAAAGTGGTACCATAGTACATGCGGCTGATATGAAGAAATTCGGTTTGAATTGGCAGTAAAGTGAAACTTCGTGGAAAAAATGGCTTCTGGGTGAAGTGTAAAATTACTAGAAACAAAGGAAGACCCATTATAAAAATCAGTGAGAGCTTTCCAATGGTGCTGATAGTTCGTCAAATCAAGCTACAATTTGGTCACAATGGGAAACATAAAAAATAGAGTTTTTCCTATAAAATGACTTCTTGCCTCCAAATCCAATTCATTTGCATAGTGAGTTTTGGAGAATTTGGAGAGGAGGAGAAGGCCCTAAATCTTGTGGAGATCGTAGCAGAAAAACCGACCGTTAGAATCAATATCTGTGAGTTGAAGGTATTACTCTTAAAATTCAGTGGTTTAGAATTTTATATTAGGGCCTAAAATGTTTGTGGGAGATCCATGTTGTTCCTCATAGTCGCAACACATGTTTTGGTGTCAGATGCCATGCCGGTTGGCTGCTCGAGGGAGGACACTCGAATGTTTTTGGAAGGCTGTATATTAGGCTCATTTGGCCTGGTCTGGGGTCTGGGACTGTCTTGACCAATTTCCATTTATGAATTTTTTCTTAATAACCCTCCTTTCATTGAATTGGGTTCTTAGGATTTGGCAGGTTTTGGTCACGACATGGGGTTTTCAAGGGGTATTTGGCAGCATATTTCTAATCATGCTTGTATTGTGGTGCTTGAATTCAATCATCTTTCATTTGAAAAGAATATTTTCGTGGGATCCTTCCAGATTCAATTTTCTCAGCCCCTAGTCTCTAAGGCCCCATCAGCTCACCATAGATATTTTCCATCAAATCCCAGTTCAGGGTTTTATTTTAGTAAGAATTAAAACTCCCTAAAGTCCAGTGAAAAGAAGCCTCATTGTGCCCACAAGAAGTTTCACCCTAGGGTGGCTCTAGTTTGGGGGCAATGTGTGATGTGCGCATGGGATAGGATGTTATTTTGGTATAAACTTCTCTTGTGTGAATGGTTCAGTGGTGGAAATTTTCTATACAAACCCTTAAGGCATGGATTGCTCAAAAAAATTCTCCTCCAGTCTTGTCTCTCCCTGGAGTCAAGGTTCTTTCTAACAATAGGATAAATTTAAAAGTCATAGTGGCGATGGATGTCCAAGAAATTGTGGAAAGGTATGGCATATAGATTTGTCTCTTGTCATTTTCAAGATCTGGTCTCCTATGTTCATTAACAGAAAGGAGCATTCAGATTTAATTCATGTATGGGTCCATCTGCACGGATTGCCTTTAGATTATCGGGCAAATGAGATTTTTCAAGACATTGAAAACATTACTGGAAACTATTTGACCCATGAATCCTCGTTACTCTCATCCAACATTATTATTATGGCTCACATCTTGGTATTGGTAGACCTTAAGGATGGTCTCCCTGAATAAATTGAACTGGCAGATGGGGAAGAAGACATTCAGGAGCTTGACTATGAAGGAGGCCCCTTTCGTTGCCAAAGGTGTCACATATATGATCATCTTCTAAAAAAATTCCCCATGGTATAGTTTGCTATGAGATGAGGATTATTTACTTTGGGAGGATGTTGGTTTACCAAATGTAATATCATATTCAAGCGGGGAGATAGGTGTTCCTCCTCGTTGCTCAGAGGAATTGGCTTCCACAACTATTGCTCCTATGTTGGACCTTATGAACGTGGAAAATGGTTTGACATCCCCTTAGGAGCATCCCATTCATGGTACCATTCCATCTTCCTCCTCCATATTTTCTCAGGAATGTAATAATGTTGTTTGTATGGATGATTTTAATGGTTTTCCCACATAAATCTCTACTTGGGATCTCCCCTTGTCACTTCATGTTCCATATTTTTCTCCCTCTCAAGGCCTTTATTATTTCTTGTTTCCAAATTGTGACTTCTCATCCCCTATTACTCCCACCTCCCACTCTCATTCCTTTATGTCATGAGATGAATCTTCCTCATACAACCTTCGGCCTCATTCCAATAGTCATTTTCATATTTAACCCTCTGATCTTGGGTTAGGAAAATTTCAACTCGCTTGTCTAGATACTAGGGTTCGGGGTAGAAATTCAAATATTTCTAAATAAAAAGTGTGGCAAGTTGGATTTGGCAACTAGAAGATAAGCTTCAATTTATTGGGTACTTAGAGCGATTGTAACCCCTTCCCCGACGCCCTTATGAAAATCATATCTTTCAATTGTTTGGGTTTGGCGAGTCTTTCCAAAAGAATGTATTTAAAACATCGCATAGATTTTGAGTCCCATGGAATTATCTTTCTTCAAGAGACCCTAGGGCATGGCTCCTCTATTGTACAATATCTCAAATAATTCTTGAGCGAATGGAATTTTCAATGCATTGATGTAGAGGGTCATTTTGGGGGTTTGTGCTAGGTTGGTTAAGAAACATTTCAAATTTATTAATGCTTGGAGTTTTATGGTAGTTCTTGGTGTCGAAATATTTTCAGAAGAATTGTACTGCTCCTCTTTGCTTAATGTTTATGGTCCCACTCAAAATCACATACCTTTTTGGAAATATTTATTTATTTATTTATTTATTTTTCTGTAAATCATTTATTAATCAATCATTCCTTATTATAAGAGTAAATATAAATTTTTCTTTGGGTGCCTTTGAATCCTGGGGCGATCACGAAATGTTCGATCCTCTTGCAGAATTATTCCATGATTTCCTAGTTTCTCGGTCCCTTATTGATGTGGAGACAATTAAATTTTGTCCTACATGGCCCAATAGAATGTCGAGATTAGATCATATACCTCTTTCTCATTGTTGAAGTCAT
The DNA here is from genome assembly GCA_034641835.2 of Pinus albicaulis. Taxonomy (NCBI): domain Eukaryota; kingdom Viridiplantae; phylum Streptophyta; class Pinopsida; order Pinales; family Pinaceae; genus Pinus; species Pinus albicaulis. The sequence goes on along the minus strand of CM076581.1, from coordinate 819,595,910 downwards.
CATTGATCAATTTTTCAATATCAAGCAGTGGATCGACTCAGGTGGGAAATGTGACAACTCACCCATTTTCCTTGAAATTAGAGGATCCACTTAGAATTTGACTTCTTGTTTTAAAATGAATTCTTCCTAGTTGAAGGATGAATATTTTATTGAGATGTTCAAATAGTAGTGGGTTCATTTTTTTGCCTCTTTCTAGTATATCAGCTGGTAAGAAATTTGTAGGGAATCTAAAAAACATTAAGCAGAAAGTTAAGGAGTGTGATTTAGCAAAGAAAGAGGCTAATGCTCTGGAGATTAGGATGATAGAAAATATGTTAAATGATATTGATTTTAAAGAGGATAAGGGTTATGAATCCGCAGAGTTTGGATATCATCTCTTTAAAATGGAAAAAATAAGGAATTCTATCTTGGAATCTCGTGAGGCGAAATGGAAATTGAAGGGTATAGTTGTTTGGTTGGAATGTGGTGATAACAACACCAAATTATTTCAAGAAATTTTCAAAGGTGAGAAGATGGAAAACATGATTTTGTCATTAAAGTATTTCTCAGGTAGAGAAGTCTCCTCATTTTCGGAATTGGAATCCTCGGGTGTCAGTCATTTTGAAGATCTGTTCAGAACACATGAAGGGTCACTATTGCTGAATTTATTCAAACGAAACTTCTTTTTCCTAGTTTACTTAATGAGGTGGAAAATATTGAGCTCATGTCTAAAGTAATAAAGGATGAACATAATATTGTTCTCCAAAAATTCCAAAAAGACAGGAACCCTGGTCCGGATGGTCTGGGTATTGATTTTTTCCTGGGTCATTATGAGATTTTGGGAAGTGACTTATTATTGGTGGTTGAAGAATCCTGTAGGAATCGTCATATTCTCCCTGCATTAAATTCCACCTTCATTTCCCTGATTCCTAAAGTGGATTCACCTTCCTCCTTTGATGATTTCAGGGCCAATTCTCTCTGTAATATTGTTTGCAAAGTCATTACGAAGGTGATTTCCCTTCATCTCAAATCTATTCTCTCGGATTTCGTTTCCTAGGAACAATTTGGTTTCCTTGAAGGAAGGAAGATTCATGAAGTGATTGAGGTGGCTTAGGAAAACCTTCATAGCTTAAAGTCAATGAACCTTTAAGGGGCTATTTTCAAACTTGATTTTTCAAAGGCCTATTATTGGGTTAGTTGGATCTATCTCCGATTATTATTAAATCATGTGGGATTTAGTCTTGATTTCATTACATGGGTTATGAGATACATGCAAAGTATTTCTTTTGTTGTGATTATCAATGGTTCTGCCTCTCCCTTCTTTCGTGCTCAAGGAGGTTTTCATCAAGGATTCCCCCTCTCACCATTATTAGTTCTTCTAGTTGCACATGGCCTCAACAAAGTCTTGGGAGAGGCGATAAATAATGGGGAATTTTGGGGGTGCTTGGTTACTCGGGCCTTGGCCATATCCCACCTTATTTTTGTGGATGATATTATCATTTTTTGTAATGGAGACTTGCAAGATGTTTTGGTCCTAGAAAACATTCTTACATTATTTGGGAAGGCCACGTGTATGTTGATCAATTTTAAAAAATCCTTTCTTCTAGTTGCAAATATGGAAGAGGCTACAATTCAACAAATTATTGATCTTCCTCAATTGGAATTCTCTTTGTTAGATGATGGTATCAAATACTTGGGTTTTCACCTAAAACCAAAAATTCATAGAATGATAGATTGGCTATGGTTGATTTCGAAGCTTGAGAAACATATAATTTAAAATATGGTTCCGCCAATAGTTTTCTCATATCGGTCATTTAGTCCTTATCAATTGTTTTCAATTCTTGTCTATTGGTCATCACTTGCTTGGATTCCTAAAGGAATTTTGGAGTGAATCAAGTGGTTTTTTTTTTCAAATTTTTATGGTTTGGTTCAAATTCAAATGTTACTCTCCCATGGTGGGATGGGATAAAATAGCTAAGTCCAAGGCCCTGGGTGGCTGGGGCTTAAATAACATTTTTCTCTTCTCACATACCCTTGTTACAAAATATGGGTGGTGCCTTCTTACCACCTAGAGCCTTTGGAATTCTATTTTTATTGATGAATATATTTCTCCTTTCATATTCGAGGATGGGGCGCGACATGAAAATAAGCCTCACACGAACAACTCTGCTATCTGGCAAGCCATTTTAAAAACCTTTGAAACTGTCCGAAGTGATCTAGTTTGGCGAGTCGGTTCAGGTCTTCAAGTTCTTCTGGGTATGGATCCTTGGCATGGGTCCCAACATGATCATCTTCTCCCTCCTCCTTTAATTGGTTTTCTTTGGGATCACGGGATATCAAAAATTTCACACATTTTTGACCTAACATATACTAACATATGAGTTACGAGTGGAAAAAAAATTTTGATTTGGATTTTCTTGATCGCTTCTCTGGACAATGGAATAATTGTATTAGTGCTTTATGATAAAGTCATGCTCGTCTTTTAGATAGGGACAATGAACTTGTTTTTTCTAGTGAAAAAAGTTGTATGTAATCTCCTAAAGCAGGTTATATCTTCATCACATCCATGTGTCATAAAAATTATCCTCAATGGTGGTTCACGTTGCTTTGGAAATCAAAATTCCCACCGGAGGAAAAAATTCTTATGTGGTGCATTTTGTCTGGGAAATTCCCTACGTGGGATTTTCTACAAAGACGTTTTGCTATTGGTCCTAGATGGTGTGCTATTTTCTAAGGTGATGGTGAGTATATCTCTCACCTTTTAATGAACTGCCATTTTTTCCAACAAATTTGGGGCCATTATTGATCAAAAGAATATCATATTGGCCCTTTCTTGGGACCATCTATAGAATCCACTTGGAAACATTGGCTCTCTCTCTTATCGTTACGTACCTCCAAGGCACTTCCACTAATCATTTGTTGGGGAATATCAATAACTCGCAAAAGATATATTTTTCAGGACCATATCACTTCTCCCAGGATTATTGTTGCTTAAGCAATGCCGATACTTAGTCACTGTCACTACGAGAAAGATGCAGGTAGGGTGCGTGGAATTGTTGAAGATATTTCAGAAAGGTCTAAGCCATGGGAATATTTCAAAAATGCCTCAACTAATTCATATGACAATAGTGGGGGTGGATTCATCCTTCATCTCTATTTATACATCTATTTTTATGTATCTATGGGTTTGGGTGTTGTAAAAATAATAATATTAAATTCATTGCTTGCTGGAACCTTCTTTCATTTTCCATAGAACACGGTTTTTCACAATTGTAGATTTATGGAGATTCCAAACTTGTGGTAAATTGGTTGAAAGCCACTCAATCATGCAATTTTTTTCTTTTATCTCCCATTCTGGATGAAGTTACGCGGTTAAAAAATATGTTCTCATTATTTTCTTGTCAACATATATATATATATGGAACAAAATCAATCCGTAGATGGCCTCTCCAAATATGCACTTTATTTGACATAGGATTGTTGGTGGATTTTTAAGTTTCATGGGAGCACTTTGTCAACATCTAATTTCAACCAGTTTCCTACACATACTCATAGGTAACATTTATGATATGATTGCAATGATATGTGATCATATTTTTATTATGTCACTTTTATTTTTTTTCTCTTTAAACTTCTTGGATATATGCCCATCATGGTATCTGATCAGAACTAATAATGTATATTTTTTGGACACTATTTGCGTTCATGCTTGAGTGAGGTACATGTTATTTTTGTTTTTTGGGTAAGGCTACGTCCAAAGGTTGTGCGCTAGTAACATGCGCACTGGTCTAGCTCTCTTGAATCACACTCGCCTGGATTTGGCTCACTTGAATTTTTAACTCTTGTAGACCAACCTGTACAAACTCCAATGTGGATTTATATTGGACCTCCATGTCCATCCATCGATCCTCCTGCACAATGGTCATTGTATTTGCTATCTCATTGAGATATTCTTTTGTTAGTGTCAGGACCTCCTGTCCTGTTTGCTTCGAAGCCGCCTTCTTTTTTCTTGACACAAACTTGGTCTGCGCACCGCGCTTTGTGCCTTTTGATGTTTCTGCTTCAGTTTATTTGGGCACAAAGCCATTATTTTCTGGCACAGTGGTGTCAATGGTTTCACCTGTTGTAGTCAGTGTAGGCTCCTTCTCGCTAGGTGTGTTTGTCACAATCGGTCGTACTATTTTAGCAGGCTTTTCAATGGCCTTCTCTATTGATTTACCTGTTGGGGCGCATGGCTGTGTTGTCAGAGTCAACCAAGCTGACGACGAGTCTACTATGACCATGATCAAATCGACCTCAGTCACCAAGTAAGGCAACTCATACCAGAAACTCTCCACAGTGCCCTTTACACGGATGTGGATATTGTGAAAGGTATCCTTAAAGTCAGCTACCATTTTGTACAACTCATAAAGTGTGGGATACAAGCGCGCCCTTGATTGGACTTCCTGGTATAAAATCGCACCATAGACGACCCAAAATATCTTTTTTTATTTTTCTCGCACTATGTCAGAGGAGTTCCTAAGGGTTGCGTAGCGCGCAGCTTCACACATCGGCTCTGCAAGTTTAGGGAACTGGGTATCTTTAGGGATCTTCCACCCAATCAGTGCGATTAACAATAAGAGCCAAGCATACTGAAAGTGATTTCCCTCCTCTTGGACTTCATACATGTTTTCAAGAAAATCTTTACACAGGTATGCATACCAGTTGTATATGAATCCTTTTTCACATCTCCCAGTGAGCACAATTAAGAGAGAGAGAGAGATGAATAAAGCAATGCGAGGAAGGAAAAAAATGGAGGGGGCGAGACTTACTAAACTGGGATAAGTATCCTTTTATGTGTGAGTACATGATCTCAAATGAGGCGGGGGAGGCATACCCATACCCGCCGAGATAAATGAGTACAAAGAACAATGGTGAGCCCAACAATGTGAGACTGAGCTACAAAGTAAATAATACATGATACACTGGCATCAATGGGCCAAGGCATAACACAATGAATCCCATATACATAATGTCCTTGGAAAACATAGGCCAAGAGTGAATACAATAACATATGAGTACATGAGACATAATTCCCCTCAAGCTCACATGGGGATGGGAGACCATGACCAAAGAATCCCTACTAAACAAGAAAGGGCTCTGAAGAGTTGAATGGATAATCTAAATGAGACATGCATTTTGTGGGCACTGCAAGTCGTAGGAACTGAACCCATAAAATTTGTAGAACTGCATTTGAGGCTGGATAAAAATTTGAGGTCATCCGACCATGTGGGGGGCTATCTAAAGGGCCACCCCCTCATGAGGTCTGAAACATCTCACACACACGCGGTAATCACTAGTACAATCTATTGAATCACCAGACCATCAAGTGTACTATTCTCAATCATGCGATGACGAGTTGGGGTCAATCATGTGAGAAATTACCAAGTCAAAGGGAACATGATGATTCCCTTTATTTGATATTGTGAAAATTCCTAGATCTGACAATCTTAGGAATCCTACTGCAACTAGCTGAATCTACTTCATCTAATTTTAAATTACATTACACAGTTATTTTCAGATTTCTTCATGAGAATATTGAAGTAAATTATTGGAGAAACCTACACTTAATACTTTATGATTCTTAAACAAGGAAACTGAGCAAAGAATAAATCACACATAGGACACCATTATTTTGGAAGAAAGTCCCAAAAAACCCAGTGCGGGAAAATCGTTGTAGAAAATATGAGAGTTTGTATTATTAAGAAATAGTTTTTGAATACAATATCTAGATGCCTTGCTAGCTATCCAGTACAAATAAATCACCATAGACAAAATATAGTGAGTTTTACCTCACACTGCATGAACCGGATGATCTGGTAGATGAAATGATGAAACCCCAACACCCTCTATGCTCACTTTGTGCAGTAGCTTCATAGGTCTATGTGGATACCTCTATGGACTACATCACCCCCTCTTTGGGATCGATCTTCTCCTCGAAAAGTCGAGTTACATCCCTCCCAGCTCATAACCCTGATCTCCTTACAAATTTCGAACTATCTCACAAAAACAATGCATAGCCTCTGCGTGGGCCTGCATCACCCCTTCTGGGGCCTACGTCACACCCTTTGGAGGCTGTGATGCTTACTCTGTTGATTTTTCTACCTCTCTGCTATGTGTTATTGGTCCCAGAGAAGATACTTTGACCAATAAATGTATCTTCCCCCCACTACAACTAGAATCACTTAGATCTAATCTTCATCTGAGCCCTTGCTCTGTTAGAAGAATTTTATCACTTGATTTACTTGGTGTGTCTTTCCAAATGAACCTCAAGCCTTCCTTTATATTCTTCTCAATGAGACATCAATGACCAAGATTATATATCTAATCAACGAATACTATTATAACTTGAATTGATCTTCACTTTTTATAGATCATTCTCACTCTGTTTTATTAATACCCTTTAATTATTTAATTTTCCTAAGTTTAGACTTAGGGTGCCCATTAAAATAATTAATTTTTACAATAAAACATATTTTGAGTGGAATTTTCACAAACGGTTTCTGGGTCCTTTGGAATACTAGTGCCAAAGCCTCTCCACAAATTTGGAGACTTAGAGCACTTCCAATGCTACAAAATATTAACACTCCCTATTAGTGAGGAAAGTGCTCTAACAACATGCCTGCTGCATATTGCTCTGACCCTGAAGCATCCTCTGCGTTGCTGATGTCTGACACCAACCACTGCACTGCTGCTGCAACTGCACTGATTCCCATGACACCCCCACTTCCATTTCTGCATCCATACTACAACTCCATCTCAAATGTTGCATCTTCTATGCTTCTAGCACTTCCACTACTAACACTGCATCTGCACTACAACTCAGCTGTTGAGAGAAGCAACTGAAAATCACCCAAAAATTGAACAAACTTTTAGTGGATGCACCTTGGTACTGAAGGCTCTAACTTATGATAGCTACTACATTGTACCTATGAATCACTACACTGCTGGTACTCTACACTGCATTTCTCCTGCTGTGCACTGCGATGCATTATTGTGCACCGTGTTGCTTCTGCTCTAAACTACACTACTACTTCTTTTCTTTGTGCTGCTCAGAAGTAGGTGTTGCTACCCACTGTAACTGTCACTCCATCACTCCTTGGCTCCCACTAAAAACTCCTCCATCCCGCTACTGGTGATCATGGTCACTCGTAGCAAAGTTGTGATCCAAGAGTTGGGCTCCCCAAGGATCCTACCCAACTGAAGTTCAAGTGAAAGATAATTCCATGTCACCCCATATCCCTCCTGGAGATGCGTGGACACTCATGGCATACCTATCCTAATCCATCATGAAGAACTTGAGATAATCCAAAAGACAAGAGATACTTGCCTTCCAAATCACGTAGTTGGAGGCTTTCTCCAACCGGTCCTGATCTCGAAGCCCATGAGCTGCCATGGCCGTCAAATCTCTTGAATATAATCCTCTTCTTCCACCTTTTTGAAACACTAGACATGCTTACACACTCCTTGTGGAGCTCATAGATCTGATGCCTAGATCTACTGCTCAGATCTTGGAAGAACTGAAATTCCCTGGCTAGGTACCTCTTGAGAGAGAAAATTCCCTCACTATGTTCTCTTATTATTCGTAACCATAAACTGCTCTGTAGAAAAACCATAAATTTCTTGCAGAAAAATTTTGTCCCTATGGCTCTGCGTGAAGACTTTGCACTGCTTTCTCTGCCTCGGCAAGATATCGATCCAAAATTATTTCCTCTCTGTCAACTCACTCAGAGAGATACAACCTAGAAAATTTTTCCCTCTTGGCTAGAATTGTGTAATACCTATGGGGATTCAATTTGTTGCTGCTACAACAATTTAGCCTTCTATTTAGTGCTATATCTTCTCTTCTTGTCTCACATCAAATCCTTTGATACCATGTGAAAATTCCTATATTTGACAATCTTAGGAATCCTACTGCAACTAGCTAAATCTACTTCATCTCCTTGTAAATTACATTACACATTTATTTTCATATTTCTTCATGAAAATATTGAAGTAAATTACTGAATCAGCCTACACTTCATACTTTATGATTCTGAAACAAGGAAATTGAGTAGATAATAAATCACACATAGGACACCATTATTTTGGATGAAAGTCCCCAGAAAAATCCAATGTGGGAAAACCTGTGCAACAGATCTAAGGGTTTGTATTATTAAGCATAAATTTATGAATACAATCTTTGGATGCCTTGCTGGCTATCCAGTACGGAGAAATCATGACAGCCAAAAATATAGTGAGTTTGTAATACCCCAAAATCGGGACTGCTAGCAAGACATGCCTGAAAAACACATTTTTCAAGAATGGCTGCTACAACTCTTGAATTCAGCCCTTGGATTCCTTAGATATAAGTATCTAAGACCTAAATACAAGAGGATATCAGAAACAAATCTCTCTAGGTGGGTTAAACAGATCTCCCTCACCCAGGAAGGCTTGAAAACTGTCCAAAGAAGGGACTGCAACAATACAAAAGAACACTGCCCAGAAAATAACGCAGTTCTTGATAGCAGTAGCAATAGGAAAATATGACAGCTTAAAAATATCTTATACAATGATAAATCAGATTTACAGTATAGCCCAATCAATGTACAGGAGAAAGAAAGAGACTTTATGAAGAAAAACCCTCTAAAAGAGGTGCTGCAACAATGTAATTCACTGCAAAGCCTTGACAACATTATTTTTATGAGTAAACAACAGTTGTAGGTTACAACTCAGATCTAGGACAGATATGTGTACAAAATATTAGATCTATATCATATCTGTACACTAGATTGTCTCTATTTTACATACCCCTTGGGGTTTTCAGCAAAACATGAAAGCACAAGAGTAGATTTGAGATCTACTGCAGCAGATCTGCAGAATGATTCAGAAAATATGAAGCAGATACATCAATGAATGAATCATATCTGAAACATACATGGATTAGATGGCTAATCCATGGATCACCATAGTGTAAGGAAGGCTCCTTTACACCAGATATCTCTCCTCCAAATAGTTTCCAAACACCCTGCAACTTCCCACTTGCAAAATAACGCAGTCCAGTGATAGAAAATGCGTTGTAGGCTTGATGTGGACTTTGGCCTGATGCCAAGGTATGGATCCAGAGCTCTAATGATCTAGGAAAATCTTTCCAATGGGATATAAGACTTTCCCAGTGAAAAGGGGTGCTAGATGTGCATAGATTTGTAGAGATCTATCCTCCACTTGCTGCTGCTCACAAGGATAGCCAAACCCTCAACAGGATCTGAATTGTAGTTGGAAGAAGAAGCTTGACCAAATGCCTGATAGTGGACCAAGAAATGCAAGAATCTTCCAAGAGGCCTCTCAAGGAAAGAGACGGGGTTCCCAACCAGGAACACCCAGTGCTAAACAACACTATTCTCAGCTAAACAGCCAGAGAATGAGAAGTGTCTAAACAGAAAAATCCTTTCAATACAATATGTTCAACAACCCCTCTCATGCTGCTCTCCTCTTCCATTTATAGGATGAAAGCCTTGAAAAACTCTAAACCATCTCAAAGGTTTATCTCCTTTCACATTTGGAACCTCCAACTAGATCTGCATTGTTTATCTTGGTACATTGCATCTGGACAGCGCTGTAGATTTGGTCCTGTTGACCCAGTCAATTGTCACAATCCATTTTCACACATGAGGGAGTTTTATTAAGGCAACCTGGATTTAGCCTTGTTCACATGGGCATTGATTTATTTTACTGTTTAAGGAGTTTAATTTGTCCTCCTTTAAAATTTTATTCTTGTAACAAGAAAATGAAAACAAAAAGGAATATTCCTATTAGCTTGGGCTAATTAGGAATATTATAGAGTTTTACCTCACACTACAAGTCTCGTCTGATATGGTAGCTGAACATACGAAACCCTGGAAACCTTTGCGCTACCTTTGCACAGTAGCTACGTAGCCCTGCGTGGGGACCTCTATGGACTACATCACCTCCTCTTTGGGATTGATCTTCTCCTCGGAAAGTCGGCTTCCAGCCCTCCCAACTTAGAACCCCGATCTCTTGAAAAATCTCGTAGTATCTCATGAAAACACAACACAACCTCTAGGTGGGCCTATGTCACCCATTCTGGGGCCTGCATCACACCCTATGGAGGTTGTGCTACTTCCTCTACTGGTTCTACTGCCTCTCTGCTATGTATTCTTGGTCCCGGAGAGGATCCTACGACCAATAACTGTTTGTGCCCTTCACTATAATTGAAATCACTTAGATCTGATCTTCGTCCGAGCACTTGCTCCATAAGAAGAATTTTATCACTTGATTCACTCGATGTGTCTTTCCAGATGACCCTCAAACCTTCATTTATAGTCTTTTCGTTGAGACATTAATGCCCGATATTAGATCTCTAATCAACGACTAATATTATAACTTGAATTTATCTTCTCTTTTTCTAGATCATTCTCACTCTATTTTATTAATACCCTTTAATTATTTAATTTCCCTAAGTTTAGACTTAGGGACCCCATTAAAATAATTAATTTTTACAATAAAACATATTCTGAGTGAAATTTTCACAAACGGTTTCTGGGTTCTTTGGAATACTAGTTCCTAAGCCTCTCCACAAATTTGGAGACTTAGAGCTCTTTCGATGCTACCAAAAATCAATATATCTAAGGCATCGAACAATGATGAAATTTGGAACCAAGGTACATCGCCCAATAGACCGTTCTTCTGGAATGAATGTGCTGAAGTCAACAGAAGAGGGCTCTCTAGAGTTGAGACAATGAGGAATCATGAAATAAGGCACGAGGTATCATAGTAGAGTGACTGATGGACTGCTACCGGGGATAATGATGGAGGGATATAAATTGAGAGGCAGATTGAAAACTTCCCTTGTCAAAGCATCAAATTCATGGTTGACCTGGTAGCGACTAACTTGATTCTGGAGGGGATGGTCAATTAATGAGGCGGGGATTTTCAATGACAGGAAAATATAGCTGGAGGTCAAAAGAAGCAACACGGGATGAATGCGATGCAAATATGGATGAAATACTATAACACGACATAATGGGAATCATAGCAGACTTTGTGAATGCAAGGGTGACTCATCTCTGATGCTCTGAACAAGGGTGACTTGATGATGCTTTCACATAGGATAGGCCCAGGGGGACCATAAAAAACATGAGTAAATAAGGGTTACCCATGATGAAAATCGACACATGAGATGAGAAGTGCCAAGGAAAAGTGGTACCGTAGTACATGCGCCTCATATGAAGAAATTCAATTTGAATTGGAAACAAAGCAACACTTTGTGGAAAAAATGGCTTCTGGGTGAAGTGTCAAACTACCAGAAACAAAGGAAGACCCATTATAAATATTCATGAGAGCTTTCCAATGGTGCTGACAGTTCATCAAATTGAGCTACAATTTGGTTGCAATGGGCGATGAAAAAACTAGGGTTTTTCCTATAAAATGGCTTCTTGTCTCCAAATCCAATTCATTTGCATAGTGAGGTTTGGAGAATTTGGAGAGGAGGAGAAGGCCCTAAATATTGTGGATATCGTATTGGACAAACCGACCGTCAGAATCAGGATCTGAGAGTTGGAGGTAGATGGCCTAACCTCACTCTTCAAATTCAATGGTTTAAAATTTAAGATTAGGGCCGCAAATTTTTGTGGGAGATCCATGTTGTTTCTCAAGATCACAACACACGTTTTGGTGTTAGCTGCCATGCCAGTTGGCTACTCGTTGGAGGACACTCGAAAATTTTTGGAGGGGTATATATTAGGCTTGTTTGGCCTGGTATGGGGTCTAGGACTGTCTTGACCGATTTTCCTTTCTGACTTTTTTCTTAATAGCCCTCCTTTCATTGAATTGGGTTTCTAGGATTTGGAAGGTTTTGGTCATGACATGGGGTTTTCAAGGGGTATTTGGCCACATATTTCTAATCATGCTAGTATTATGGTGCTTGAATTTAATCATCTTTCGTTTCAAAATAATTTTTTCATGGGATCCTTCTGAACACAATTTTCTTAGCCCCTAGTCTTTAAGGCCCCATCAATTCACTATAGATATTTTCCATCAAATCCAAGTTTAGGGTTTTATTTCAGTAAAAATTCAAAATACCTAAATTCCATTTCAAAGAAGCCTCATTATGTCCGCAAGAAGTTGTGTCATAGGGTGGGTCTAGTTTTGGGGCAATGTGCACATGGGAGAGGTTATGATTTTGGTATAAACTTCTCTTGTGCAAATGGTTCAGGGGTGGCGATTTTATATACAAACCCTTAAGGCATGGATTTCTCAAAAAATTTCTCCTCTAGTCTAGTCCCTCCCTGAAGTCAAGCTTCTCTCTAATAGTAGGATAAATTTAAAAGTCACAGTGGCGAGGGATGCCCAAGCAGTTGTGGAAAAGGTATGGCATATAGATTTGTGTCTTATCATTTCCAAGTTCTAGTCTCTTCTATTCATTAATCGAAAGAAGATTTCATATTTAATTCCTGTATGGGTCCATATGTAGGGATTGCCTTTAGAATATTGGGCGAATGATATTTTCAAGACATTGAAAACATTATTGGAACCTGTTAGGTCTCTGTAACAAGCAAGATTGGCAAAGTCCGATTACAGAGTTAACATCATTTCAACCAACTTTGGGATTCTAGGATCTAGCCCTCCTGAATCCGGAGAGGGATCTCTCCAATATGTACAAAGATGGATATTGTCTTTGAAGTTTAGGGTGATGATATTAGGCTAGTTATTAAGGCCAAGGGTTTTGTTTGGTTTTCTCAGATGGTTGAACATAGTTGCTGTCTGAGACGGAAAGATCTATATGCAAATAGGTTCAAAGGTGAAAAGTTGCAAGTGAACAAAATAAGCTTTGATTCTAAAGAAAGATGATGGCAAGTTTTCAATCCATTGGGCTATGGAGTCATAAGAGAATTTAATTGAAACATCTAGGTTCAAGAGTGATCTATGGGGCAAGTCATCTAGGCCTAAGGATCTCTTTGAAGTTTGATTTATGGAATGGGGTGATACAAAAAGAAAGGGAATTAACAGATGCAGAACAAAGAGCAGCCCAGGATCTGGTAAGTACTTTGAAACTAGCCAGCCTTTGACCAGGCACTTAAGGAAAACATAGAAGCAAACTAGGATCTGGTAAGTACTTTGAAACTATCCAGCCTTTGATACACTTCTGATAGAACATAGATTAAAAACAAAGGGAAACTTGAAGGCAACCTTTGGAGCAGAAACTAGCGGGCAGGGCTCACCTTTCTCCTCATCTTAGTTCTTCTTTACTTAGTTGCTTCCAAGACGATCACCAAGATAACACAGAATGGCCCAAGATCTGATAAGTACTTTGAAACTAGTCAGCTTTTGACACATCCTAAGGGAAACAGACAAATAGTTGAGCAAACAAGAAAGGGACTTAGGGCTAACCTTTGATTTCCTCAATTCATTCCTTACACAACATATATGAAAGTAACATTTAAAAATAACATTCAACAGTGACGAAAAGATGAGGGAACGCCAGCATCTCTGTGCTTAGACTGAATTAAATCATTTCTAAATAACACAATAAGAAGAAAACATTGGGATAAAGATTTTTCAGCCAGAGAAGGTCACTGGTGTACAACAAACTCTAACACTGTTTAAACTGTTCTTTATAGTGGAAAATGAAACAAATTGAAAACCGAAATAAAATGACAAGTTACAGTGAGAATAACATCACCATCAGCATAGACCAGGATCCCATAAATCAGCTTGTATTGATTGCTTCAAACCGGTTACAATCTTCAAATCCAATGTTTTAATTCATCTCTCTTCATAACCTAACCTATCTGTTACAAGCAGAGCTCCAAGGGCCCATGAAACCACTATTTACAGTCAAGAGTTTTCCACTCAGATATAGCTACAACGCTTCAGCAATTACATTGACAACCAACTAATCCAACCCCTCACTCATCTTCTTCTGGAGTATTTATAGAAGGATGAGGAGGTGAGATCTGATAAAAAGACCTCAAATACAATTAATGCAGAATTAATGTCTTCCTGACCCCGTGAGGCTCGATGAAGAAATTCTACAGGTGTTACATTGCATTAATGTGTTTATACTGATGAAGTAAGCTCGAAGGGAGCTTGTGTTGACCTTTAAGGCTCTGCGTACTGTTAGGGTTACTCTGCAAACATTCGGTCATTGAAATCTGGTGCAGTAATAACTTCTTGGTTGTTCCGAGGCATAATATCTGATCTCGTTCAATAAATTCATCCTCCGATTGATCATTCTGAGGCAATAGGTGGCACTGTGGTGGTTGAGGAATCAATTCGCCTCAAAGTATGGCAGTGGAGGCGATCTGTCTGGTGAACACTTTTAGGTTTTGCTTTAATCTGTGTTCGAAGACGGGGATTAGGCTTTTGATAACCGTCTTAGCCGTAATCCCCGTCAATTTATTCATAAAACTGCTGCTCTGGTTCATTATGTCTTCAAAATCGGACATCCTTTCCCTGTTTTGATTCGCCGGTATTCTTGGCTGTGTAGGGCTGTGTAGATAAGAAAAAAGGCATCAATGCCGTTAGAAACACCGATGAAACGTGAAAACCGACCTTGTAGGTGATTTCTACAGAGAAATCGAGACATAGAGGATCGTCACCCTCCTGGTCTGAGAACCCTGTTTAAACCATGAACAAATGACTTTTCCCTGCAAAATACGAGAAAAATGAGAAAATCCTGCGTTATATGGATAGACTGCATCGGAAGGCGTGCGGGAGAAATAGGCGATCAGAGCCGTTGATCGTATGGCGATCAACGGTTGGGAGCAATTTGAACAGTCAACGAGGAAAAAGGTAGACTGTACAATGGAATCGGGAGAGTGAATGAGAGCCGTCAATCTGCGGAGATCGACGGTGGGGATCGGCTCTTGAATGCGCCATGGAAGATTTAATCAACGGGTAAGTTCGTTAAAGAGTGAGCGGGAAAGGCGATTAATGACCGTCGGATGGGAAGGCCCGGATCCGACGGCGGGGGCGAATCCCGCTGCGGGGCCATAGGACGAGTTTTAACGCGCGGGCAATAGACATGGCACGGCAGTTTCGGGATGAAGTGGCGAACACGTGTCGGCCAGCGTGTGGGATCGCTGGCCGACGGTATAAAACCGCTCCCGGACGAAAGGTGGTGCGGGCGCGAAACCGGTGGAAATGGAAAACAGCGCGGCGAAGGGGGGTCCACCAGATGAGGGGTACACTCCGCACCGTTGATCCGTGGGACAGATCGACGGCTGAGTTTCAATATGATTTTCTTTGGTGGAAAAATAAAATAAACCCGACTTTGCATTTTACAAAGGTTTTCAATGTTTTTGGGTAATAAATTATTTCTGAGGGTTAAGCGCCTGGCGGTCTTAGCACACGGTTCTGGCATGGGGACATATGGATGGAGAGAAAGCAGGAGCTTAGCCTGAGGGGCTAAAGCCTAACGCATAGAAACGTATGTTTTTCTATGGTTTTTGAATGATTTTTGCAAAAGGAGAAAGGTTCTGATAGGTCAAAAAGGGAGTCTTTAACCTTAGGAAATGAAATAAATAGAAGGAATAAGGAAATTCATATGGTTTAGTGGGGTTTTTGGGAATGAAAGGAGACAGAAGAAATGAAGGGAAGATGGAAGAAGGGGAGGGGAAAAAGGAGGAGGATGCAACAATATTTGATTAGGATTTTCATGGGACATCAGAGGCAGAGAGGAGGAAGAGTATGTAGAACCAACCAACAGTTTGTGATCTTACCAACAGTCTTCAAGCACCAACAAGTTTCAGGATTGAATTTGTTTCTTGAAGGCTGCAAAGAATATTTAGCCACCAACTGATATAATTGAAAAACATAGGTGGCTAACAGAACCTATTTAACCCATGAATCCTCATACATCTCATCCAACATTCTTATTATGGCTCACATCTTAGTATTGGCGGACCTTAGGGATGGTCTCTCGGAATAAATTGAACTGGTGGATGGGGAAGAAAACATCCAAGAGCTTGACTATGAAGGAGGCCCCTTTCATTGCCAAAGGTGTCACATATATGGTCATATTGTAAACAATTTCCCCATCATATAGTCTACTCCGAGATGAGGATTATTTACTTTGGGAGGATGTTGGTGTACCAAATGGAATATCATCTTCAAGCATGGAGACATGTGTTCCTCCTTGTTGCTAAGAGGAATTGACTTCCACAATTACTACTCCTATGTTGTACCTTACAGACGTGGAAAATGGTTTGACATCCCCTTATGAGCATCCATTTATTTGTACCATTCCCTCTTCCTCCTTCATATTTTCTCACGAATGTAATAATGTTTTTTATATGGATGATTTTAATGGTTTTCCCACATAAAGCTCTACTTGGGATCCCCCCTTATCACTTCCCATTCCATCTTTTTCTCCCTCTCAAGGCCTTTATTCTTTCTTGTTTCCAAATTTTGACTTCTCATCCCCTATTACTCCCCCCTCCCACTCTCATTCCTTTATGTTGCAAGAGGAATATTCCTCATACAACCTTTGACCTCATTCCAATGGTCATTTTCATATTTAGCCCTTTGATCTTGGGTTAGGAAAATTTCAACTCTCTTGTCCAGATAGTAGAGTTTAGGATAGAAATTAAAACATTTAGAAATAAAAAGCGTGCCAAGTTGGATTTGGCCACTAGAATACAAGCTTCAATTTCTGGGTTACCTAGAGTGATTGTAACCCCTTCCCCAACACCCTTTTGAAAATCCTATCTTTCAATTGTAGGGGTTTGGGGAGTCTTCCCAAAAGACTTTATTTAAAACATCGCATATATTTTGAGTCCTCTTGGCTTGAGGGGTCCTGACCTAGGTTTAGAGTTTATGGATAAACCAACAAACCCTCCAACTACTGGCCCTTTTGGCATTGATCTGCTTGCACAGACCAAAGTCTCACCCGAATTAGTATGGGGGGGGGTTTGCTGGAACCAGGTTTCTGCACCCTGAGGGAGAAATTAATGAAGTGGTCCTCAGCAAAACCAAATGCGAACTTATACATATGTGTGCAAAAATATATAACAGAATCACATAGAATGCGCAATCATTAACATGATACATAGAAGCACTCTTTGCCTTAGAGCAGATCACATAACAAGACCAGATCTAGAACTTAATCAATGCAAACAATTAAACAGATCTATTAACCACCAATAATCATTCGCAGCAATATCAAATATCCTCGCGCAATAATCAATAAGCAATACAAATAATGCAATCTTAATCAGAACATAGCAGTAAATAACTTAGATGCATAACACAGTGAACTTGCCAAAAGCTGTTCTTTCTATTAGCTCATATATGTCAATAAATACATCAACTGTTCCTTCCAAACCCTTAAAAAACCCTTCTGTGCACACAGGCATTGGAGTTCGCACACAGCCAGGACTAGGTATCAACGCACACAGCTAGCAGGAGCCTCTTAACCCAACCCAAAAACCCCTTACAGACGCGTAAACTTATCAAAACTTCAATAATTCATAACATAACATTCACTACTTAGCTTAGACAATATTTATTTATGTATACACACCTAGCGCGTAGATACTATGGTCTCAAACCATGGTTTGAGGCCCACAGTTCACACTTAAGCCCATTTACATAAAAATTGGGGACTTTGATCCACCCCAAGTCCCCTTTACTCCATTTGCGCAATGCTCACATACAAAATTATAAAAAATGTCTTCGAAACTTTTTCTTTAGGGGACCACGCTCCAACAGGCCCCCAACACAAATATGTGACTCATCCTGAGTCACTGAGGTGCTGGCTCCTTAGTCTTGGCCTGAAGCGTTGTGAAAAAAGTTATGATAGGGAGCACTAACTCGAGACTTTGCACTGTTGCACTCTGCACTTGCTGAACCATATTTTCAGTAGTAGGCCCTTCAGTGACCATCTCTAAGATGTGTTGAGTCTGCTGAATGATTTTCAAAGTGTTTTCCAGCATTTGATATAATTGCAACACTTATTTTTCTCATGGTTGCATGCTCTCCTTCAGTACGTGTTCCTTCTAGCGCAAGTCTGAAATCTCTATCTAAATTGTTTTTCACTCTTGCAGATGAGCGAGGCATTGTGTGAGGATCAATGTGGGTGCCACTGTTCGGATTTCTTCGAATTGCTGCTCCTTCTGGTTGAGTGTGTCTTGCAGCTGCTGAACTACTAGATCATTTTGGACTGAGGCCCAAACATCCATGGCCTCGTTCAATAAACTATCAGATTTGGTGACCGCAGCAAAAATACTATCCCTTTCCTGTTTTACTTCCGTTGCTCTCTATGCGTGAACCTCTAGTGGTGTCTTCGACTGCAATTTTGTTTGGAGGTCCGCGATCTGATGCTCATACTCAGTTTGAATTTTTTGTACCTCCTCACGTGTTTCTTTCACCACAACAAAAAATCCTTCTAACTTTTCAGTAGGCACAGCTGTGGTTAGGACAACTGGAATGTCTCGGTAGACTTGGTTGATTTTAGCCTCCAACACAGTGCACTGGGCCTTTGCTTCTCTGCAATATTCTTCTGATTTTTTCGCTGTTGGTGTGATTACATGACCTGCTATTGTGCATCTTTTGTCTTCGTCTACGCGGTAGCCTCTTTGTATTGAATCTCGTCTGTGATCACTAAATGGAGAAGATGTAATTTACCTGCAGGAAACACCGAAAGATTAACATGCACTTCACCTAAAGCACTAAACTGGACACGCTGGTTAGCATCATCTATATGGCTGGTAGGGGGATGTGGGAAAATCTGTGTCCCCTGATGTTGGTAGAGAAACATCCAACGGTTTCACGCTTGTAAAGTGCACACTAGGCCAACTCTCCTAAATCACGCTCTCTTGAATATAGGTCGCCTAAAATTTTAGCTTCTACAATCCAACTTGTACAAGTTCCAGTGTGAACTTGTACTGAACTTCCATGTCTTGCTAGCAATCCTCAGTTGCAGACATGATAGTGTTCACTATTTTAGTTAGATCATCCTCTATCAGCGTCAGAACCTCTTGCCATGCCTTCTTGGATCCTTTCTGGTTCTTGCGTGATCCACCAACGGCCTGAGAGTCATGCTCAGTGCCTTTGGATGTCTAAAATTCGCCTGTTTCCTTAGGCACAATACCATTCTTCTCGGGCACCATTGTTGTGTAAAAAATTTCTCCAATTGTAGTAGGGGTTTGTTCCTTCTCTGTGGCTTTTTTAGTGACCTTCTCTATCACTGTCACTGGAACTGTCTCTTTAGTTTTTTGAATGGTTTTCTCTGTATATTTTTCTGTCGGAGTGCGCTGACTCATCGGGTAGGTGGTGTCAACCAGGACGACGACCATTCTACTGTCACGAGCACTAAATCATCCTCAGTCACCAAATATGGTAGCGCGTACCATAATCCCTCTACAACGCCCTTTGTGCGGATATGAATATTATGAAACATAGCCTTGAAATATGCTACCATTTTGTATTTATCATATAGGGTGGGCAGCAGTCGTGGCTTGGATTGCACCGCTTGGTTCAATGTAGCATCATAAAAAACCAAGAAGATTTTATTTTATTTTACACGCATTAGGTCTGAAGAGTTCCATAACATCACGTAGGGCGCAACTTCACACATTTTTGGCTCAATATTTGGGAACAGTGTGTCTTTTGGGGCCATCCATCCAATAAGCACAATAAATAAAAGGAGCCAAGCATATTGGAAGGGCTTGTCTTCCTCTTGTGCCTCACGCACATTCTCTAGGAATTATGTGCACAGATAACCGCACCAGTTGTAAATCACGCCTTTTTCACAATGACCTGCAAGCGCAATCACATGCGCAAGTACCTCCTTGGGCCTGCACTTGCACACCATATTGCGGGCCAAGATGAGCATAACAAAACACACAACGGGGTCATTAATTTTCTCCACTAAAAAGCCCTGGGTCTTCCTTGTGACATTGTATTTTTTCTTAATCTGATTCGCTATATATTTCTCCTGCGCTTTACCTCCAAAATCAGCTACAAGGTCGTACCCCTTAGGAGGCAGACCTGTGATTCTATGGATTAATTGTGCAGCGATAGGGATGCACTCTCCCAATTAGAGCGCGTCATCATGAACAAAAGCCAGCAGCTGTCTGATGCAGATATCATTGGTGGGACTGCACCTAAAATGAGGGATATACAACAAATTGAGCAAGCTTGACTTGTCCAGACCTAACACCCCCCTTTTTGGTTCGAGCCGCACAATGCCTCCTTCATAGGTGACTTGATCCAAATATAATTCTGGCGTGATAACGAGGAATTTATCGACATACACGATGTCCTAGTCATCAAACCTCAGCTGTGGAATCTTCGTGAGCATGTCCCCTTCCATTGGAACATTCTCATGGATCAAAGGGACTTGGATGCTTGCGTGCACCTTGTCCAAGTCCTTAGGTTCCTTTGTAGAGGGTTTGCGCAGTTCAATGTAGCTTGGAAGCCACAAAAATGGGGCTATTTCAACGACCTCCTCTTCTTATTCTTCAATAGTTTCTGGAACTTCTTCTATGGGACGTTTCATTTTCTCTCCTGCTGAATGGCGTGGTTTAGGGGTCTTCTCTTTGTGAGATTTGTGCATTCCATATGACTACCCCTTCTTAGTTTTAACTGGTGCAAGGTTTCCATAATAGGAAATTCAGGTGCAGTAGGGTCATCACTCGGTCTTGTAGTTGTCATATTCTCAGGAATTGCGTACCCTAGCCCTGCTCGGCGCAATGCATCCTCAAACCCTGGATCCAAACCATACATAGACGTAGTAAATTCAATGGAAAACAAAGAAATAAAAGCATAAAAATCACTCAGAACACAAAGGGAACTATTGCGACCCCATAGGTCATATTTATACTTGTGGCACATCTTCAACGACTCCTTGTTCATTAATGGGGCTCCATTACTGACAAAATGGTCCCAAATATGGAAAAATCCCTTCATTAAATGCATACTAGACACTCCCAAAAAGGGTAATAAATCTGTCTTATCTAGTTTTACCGTTCCAACGATTAGTTTTTGACACCTCTGCATGCCATTTAACCTCCTTGCGCAGATACCACGTGCGCGTTGCACCTTACTACACATATAGTCCAGAGCTATAGATAACCATCTATAGACTATCCCCCCCAACATAGGCTTGTTGACTAGGTAATTCAAAGCATATCGAGTAGTGTCGGTTACATCCCTTAAGAAATGCAAACTTCTCTAACATTCTTCATCCCAATGGCATGTCACACCTCTTCTGAGAAATATGGTCATGGGCACAATTATCAACTCATACTTTGGAATGCGCTTTTTGTAATATCCAACAAGGCTCAACATGGAGCGCACTTGTCTAAAATTCGAGGGGAATGGGGTTCCTTTGACCGCGCGCGGTATCCTAAGTGCCAATTGTTGACAATTCACATTCTCCCTTAGCGATGCATTAATAATTTCTGGGATCCAATCTTGGTCATCATGTTCTGAGCTAAATTTGAGAATAAAACTCTCTTTCAACACAAACCATTCACTAGTTCCTCTACGCAGCTCTGTCTCCAAGTACCAGTCAGTAGGCACTTTTCACAATGTGTGATTAAACATATGGACCCATTCAGGTCCTGGTTCTACACCCCATACCTGATTCCACTTGGCCAAATGTCAGCAGAGATCCTCTTTTCCAGAGTATACATCCTCCATTTTAATTACTGGACATTCAAACCGCAACCTCATCATGCGCACATATTCCTCCTAGTTCCCCATATTCTCCTTATGTGTTTCCCACCATATTTATGGAGTAGCGCGCAAGCCAATATCCAAAGCATGGAATCTCTGTCCTTCAGGCACAATCCTTTCCATCTCTCAAATAAACATGTTTATATTAGTCGAGCCATCATAGTGTGGTAAATCACGTACCTCTGATGTTATACAACACAGATATTGGGTCACATTATTAAAATGCAACGTAGACACCTCATGCAGTCGGTTCTGCCAATTATCTAGTTCTTCATCAGAGTCTTAAGAACAAGACCTATCCTTCTCCCACGTAAGATTCCCATCTGCTGTTGGATTAATCTAGTCTTCCTCGCACAAAGTTATCTTATATATTTGATCGAGCTCATCCTCAGCACGTACTGGTTCAATATAACTTTAGTCTTCTGCAGGATCTAGAGGAATGATTTCCTTGAGTCCATTGATTTAAAATTCCATTCCCCTTATCCTTAGATTGATAACACCATCCATGTCAATGGCCCAATCCAATCCTAGAAACACATGATAAGGATCAATATCATCTATAATTTGTATGACTTCAAAATCTGGCATCACCTTAACACCCTCTATATTGACCACAACTTGTGACAACCTCCCTAAAGGAATGATATTATTCTGATTAGCCATGCACAGTTGGATAGTAGACCATTCCAGCTTTGGCTCTCCCATGTGCTGCCATGTTTGCTTAGGTAGAACATTAGCATTTGATCCCAAATATAAAATAACTTGGTCCATTTCATAAGCACCAATCTACGCAGTCATACACATCTCCCTACCTGTTCTCTTCTTGTTCTTGTATATTTTATTGACTACTCGTTGTTATACCATGGGATGTTCTTTCTCTGTGTAGTTATCTATCAATTTCTGTAGGTTTTCAACAACCTTGTTGTTGTGCAACAATTTTATGCATACTTGTATAAATGGATTGATCTCCTCATCTCCATCTGCTTCCTTCAATTTTCTACCACTTTTTGATGTACTTCCTTCTGCAAATTACTTTCATGCTTCAATAAAGGTCTCTTTTGCGTGCTGAAGATTAAAGCCTTCTTTGTTTTCAGGTGCTTTCTGGATCCATACATCAGTGGCAGGTTGATTTCCCTTATCTTCATTGGTAGCTACGCCACTCCTGGTAACTACATTCACACAGGGATCTTCTTCATGAGTTTCTGTGCAAAATAACTGAATATTTTGTGTTGGGGTCTTCTTTTCTTGCATTTTAGCAATCAAGACAGGACAATCTTCTATAACATGATCAAATTGTCTACAGTACCTGCAGGACTATCATGCTGGATTCGGACATTCGTGCACATAATGGCCAACATCTCCACAGTTATTGCAAATCACTTTTCCTCTTCCTCAGTCAACTGATCCACCTCCTCAGCTTCTTCCTTTGCCTTGGAATCCTCCACACCCAAAAGGGGATGCTAGTGATGTAGGCTCAACTTGCATTCTATATATATCTACTTTATCCAACATCATATTATAGGTACAACAATGCTACTCATCATGCCTTAACGATGAATAAATTTTGCAAAATAACTGCTTCAAGTCAGGCTGATATTTCCTAATCCTTGGGCAAGAATCTGTGTCATGTAGTCCAACAATTTGACAGATAGTACACCATACAAGATACTTCAATGGACTAGGACCTCCAATATTCAGATAATTGTTGAATACACTAGTATGTATGATGCCTGTAAGCCTTGCATTTTATACACCACACCTCTGCGTAGACCTCCTTTCCCTTGTCTTTGCGTAGGCTTTGAATTTCTATGTGCATGGCTACCAACTAATTCTGAATCTATTGAGTTCCTAGTGCCATTAGGGGAATTTTGAGGTCTAAAATGGGCCTCCTAAGAAAAATGTACAACCAAAATAAACTTTATAAGAACCAATAGGATTCAAGATGATGATGTCAACCATGGGTGATGATTCACCATTTTTTAAGTAAAAGGGAAAAAAGTTTAAAAAAGGATACAATAATAAAACTAATTTTCAACTTATATCCCAAGATTTTTACTCAAATTTTGAGTGGGAGTACTCGTTGGATGAAAAATTTAATTCCTCATCCAAGGAGTACCATGTTGCATACTTTTAATGGACCCTACTACACGAAAAATGAGAAATACATGAAAAACGTGATTGCAATCACGTTTTTCATGTATTTCTCATTTTCGTGTAGTAGGGTCCATAAAAAGTATGCAACATGGGTACTCATATGAGGAATTAAATTTTTCATCCAACGTGTACTCCCACTCAAAATTTGAGTAAAAGCCTTGGGAGATAAGTTGAAAATACGAGTTGAAAAAGTAGTTTTTTCTTTTTTCCCTCCAAAATTTGATGATGCAATCAAATCTTATTTTATTATTTCCACTATTATTTTATAATTTCCTTAGAAGGCCCATTTTATACCTCAAAATTCCCCTAATGAATAGGTGTTGGGGTAGCCTCCAGTTTCATTACAAATTCTACAACCTCAACTTGTGTGGTTGCTGACCTAATGGTTGCCGCAGATGTGGGAGAAACATGGCAATGAACCATTCCTTATGTTGAGTATCATCAGTAAAAAATCCACCATCCCTAATGGTGCACTTCAAACTTTGATCGGCCTCCCATATAGTTTCATTAGGCTCTAGATGAATATCCTTCATTTCTATCACCAACTGCGCGTATGACTTAGGTTTTTTAAATTTCTCTTTTAGGGCTGCCTTGATTTCTTCCAAGGTAGAATTAGGGTTTGCTTGCGTATACCTAATGTTCTAGTCTAATGCTCGTTCTCAGAATGCAGTAGCTAGCTGTGATTTTCTAATATCAATATTGTTCACTTGTTGAGCCTGCCATACGACCTCCATCACAAACCAGAAGTGATCAATGTCCTCATTTCCAATGCCTCTGAAATTAGGTAAATTCATGGATGCAACCATATCCACTTCAGCGGGAGGTGGACGTGGTGGAGTATGTGATCTATGACGTGAGCTCAGAAGTGGAATGGATGGAGTGGGAAACAGGTTTAGGGGTTTTTTATGTGATGATATTTCTTCTTTAGAGACACTTGAGCTAATAGTTTTTGGTTCAGGTTCACTATCAAATCTAGGCTTCAGAGAGCTATAAATGAATTTTCAGTCTTCGCGGTAAATTCTTCCACCGTGTGTAATTGAACCTATTTGATGAATTCAAGCAGTATGTTCGCACAGACAACCCCATTCACACAATAGAATTTTCAGCAATAATTTCAACAAGTGCAGGAACTTACCTCTAGGGCCTTTGAAAAGCCTTCTTTCCACTTCCGAATAGGGTACAAACTGGTCAATGGAAAATTTAGTCACAAATCCTCCCAAGAGGTGATTGATCCAATGATTTACCACACAAGTGATCTTATTGTCAAACTTATCTACTTGCTGGATCAATTCATGAGTCCACTCAGTGATTACATCGTATTTTACGCAGTGATGGAATTTAACTAAGTGTGACAACCACTCCTGTAGTTTGTGCGCAAAAGAACAAAATAATATTTCATGCAATTATATATAAATATATTTCTGTAACCATTGTTCGTCAGAAAATTTAGTACTTCTATTATCTTGGAGCGCAAATTCAAGGATATTTATATCTAGCCAATCTTGTAATTCGTTTTGTGACAGATGCCACAACATCAAATCTCCCTCAAAATGATGATCTCGGTCTTGACAACGGAACCATTTTTTGGCTTGAGGGGTCCTAACTCTGGTTTAGAGTTTATGGATAGACCAACAAACCCTCCAACTACTGGCCCTTTCGGTAGTGATCTTCTTGCGCAAACCAAAGTCTCACCTGAAGCCGTATGGAGGTGGGGGGTGCTGGAACCAATTTTTCACACCCCGAGGGAGAAATTAATGAAGTGGTCCTTAGAAAAACCAAATGCGAACTTATACAAATGTGCACAACAATATATAACAGAATCACAAAGAATGCACAATCATTAACATGATACACATAAGCATTGTTCACCTTAGCACAGATCACAGAACATAACCAGATCTACATCTTAATCAATGCAGATGATTAAACAAAGCTATTACCATCAATAATCATTCACAATCATATCATATATCCTCGCGCAATAATCAATAAGCAATATAGATAATGTGATCTTAATCAGAACATAGTAGTAAATAACTCAGATGCATAACATAGTGAACTTTCCAAAAACTGTCCTTTCTATTAGCTCAGATCTGTCAATCAATACATCAACTGTTCCTTCCAAACCCTTACAAAACCCTTCCACACACATAGCCAACGGAGTCCGCACACAACCAAGACTAGGTCTCAGTGCACACAACTAGTAGGAGCCTGTTAACCCAACCCAAACAACCCTTACAGATGCGTAAAATTATCAGAATCTCAATAATTCATAACATAACACTCACTACTTAGCTTAGACACGATCTATTTATTTATATACATTTAGTGCACAGATACTATGGTCTCAAACCATGGTTTGAGGCCCACAATTTACCCTTAAGCCCATTTACATCAAAATTTAGGACTTTTACCCACCCCAAAGCGCCTTGAATCCATTTGCGCAGCACACACATACAAAATTATACAAAAATGTCTTCGTAACTTGTGCCTTAGGGGACCCCAATCCAACTAGTCCCATGGAATTATATTATTACAAGAGACCCTGGGGCATGGCTCCTCTATTGTACAGTGTCTCGAATAATTCTTGAGTGGACGAAATTTTCAATGCATTGATGTAGAGGTTCCTTTTGGGGGTTTGGTGCTAGGTTGGTTAAGGCACACTTCAAATTTATTAATGCTTAGAGTTTGGTGGCAGGTCTTGGTGTCAAAATATTCTTAGAAGAATTATCCTACTCCTCTTTGCTCAATGTTTATGGTCCCACTCAAAATCATAGAAATTTTGAGGAATATTTTTTCTGTAAATCATTTATTAATCAACCATTTCTTATTATAAGAGGAAATTTCAATGTTTCTTTGGGTGCCTTTGAATATTGGAGTGATCAGGAAAATGTAGATCCTCTTGCAGAATTATTCCATGATTTCCTGGTCTCTCGATCCCTTATTGATGTGGAGCCAATTAAATTGTGTCCTACATGGCCCAATAGAATGTCGAGACCAGATAATATTGCTAATATATTGGACCCCTTTCTCATTTTTGAAGTCATCATTGATCAATTTTTCTTTATCAAGTAGTGGATCGACTCAGGTGGGAAATATGATCAATCCCCCATTTTCCTTGAAATTGGAGGATCCAGTTAGAATTTGGCTTCCCATTTTAAAATGAATTCTTCCTAGTTGAAGGATGAATCCTTTGTTGAGATGGTCAAAGAGTAGTGGGTTCATTTCTTTCCTCTTTTTGGTATATCGGTTGGTAAACAATTTGTTGGGAATATCAAAAACATTAAGCAGAAAGTTAAGGAGTGTGGTTTAGAAAAGAAAGAGGCTAATGCTATGGAGATTAGGATGATAGAACATATGTTAAAGGAAATTTATTTGAAAGAGGATGATGGTTATGAATCTGAAGAGTCTGGAGATCATCTCTTTCAAATGGAAAAAATAAGGAATGTTACCTTGGAATCTTGTGAGGTGGAATGTAAATTGAAGGTTATAATTGTTAGGTTGGAATGTGGTGATAACAACACCAAATTATTCCAAGAATTTTCCGAAGGCCAGAAGATTCAAACCATGATTTGGTCATTAAATTATTTCTCAAGTAGAGAATTCTCCTCATTTTGGAATTGGAATCCTCGGGTGTCAGTCATTTTGAAGATCTGTTCAGAGCACATGAAGGGCCACTATTGTTGAATTTATTCAAACGAAATTTCCTTTTCCTCATTTCCTTAATGAGGTGGAAAATATTAGCTCATGTCTAAAGTATTAAAGGACGAACATAATATTGTTCTCCAAAACTTCCAAAAAGACAAGGGCCTTGGTCCGGATGGTTTGGACATTCAATTTTTCCTGGGTCATTATGAGATTTTGGGAAGTGACTTATTAGTTGTGGTTGAAGAATCCTGTAGGAATCATCATATTCTCCCTGCATTAAATTCCACCTTAATTTCCCCAATTCCTAAATTGGATTCACCTTCCTCCTTTGAAAATTTCAGGCCCAATTCTCTTTGTAATGTTGTTTACAAAGTCATTTTGAAGTTGATTTCCCTTCGCCTCAAACCTATTCTCCCGGCTTCCGATTCATAGGAAAAATTTGGTTTCCATGAAGGAAGGAAGACTCATGAAGTGATTGAGGTGGCTTAGGAAAACCTTCATAGTCTAAAGTCAATTAAATTTTAAGGGGCTATTTTCAAACTTGATTTGTCAAAGGCCTATGATCAGGTTAGTTGGATCTATTTCCGATTATTATTAACTCATGTGGGATTTAGTATTGATTTCATTACATGGGTTATGAGCTACATAAAAATTATTTTTTGTTGTTGTGCTCATCAATGGTTCTGCCTCTCCCTTATTTCGTGCTCAAAGGGGTATTCATCAGGGATTCTCACTCTCACCATTATTAGTTCTTCTGGTTACACATGGCCTCAATAAACTCTTGGGAGACGGGAAAAATAATGGGGAATTTTGGGGGTTCTTTTTTACTTGGGCCTTGGCCATATCCCACCTTATTTTTGTGGATAATATTCTCATTTTTTGTAATGGAGACCTCTAAGATGTTTTGGTCCTAAAAAAATTTCTTACATTATTTGGGAAGGCCACCTGTATGTTGATCAATTTTAAAAATCCTCTCTTCTAGTTGTAAATATGGAGGAGGCTACAATTCAACAAATTATTGATCTTCCTCCATTGGAATTATCTTCATTAGATGATGGTATCAAATACTTGGATTTTCATCTAAAACCAAAAATCATAGAATGATGGATTGGCGATGGTTGATTTCGAAGCTTGAGAAACATATAATTTAAAATATGGTGCCGCTAATGGTTTTATCATATTGGTCATTTAGTCCTTATCAATTTTTTTCAATTCTTGTCTATTGGTCATCACTTTCTTGGATTCCTAAAGGTGTTTTGGAGTGCATCAAGTGTGTGTGTGTGTGTGTGTGTTTTTTTAAATTTTTATGGTTTGTTTGAAATTAAAATGTTACTCTCCCATGGGTGGTGTTTTAGCCTAATTCGACTAGCTAAAAGTCCGGATGTTATTATTGCAACTCCTGGCCATCCCATGTATCATTTTGCTGAGACCAATTGCAAAAATACTTGCCCAGTTGAGTGTTAACCAGCAAAATTTTCTTTTTAGTGAAATTCTACCTCGATTGCTCGTTGAATTTGCAAAAGCAGGGGGTTTGAATCAAGAATCAAAGAGCAAGCCATCTGTTACAGGAACAACTTCCCTCAAGCTTGGGGAGTATGCATTGCCTATGGAGAATATAATCAAAACTACCAAGATTCCTGTATCTTGCTTCACTGGAGGCATGGCACCTGAAGCAACACTTATTGTTGCTCTCAATTGTGTGGAGTTTCGAACTGGCCAGGAAGTAATGGACCTAGTTAATAGAACTATTTTACCATCATCACCCTTTGATGGCGAACCGTTGTCAGAAAAGGAGGAGCTTTCTGCTCTCAAAGCAGGCCTGAGAAAATTTAATATTTTTAGAGATTATGTAGGAGGAGGAAGAGCAAAGAAGGCTTGTAGAGATGAGGATGCGAGTGATGGATGTGAATATGTGTTTGATAATTATTATGTTGATGAATGTGATGAGGATGAGTCTAAGGATAAGGATGAATTTAGTGTTCGGAATGCCTTTAGCTATGAGACTTTGGCTGCAGCTAATTGTGTTGAAGGAGTTCTCTATTTGGATTTTAGAAAAGATGGAGATGATGACAATTGGATCATTAATCATAAAGAAAATATAGAGTCAAGTTCCAAGGTTATCGAGGAGCCGTGTTCATCTAAATTTTATTATGCTATTGTACAACCTCCTTCCATGCAGAGCCTTCTTTCTTGGAAAAAAGGAAATTGAATTTCCGGTCACCACGAGCAAGGGGAGAGCCGCTGTTGAATAAAGCATATGGAGAAGAAGTGTCATAAGAATGACAATGGAGTAGCGTAGGATAGATGTGAATGTTTAGACTTTGGCGATGACCTTTTAACCATAGGTAGCTGGGAACATAAATATTTTATTAGTAGAGATGGTCAGATGAAGTGGTCATCCCAAGTTTTTCTTTGCCTTAATTGATTAGCGTAATGAAAAGGCTGCAGGGGAACTCATGGGATTATCTTTGTCATATGGCCTGTCCCTCAATTCAGTGTTATTCTTTGTAGTCTGGTTCTCTTGCCTGATGGAGAATAAGATGGTTTCCGTTGAGAGAATCAGACAATTTACAACTATCCCATCTGAAGCAGCGTGGACAATTCCAGACTATTTTCCATCTCCTAACTGGCCCCATAATGGAAATATTGAGTTAAGAGAGTTACCGTTCAAACACTCCTCTAGTTTTGAAAGGCATCAACCTGAATATTAAAGGTGGGGAGAAGATTGGTGTAGTAGGTCGTACTGGAAGTGGGAAATCAACCCTGATTCAAGTTTTGTGTAGGCTTCTTGAGCCCGCTGGAGGAAAAATAATCATCGATGAAGTTGATATAGCCAACTTGGGCCTTCATGATCTGTGATCTCGTTTTGGCATCATACCGCAAGAACCTGGTCTTTTCGAGGGAACTGTCAGAAGTAACATCGATCCTCTTGGGCATTACACTGATGATGAAATTTGGAAGAGCCTTGAAAGATGCCAGCTTGCCAATGTTGTTGCGTCAAAAACTGAGAAATTGGACTCTCTCGTGGTCGAAAATGGAGACAACTGGAGTGTTGGGCAAAGGCAGCTTCTTTGTTTGGGTAGGATTATGTTGAAACGAAGCCGCATCCTCTTTCTAGATGAAGCAACAACATCAGTAGATGCACAAATAGACGGTGTGATCCATAAGATAATACGTGAGGACTTTACTGCTTGCACCATAATCAACATTGCTCACAGAATACCCACAGTCATGGACTGTGACAAAGTTTTGGTTGTTGATGCAGGAATTGCTAAGGAGTTTGACAAACCATCTAAGCTGCTAGAACAACCATCATTATTCGGAGCATTGGTTCAGGAATATGCTACTCGATCATCAGATACATGAAACTCGCAAAATCAAATCAAGCATTCTTGTCCCTCTAAAGACTGGAGTTGTTACTTGAACAAGGCAATATAGATTAGATGACAGCTTGGATAATCATAATCTTAAAGTTAGCTCACCATATTTCACTTGCTGGAATCATATTCCGCATATTCTCCTATTGTTGCTCACTGCTCAGCCTATATGAATGCAACGGCCCTGGTGTTGTCAGCTGTAAAAAATTGAATCAAATTTTAAGATATATTCACCACTGATTTTGGGAATTCCTTCAATCTACGATTTGAAATCTAATCCAATCAAGTTGTTTTTGTATTGGCCCTGCGATTCCCGAAAGTTGAAGGTAATATATGACATTGGATAGCGCCAAACTGGCTTGGGGATATCTTTCAGAAAATGGAAAAATCTAGCAACCAGCATGTATATTCCCTGGATTTCTGCTCTTGTGATGATTCCCATCAAGAAATTGGGCACCAAGGTGGTTTCGATTTGGTTTCTGCAAATAAAATGTGGAGGTCAACTGCAGGGCATTCAGGATTCTGCATAGAATGTGTCCATAAGACTCACAATGTTTCGCTTTCAGGCATGTTGGAATGGATAAACTAGGTCGCGAGGAACCCCTGTGGTTATGTGAAAGGACAAGGTGCTAAGATCTACAGGCGGAGTGAGGAGATGGCTCAGAAATGTTCGGGATTTGTTTAGTGGCTCACAATTGCATAAGGAAGTAAACGCATATAGTATTGCAGTTGAATCGATGATTTGGATCATCCAGCTCAGATCCAATGGTCTTGCGGCAACATAAATTAAACGGATTTTATGAGAGATAGTACCCCCCGCAAAATGGTTTGGTTCAAATCACTATTTACAAAATCGACGGCTATGATGCGTTACGGCATCACTTAGCCATTTCTCAAGAGACTGCTTTCAGTGCCCCCGTAGGTGGTTATTGGTTTTCAAAAACCATGGGTGATTTTGTCGATTAATACATATGGGTGTAATGGTGGACCCAATATGTACCAATCGTTCTTTTTACGTGCCATAGAGTAGGATCCTATTTTTTGGGTTTTATATTATATATTATATATATAATATTAAAACAGGCATATTGTAAATCTAATTAATTTCAAGACTCCCAAGAATCAATTTTAAAAATGATCATAGTAGTTAGGAAGCTACATTAGATGGTAGACATAAAAGCAGAGGGAAGGGGAGGAGCAAAGGTTCTGAGTTTTTGAACCTGGAGGCCAAATTTTGTACTTGAGAATACTAAATCAGTGAAAGAAGTATGCAAGTTTCCATCATTTTGTCTATGCTGAAAAGTTATCCAGTTTACATTATGTTTTCATATCTGTGAATAAAATATAGTAATTTGAGCTGCGGGTCTCTTTATACATATGTATTTAAGAGTTAAATAAACCTTAATGTGCGCTCCTCTATTTTAACTTCATCTTTACTTATTTCTTCAGGGTTTTATAATGATAGATTCTGTTTTAAACAGCATATCAAGTTGAAATCCTCTTCTCTCTTTTTCCTCCGTTCATTCACTTCAGCGTAAGTGGAATGTGGCATTGCAAAACATGCATGGATTTAATATTTGAGGGTTCTATAATTAATGTTTAAGGGTTTGTAAAATAGAGACAGATATATATTTATTTGTGACATAATCAGATAATGTCTTGAGCACAGATTCCTTTACACAGCAAGGAATTGTTTCTCGAGGTACAACATTTATTGGCGCCGTTGCTGGGGATCGAAGAGGCAAAGTTCATTTCCCTGGGTTCTCTTTCTTTTTCCTCTGATTGTTCAACAAGGAGGAAGCACTCGGCTGTGTTTAATTTTTACAGAATTCTCATTTTCACAAAGCCAAACGTGAGGTCACATACCTTGCAGCAGATGGTTTCATAATACTTTCTTCTTGATGGTGAACAAGATTCAGATTTGAATTTTGGTTGTTTATTATTCACCTGGCGACTCCACTGATGAAGGCTTCATTAGATGAAGAATTTTTCTAGCAAGAAGATGAGAAAGTATCATGGAAAAGACATGTATCAGAATTTCTGTTTTTTAAAGGCGGTTCTATTTTTTATTTTCAGTTTAGTGGTCTATTTTCCATTTTATATTAAAAGGATTGTTTCCTGCTTTATTTCCTCAGAATATTATAAGGCCCAAAATGTAAATTCATTATTGGAAAAAGATGATTTTTCTTCTGCTTGTATTATAAATCTTGACACAAGTGTATCTCCTAAATATGAAAGGAGGGATGATTGTTGTATTACAATCCCTGAAGATAATCAATCAAAGTCTGGGCATCAAGGTGATGATTCATCATCTTCGGATGATAATATTTTTCCTCATAAGAAATTGACTGCTTTTCAGTTCAAAAATAGAGAAATTTTTAAACCCCTGAAGCTACCTGCTATTCTCCATCAATATCCTTCGAACGGATTCAAGTCCTTGCCAAGTTTCTCCGGGAAGGAGAAGGACATTTCAACTAAATTACATATCTTGGAATTTGAGTACTTGCTGGACAAATTTCAAATTATTTATGAAGATGTAGCTTTAAGGATGTTTTGCCATTCTTTAAAGCAGGATGCTCAGAAATGGTTCCAGTGTTTGGAAGCAGGTTCAATTAATTCCTGGCAAGATCTTCAAGATGTATTTCTTACATATTGGGGCGAGAATAAGTCATATGAAGAGCACCTTTTGGAATTATATTCAATCCGAAGGCAAAGCAATGAATCAATTTCTGAATTTAATAGGAGGTTTCAAAAAATTTATTTCAGCATGCCAGAAGAAATTCGACCTCCAGAAGCAGCAACTATGGTCTATTATTTGAAATCTCTTTCTATTGCCTTGGCTTTTTATCTCAAGGAGAGAAAGCCTAGCACTCTAAAGCTGATGTTTCTCCATGCGCAAGAAATTGAGAATAATGCGTGGGCTTGTAAAAAATTTTCCTGCGATGTAGAAAGTCCAAGTTTTGTCAAAGATAAGAGTTCTTGTGAAGGAAACATTGGAATTTCTTTACAAGAGAATGTAAGTTCAGAGGTGAATAAAGATTTCCAAAAAGTGTCAAAAAGTTCCTATATTGTTGAAAGACAAGAATCTAATCATTTTGAAGATTCTAGTCAAAACTTAGTTGCAACAGCTGAACTACACTATGAAAGCATGGAAGATCATTGCAATAATTTGGTGAGTAGTGAGGAAAATAGTGCAGTTTCTCAGACATGTTTGTAGGAGGAAGAAAATTTTCGTCAAGAATTGATGTTATACGAAGAGCATCAACATTATGGAGAGAAAACCTCGGATTTTTATTTTCAGCCTGAATGCCTGCCTACAGAAAATGGCAGTAAAGTTCCTCACACACAATTTCTAGTTGAAAAGTCAAACAATGAAAGAAGCCGCCATGTTCAAAGAAGTCTACATCATCAAAATGTTCAAGAAGAGAAGGTGGCCAAAACTTTATTTCATGAGTTCTATGATCCAGTTGCTGAATATATGGAAAATTTCTTTGGTCAACAACAAGCTTTTTTGCAAGGGTATGTACAAAGTTTTGTATATGAAAAATTTTCATGGTACATTCCTGTTTTGATTTTTAATTTCAGCAGTACGAAGGTATTAAATCCAACAAGCAGATGCTGGATTGGTTCCATTGGAAGGTTGACTTCACTTGATTAAGTTCAACCATGCTTATATATATAGGATTTGTACATAAATAAGCTCAAAAGTTGAGCATTCACAGTTGCAGGGTTTCTAGTCTATCATTTTCAGTTCAAGAATAAAGATCCTAGAAGAAGAGAAGTTTCAGAGAAGTTTTGAAATTTTCAGAGATTTTGGATTGAGAGAAAATTCAGTCTGATTAGAATCCATGCCCAATAAAGGCTACTAATCTACAAGTTCTTAGCACTTTGCTACCAAAGTACTGTCCCCAATTGGAGCCAGATGTTGTAGCCTAATTCGACTAGCTAAAAGTCCGGATGTTATTATTCCAACTCCTGGTCATCCCATGTATCATTTTGCCGAGACCAATTGCAAAAATACTTGCCCAGTTGAGTGTTAACCAACATACTTTTCTTTTTAGTGCAATTCTACCTTGATTTCTCATTGAATTTGCAAAATCAGGGGGTTTGAATCAAGAATCAAAGAGCAAGCCATCTGTTATAGGAACAGCTTCCCTAAACCTTGGGGAGTATGCATTGCCTATGGAGAATATAATCAAAACTACCAAGATTCCTGTATCTTGCTTCGCTAGAGGCATGGCACCTGAAGCAGCACTTATTGTTGCTCTCAATTGTGTGGAGTTTCGAACTGGCCAGGAAGTAATGGACCCAGTTAATAGAACTATTGTACCATCATCACCCTTTGATGGCGAACCGTTGTCAGAAAAGGAGGAGCTTTCTGCTCTCAAAGAAGGCCTGATAAAAGTTAATATTTTTAGAGATTATGTAGGAGGAGGAAGAGCAAATAAGGCTTGTAGAGATGAGGATGCGAGTGATGGATGTGAATATGTGTTTGATAATGATTCTGTTGATGAATGTGATGAGGATGAGTCTGAGGATAAGGATGAATTTAGTGTTCAGAATACCTTTAGCTATGAGACTTTGGCTACAGCTAATCGTGTTGAAGGAGTTCTCTATTTGGATTTTAGAAAAGATGGAGATGATGACAATTGGATCATTAATCATAAAGCAAATATAGAGTCAAGTTCCAAGGTGATCGAGGAGCCGTGTTCATCTGACTCTGATTATGATATTGTACAGCCTCCTTCCATGTGGAGCCTTATTTCTTGGAAAAGAGGAAATTGAATTTTCGGTCACCACGAGCAAGGGGAGAGCCGCTGTTGAATAAAGCATATGGAGAAGAAGTGTCATAAGTGTGACAATGGAGTAGCACAGAACAGATGTGAATGTTTAGACTTTGGAGATGACCTTTTTACCATAGGCAGCTGGGAACAGAAAGATTTTATTAGTAGAGATGGTCAGATAAAGTGGTCATCCCAAGTTTTTCTTTGCTTCAATTGATTAGCGTAATGAAAAGGCTGCAGGGGAACTCATGGGATTATCTTTGTCATATGGCCTATCCCTCAATTCAGTGTTATTCTTTGTAGTCTGGTTCTCTTGCCTGATGGAGAATAAGATGGTTTTCGTTGAGAGAATCAGAAAATTTACAACTATCCCATCTGAAGCAGCGTGGAAAATTCCAGACTGTTTTCCATCTCCTAACTGGCACCATAATGGGAATATTGAGTTAAGAGAGTTACAGGTTCGCTACCATTCAAACACTCCTCTAGTTCTGAAAGGCATCGGCCTGAATATTAAAGGTGGGGAGAAGATTGGTGTAGTAGGTCGTACTGGAAGTGGGAAATCAACCCTGATTCAAGCTTTGTGTAGGCTTCTTGAGCCCGCTGGAAAAAAAATAATCATCGATGAAGTTGATATAGCCAACTTGGGCCTTCATGATCTGCGATCTCGTTTTGGCATCATACCGCAAGAACCTGTTCTTTTTGAGGGAATTGTCAGAAGTAACATCGATGCTCTTGGGCATTACACTGATGATGAAATTTGGAAGAGCCTTGAAAGATGCCAGCTTGCCAATGTTGTTGCGTCAAAAACTGAGAAATTGGACTTTCTCGTGGTCGACAATGGAGACAACTGGAGTGTTGGGCAAAGGCAGCTTCTTTGTTTGGGTAGGATTATGTTGA
Organism: Pinus albicaulis; assembly: GCA_034641835.2. Taxonomy (NCBI): domain Eukaryota; kingdom Viridiplantae; phylum Streptophyta; class Pinopsida; order Pinales; family Pinaceae; genus Pinus; species Pinus albicaulis. The sequence goes on along the minus strand of CM076581.1, from coordinate 819,559,348 downwards.
AATGAAGCCGCATCCTCTTTCTAGATGAAGCAACAGCATCAGTAGATGCACAAACAAACGGTGTGATCCAGAAGATAATACGTGAGGACTTTACTGCTTGCACCATAATCAGCATTGCTCACAGAATACCCACAGTCATGGACTGTGACAAAGTTTTGGTTGTTGATGCAGAAATTGCTAAGGAGTTTGACAAACCATCTAAGCTGCTAGAACAACCATCATTATTCGGAGCATTGGTTTAGGAATATGCTACTCGATCATCAGATACATGAAACTCGCAAAATCAAATCAAGCATTCTTGTCCCTCTAAAGACTGGAGTTGTTACTTGAACAAGGCAATATAGATTAGATGACAGCTTGGAGAATCATAATCTTAAAGTTAGCTCACCATATTTCACTTGCTGGAATCATATTCTGCATATTCTCCTATTGTTGACACTGCTCAGCCTATATGAATGAAATAGCCCTGGTGTTGTCAGCTGTCAAAAATTGAATCAGATTTTAAGATATATTCACCACTGATTTTGGGCATTCCTTAAATCTGCGGTTCGAAATCTAATCCAATCAAGTTGTTTTTGTATTGGCCCTGCGATGCCCGAAAGTTGAAGCTAATATATGACATTGGATAGCGCCAAAATGGCTTGGGGAGATCTTTCAGAAAACGAAAAAATCTAGCAACCAGCATGTATATTCCCTGGATTTCTGCTCTTGTGATGATTCCCATCAAGAAATTGGGCACCAAGGTGGTTTCGATTTTGTTTCTGCAAATAAAATGTGGAGGTCAACTGCAGGGCATTCAGGATTCTGCACAGAATGTGTCCATAAGACTCACAATGTTTCGCTTTCAGGCATGTTGGAATGGATAAAATAGGTCGCGAGGAACCCCTGTGGTTCTGTGAAAGGACAAGGTGCTAAGATCTACAGGCGGAGTGAGGAGATGGCTCAGAAATGTTCGGGATTTGTTTAGTGGCTCACAATTTCATAAGGAAGTAAACGCATATAGTATTGCAGTTGAATCGACGATTTGGATCATCCAGCTCAGATCCAATGGTCTTGCGGCAGCATAAATTAAACGGATTTTATGAGAGATAGTACCCCCCGCAAAATGGTTTGGTTCAAACCACTATTTACAAAATCGACGGCTATGATGCGTTACGACATCACTTAGCCATTTCTCAAGAGACCGCTTTCAGTGCCCCCGTAGGTGGTTATTGGTTTTCAAAAACCATGGGCGATTTTGTCGATTAATACATATGGGTGTAATGGTGGACCCAATATGTACCAATCGTTCTTTTTACGTGCCATAGAGTAGGATCCTATTTTTTGGGTTTTATATTATATATATAATATTAAAACAGGCATATTGTAAATATAATTAATTTCAAGACTCCCAAGAATCAGTTTTAAAACTGATCATAGTAGTTAGGAAGCTACATTAGATGGCAGACATAAAAGCAGAGGGAAGGGGAGGAGCAAAGGTTCCGAGTTTTTGAACCTGGAGGCCAAATTTTGTACTTGAGAATACTAAATCAATGAAAGAAGTATGCAAGTTTCCATCATTTTTTCTATGCTGAAAAGTTATCCAGTTTACATTATGTTTTCATATCTGTGAATAAAATAGAGTAATTTGAGCTGCGGGTCTCTTTATACATATGTATTTAAGAGTTAAATAAACCTTAATGTGCGCTCCTCTGTTTTAACTTCATCTTTACTTATTTCTTCAGGGTTTTATAATGATAGATTCTGTTTTAAATAGCATATCAAGTTGAAATCCTCTTCTCTCTTTTTCCTCCGTTCATTCACTTCAGCGTAAGTGGAATGTGGCATTGCAAAACATGCATGGATTTAATATTTGAGGGTTCTATAATTAATGTTTAAGGGTTTGTAAAACAGAGACAAATATATATTTATTTGTGACATAATCAGATAATGTCTTGAGCACAGATTCCTTTACACAGCAAGGAATTGTTTCTCGAGGTACAACAGGTGGGATGGGATAAAATAGTTAAGTCCAAGGCCTTGGGTGGCTGGGGCTTAAATAACATTTTTATCTTCTCACATACTCTTGTTACAAAATATGGATGGTGCCTTCTTACCACCTAGAGCCTTTAGAATTTCGTTATTATTGATGAATATATTTCTCCTTTCATGTTGGAGGATGGGGTGCGACATGAAAATAAGCCTCACATGAACATCTCTATTATCTATAAATCCATTTTAAACACCTTTGAAACTATTCGAAGCGACCTAGTTTGGTGAGTCCCAACATGATCATCTTCTCCCTCCTCCTTTAATTTATTTTCTTCGGGATCATGGGATATCAAAGATTGCACACATTGTTGACCTGGCATATACTAAAATATGGAGTCAAGGGTGGAAAACAACGATTGATTTGGAAATTCTTGATCCCTTCTCTAGACAGTGGAATAAAGCCATGCTCGTCTTTCAAATAGGGACAATGAACTTGGTCTTTTTTGGTGCAAAAAGTGGTATATACTCTCCTAAATCAGGTTATATCTTCATCACATCCATGCGTCATCAAAATTATCCTCAATGGTGGTTCACGTTGGTTTGGAAATCAAAATTCCGACCGAAGGAAAACATTCTTATGTGGTGCATTTTGTCAGGGAAGGTCCCTACATGGGATGTTATACAAAAACGTTTTTCTATTGGTCCTGGATGGTGTGATATTTTCTAAGGTGATGGTGAGTATATCTCTCACCTCTTAATGAACTGCCATTTTTTCCAAAAAATTTGGGACCATTATTGATCAAAAAAATATCATAATGTCCCTTTGTTGGGATCATCTATAAAATCCACTTGGAAACAATGTAATTCTCTCTCTCCCATCGTTCCGTACCTCCAAGGCACTTCCATTAATCATTTTTTTGGGCATATCAGTAACTCAAAATAGATATATTTTTCAGGACCATATCTCTTCTCCTAGGATTATTGTTGTTTAAGAAATGGCGATCCTTAGTCACTATCACTAGGAGAAAGATGCACGTAGGGTGTATGGAATTGTCGAAGAGATTTAAGAAAGGTCTAAGCCATGGGAATATTTCGACAATGCCACAATTGATTCATATGTATGGAAATTTTGGGGCTGGATTCATCCTTCATCTCTCTTTATACATCTATTTTCATGTATCTATATGTTTGGGTGTTGGTAAAAATAATAATGTTGAACTCATTGCTTGTTGGAACCTTCTTTAATTTTCCATAGAACACGGTGTTTCACAATTGCAGATTTATGGAGATTCCAAACTTGTAGTCAATTGGTTGAATGACACTCAATCATGCAAAACTTTTCTTTTATCTCCCATTCTGGATGAAGTTATGCGATTAAAAAATATGTTCTCATTATTTTCTTGTTAACATATATACAGGAGATAAATCAATCCACATATGGCCTCTCCAAAAAGGCACTTTATTTGGCACAAGATTGTTGGTGGATTTTTAAGTTTCATGGGAGCACTTCGTCTACATATACTTTCAACCGGTTCTTGCACATACTCACAAGTAACATTTATGATATAATCACAATGATCTGTGATCATCTTTTTATTATGTCACCTTTCTTTTTTTCTCTTTAAACTTCTTGGATATATGACCATCATGGTCTATCAGAACTGATAATGTTTATTTTTTGGACACTATTTGCGCTCATGTTTGAGTGAGCTACATGCTATTTTTGTTTTTTGGGGATAGAAATTTTATATGACCCCGGTTTGATATATGTTTCGATATTTCTATGCATAATGGAACTCAATATGCATACACATAACAATGTCTCTACAAAATGTATTTTTTATTATCTTTTTAATAAAAATTATGGTTTTTTTTCTCAAACAAAAAATATATGATATATTTGATTATTTTAATACTAGTTATCAATAAATTTTGATAATGAGCTCTCTTTTTATTCTGTTTATGTTAATTATTCGATAATTTATTTTATTGTATAATATCAAATGCATGTTACATTTATATTTGTTTTAAAAATAATTTATTAAAAAATAATTAATATTAATATATTAATTATTCAACACACCTATATTTTGGAAAAACACTTGTCATGTTTAATTGGACTTTGAATGAAAAATGTGGTATTCTTAATTGTGTCTAGAGGCACTCTCCAATTGAGTATGGGAGAAATGTTGTAATGCCCTCTTTTCTCCTATCCCACCTTTTAAACATTTTGACTTGGTCAAATTATATAAAAATAAAAATAAATTAATTAAAAAATAGAAAAAATAATAATTATAATGATTAATAAAACGTTTTGAGTGGGTCAAATAAAAATAAAAATAAAAATAATTAATAATTGTGTCGTGAGGAGGTCCATACCCATTATGGTATAAATGTGTCACATAAAGTAATGTAAATATTTGGACTCAGTTAAAATAAAATAAAAATAAATAATTTTTCTCTATGGTAGAGATGGTGTAACATTAATGTAATGTAATGTAAGTTAAACATTTTAAATAAGTAAAATAAAAATAGGCTTATAAAAATAAAAATGACCAATTGTATTGAGCCATGGTATTCATGTGAAATATACCCTATTTAAAGAAAAATTAAACTAGATGAGTTTTTATGACCCTTTCATACCCTTGCCTCCTTGGAGGGCTGAGCATGATATCCATCCAAAACCAAGTGGGCTAGCTGAACTTCAAAGCATTGCTACAAAGCTTCTTCGTCAAAATTCATCCTTAAATATGATGATTGAAATTCATCTTATTGTATATACATTTGTTTTCTTCATTTTAGTGGCTTTGACTATAATTATTAAGTTCACCAAAAATATTTATTTTCCATTAAAGTAGATAGACATGGTATACTTGAGATCTATTTTCAATTAAGTAGATGACAAATTATAAAACATATATTTTACTTATTACTAAAGTTTTAAATATTAAGATTTATTTTCTCAATATTATATTATTGTGAGTTTCGGGAACTATTTTCTCAAATGTTATATTGTAATGAGTTTTATAAACTTGAGATCTATCAAGGGTCTAGAGGAATCAAATCTCTTAGGTGCAAACCTCTCTTTTGAGTGCAAAACTTAAGGAAAGTTTTGTACTCTTAGGTGAAAACCTCTTTTTTGAGTGAAAAACTTAAGGAAAGCTTTGTATATGGTTGGAAAGAAGCCTATAAATAGGCCTATTTATCTCCATTGTAAATGTGTCAAGGACCAAGTTTCCAAGGGTAGAGCAAGGTCTCCTTGGTTAGTGTGAGGGCCAAGGGTAGAGCAGAGTCTCCCTAGCCAGTGTGAGGGGCCAAGGGTAGAGCAGGGTATCCCTGGTCAGTGTATGGGACCAAGGGTTGAGCAAGGCTCCCCAAAAGCCTTATAAGGTTATGGATGAAATCTAATAAAATTATATTAGTTTGGGTTTTTCCCCGAATTTGAGTTTTCCAAGAGTAATTCTTGGTCTTGTTATGTGTATGATTTATTTTATTTATATTCATGGTTAATGTTTATTTACCTTACCTTTTAATACATAATAGTATATTTGAGACTGCATGCAGGTGTGAGAAGGAAAGATCTTAATCATGGACCATTTTACTAGCCAAGATCGTTCATGATGTATAAGGCCACTATGGTGTTGAATCATTGTGGAAAGAGAATGATTTGATTGGATCTGTCAGATCTTATTTCTGAAGAGCGCTTCCAAAAATTCAAATCATAAGAAAAGAAGGAAATTTCAAAGAGTAAGAGAATGATGTTGATTCGTTGCGTGGAGATTGAAAGAGCTAGATCCTGTCAGATCTAGTGTGGATCTAGAGAGAGTATGGCATGGGGTGTTTATGCAACTATGCATAGATGGATTTGGATTAGAAAATGAAGGCATATATGGTTGCTGGTTGTAAAGGAGATTATGGATTTGGAGTAATGATTTCACAAAAATGTTGTGTTTCATGTTTAGCGGAGCTTAAATGCAGGAAATAGAAATCTAATATTGTTAGATCTAAGACTTTTGTGATTCATAACGTAGATAAATGTATTTTGGATTAATCACAATGAATGTCACATCAATGTGTGATTAATCCCAAAGACATTTATCTAATATTTTTGTCAAAGGACGAATTTCTAACCAATATCACGTTTAACAGAAAGTTCTTGTAGGAATTTACAGGGTAAGTTCCGTAGATCAAGAACCAAAGGTCACCTCTCACAAATAGATCACAAATCAGTACACCAATATAATCACGTGGTTAAAACCCTCAAAGAGGGAAACAATCCACGCCCTGAGCCAACATGGCCACTTCAAGGAATTTATTAATATAAAAGAAAAGTTAGATATGTTTCTCTCATAAACAGTTACCAGAAAAATGACCCTCCATGCTCTTTAAATAGAGATCATGGACCAATCGGGTGTTAAGCCATGGATCAAGTATCGTTAATACCGAGGTGAGAGATAACCGTCGGATCACTACAAATCGTGACCGTCGGATTATACTTACAAATGTACATGGTAAAGAAACACACTTTACCTAACTCTATACTAGACTAGGTTATTATTAACTATTTCCTATGTGTCGGAATATCCTAACATCCCCCCTTAAGAACAACTTGGGATAGGATTGAAGGATTTACAAAGGTGACACAAAAGGAGCCTATTTCCTATGTGTCGAAATATCCTAACATCCCCCTTAAGAACAAATTGGGATAGGATTGAAGGATTTACAAAAGTGACACAATAGGAGAAGGAAGGAGGCATTAGAGCCTATCCCCCCTTAATGACAACTTTCCTGAACTCCAAGCATGGATCGAAGTTTGGTAAACTTCGCTTCTGTGAGAGCCTTCGTAAAGATATTGACTACTTGATCATTGGTCAGACAATACTGCACTTCAAGAACACGATCATGAATGAGCTTTCTGATGAAGTGTATGTGGAGTTCAATGTGTTTCATACACTGACGCTGAACTAGATCTTTACATAGATGTTGAGGAGGTAAATCCCCTCTGCGGACAGAGGCGATCCCACTAGCCCTATATTGGGTCTAGCAACAATCAAACCATGAAAAGACGTCGGTTCCTAGTTACAAGAAAGACAAATATCACGATAGGTAGCCTACCTCAAATCCCACGCTGCTGTTGTCGATGAAGAAGCAAAGCTCCTCGCCTCTAGCTTGACAGATCACAATCCTTCCGTTCGTCACATCCGGACACCTGTACACACACAGAGAAACGATGACATACAATGTAATACTGAAATCATGTAACTATATATCAGTCAGAGAGGATATAATTCATTGCATCACATGAAAGAGTAAACATAAGAATGGAACCAAAATTAGAGTCGCTTATATTATAAATGATAAAAGGGAGATTACAACCAAGTGCTCTGATGCTATGATCTTCCTTCGGCGGGGATTCCAGCGGAGCGTGTCTCAACAAAGCCTGTTGGGAATCTGGACAAAGCTCTCTCTCTTACGGGGTTCTCTTCTGCTCTACTCTCAATAGTATCCCGACTATAGTTTCCTTCCTACAAGTTCAGCTCCCAAGCGTTCAACTAGCTTGGAAATGGAAAGGGAAAGCTTTTATAGATGGAGGAAGGGAATTTTGGATCCATATAATCATGGGATAGGTCCTATCTCTTAGGAAGGTTCCATGAGAGGTGGAAAACCACTTCCTATACATGGAGATCCAGAGCCAAAGCACTCAACTTCTTTTGATGATTCATTCAGGAGTTTGTTAGAACCAAACTTTCGCCATTTATTTTTAAAAAACATCCCTTAATAAGCTTGGCGCGAGTGAGACACAGGGACAGAGTGCCAGTTGGCACGCCCTCTAGTGTGGATTTCCCTCATTGGCACGAGGGATGAATTGGCTAGTCGTGCCAAGGCTAAAACATCTATTTTTAGGGTTTTTTAGAGAAAAATTTCTTTAGGAGAATTTTTTTTCCTTATGCAAGGGGATGCCATGAAGGTGTTTTCAGGAAATTTTACTGTTCATAGGTCATGAGAATAGTCCTCTAATGTATGGGATGAGGGATTGCAGGGACGGTGACAAAATGCTGTGTAATAGATGCCCCATAAAGCATGAGGCCTGAGAGAGAGGGAGGGGTGAAATGCTTTATGAGAATGCGCCCAACTGAAAACACTACCGTCGGAAGACCTACATATACAAATGCAACTGATATCTCTGATACATGATACATGGTATGGGCACAACCATCCATAATAGAGTGCACAGTAATTGGGATCCAAGGTATGGAAGCAACCTTCCCTCAAAGACGGAACAACAAGTAGACTCAGGTATGGTCGCAGCCATCCAATCAAATGAGTCACGTAATCAATCATGATAATCCACAAAGAACCTGCAGCCTGGACATTATCAAACAAGGTCTAGGATCTTTCGCTCCATCTCGACCCGAATAGTGTACAAGTTCAAGCATGCGAATAAGTGAGCTGAAGTCGAACATGAAAGAACACCGTCTGATTACCAGCCAATAAAGAAAGCTATTAACAGACGCGAGAGGAACCACCAATAATGACGATGGCTCTCAAGGTACAGAAGGTACAATCCATGGAATGTGAACAGTGAGCTGGTGTCGAACACCCATAGAATCATTCGATCGAAGGCCAATATTGAAAACCTTACGTCGAAATGTGAAGAACCTTCCATTGAGGCATGCAGGATCCAAGGTACCTAAAGGGAGTCTCTAGATCAGCTTCCTGGATAATGAGCTGAAGTCGACAGGAAGTGACCTTGATCGAAGGTGGGCCATAGTGATTCCCACATCATCGACACGAGACGGAGGAACATGATGTTTGTGAATCAAAATAGAGAATCAGAGGGAGGTTGAAAAACTTCAAAGGCTAACTTCTCTTGAACATATTGGCGGCACGACACTGGATTTGGCAGTATTTGACATCAAAGGATCTGAGGTCATGATGGCATGGCAAAGAGCAGATGAGTGGTCAAAAGAGATTACCCAAACCCATGGAGGCAAGCAGATAATGAGATGAGATTTCCCCAACCTGACACGAATGCAGACAAGTGCCATGTTCAAGAGCGACATACTGCGGACACGACGATGATACTAGTTCCATTTTTCCCCCACCATTTCTGGCGAGTACCCCAATTATTTTTGGAAACAAGCTTGAAGGGGATAGCATATCCTTGTGATTTAAGTTTGTCCTTTGGAAAAATCCGACCTAGTACATTTAACGAGCCCTAGGAAGGAGGAACTCAAGTAACGTCATTACGACGGAGTTCGATGTCATTAGTTCTTAATGAGTCTGACAAAGGAAGAACTCGATGCCTTTTCATGTTTAGAGAGTTTGAAAAGACAACGGAAAAGAAAACTCCAACAGTCCCTTTTCGTAGATAGTCCCTCAGATCCAAAAAGGTAGAAAACTATGTCCGAGAGAGCCTCCTAGTTGCGATAGGCTAGGGTATTCCTTTTTCGTAAATAATCCATCCCAACCCGGAAAAGGGGTAAATGTATACTGGGTAGATGTTGTTTCGCAGCCAATTTAACGAGCTCAAAACGATAAGTGACTCGACAATCTTTTCAGTTTTAGAGAGTCAGAAAAGAGCTGAAATATGACTCCAGTAGTGACATTTTCGTGTTTTTACCGAGTCCGAAAAATTATAAAATACAACTCATGTCGTCGTCCTAGTCGTGTGAAAACATGTCGCTGCACAAAAAGCAAGTGTAAAACCCATTTTTCGACAAAACATAGTGAAATATCAGAAAAAAAAGTCCCAAAACCTAAAATTGATTTCGAAAATTTATAAATATGACCAAATAGTAAAAACATATTTACTTTTTAATTTTTACCTCTTATGCAGAGAAATAGTGAGTTATTTCCTGCAATCTTGCGGTGACGATTGTGGAAGTTCCAGTGCACCATTCTAGATTCCTTCTTTTCTAGGTAAGATCCACTTCCATTGGCATCCCTAAGGGGAGGATTTGCAATTTTAGGGCTTCCGCGGTTGGCGCGGGTATCAAGCATGGAATCGCGCCAATCCAGCTCTTTTTGCAAAGGGGTCACGCCAGGTGGCACAACTGTCATCAAAACAGTCGCGCCAACTGCACAACCTAATATTCCGCTCAAATTTCACAAAAATTGAACCAATCAATTGAATTTTTGAATGTCTAAGGGATCTTACAATGTGTTTATGACCGATTTGATGCAGGTATAAAGAAAAATGGTGATCGAATGGAAGGAGAGGGAGCATAGTGAAGAAGACGAAATGGAAATGGAGAATGAGTAGTGCATGAATGCTCTCTGTAACTGTGGCTTTAAGAAATTATTCTTAACGCCATGTCTTTGGGCTCAGCCCGAACTATTGCAATACTTGATAAGCATTTGGGATGAAGACGAGGAGAAATTTAGACTTTGAGATCAAGTAATCGAGCTTGAGGTATCGGATGTGTACTTTATCACTGAATTGTCCCACAGAGGTCCAGTTCCCATTATGACAGGTACCAGGCCTTCTGGCAAGAAAATGGCAATGGTGATGGATAGAGTGTGCTTGAGGGCACAAACAAGATTAGGTAGTGGAAAAGTTGACATTCACATTATTCCCGATCTAGCACTCAGAGTGGTGCTACATACCATTACGCGGGCTGCGGGGTCCCAGGCACCGGACGAGGATACCAAAACATAGCTCCTCCTGGCGTCAAAGTGCATGAACCCAAAAATATTTGATTGGGCCACATCCCTAACTATAAACATCAAATGGCAGTTGACAAAAAGTAAAAAGGCCAAAATGAAGCAGTTTTGATACGGGTCAATCTTGGTCTCGTTCTTCCTAGAACGGTTGCCTATCTTCCAGGGCCAGGGGGCGATAGTCGCAGATCCACCATTTAGGGAGCCATGGATGGCTTGATGGGTAGCATTGATGCCCAGGGCAGGGGGCAGCTAGCAGATGTCATGGAAGCTCGAGTTCTTTGGATGGCTCTGATGACAGCTAATCGTTGTAGAGGACTGACCCTATGCGGGCACTAATTTCACAGGAGACCTAGACCTTCCACTCTCGAAAGGAGAGGACTGGGATGAGGAGCTGGGTAAGACTCTTTTCATTTGATGAGTTCTATGATTTTTTGGTATACATGCATGTTCTAACAGTTGATCCTATATGTGTGCAGATGTCAGCCTAGAGAGGCCTTCTGGGATGTCACCGATAGGGAGGAGGACTCCACTCGCCTATAACCCTAAGGGTGAGGGGGGCGAGGGGGATGCACTGGTACAAAACCTCGATGGGATTACTCGTGGGATTTCGGACTATGCTCACCTAGCTGATGTCCCTATGTCTTATCAGAGGCACACTGCAGGGGTGTCGAGTCGCCTTCATCGCTTTTGATGCGATTGGTGAAGGCAGTGACGTGCTACCATGAGCACCATGTCGATTAGTCGCCTAGGCTTTTATTTGCACATTTTTGAGAGACATGTCGTCTCCGGATGTAATTAAAACAAACATGTATATTTTTTGGATTTTATATGATGTACACACTGCAAACATTCAACATATAGATATAAATCTATTTCTACATGGATCTTGCTTACATATGGTGATGTTTTTTATATGTTATGAAAATGTATAATACAATGTTATCTAATGTATCGAATACATAATCTGCATAACAAACGACCCAATGGAAAAGTTAAAAGTTCAAAAAATGCATCACACCAACATATTTTATTTTTACACAAGCTTAAAAGCACAAATGCAAACTATGCTTGAAGATGGGTTTTCATTCTTACACAAGATTGAAAACACCAAATAAACTATGCTTGAAATGACAAGGAAAAAACTAGGCATGCCCCCATCATGGTGACTCAAATCTAGGTACATGCCCCCCAATCTTCAGTGCATATGAAAAAGCAGATGCAGTGGAGGTTCGAATTATGAGATTGAGATCATATTAAGGACTCGAATGGAACGGGATCACGTTTCATTATTTTAACGAGGTTGACACACTTAAAATAACTGTCCTCAAAATAACTTGTTTCATTTTTTATGGCTTGAGACAAGAAAAGGAACTATGCTCCGACGAGCTCAAAGGAGCGGGTTCAGAAGGGGGATAACCAAATGCAAAATGCTCGAGACAATTAGACATTTTCCCTTAGCTGGGCATGAATTAGGAACGATGATTTCCATCGCTCCATGGCAGATCTTCGAGAGACATAGTTTCCACGATAGTTTTGTCAGACGAAAAAACTAATCTCAAAGGATCAGGCATATCTACATCGCCGAGCCAAGGGGATTGAGAATAAATATCAAGAGCCATGCTCAAAAGAGCATTATCAGCGGGAGGAGGATCAGATGCGGCGACGATCTCGCAATAATTTATTTCAACTAGAGTCAAAGGCATCGATTCTCAAAAAGAGGCAACCTGTTCAGGAGAAGGGATGATCCACGGGTCATCCGACCTAGAGATCATGTTGACTTGAACGGTGTTTGGTGGTGGACTAGGAAAAATACCCATGAGAACATGGTCCTTGAAAAGACCTGGTCCTATACTGTCGGGGGGATTGGGAATTTGGTCCACGTATGGCACGTTGTTCTCGGAGGATGAGGTGAAGAAAGACAACTGGGCTACAGTAACAATCTTGCCCTCGTGCATAAATTTCAAAAGTCAAAAGAGGGTGGATGGAACGCACAACATAGCGTGGGTCCAGCTGCAACTGAGTAGAATATTGTAGTTTAGTTTGGCATCAGCAACTTCCACTTCGATGTTGACTGTCTTACCTTGCAATGTGACCGGTAGACTCGCAAGAAGACCCAAGGGTTTCGATTCCCTTCCATTGAATGCCTCGAGGGCATTGGGAGATGAAGTGAGGGCTGGAGAGCCGATGGCCTTCCAGAAAGCAGATGACATAACACAGGTAGAGGCACCTTCGTCCACAACGGCTCTGTGAATGTTGAGGCCGTTGATCTCAACTTGTATAACAAGCACGATCTGGTGCGAAAGTCGAGGGATGAAATTCTCTAGATCAAAGGTGAGAAGGCTAGAATCAGCAGGGTCAATGTTGCTGATTGCAGATAACAGATCTTTCCGTTGAGATGGGAAACTCTGAAGCACTTCCAACGTAGACATTGCGGAAGGTGCTTGTGCCAAATCCTCAACAATGAGCGGCACGGGCATTTGGATTATAGGAATACTTACGGAGAACACCTTTGGAATGTGGCCGTACAACAAGTTCAGCACTGGGCTTCTCAATCTCAAGAGGACCAGAGGCAAGTGGGGGAGGAGGGTCATCAACAACTTCCTTCCAAGCTACCTGGCGTGATTCGGCATAATCCTTCGACCGAGTGGCAATAGAAATAGGTGCAGCACCATTCATCATGAAAACCTGAGACCCAAATGGTGTAGATGGCGAAGGCTGCTCGACCATCTAGGTCTACTAATATGGAAACGGTTCCTTAAGAACTGCTGGAGTTCCCTTAGATCTCTTAAGAAGTTGACTAACCTCGGATCATCTAGGACAATCCTTGGTGTAGTGGTCTTCGTCACAGATCAGGCAAGGGTACTTCAGTTTGCATTGGGGACCATCATCAGCACGTGGTTTGGAGGATTCTAGTTTCGGGGCATCGGATTTGCCTATGCCTTTGCCATTCTTCTTCCCTTTGGAAGTCTTGTCCGCAGGATTGGCCTGGACGGCGTTGAACTCCGCGGTCTTACCAAAATCCAGAGCAGTGCGAGGAGCAGAGTTGTTGGAAGAATTCGATTTCTGCTTCCCATTAGAATACTTAAGAGAATTCTGAGAGACAGAACTAATAACACCATCAACCGATGGGGTAGCTGGTGCTTTAGAGGTCCCTGGTCGCGGGGCATCAGTCAAGATATCGTATAACATGCCAGAATGAGTGTACACTAAATCGAGGTACTGGGCACGAGCAATGGCTTGTTCCTCGGTCACACATGTCCCCATAGAAATGTCCTGTGCAATCTTGTTGACAAAGGAGGTAGTGAACCAGTGAGTTAGAAGCTGATCAAGAATGTCAAACTTGATCAGACGATGACAACGTCTCCACTCATGAATATGATCTGAAATATGAGTGGCTTTATCCTGTTTCAGAAATGTCAGGAGATGTGTCTCGGCTTCATAGTGAACCGATAACTGAAAATGTGTCAGGAACACCATAGCTAGAGTATTAAAATATTTAAAAATACCAAGGGGTAGTTCTATGTACCACTTAGCAACAGCACTGGTGAGAGTGCGCTGGAAAAGACATAGACGAATCGAGTCATCTATCCAAGAGTTCGAAGAACACCACAAATGGTAAGTCATGACATGTGCTTTGGGGTCTTCTCCAGATTTCCCTTCAAATTTAGGACAATCACCAGGCACCTTTGTCGGAACCGGAGGCCAATATGGATTATGAAGAATCGGATCATTGGTTAACTTGGACACATCCGATAATTCCAACGTGGCGAGGAAAGGAAATTGAGGATTGAAAGGCATGCCAGGTCCCCGATAAGGACTTGTGCCTGTACTCCAGCTTGGTTGAGCATAATTCTTCCCCCATTGGTTCTGTCCCAGAGGATTTTGACAGTAGGGGCTATAAGCCGTATAATTGGGTTGATATGGCGGCTGAAAAACAGGATATGGGGGTTGATAACCAGGGTACTGGTTCTGATTATATGTGGGCCCTGTTTGAGCAGTGTATGGATTTGACTACGGAGTATAATTATAACCTGGTTGTTGAAGGTAGTAACCAGAACCTTGGGGCGGGTTGTAAACCGGTCGAGATTGACCTTGAAGGTAATAGCCGCCCTGGGGTCGAACGGGCTATTGGTAAGTGGGACCCTACTGAGTCTAATAAGTCAGGTGCACAAGAGGGTTCGGCTATGGCATGGAATAGATCGGCTACTGAGCAAGGTTAACAGGTTGTGCAGGTTGTCCCAGTTGAATAGGTTGACCTAGCTATGCAAGTTGCCCTGGTTGAACAGGTTGGCCTAGCTGAACAGGTTGTCCTGGTTGAACAAGTTGACCCAGTTAATGAAAGACACCAGGCTTCCCTAGCTGGGCCGGTTGGCCTGATGGCAGGAGAGGGCCAGGTTGTGCCTGATAACTAGGTTGACCTGTGGCAGGACCATAATATGGTCTTGGCTGTGCAACGTTTTGACCGATTGGAAAATGAGGTTGTTGAGGTTGCACCAACGGTTGAGAAGGATGGGTTTGCCCCCCAGGACCATATACCGGTCTAGGTTGATACCTTGGTTGTCCTGTCGGTCCTTGAGGTTGACCTGGTTGGACCACAAGGTGAGGCTGCAGAGGTTGACCTTGAGGATTGTAAGATTTCCCTTGCGGACCGTAAAGCAATCCTTGCTAGACCGAAGGTTGTCCCTGTAAGGGTTGTCCTTGCGGGTCATATACATAACCTGGTTGGGCCAAAGGTTGTCCCTAGAAGATTTTTCCTTGTGGGCCGGAAGCATATCCTTGCTGAAACAAAGGCTGTCCCTGAAGGTTTTGCCCTTGTTGATTAGAAGGTTGCCCAGGTTGGGTAGATAAAAAAACGTGAATATACTGATAAGCCTCAGTAGTAGGAAAACAAAGAGGGTTTCCCTGCTCATCATATTGATATGGAAATACATAAATCGAGGCACCATCCGAGCCGTAATGGGAAAAGTAAGGACGGTTAAGATCTTGAGAGGACTGACCAACCTCAGAGTTTGACGACTGTAAAGATAGTCGATACTCCTCGGGAGAAATATTCTCTGTAATAACAGAAGCTATATTAACGTCTTCAGGAACTGACGAGGACCTAGCTGACTGAGTAGTGACAATAGGCATAGACACAACCACGCAGACAGTAGGTCTAACAAATGCTGATGTAACAAAAGGTGATGCCGTGAGAGGCGTCGATGACGACATCCCCAACGTGGGAATAGTTGGCCTCGTAGACGGAGTCGATACTCCAATGGAGGCAATAGCGGCCATGACCTGACTTAAAGACCTATATCCAACTGGGAGCGAAGGACCATGTGAAGACATAATAGAAGGTTCGGGGATGTCTTCGAGAAAAAGATGGTAATCTTCACCAGAAGTAGGAATTCCCTCACTAGGAGATGGATCAGACGAGTCCATATCTGACTCTGCCGCAAGATCTTGTAAAAGACAACGGGGAATAGGAGGTATGATAGCAGCCAAAAAAGGCGATCCCGATGTAAGAGGAGGGAAGTGTTCCCCAACTCCAAATCCAAACCAAGTGTTGGACGAGGGCCAATTGAAGTCAACTGGTCCTCCAAAGGGAAGCTCAGATATAACCGGTCCCCCGTCGGGGAACTCAGATACAATGGGCTGCTGATACTCAACAGAGGACTGAGACCTCTGATGAATCGTTTGTGTAAGGACTACCAGTAGACGAAACTGAGGGTTCTGCCACTGTGACTGTAATGAAAAGAGGAAGAGATCAAAAACAAAGACACACGGGCAAAAGCCAAGGCAAACAACAACAGGCTGAAAAATCAATCTCTAAATGGGTGTGCGATCATAGATGATTAATTTTACCTCATTGAAATTGGGAAATTCACTGTTTCATGTTTCAAGAGTCTAGAAACAAGTAAAAGGTGACTCTATCACTTTCAGTTTGGAAACAAGCATGAAAGGACAAACGCTTGATGATCTTTTCAGATTTAGTGGGTCGGTAAAGATCAAAATGACTGCTCTAGTAATCTAGGCAAATGGGTGTACCAGATATCCGTGAACTGCCATATACACCTTGGTAAAAATGAAAAACAAATCAACCAAGGAATTGACGTACGTGCAGGTAATCTCCCCGAATGCTGTGTCCGGTGTATCACGGGTAAAAGGCGGCAGACTCGGCTTCCTACAGATAAAGGATTGCAACCTAATGGGGTCTCCCTTTATATACTTGACGGTACGGGGAGCACAAGTCCGTACTAGCGCCGTCTATAGCTAGATGGCGAGCGACAACTGCTAGGCTTAAAGACGCCGGAACACGTCTCTACCTTAGACTACTAGATATTCCGTTAATGTTTCAATGTTGCCTTAGGTTAATTCGGTAAATTTTAAATTTGATCTTCAATTTACATTTCAGTTTCCAGGCCCTATCGAATGTTGGATCTCATAAAACCTCTAAATGAAAACTACATGCCACAAAACGTCATTTTGTTTAATGAAGAGCTATCTACGGGAGGGTTGAGAGATTTCAAATGACAACAAAACGAATGCACAAAAACATCCACTACCGTTTCCCATGCAAGCTAATGAAACTAGAAAACTTCTTTCCTGGAGTTATATCACACGAACAATGCGAAAGAGCTTTCAGTTTTCACTAAGCTAATCAAAACACAAAATATTTTGTTTTTGTATTTTTCAGTATATTAGAGCAAATGCACTAAATGAATGAAAAACTAATGAAAACACCAATTCGAGAAATGAAAAAGAGAGATGAAGCAAACAAGCTCACTTAATTCAAATGCATGTAATCAAGACTCAAACTGGTGACGAAATCCCTTAAAGCAAAGAAGAATCTCGAAAGAGACTCAAACAAACCATGTAATCTAGGCTTGGAGCAACATAAAGCGAAATCGAACAAAAGGAAGGAAAATCACTCAATTAACGCAATGATTCAATGACATGGAACAAGACGAATGTAGAGAAGCAAGAACAAAATTGACCGAGCAAGCAAGGACCCAAAACTCCCATGGGAGGCTCAGTGCACTGAAGCACCTAGAAGCCCTAGGGCTAGAATGCAAAACTAATAGTAAAAGGCAAACAATTGGAGGAAAAGGGCCAAACACAGTAAAAAATGAGTTCAAGGCACTCAATCAATCAAAAAAATGACACCAGGACCAAAACTCAAGTTCAGAGAGTCCAAAAGCAAGAAAACCCTAACACCAAGCAGCGTTGGCGTGCATGTTTGGTTGTAATCTACGCCAAAAAGGCATTGGCGCGGGGGCCTAGCTAGCAAAAAGCGCCAGCTAGCGCGACTGTCAGGCGCAAAACCATGCCAATCAAGTTTACCCTAGAAAAATAATGAAAAAGGACTAAAAGAGACTGGATCTGGTATTCTGGGGGCTGAACAGGGGTTTAACACCAAGGAAGGTGAACCAGAAACATAGATAAATCAATCAAAAGCCAAAAAAGAACCCAAAGGAGGAAGGACTAACTCCCACTGAATCCCCAGCAGAGTCGCCAAATTGTTGAGGAGGTAAATCCCCTCTGCGGATAGAGGCGATCCCACTAGCCCTAGATTGGGCCTAGAAACAATCAAACCACGCAAAGATGTCGATTCCTAGTTACAAGAAAGAAAGAGATCACGATAGGTAGCCTACCTCAAATCCCACGTTGTTATTGTCGATGAAGAAGCAGAGCTCCTCGCCTCTAGCTTGATAGATCACAATCCTTCCGTTTGTCACATTCGGACATATGTACACACACAGAGAAATGACGACATACAACGTAATACTGAAAGCATGTAACTATATATCAGTTAGAGAGGATATAATTCATTGCATCACATGAAAGAGTAAACACAAGAATGGAACCAAAATCAGAGTTGCTTATATTATAAATGACAAAAGGGAGATTACAACCAAGTGCTTTGACGCTATGATCTTCCTTCGGCGGAGCTTCCAGCGGAGCGTGTCTCAACAAAGCCTGTCGGGAATCTGGACAAAGCTCTCTCTCTTATGGGGTTCTCTTCTGCTCTGCTCTCAATAGTAGCCCGACAATAGTTTCCTTCCTACAAGTTCAGCTCCCAAGCATTCAGCTAACTTGGAAATGGAAGGGGCAAGCTTTTATAGATGGAGGAAGGGAATTTGAGATCCCTATAATCATGGGATAGGTCCTATCTCTTAGGAAGGTTCCATGAGAGGTGGAAAACCACTTCCTTTACATGCAGATCCGGAGCCAAACCACTCAACTTCTTTTGATGATTCATTCAGGAGTTTGTTAGAACCAAACTTCAATGATTTGTTTTTAAAAAACATCCCTTAATAAGCTTGGCGCGAGTGAGACACAGGGATAGAGTGCCAGTTGGCACGCCCTCTAGTGTGGATTTCCCTCATTGGTGCGAGGGATGAATTGGCTAGTCGTGCCAAGGCTAAAACATCTATTTTTAGGGTTTTTTAGAGAAAAAGTTCTTCAGGAGAATGTTTGTCCTTATGCAAGGGGATGCCATGAAGGTGTTTTCAAGACATTTTAGTGTTCGCAGGTCACGGGAATAGTCCTCCAATGTACGGGACGAGGGGTTGCAGGGACAGTGAAAAAATGCTGTGTAACAATAGCTGAATAACACTTTGATTATCACACCAAAGTGTAGTTGGATGCTACTGATGAAGACCAAATTCAGACAGGATCTGACGAAGCCACATGGATTCCTTGCTGGCTTCAACTGCACCACGATACTCTGCTTATGCTGAAGAAAGGGAGATGGCACTTTGTTTCTTACAAGACCAAGTAATAGGTCCTGAACCAAGAGTGAATACATATCCTGCAGTGGACTTCTGATCATCAGGGTCACTAGCCCAATCAGAATTAGTGAAACCAATAAACAAGGGAGATGCTCCTGCACTGTAATGAATCCCGAACTGAACTGTACCTTGAATATATCGAATTATTCTTTTAGTTGCTTTGCAATGACTTTCATGAGGTTGGTGCATGAACTGAGCGACAATACCAACGAAAAAGGAAAGGTCAGGACGGGTATGGGTTAGATACACAAGTTTACCAACAAGTTGACGGTATAAGGTAGCATCAACTTCAGGGGTAGAACAATTGACTGAAAGCTTGACTCCAAACTGAAAGGGAGAAGGGGCAGGCTTACAGTCTTCCATGTGAAAGTGGTGTGGAAGATCACAAGCATACTTGGACTGAGAGAGAGATGACTATTGTGGATTTGCCAAGACTTTTTCCAAAAAGACCAAAAGGGAAATAATGCAAGTGTCCTAAGTCTGTCATTTCAAACTTCTTTTTGAGGCTAGACTTCACATGGTTTATATGGTTTGGATCACTACCAGTAAGGATAAGATCATCAACATAAAGAACAAGGATGGTGAAGGAATTGCCCACCTTCTTGGTGTAGACAGTGTTGTCAGAATGACACCTAGAAAAGCCATTATCTAAGAGAAATCTATCCATTTTGGCATACCAAGCCCGAGGAGCTTGTTTGAGACCATAGAGAGAATTCCTAAGGCGACAAACAAGGCTGGAGTCCTTTTGGATAAAGCCAGGGGGTTGTTCCATGTACATTTCTTCATGCAAATATCCATGTAAGAAGGTGGATTTAACATCCATCTGATGGACTTCCCATTAAAGGAGGCAGCAAGGGAAAGAACAATGTGGATGGAATTCATTTTGGCAATAGGGGAGAAGGTTTCAGTATAGTCAATGCCTTCAACTTGTGAAAATCCTTTAGCAACAAGACGAGCTTTATGTCTATCCACTTTTCCATTTGGTCCAAACTTGGTTTTGTAAACCCATCTGCATCTGACAAGTTTTCTTCCTTTAGATAGAGGAACAAGATCCCAAGTATCGTTTTCCAATAAGGAACGATACTATTCATTCATAGCTTCATCCCAATCTGGATGAATAGAGGCTTCTTCAAAGGTTTCTAGATCAATTTTTTTTGGAACTTGAGCCAATAAGGAAGAGGCTCTTTCGAACTGAGAATGTGTACGTCGTCGATCGGAAGGGTCACCTGCAAGAGAACCTGCTGCATCCCGAGTAGAGCAGACCCATATTGGAGGCGATGGAGTATAAGGAACAATTTCACGAGCTATAGGAGGATTATTATCCTCATTGTCATCATCTGAACTAGAAGGAATGCTATTAAAAATAGAAGAGAGAGAGAGAGGTGGCACATATGCTGAATCAGGCTCGCAGGCCAAGGTGGCACACTTGCCGAACTAGGCTCACAGGCCGATATATTTTCATCAAATTTTACATCTCTTCTAATGATAATATTTTTGGATTTTGGTTGAAGAAGTTTATATCCTTTGACATCTTCAAAATATCCAACAAAAATAAATTTTCACTCTTAGGTTCTAAGGCTTTATGTTTTGCATCTGGAATATGGGCCCAAGTATCACTTCCAAAAACACGAAAGTGACTTACATCTGGTTTGATTGAGCTCCAAGCTTCTTCTGGATTTATATTCCTTAAAACCTTAGTAGGAGTGCGATTTACTATGTAATTTTCACAGTTAATGGCTTCTGCCCAAAAATTGAGACCAAGTCCTTTAGATTGAAGCATACAATTAGCCATTTCTTTTAAGGTGCAATTCTTCCTTTCAGCTACACCATTATGTTGTGGAGTATATGGAACAATATGTTGCAATCGAATGCCATGCTCTGTGCAGAAGTTGATAAATTTGTTGTTAACATATTCTTCGCCATTGTCTGATCTTAACTTAAGAATTTGATGTCTAGATTGTTTCTCAACAAAGGCCTTAAAGGCCAAGAACATGTTAAAAAATTCACTCTTTAGTTTTAAGAAATATACCCAAGTGCGTAGAAAAATCATCGGTAGAAAGATAGAAGTACTTATGACGAGAAAGAAACAACATGAAGTGGACCACATAAATCACTGTGCACAAGCTACAAAGGGGTTGAAGCATGCCAAGAGTCACGTTTGTCAAAACTATCCCAATGATGTTTTCTGAGCACACACCCAGAGCAAACACCATCTTGGCAAGATACCATAGGAAGACCTGTCACCATATTTTCTTTACATAGAGTTTGAAGAGAGCGATAGTTTAAGTGACCAAATCGTTCATGCCAAAGTCTGCTCACATCATCATTATGAGCAACAAAAACAGAAGGAAGACATGATGACCCAAAGTTGTCAAACTTATACGACCTTGTGGAATCATCAGCAATGGCAGTAGCTAAAATATGTCTAGGATTTTTTAGGTCCTTGATTACAACATCATGAGGTGAGGGTCCTACTATTTTCCCTTCACAAGACCAGAGTTGTCAGATAAACGGATAGAAGGATGCATGTGGTGAACACATAATTTGTCATTAAAAACACGACCATTATCTAGATGAATGGTTCCTGAATCCTACAACACTAAGAGATCTATGTCACCAACATAAATATGTTTGGTGTTACAATCATTTAAAGAGAAAACATGGATTTATTCTTGTACGCTGTGTTGAAAACTCCCAAAATCAATGGGCCACTCATGAGAAGGAGAAGAAGAGAATGCATTTAATGCATAACCAGATCTTGATGCTTGACAACCACAAGCAGAAAGTGCCATGCCTGAAGATGAAGGTGAAGAGTGCTCCAAATTAATGTTGTGCTTCTTCATTGCTGCTTCTAAGGCTTCCATATTCTTAAAACATTTGGACTCTATATGCCCATCCCGATTGCAAAAGTTGCAATGTCTATCTGCCTTCTTCCCTTTGTTTTGATTTTTCAGTTTGCGGTTGAAATTACTTAGGACCCTTGTTTGGTTTAGGACCATATTTTTTAGGATACTGCTTCTTGGGATTATTTTGATATGGTTGTTGTTGGGCTGCTAAGGATTTCTTAGAAGCGTTTCCAGCAGTGATAAGACCAAGGTGTAAAATTTTTTCTTGTTCTCTTATCAAAGAATCACAAAAGGCATCAAAAGAGGGATTCTTGTAGGTGGTTCCTGAAGAAGTGATGGCTTCTCTGGTGGAATGGAAAGCGGAAATAAATACAGAGTATGCAGGACCAAGCTTAGCAAGAATGAAATATATGAGGCTACCATCCTCCTTTTTGATCTTAAAACCTTCTAAAAGAATTTAGAGGGTCTTAAATTTGGACAAAAAATCTTCAATGGAGGAGAAATTATTGGGGTCCAAAGTAAGCAACTCATTTTCAAGCTGGTGGGTCTGGATTTGATTTTGAATGCAAAAAAAAGTTTTTAGCTTTTCCAGGGCCTCATAAGGGGTGTCAATGTCAAGGATATGAAATCAAAGATCTTGAGCAATGGACATTCCTATCAACCCTCGTGCTTAATCTTGTTTATTTTCCCATTTAACATCTTTATCATCATCGGAAGGTTTAGTTTCTTGTCCTGTGGCTATTCTATAAAGCCATTTACTTCTAAGTATATCTACCATGTGAGGTAGCCATTGGAAATAATTGGTGATGTTAAGAATAACAAGGCATGCACTTTCCATTTAAAAAAAAAAAAAAAAAACTGAAGCTGAGAAAAGCTGAAAGTAACTGCTCCAATGGAAAGATCTCGAAAAATTAGGCCGTTTAAAAAAAAAACGACACAAAAAACGGCTTTCAGATGAAGAAGTTATGCCTTTTGAAAAATCTGAGTTGTAGATGCCGAATAGTTGCATGAATGAGATGAAGTGCGGATTTAAAAAAAAAAAAATTCTTCCGCTTTGAACAATTTTTTTTTACAACAAAAGCTTGAGAAGGAGACTTGAACCCAAGACCTCTATTCTCATAAACTAACCCCTCACCAAGTGAGATAGTAAAAGAATTATGTTATTTTAGAAAGAAGGAAGGGGGGATTATTATTATTATTATTATTATTATTATTATTATTATTATTATTATTATTATTATTATTATTATTATTATTATTATTATTATTATTATTATTATTATTATTATTATTATTATTATTATTATTATTATTATTATTGCTCTTCGGTGTGCGTGCCTTTTCTTGCACAAAAAAACACAAAAAAGAGCAAAAAAAAATGAAATGCAAATCCTTACGGTAGAATGATAGATTCTCGGTTAGCCTTACCGGAAACTATCACTTTTTTCACTATTTCTGATTTCCCGAGATCGCACAAAGATGCAGGGAAAGAGCATACGTAGCAAAAAAATCCCTTTTTCCTGTTTCTGATTTGCGAGATCACACGGAGCACACAACAAAGAGCATACACAGAGAAGAGGGCATAGATCCAGCAAATAAATAAAACCTTAATATAGAGAAAAAATAAAATCGAAATAAGTAGAACTATTAAAAAATATAACAGCAAAATAGATGCTTTATACCTCCAGATCTAAACTGACATAACTTGGGCAGCCGGAAACCTTTTCGCATGAAATGAAAAGCGTTCCTCACTATAAAAGACACTTCAGACACAACCGAGCAGTTCTCCAAGCCCAAAATTTTTCATAAATAGTAGATCTACAAAACAACATTTGCATGCAGTCAAACCGGCTTCAGATTTTGATCAACAACGAACACGACCCTCAAAATAGCTCTGATATCATGTAGGAATTTACAGGGTAAGTTCTGTAGATCAAGAACCAAAGGTCACCACTCACAAAAAGATCACAAATCAGTACACCAGTATAATCACGTGGTTAAAACCCTCAAAGAGGGAAACAGTCCATGCCCTGAGCCAACGCGGCCACTTCAAGGAATTTATTAATATAAAAGAAAAGTTACATATGTTTCTCTCATAAACGGTTACCGGACAAATGACCCTCCATGCTCTTTAAATAGAGATCGTGGACCAATCGAGTGTTAAGCCACAGATCAAGTGCTGTTAATACCGAGGTGAGAGATAACCGTCGGATCACTACAAATCGTGACCGTCGGATTATAACTTACAAATGTACATGGTAAAGTGTGTACTTAAAGGTGATATAATTAGGCATGTGGAATTCTCTAGTTCTTGGAGTTTTAGGGGGTTAAATCCATAGCAATTCTCTAGTCAATCTTAAGGGGGGGATTTTTAGGATTAACTTTGATTCAGGAATGACAATGTATAGCTAATGGTTTCGGGCATGTGGTTTTGTGACCTGTGGTTTTATGTGAGTTATATCTAGTTGGAATGAAGCCTATAAATAGGCTTAGTTGTCTCCATTGTAAGTGTGTCAAGCACCAAGGTGCCAAGGGTTGAGCAGGGTCTCCCCAGGCAATGTGAGGGGCTAAGGGTTGTACAGGGTCAGTGTGAGGGGCTAAGGGTTATGAAGGGTCTCCCTATGGGACCAAGGGTTGAGTAGGCTTCGTGGTAGGCTTGTTCAAGGTTTTGGATAAATATAATAGGATTCTATTAAGTTGGATTTTTCTCAGGAGTTGGGGTTTTCCTAGGGTAATTCTTGGTGTCCTATGTGTGTGATTGATTCTATTTCTATTCATGGTTTGTGTTTGATTTACCTTGCCTTTTAAAACATAACATGAAGTGGTGAACTCACGACAAAGAATTCTCCTTCAAAAAAACCATATTTATATATACATAGTTTAATTAATAAATAGAATGGTGGAATTCAAATGTATAGCTAATGGTTTCGACACATGGTTTTGTGGCCTGTGGTTTTATGTGAGTTATATTTAGTTGGAATGAAGCCTATAAATAGGCTTATCTGTCTCCATTGTAAGTGTGCCAAGCACCAAGGTGCCAAGGGTTGAGCAGGGTCTCAGCGGCTAGTGTGAGGGGCTAAGGGTTGTGCAGGGTCAGTGTGAGGGACTAAGGGTTGTGCAGGGTCTCCTCGGTCAGTGTGAAGGGCTAAGGGTTGTGCAGGGTCTCCTCTGTCAGTGTATAGGACCAAGGGTTGAGCAGGCTCCCCTATAGGCTTGTTCAAGGTTTTGGATAAATATAATATAATTCTATTAGGTTGAGTTTTCAAGGTTTTCTATAAATATAATAACATTCTATTAGGTTGGGTTTTTCCCCAAATTTAGGGTTTTCCTAAGGTAATTCTTGGTGTTCCTATGTATGTGATTGCTTCTATTTCTATTCATGGTTAATGTTTGATTTACCTTGCCTTTTAATACATAACATGAAGTAGTGAACTCACGACAAACAACCCTCCAAAAAAACCAGATTTATTTATACATAATTTAATTAATAAAAAAAACAGTGTTTTTCACAACATTTTCCTTCATTAATTTTAATCAAAATTCAACAAATATTTGTAAGAACTTAAATTTAAATTGTAGAGTAAATAATATATATATATATATATATATATAATTAAATAATTAATTTAATTTTAATATAGAATTTAGATAATTTATATGATTATGATTTTAATTGTAAAAATTAAAATTTTAAATTAAAATATAATAGAATATTATTATTAAATAATATTTTAATTTAAAATTATAATTAAATTGATTTATAAACTTTTTAAACTATTTTTATATTATTTAATTATTAAAAATTTTAAAATTTTAAATATTAATTATTACAATATGGATAACAAAATTACCTCGTCAACAAATTAGATGGTACTGAAAATGAAACGCTTATACTTTTGTGAATAATAGTTTTTAAACTTATTTTTTCATGTGGACAAAATTATGGCAGTGAAAATGAAACGATTGTACTTTAGTGAATAATTCTTCTCATAATACTTTCGATATAGCTTTTAGCAAATATTCGTTATTATCAATAACATTAATATAGATGTTAATACTTCTACGTGCGGACAAAAGCACTTATAACAACAATCCGGTTGGTGGTGAAAATGAAACGTTTGCACTATAGTGTATAACCTTTTTCATAATACGGAGTGAATAATTTTAAATTTTTTTTTCATTATTACTCATAAGAACATAAACAGATAATTGTATTTTAGAATAATTAAATTATTAGAATTTGATAGATGTTTCGAATCATCTTAATATGGTTTTGAAGATAAATTATATTAGATGATTTGAAATGTTAACCAAATTTTAATAATGTAATTAATATTAATCCAAAAGATATTTATTTATATTATAAATTACAAAATTTTTAAATCTAACATTAATATAAATATTAATACCTTTACTCATTAAAAAAAACTTATCAATAAATTGGATAGTGAGAAAAAATGAGTTTATACTATAATGTATAACTCTTCTCATAACACTTTCAAAATATAGTTTTATGAAAATTTATTTCTTATTATTTTAATCATGGTTAAGAGTATTGAAAATAAATGATCATAGCGACAAAAGCATTTTGTCACCTAGTTGGAAAATGGTAAAAATGAAACCACATCTCATAACACTTTCGAAATATAGTTCTATGAAAATTTATATGTTATTATTTTAATCATTGTAAAGAGTGTTGAAAATAAATCGGACAAAAACGTTTTGTCAACTAGTTGGATAATGGTGAAAATGAAACCACTATACTTTAGTGAATAATTCTTATGATAACACTTCCAAAATTTTTTTTTTTAACAAATTCATTTGTCATTATCAATATGATTAAAATAAATGATAATACCTCTATTTGTGGACAAAAGCACGTTTCTCAAAGTTGGAAGGTTGGATGGTGGTGAAAATGAAACAATTGTACTTTAGTGAATAATTGTTTTCATAACACTTTTCAAAATAGTTCTAGGCATATGTATTTGTGATTATCAATATGATTAAAAGAAATGATTATACTTTTATTTGTGATTGATTTGGATTTTAGTTTCATATTAATGTCAAATAAATAATATGATATTGTCGTTTTGAAAGTTGTTTACCATTCCTTAAAGGTTGGTTGAGATTGAACCCGACACAACTTTTTATAAGGTTTTCACGTTGTTTTTTCCTTATGCTGAAGTCAATTTTTCTTGGACACTGATGTTGACCATACTTCACATACTTTTCTAGTTTTCTATGCTACTAGAAAGTGAACCATTCGAATCAATCTAGCATTAATGAATTAGAAAATAATTGCAATGTCACACAACTTAATCATGGTACTCTAAATGGGTTTAGAATGAGTTTTTAGTAGTAATCAATCAATTAATCATTAGAATCTTTGATTTTAGAGCTTTGTAGTTAAGTCTACCCATAACAGTTTTTAGAAGATGTCATTTTTGCATTGAATATTGAAGTGCAGATTTTTTCATTGTTATTATCATTTTTTAGCCTGCCAAGTTGGTAATCCTATGGTGGTCCTATTGCAATGCAATGGAAGCTAGGGTTATTGCAGTGTTTAAGGTTTATGCATGAGGGATTCTAAGCCAAGATCTTACAGTTGTAATTATGATCAAACATCACTAGTGAATGGAGGATGACTTTGGTCAATTTATCAAATGATCCAATAGAGGACTAGAAAATATAGTACAATCTAATGGATAATCCTAACTCTTACAAATAACTCCCAACCAAATCATTCATCATAGAGACCAAGCCCTTGGAGGAAGATGTGATTGAACTTTTGGGAGAGGTAAGGGTTCAAATAGGATGTTAGACCACTAATTTTCCCCCTGAATGATGAATCATTAGCTATAATTGCATCACCTTGGCATGGAATTCAAGCTTGACACATAGAAGGCTTGAGAATGTACTCTTTCAAAGATAACCCAAGTTAAGGAAATCATCCCTTGCATGCAAAATTATTAAGGGAATTAACCCTTATAGAGAGATCTACACCCCAACATTAATTTTGCTATATTCAGCTCCTATTGACCACTCGACAATTTTCATCTCCTCCCCCCTTTTTAAAATTCCTCGAGTCATTTTCATTTTTGGTTTTGGGATATAGGATGTTGGACACCTAATCCCCGGATAGAGAGATCTATACCCCAACATTAATTTTTCTATATTCAACTCCTATCGACTATTCAGGTAAGAAATTTTCATCTCCTTCCCCCTTTTTAAAATTCCTCTAGCGATTTTCATTTTGGGTTTTGGGATATAGGATGTTGGACACCTAATCTGCTAAGAGTTGGTGTGGAATGTGAACAGTCCGAAGTCCAAGAGACCACTTGGTATATGAAGACCAAGGGTCATAAGAATGTAATATAAATGCACATCTTTGTTAATAGAAATGTATTCACGTTTATCCTATTTGTTTTTCCACATTCCATGTGTGTTTAACATGGTATCAGAGCAAGATTTTGCTTAGAAACTTGTCAGATCTACCTCTCTAAATTGATCAAATATGCCACTTTGAGTAGTCATGAAACCCTTGATAGTCTTTACTTCTGAGTAGTCATGAAACCCTTGATAGTCTTTGCTTTTGTTGTAATGTTCTGCCACCCTAACATTCGCTCTGCCATTATTCGTGAAATGCATTGGTCTGACCTACACTATTTTGAAGATCATGCATTGTGTATTATCAACTGGGTGTTAGCTTCGTCAAACGACCCCTCTGCTTTAGCCCCCTTGAACTTCGTTGAATGGTATAACTTTAAATATACATAGAGTTGTTGGTCCTACCATGAACACCGCTTTGTTTTCTGATGCGTCTGCCATCTCTGCACCTCTCAGACCACTTGGATCAACTATCAGATCCCTTGTTGTTACTGATCTTTAATAAGTTGGATGATATATAAAGTCTTTAGGGAGGTGTTTGTAAGAGTTGTTTCAATACCCTTGAAGCAATATTTTCAGGAAACAATAGGAAGTGATATATTTTCACCAAATAATCGTGAATAAGAGTTAGGTTAAGTTCTCTGATGGGAATTATGACCACTGTGCGCGAAATATCCATCCTGAAAACGAACTACATGGTTAAGGTTGGCGCGGAGCAAACCGAAGGAAATCCCTCCAAAAATCATACTGTATAATTTTGTAAACGTCCACGACGACCACCATGTCACAGAAACATGCCAGAATCAAGTAGAGTAAGACCAACAACGTGTGCACCATCACTCTTTCACCGCTCTTTTTCCCAACCATAATCTGACTCGCGACACATATATGAGTCGTTGAACATGGAAACTAGAAGTCACTCTTGTTAATGGACGTCGATCAAGGAATACAAAGCGTCTCTCATTGAGTCTTTGAGCAGTGAGTGCGTTCAATCTCTGCATTTGAAAAGTGACAATATGTTCAGTGCATATGATGTGTGTGTAGTCTTTGTGCCTCCATTTATGGTTTGAAAGAGCTCAATCGGTACATGAGTATTGTTCGCGTCTACAACATGGAGTTTATTGATTCAATGTGCATAATTCAATGGTGGAGATCCATCCATGATGTTAAAACTCTAAAGTCACAAGGAGATCAATTTTATTTGATGGACATGTCACAAGAAAATAAATGAGTGCACAACCATTATATAAATGAATGAATGAAATTTTAACATCCACGAAACTATTGTTGTCACCTATTGTCATGAATAAAGGCGCAATAGAAAACTATTGGAGTTGATTGTTGGTTTGACATTGACTAAACTCCTAATATGTTATCTGTTTTGAAGTTAGTGTTGGAATGATTAAAGATTGCATGTTGTGCATTGGTATGTTCGTTAACCTATTTTTTTGAAGGCTGATACATGTTGGGTATGAAGACCGTGAACTAAGATGTGGTGAACTCTTCAAAGCAAACCTTATTTGCATGGATTATTGGTAACTCAACCAAATTGTGACAATCGTACCGAGCCTCATTTGGTAGAATTATTATTCATCTTCTAGAAAGACCGACATTTCAAATCCGAAACTTGGGGCATTATTTCTAATATTAGAAATTTTTCCAATAATTTCGAGGACCCGGCTTAAAAACAAAAAGTATGCAAAGCACCTACTCATTGCACCTTATCACTGGACGATTGACTTGTCACCAGACTTAAGATTCCAATTACAGTTCTCCAATATTCATATATTTCATTGCTACACAAGCAACAACAACTTTGTGTGTCACTGCAATAGAGCTCATCAATTTATTGACATGCCAAATAATTCTCTTGCCACAGTGGATCTTGATTAAGGTCCGTGTTTTTATAGTTGTGGCATTTTGAATATTTTAAAATAATTTGAACATTGGAGACCATTGAGGTTGGATATTTATTCATTTAAAGGGATGTTGCAAAAATTTGATGAGGACTTTATGTTCCATAGTCCTTTTCGTTGAGTATCTTCTATGTCACTAATTTCTACTTCACCTTGAAAAGAAATATATATTTCAAATTTACTTGACTTGAATCCGACACTTTTTATTTGTTGAAGTTTGATTCTTGAGATTGAAAAATGGCCAAACTTGATGATGTATTAGAACTTTTGAATACTCTAATATAGTCCATTGTAGATGAGATGATAAACAACAATAAGGAAACTCTTTTCGAAACTAGAATTTGTTTACAAAATGCACATAGCAAGATAGAGTTTTTGCAGCTTGAGTCACAACTACAACGGGATGAGCTTCAACAAAGGAATTGTCATTCTGAACTATTTTTTGTTCAAAACAATCCTCTCTTCCATATTGAAACAAACACCCGTCAATAGCCAATAAGTGACAATGCCAGTAAATTTGAGGTTGACTCCCACCATATGCCCATTTCAAAAGCATATTTTCATGCAGGTGTGGAAATTTAGTATGCACTTCCCAAGCCTATCATTAGAGCATGGGAAGATCTTGTCATCAATAAGAAAAGAAACGGTCTTGGATATAAAAAGGGTGTCTCCTTTCATATTCCAGACTATTCTAAGCCCATTCAGTTTCAAAGTGCTATATTTCTCCAAGACGATTAATATTCACATGTTCATGCTCCTCCTCCACAACAACAGATTTTCAAATACCAACGTTGTGACAGAGTTGGCCATGTGAAAGAACATTGTTTTTATCTTCATCCATGCGAGAATTGTGGTCAACACACTCATTCTTCAAACAAATTCTTCAAAAAAAAATCTCCTGCAAGAACACATTTTCACCTTGGATGGATTGCTTCTTTGCAATGGGATTCAAAAACCAAGAATATGTTTAAGTCATATGTCATAATTTCTTCTAGAGTAATGAAAAGTCTTGCAGGAGATGGTCATATATAAAGAAGCGATGGTCATATACAAGTTTCAAAGATGTGTTAAGAGATCTCGAAACACAACCTAAACCTACTTCCCGAGCCTATATAACCAGCGACAACCATACCTAGATTAAAAATTGTAGCCAGAGACACAGAAGCCCCTAAGCATTCCTTTGGTTGGTGGCCTTCCTTAAACCATCATAGGTTGCAGACCTCCCTTTTTCTAGGTTGAAGGCCTCCCTCTCCAAAGCATTAGGAGAATTTCCTATAGCAGAAGACTTAAGCTTCTTGCAAGATCTGGAAGACTTTTTGGAATCACACTAAGCATTCCTCTGGTTGGTCGCCTTCCTTAAACCACCACAGGTTGTAGACCTCTCTTTTCCAAGTTGATGGTCTCCCTCTTCAAATCATTAGGAGCACTTCCTCTAACAAAATATTTCAACTTCTTGCCAAATTTGGAAGAGTTTCGGGAACTGCACTAAGCATTCTATTGTTGGTAGTAATACTTAAACCATCACTAGTTGAGACCTTGAGTTATCCCACCTTATGCTTCATCTCAGAGAGCACGTTCAACTAATTTTTGTCATGCATTTTCATATTTTTGTATTAGAGCTCTCTTCTTGGACTCGTATATACTCCTTTGGATTAAGGGGGGGGAATGTTGGACACCTAATTTGTTAAGGGTTGGTGTGGAATGTGAACACTCACTGAAGTACAGGAGACCACTTGGTATATGAAGACCAAGGGTCACAAGAATGTAATATAAATGTATTCTCGTTTATCCTATTTGGCTGTCCACATTCCATGCGTGTTTAACATATGACCAAAACAGAAATCTATGTATCAACTAGGTTACTTCTTATCCTAACTTTACAATATCTGTTGAAAATGGCAAGAAGAAATATTGAAATTGGTACCCAAAGGGGTTTATAATTTAATTTTCCCTTAAATAAAATTGGAAGAGAAATTGTAATTTCATCTTGTGAAGACTTATTTAACTTAGTAAATTCGAGTTGAGGGTTAAAGAGGAGGCATGTAAAATTCTCCCATGATTTTAGGGGGTCCAGTTATAGTTATTTGTGAGTTGAAATTAGTTAACTCAATTAATTGAGTTAAAATCAGTTTAACTAGTTTTGACTGAGAGATGAGTTAATGATAGGTTGAAATTGAGATTGAGATTAAAGGGAAGGCCCAGTTGAGATTGAGATTAAAGGGAAGATAAATATCAGTTGAATAATTATAAAATTGTATAGGTCATGCATGAGGTTATTAGTATGCCTTGAAGGTATTGCACAATCATCAATTGTGAATCTCCTATTTAATAGGGGCTCAATTAGCACAAGAATGTGTAAGCAAGGCTGGTCAGGCAGAGGCAAGAAAGACGTTAAATATTTGACCAAAATTTCTTAGATATGTGCGATATTCGAGGAGGATCAGGGTGAGACAGTTAGTAGAGTATAGAGGTTTCTCAGGAAGGGAAACAACATTGTATTGTTTCATAGTATTGAATTTATTCAATATACAGATAGCAGGGTTTTGAGCGTTTATTTCCCCAGATACATCTTGTGTTGTGTGATTGATTATTTCTTTCTCTTACTTGTTATTTGATTGTATGATCGAATTTGGTTTTCGCAAATTGTAGAAGGATTCAATATTTTGTTTTAGTACATTACAATATTAGATTGAATCCATTTGGATAATTTCTACATGGTATCAGAGCACTACGAATCACAATAGAAGAGAAGAACCAGGGTTTGTTTTGAAAATGTACATCAAATTTGAAGATTTATTCTTTAGGACCAACAACAGATCAAGATGTCTTTCAATAGCTTGAGAATCGAATATTACCTTGAGGGGAATTTGAATTACATAGCATGGAAGGATAGGATGGAGGTGGTGCCCCTATTAATTAAGAAATTCCCAGTTAATTATTGCGCAATACCTTTAAGGCATCATGATGACCTCATGCATAACTTTTACAAATTTTAAATTATACAACTGATAGTTATCTTCCCTTTAACCTCAATCTCAACTAGTCAAGCAAGAGGTTAAATATTGGACCAAACTTGCTTAGATCGGTGCCAGATTCGAGCAGGATTAGAGTGAGACAGTCAGCGGAGTGCAAAGGTTTCTCAAGAAGGGAAATAGCATTGTATTGTTTCATGGTCTTGACTTTTTGCAATGTAAATAAAGCGGGGTTTTGAGCAGTTTCTTTCCCCAGATACATCTTGTGTTTTGTGATTGCTTATTTCTTTCTCTTACTTGTTATGTGATTGTGCGATCAAATTTGGTTTCTGCAAATTGTAGAAGGATTCAATATTTTGTTTTAGTACATTACAAGATCAAATTGAATCCCTTTGGATAATTTATACAATATCTCCATTTCCCATCCCTCTCCTCTCATATATTTGGATGGATTGGGAGAGGTCCCCTCCTTTGAAAGAAAATATCTAAATATCCCTCTCTTCCACCCATCCCTAAAAAAGCCAATAAATTTGAATGCCTTTGGTGACTCCCAATGTCTTGTGGATACAAAATACAACCTCAAACCTAGTAATAGGGGACATAGAATATTCAAAGGAGGAATAATGAGAGGATTAGGACACCTAGAGGAGAAAATTACCAAAATTGAATAGACAGGTAGGAAATATTTATTCTCTATTGCTTAGAAATAAGCCAATTCTAAATTTAGAATTGGGAAACAAAAATATTTTTTTTTGGGTTCTTAGAGAAACCACCCCTAAGGATGGTACCAAATGATATTCTTAACCTTAAACTATATAATATTATCCAATTCCTTCCAAAAAATGGTCCTTAAAAGGTTAATAGAGACTCATAATCCCTTTATCATTTTCCTATAAGAACTTATGAGAAATAGAGAAAACATTATTCAAGAAATATATATTCTATTATATGGTTTGGTGTTTATCTTTATTAGCACCTTTAAGATAGTCGAGGGGGCTAGTTATGGGATGTAAGGAAATATTTTTCTCTGCTTCTAACTCTTGGGATTTTGCATCGAGTTTGAGTACTTCTCTCATTTCTCTAGAACTAGGGAAATAATTCACCTATATAGATATTTATGGTATGTACTCTGAAACAATGGAATACTAGGAAACATCTTCAATAGTTCCTTGGTCCATAAAGAATTGGTGGTGATTGAAGAAGACTTAAAATTTTCCTTTGGTGCATTAAATATTTGGGTACTAGTAGATGAAGTGGACAACCTATCTCACTTATTCATAAGAAACTCGAAAAGGGTAGGGTTCCTCGACCTATATCTTAATAAACTCAGGTTAATCTATACTAAAAGAGATTGGATCATTTTCTAGTTTCAAAATTATTTTCTTGAAGATCACTTTAGAATATGTTAATGGTTATCCTAGATCACAATTCAGTTATCCTAGAGGAAGCTCCTACCTAAAATAAACCAAAAATCTCATTCACGTTAAATCTTGAGTGGCTTAAGGAAAAATATAACATAACCTTAAGGGAACTGGAACAAGTTTTAACCTCTTAGAGAGAGAGAGAGAGAGAGAGAGAGAGAGAGAGAGAGAGAGAGAGAGAGAGAGAGAAATGAAGGATTAAATCCCAAATATATCATAATATAATGTTGGAAACTATTACTACGAATTAACAGCTAAATACCATTTTTTTTGTAATCTTGGTAGAACTACATCGTCAACATGTCCAAATATCACCCCCATCACGGAGGGAATTGAAATGGTGACTTCACATTAGGGAGTTCCTTAACAGAGCACCTAATCATCGTCTATTCAAGACCTTGTGGACATATAAATACCATTTTTAGAAAACAAATTGAATATTAATAAAAACACACAATGAAACTAAAATCCATCTGGCCAATCCTTATATTAATCCCTTGGAACGACCCGAGAGTGAAATATTTTTCTCTGTGAGACAACATTCATGCACTCAATATCAGGTTGTATTTAATGAGAGAAGGACTCTAGTTCTCATTTTTAGTCTCTTAAAATAAAATGTTGTAAATTTATAGTATGGAATCTCTCATTGGGTTAGAGGACAATTAGTGCTATAAAGGTTATGGGTTATAATATTTCATACAAGTATTTTTATATTCATGTAACTTTGCGGGAGTAGATTTATGTTATCTTGATGTTCCATGAATGACCCTTTCCTATAGTGGATATTGATTAAGATACAAATCAAAGCAATGTAAAAGGTATTAAAGATGATTCAAGTAATATGAAAATGAAATTCTAAACTCAACAAAATAATAAACTTAAAAAAAATATTGAAAACATTGAAAATCAGACATACTTGCAATCTATACTAACAAAATAAAGAGGAATAATCTGTTACCAAGGATCGAGGGGCCCTTCTAACACTGCCAAGAAAAAATAAAGTAGGCTGAAATGATGCACCAAAATTTATGAAAAAGTAGAATTCATTAATAAAATATCAATTCCGTTTACAAGAGGGAATCATACAGGCTTTTTGGCACAATGAATCTCCTAGTCAAGTACCATTTACAAAACATATTACAAGAATGAATCATCTACTCTATCATTTGTACAGGAGGAGAAATAAGATGGATCAAACCCAATTCCCCCAATCTAAAATTTGTTTAACTGTGAGATATAAAATAAAATATAAAATGCTAACACACAAGATAAGTTGGGCCATTTTCTATCCATAATAGAAATACATAATAACACATTTCCATTATTTGAAATCGCTGAGATTCGTTCATCTTAATGAATTGAAAATTGATTTGGTGTTTTCCTCAAATCTAGGCATTGATTTTGAATATGGGTGTATTTGTGCATTTTGGGAAACTTTTCACTAAAGGAATGAGTATATCTCTCAACCCGTGTTGAATTTTGGAAAACAACCCACAAGTTACTCAATTTTCCATACTAGTAATAAAACCCATGTTGCATAATTTTCATATTTGTCTTCAGTTCCTTTTAAATAATGTCTAAAGTTGAATTTATGGAAACTTTGATTTGTAACATTGTTTTAAAGCTAGAGGCTAACACACACAACCTAGGTGCAATTTTAACAACATAAAATTGTATTGATAACTCAACCTTCATAGCAATGTGGTTGAATAACACCTAGAAGAGTGCAAATATTCTAAACATGATTAGGTATCAAAAGTGAACTGTTGGTATAGGAACTAGGCTAAACAATTCATTGATAGAAAAAGCAACTTAAAACTCATTTAATTTATTAGAGATTTAGAAATTAATAAAAATAAGCAATTTTTTCCTCTATATGTGTGTAAAAGGGTGTTGGCTTCAAAGGCATAACAATGTAAGATAACATAGGAAATATGTGGTTATAAGTATATGATATAAGTGGTAAAAGGTTAAATGAGGCATTGGAAGAGCTGGAAATATGGCATCCCAACATCTCCCCGAAATTGATGTATTTTTATGTCTTCATGCAAAATAAACCCATCCTCAAAACTTCAACAATGTCTTGTGAAATTTACTAAGATGTTAAAATTGTCCCCATGTATATTTTTCCAAGCCAAACATATTTATTCTATGCATTTTCCTTGCTTTTTTTGGCTCAATTCATGGCACACTTCATCATAAACTTAAAAATAAAATTTTTGAATCTTTATTTCCGCTATTTTTTTTTTCTTCAATGACAACAAAAGGAGCATAAGTGTCTATATATGCATCATTTTAAGAAAATACTAGATCATCACTCTATTGTGGTTAATAGTGATGAAACACTTGTAGCATCAACCAATGCACCATTCCATGACATATTACAAGTATTAGAACGCTATTAGATTGCAAAACATAACCTTCATCAACTTGGAATACTAGTTCATCGATATAACTATAATTTCTTTTTGTATCAACAATTTTGAGGAAAGAGGATTACATATCTTGTCAAACAGAGACCAAAACTGACATTTGATCTGCTCTTACCAAAACCTAGGAAATAAGCTTGTCAAACAGAGACCAAAAATGACACTTTATTAGCTCTTACCAGAACCTAGGAAATACCACTATTGGAAACTAACAAAAGAATTTACCCCGGTGTACAAAATTCATGTCTTCACTTCAAATGCTACTAGTGTCACATGGGCTTCTGATGCACTCAAAACTTGGAGGAACCTCTCCTAAGATCCTAAAAAACTTGACTAAATTTGGGACATTTGAACTCTTAATTTATAGAAATAAATTCCCTACAATACTCCATATTCATGTCAATATTTTGATGAGTTATAGACATATTCATGTCTCTATCGTTCTCTTTGTAGAAATTATTTAACCATGATTAGACAATGTAGAACTTCCATGCAATTAAACAACATGGGAACTTCACACTTCCAATGATTTTTCAACTCCATCAAATATTCTTGTGATGGGTAATCTTCCTAAATATGATCAATGAACGAATTACATCCATCCTTCAAACCACTCATTCATTTATCTACTGAAGTTATAAAATACTTTGAATGTAACCATGTATAACATATTTTGAAGAAATCCACAGGTTTACTGTGAACCCTTTACACCCACGTAAGAAATTGAGGGTGCCCAATGCTTGGAAATAATGTCACTTATAAGAGAAGGAAATTTGTCATTATATCCCATCATAGGATGTTCTACATAATAAGCACTGTGTTGCCTACATTCAAATTTTGGAGCCTCCTTATGACCATCCCATCCTTTGTTTCGAGTCATTAATGTCATGCTTAATAATGTTTCTCAAGTGTTCAAGTATTCCTTTAAGAATTCTAAGTGTCGGAGCGATCTTATTTTACATGATTATCTTGTGATGCCTATATAACAACCTTATTCTAAGCCTATATGTCAATGTGTATCTTTGGAAGTCAATAATTGTGCATTCCTTTATAATAATAGTTATGCATCTCTTAATAACACTGACTGTGAATCTCCCGAACTAGCCTGACTGTACAATCCTGAATGATAATGCTTGTGAAATCCTTGTGGATAGTGATTGCACAGTCCTTAATGAAATTTGATTGCGTAATTCCCCATGTTAGTGGTTGCGCATTTATCACTGGCAAAGTGAGGGCATCCTTTGCAGATAGTTATTGCACACTATTTGTTGACAGTGTGAGTGTACTTCTTCAAGTCATTCAATTCACTCTTAGCTGCTAATTTCCTGACATGCATGAATTACACTCCAAAACTCTAACTCTATTTACATGTATTCTCTCCCTATATAAATATTCTAGTCCAAAGCTCATCTTTATATTCATATTTTTCTTTTGAGCTCTGCTCACCATTTAAATATAAGGAGCATTCACTCACTCGGGGTTGCGAATTCCCCATATTCTCGATCAGTTTCTTAATTATTGCTTTTTCTTTTACAAGTGTCACTTTTACTTTATTTTTCTCTTACATGCATCATTTTTTCTTCCTCTATATTTTTCAAGTTTTTATTTTTCCTATTTTCATTCTAACACGTGTCGTTTTTGCTTGTTTTCACATATCTTAAACAAAACCATGACACACCTTCTAGAGGAAAATCCAACACACTCTCTTGCATAGTTGATGTTATTTTTCATTAGAACATGCGTTGGAAACACTCTCATGGCATAATGCATCTTTAGGTTACAATCGACACTTGTGTCGTAAAGGTACATCTTAAGTGTTGCACTTGGAGGGAAGTGTAGCTTTACTGTCATTTTGTTGAATGCATGTTGGTTTTGGGTATTGTTCATCTCCTTGTCATCTGGTTTATCAATTATGTGTGTGATAATGTTTAAGACTTGTTATATGTTGTGAATCAAACCCTTTTGTCTAATTGATCTCACACTTAGTCATTTTTAGAGTTTTCACTGTCCTCACAATCTACTCAATCAATGACCAACCTTCAACCCTTAGTAACTATACACTGCACAGTTGTAAGCCATAGTGATGATTCCTCTCTCTCTTGAAACTGCACACTGCATAATCCTAGAGCACGGTGACTCAAACTCTAACCACTTGCAATGCTCAACTACATAGTCCCCTTCACCATCCCTTCCTTCACTGCGCACTACGCATTTTTAGTGGGAAATGAGGTCATCCATTAGCCCTTGCAGTGATGAAATGTGTAGCCGCCTTAACCATCCATGCCTTCTCTATGCACTGCACATTTATAGTGGAAAGTGAGGTAACCCCTTAGGCCTTGCAGTACTCAACTGCATAATCCCTGGTTTCCCTCCTGTTATCACTCTCCCCAACTTCCTAGGCTGAAATTAGGAGTGAAGAAAGGTAACCACAGACCAAATTTTAGCTAGGAAGCTAGCCCTACCTAACCAGAGAGGGCTCTCTTAGTGTCATTTTTTAATTATTCAATTTTAGGGATGAGTACCATATTTTAGGCTAGATATAAATTAATTTGTTTTAGATTTTTTTTAATGATTTGTTTGCTAGATAAAAATTATAATCAATGAAGCTAAAAACTGATTTCAAAGGCTGGATTGCAAAAAACTGAGCAAGGCAAGATAGGAAAACTATTTGAGCACATTTAATTTTTCATTTGTGTATAGTGGTAGAAAAGAAAGAGGTACGAATGAGAATTTTACTGAATTCATTCATTAGAAGAAAATACACCTTGTAAAAATCTTAATAAACAAAACATTTGACTGATTTCTACTTATAAAATGAATAAGATTTTACATATAAAATGGAATGAAAATTAAATAACAGAGAAAGGGCACAGTGCTTAATAAAAATACCACATGAATCTCACACAATTGCTGCAACTCCTTTGATTTTCATTAATAGTAGGTCCACAATAATACACAGAGTTCAAAAATTGATTATCCAACAGTAATACTTCGTGCAATGAAGTATTTATAGAAAAATAAATTACAACAGTTACATTAAAGGCTATCCAAACTAATAGCACTTTATTTGCTAACTAATTCTAACTGCATCATGGAAATAGATTGCATCTGTTGTCCTTGCGATGGCTGTAACTGAAAACTATTGTTGAAGAAGATAATCACGGGCTGCACTGGCTGTCAATTGACTGCTGATCTAGAAAAAATTGAATTTTCTACTTTCGTTAGTTACTCTTGAAACTCACATAAATTTTCCTAGTGCTCTTCATCAAAGATAACTAATTTAATTACCCTGCATTAAATTTCATCTGCTTAAGTGTATTTGGAAAAGGTAGGCTTCACCACAAAGATATGTTTGATTTCACATTGAATGTAAATGTCATTGCTTAATGCTCCCAACAATGCCTTTCCTGTTAATATGCCCTTTATATTTGAAAATTTAGCAGTATCCCTGGAAATATCCTGAAGTCTTTTTCCATAGTCATCTTTGGTCATCAATTTATCATTAATTGCAAAAAGAGAAGGTAATCCTTTTTATGTCAGAGACTCTATCTTGTTGAAAAATCTATGAATTGTATCCTCCAGACTGTAACATTTTTATTCAAGTTGAAGAATCAAATTCTCCTTTGTCGACACTTTCTTCACTTCCAGGATGGTTTCTATTCTATCCTCAATGCCCAATTCATCCAGCTCATACCTATTTTTTGAATTTAGAAATCTAATGATATTATTTGATGTGGTAGGCTTGTCTCCTAGTTGTACTTCAATTGTTGTAATGGCCTCACTTGATTTCTATATCAGCTCTTTTTTCTCAAATATTATCTGGATACTTGGCCAAATTTTAGTGATAGACTCTGTGATGTCTGCCAAAATTATCTCTTTTACCTGGCCCTAAATTTTACCAATGGCTAACTCCTTTTGCTCTTTTTGTAACCTTTCAATCAACTTTTTGGCCCTTTGTGCTTCAGCTGCATGGGAACTATTAGCATAGATT
Source organism: Pinus albicaulis (assembly GCA_034641835.2). NCBI lineage: Eukaryota > Viridiplantae > Streptophyta > Pinopsida > Pinales > Pinaceae > Pinus > Pinus albicaulis. Next base: position 819,517,971 of record CM076581.1, on the reverse strand, counting down.
TATGTAATTGCAATAATTTTACCTGATCCTACAATTTTTTTATCTCCTCTTCCTGAATGGACATGTTCTGAACTGTTTTGGTAAGCTGCTTAGCTCCATCTTTAGTGCTTTCTGTAGAAGTTTGAGCTATAGGAATGGTTTATAGTGGCACTACTTCCAAAGGAACCTTCGATGTTTTCATTGCTGCTTCCTTTTCCTTTATCATCTTTTCTAATTCTGATTCCATCTGCTTCAATTGAGCATTCTGCTCCATTATCAACTTCATCATATCTGTCTTCTAAGTCTCATTTTCTTCAATATCCTTTTCCAAAGGATCTTCTGTAGTTGGAATCTTTAGTTGTTTCCTCAATGCTGCTATATCATCATTTTTATTCTTGATGATCTCTTCAATTACATTCACATTGGATGGAACATATCCAATTTTTACCACCAGATCTTCTAGAGTCTTTATTCTTGTGTCATTTTCAAATGAATACACCTTCACCAATTTCAGCTGTGACTGCACATTTTCCAATTAAACCTGCAGTTTTGATAAACTTAAAGCAATATTAGTGAGAGTTGATGAAACCATCTCGCCGGTTTTCTTATGTAGCTCCATTTGATCTATCGGATGAATTTATTTTGTGTCAAACTCAAATGTAGCCCTCTTATAATATGCTTTTGATTTTGGTTGTGGGATCTGTGCTTGAAAAAATGCAAAATGAAATTTTCCCTTTTCAGAATCAAAGGCTGAAAGTAGTCTGCATTGTGTGCTAGGAGTTTATTTCCAAAACTGGTTGTATGTACTTGTCTTAAAAATTTCATTATTCATCTTTATCTCTTTGAAAGTGTCGAAGACAATCTTCTCCTTTTCCCTTGTAGCAGTTGTGCTAGTCTGAATGGATTTTTGCTGATCTTTAGGAGTTGTTGTTTGCTGATCTTTAGGAGGTGCTGTTTGTTGATCTTTAGAAACAAGAGAAGTAGTAGAAGTGTCTTTATCACCTGTCTGTGTAAAAGGAGGTGTCTCTTCAGTAATGATAATCACTTCTTTCTATGACTCCTTGCTGGGATTGAACTTTGGATTTAGCTTTTTTTTCTTCCTGTAGTGAATCTTGAACTCTTTTCTAGATGAATCAGCCATCTCCAATGACTGATCTTCTCTAATTATTTTTCCTGCACTTTCTTGTGCAATGGGAGCCGACAATGCTGATGTAGACAATGTCTGCTCTTCAACCTCCTGTAGTGTACCTTATTTACATTCAAGCCGATTCATGTACTTTTCAATCTTTGGTCTAGGTGTATGAAAATATGTTGTCGATTTATTTTCCACCCTCAGTTTGGAAATGAAACCAACTGGATCATAAGACCATGTAAAACTTGGGCTAAAATGCATTTCTTTCAAAAAATTATCTGCCTCTTCCCCTGCTGTCCTGCTATTACAGATAAAAGGACCTATCTGTGTTTTTATTTTAAACAGTGATTTCTTTTTAGCAGAGAAAAAATGCACTTGATTTGCATTAATCATTTGTCTAATATACTCCAATGAAAAAATCCTCATGGGGAGGAATTTGGGCAACTTATAAGGGGGAAGTTCACATCCATAAACTCTAAGTTCTGTATAATTTTGGTAAATATACCAATCCTTTGTTCTAGTTTGATATGATAGCTACAATACCTTTCTAATATCTTCACTAATCCTTGGCTCTGGAGTGGTATTCAACTAATTGAGTGTTGCCTGAAGAAAAAATTCTGCAAACTGTTTATAAGAATATTCTTTCTGTTCCTTCACGAATAATGAAGTCCAAAAAATGATTGTCTGCTGGTTGCCTTCTTCATCCAATTTTTGTACAGAAAACTTAAATTTGTTTCCCCGAGAGTACAAGAACAAGTAAACTAACACATACGCATAACTAAAAACATATTCAGTTGTGAATTTCACAAACTAGTCATGGATATAATCTGCAATAAACTGACTGAAATTGAAAATGATGGAGGGTTTGGAATCTGTGGAGAATATGGAAAAAAACCCTATGATGGCTTCATTTACCCATTGGTCTGAATAATAACCAAGAATGTAGGAAATAACCGTGATACTTTTTTTTGACCTTTCAGGGAAAATGGATGTAAGAAATGGAGGGGTTTTCTTAGGTAATGGGTCATTTTCAGTCATGAATAGCTCAAGAGTTTGAGTTCTCTTTGAAAAATAATTTCTGGTATATTTATATCAAGGATTATTTGGAAAATTGTGTGGCATATTATGTGTTTGGGGCTTGCATCATTTGTTCAAGTTTTTGGGCACCAATAGTCACTAAAACGTCTCCTGTAGGAGCGATAATATCTCTCTGGTATGGAATATACCAAGCTTGAAATCTCCTAACAAAATCTGGAGTACTATGGGTATGAGGAAAGATGAAATGTGGGAGATTAGAATCCCATAGTCCTATGTCATCTGATTTATCCAAGTATTTGTATTCTAACCAACAATATAACTCAAAAAGCTCAAGATCAGACAAGGTTTCATCTATTTTGTGATCTTTGTCTGCTAAAGGTATGTGGTGAAAATCAACTGGAGGATGTAATAGAAGACTTACTGGTTGCTCAGGTCCTTTGTTTTTCGGAGGCATGGTTGACACTGCTGTAATGGCAGAAAGTAGGAATTCTCTGATATAAAACAGAGGCCAAGACTGATGATAAGCTCTGCAAACTGGACGAAAGTCAACAACTACAATACAAGGCTTCAAGCATTGATGAATTTGATCTCTGGAACTCTGATAATAGCTGTAAATTCGAAATCATGTGTTCAGAAGAGAAAATAAATTAATAAAGGTTTGAAACATGCATTTAATATTGATTTTATGGGAAATTTTGATTATTTCCCATTTGAAAATGGGCGCGGGTACATTGCCTAACGATTAGCCATTTAATTAATTGGCTAACAGTTAGGAAAACATGAGAATTAAGTTGATTCGATGGCTCACAGTCCACATCAACAATGACATGATAAGCAGGATAAATGGTGGTTTCAGTCAGTTGTTAAGCATAATTTCGAAGGGGTGCTAGAGCGGGAAGTGGTTTCGTGTGGGGGGGTGCAAAATTACATGGCTCTTTAGTGATTGGTGGGGTGGGGGTATGATAAAGGTGATGTGACGTGACAAACTAATGAATGAAGAGATGTAATGTGTCACGACGGTAATGGAGAATATTTAATAGTGGAATATGACGTGGCAAAGTACAACTCATAGGATTTAGAACATATGCTTTCAAAGGTTTATTTTCGAAATATTAAATATAAATCTTTAATATAATGCGATTTCGAAAATATCTTCTTTCAAAAAAGTTTTCATTTCTCTTCGAAATATAGAAACCCAGCATAGAAATTCTATGACACAGAGTTTATTTAGGACTATAAAACAAGATTACTCCTTCGATTTGACCTATATGGATGGAATGTAAGTTTAACTACCCTCTTTTAATAATAAAAAATAATTGATTTATTCATGGCAGTTTAGACCCTAGACCTGACCTATATGTGATGAAATGACATGACTTTATACCTCTGAATGGAGATGAAAATGTGTGAAGGAGTAGCATATCTTAATAGGACTCATTCAATGATGAAAATTATTGCTGAGGATTAATTGAAAAAGAAAAAAAATTTGACTGAAGACCTAATGGAAAACTCTTAAAAGAGCTATCTTTGTTCACTGAAAAATAGACTCTAACATTGGCTCCAGTTGGGGATTGCAGCTCCTTCAGGAGGTGTGAAGAACACTATAGACCAAGTAGCCTTATCATGGGAAATGGAGTTAATACTGGACATTAAATGACTTAAAAAAACTGACTTGGCTCTAACAAATGACTCTGACTGAAAAAAAAAATTGAAAAACTTATTGATGGTAGTAGACCATCGGCATATTAGGGCCTTCACCTCGGGCTTCAAATCCTGATGATGACCATCTGCGTGTTGAAGATATATATACAATCATATGATATGATCCTTCCAATGTAACCAATCCAGTAGATGGCTACTTACTTGAATTATTCTCACACTTTCTTTGAGCAGGTAGAGAAAACAAAAGATAGGCCACTCCAAGTATTCACTAAAGATGTACTCCTGATGCATAAATATAAGAAAATCCATCTTTCCTGTTGACTGTAACAAATCGGCGTAAGGATCTTCATTAATGTGTAATGTTACCTTTTCTTGAAATCTAGCAGCAAGTATACAGGTACTACTTTCATTTTGATATGAAAGAATACTTGGTTGTTGTTCCATATTAAGGCATAAGGAAATAGGACTTTCTACTTTTTGAGTGTTGGCTGCAATTTTCTTAGGCATGTGAACCTCTGATTTTATTTTATGGCATATTATCTTTCTTGGATTCATATTCCTCCAATTCATATTCTAAATCTTCCTCGAACAGAAAACATTCTTCAAGATGATTAAAAATGACAACCCTATCCTCTTTATGAAAGAAAACAATGCTTGTTGGCTAATATTCTTGCATGAAATCATCTTCACAAATTTCTTTACTAATAACAACTTCCTGTATATTTCCATCGATCTCATGACTGTCATTATTTAAATTTAGATTTTCATTTTCAATAATGAAATAAGATTGACTCACACATTCTTGTTTATGTGAACACTGCAAATCTGCATTTGCTTGGGATGTAACATGGCTTTTCAAGAGTTGATCTATCTCATCTTTAGACAAAGGAGAATATTGATTTTGATAGAAATTGTCATTGGCTTGCTGGTGTTTATTTTCAGAATTTGAAATTTTCATTTCTCTTTCTTGATTGCAGTCTTTCTCATCCAAAGAAGAAACTTTTGATTCTTGTTGAGAAGAAAAATCAATAAGGGCTTCTATGATCTCACAATCCATAAATTCTAGATATTCATCAATACTTTCTAGATGTTGAATGAAACCCTCAAAATAATCACAAAATTTTTGTACTAGTAGAAAAGATGGTTAATGCTCTTTATAATTCTCAAAAAATACTAAATGAAAATCCTTTAAAGAATATATGCTAGCTAGTTTCAACCATTCATACCAAGTTCTTGTTTTGTCTTCCAAACAATCCATAAATATCTTTACTAAGAAATCATTAGGAAACTTAACTTTGAGTCTATGTATATGCATATGAAACTTGATCAAATGAAAGGCAACATCATATTTCTTTTCATATTTGAACATGGGAAGATAAGGTAACCAATCAACATGAGGCATAGGATTTGGAAAGCCATGGCTCATGAGACCGATCCATAGGAGCATACTTGGCATTTTGTAATATTCCCAATTAGCTATAAGCTATTTGGAATATTAATTTTTGTTTTTTCTTCTTAGTTTGATGAATAAGAGGGTATGGAGACCCATAAATCTCCTTAGTAGGAATAAAATCACTGCTAATGTGAATGGAGACCATTTTAGTGGCTTGATAAAGCACCCTTGTGTGTGAAAAGGGGCTGGAGCATGTAGACTGGGTCAAATTTGACCAAATCAACAACGTTGGTATGGAAGGAGTGGAATTCATTGAGGGACAACGCAATTTTGGAGGGAGACTCCATGCATGGAAGTAGTGGCTGTAATGAGTGGGTCCCAAGGTGAGGAAGCTCACCAAGCATATAAGGAAGGGGATGGCAGCCATTGTGGGTAGGTTATTGATTATTATTTTGATATGGTATGTATGACTAGTTGCTCTCTTCAGCTGTTTAGCTAAGACTCCAGTGCTATTTAGCACAAGGGTGTTTCCGAGTGGGAATCCCACCTTTATCCTCGGGGGACTTCGAGTGCCCACTCAGGAGAAGTATATGCACTATATTTCCACATTATGGCATCGGGCCAAGCTCCATCTTTCTACTACAGCGTAGTTTCTGCAGAGGGTTGTGCTGTGTTATAGGGTGCAGCAGTGGAGAATTGATTTGGGTGATTTTTGAGCTAGATTTCAGTGGAGGAATGTCTCCTTCCATTGGGAGGCTAGTAAAGAAGGCCCTTGAGCCTTATTGTAGCATTTGGCACTAGGCCACATTATTATTTTCCCCTACAACGCAGTTTCACTCTTGGATTTCATTATTCTAGGGATGAGTTGCAAGGGTGGTTTCAGTACACCATTTGGTGAGATGGTTTTCTAGTGAAGGGATCAACCTTTCACCTGGAGAGTCTATTGGGAGGAGGCTTCATTTCATGCTACATAATATTAACCACATATTTCCAGCTATTTATTTTTAGTGAATCTACAACCCTAGGGATTTGGTTCACCTTTTTTATATTGGTGTATTTTCTGGAAACCCTCTTGGGTTCTTTTGGGAGGTTGTTATAGAGCCTAGATATTTATCTTCTATATCTCTTGGGGCATATATCAGCCATTTTTTATCATTGTATGTTCATATGATGTAGCTGTGCTCTTTATGACTGCGATGTAGCAACTCTCCAACATTTTTCCTAGTAGCAACACCTCACATTTGAGAGGGTTTAGCTATTGGAGGCTTGTTGGTTCATGTTGTATGATTTGTGCCTCATTGTATTGCACTATTTTTCTACTGATATGACTAATAAAATGGCTCCATATTGGTCTCTCATTTTTATGCATTGATCTTCACTGCTACTTTCCATTTTTATGTCTTATATTAAAGCTTTCCCCATTTGGAAAAATTACAGTGGTATCAGAGCATAATCTTGGCTCAGCCTGTGCATCTTAAGCCAATATGTCATCAGAAGAAGGATATCCTTTCACATATAGAGATAAGAGGTATCTAAGAAGAAACCAGAGATATGATTATACAGATGATAAAGAAGACAAGGGCAAAACCCCTTTATCAAGAGAAGATAAGGAGAAGGAGTTTATTAAGCTTCTTCTTCGAAATATGCAAGACATTGCAAGAGAAATAAAGGAGATGAGGATGGATAGACACAAAGAATCCCCTAAAGGGTTTCTACATGGAGAAGTATCCGACATTTCTCATCACTGTAATGATCAACCAGTGAAACCGAAAATTTCCCAACGTTCTACAATGCCTACATTTTTAGCAGTGGGAAATGGAGTGTTTCAAGAAAAAGAAACTGTTGAAGACTATTTTCTTGAGTATGAGTCTCAATCTTAGAGATTCAAGGACCATTTGAGATTTCAAGGGTTCTGTCAAATCAATGACAATAGGAGACCCTGACATCGCAATAGAAATGGAGGATTCATACATAATCATGATCTACACCGGACTATGGGCATATTTTTCTTACCCAATTTTGATGGGTCATCAAAATGCACTGCCAAATCATGGGTAGAGAAGCTAGACATCTACTTCTAGCTGAACCAAGCACTGGAGATGGAAGCCATCAAAATAACAGCGCTGCACCTTGAGGGTGAAGCACATGATTTGTGGTTTCATGGTCTTTATACATTGGGTCATGCCAATGTGATTTCATATTCAGAGTTCACAAGGAGGTTGGTGGAGAGGTTTGATTAGAGGGATCTGGAGGCACCTTTCATTGGGCTAGCTAAGCTCAAACAATTAGGTAATCCAAAAACTTATATTTCTGAATTTCTAAAACTTTATGTTATGGTTCCTGATTTATCTGCAACAAGGAGGGTCTATATGTTTATTGATGGGCTAACAGAACCTCTACATGGGTTGGTTAAATATACCAAACCCACTACCCTTCAAGATGCCATTGAAAGGGCTAGAGATCTACAAGATGCCTTTCCTAGAGCAAAGGAAACATTTTAGCAAAAGCCCACTTTTCCATCAAAGGGAAAAGATGAGAAGGCTCCTCTTTCAAAAGAGAGCCAAAACAAGGTACCTCTTAGTGATGATGTCTGAAGAGACTTGAGGAGAAGGAAGCTTTTCTTCACATGCCAAGAATCAAGGGCACCTAGACATAGATGTGCAACAAGGACATCACACTATATAGAGGTATTTTCAGATGATGAGGATGAATAAGAGGAAGAACCATAAGGAGGTCACGATGTGGGGATATCAGGAGAGGATCCACCACCACCAGGAGGTGGGAATGGAGCATTTGCAATTGGAGGGGCCCTTGCATCATTGAGAGGAGTACCCAAGTACTTGACCTTGAGGGTTCGAGGTTCCATTAAGGATTAGAGGGTTTCAGTTTTGATTGAAAGTGGGGCTACCCACAAATTTATTGATGCCCAACTAGTGCAAATGAGGGCAATACCCACTGATGATTTTGAGGGATTTTAAGTTTTGGTCCCAAGAGCTAGAGCTATGTAGTGCATGCATTATGTTCCATATTTATCTGTCACTGTGGGGGCATATACATTGACTGATCAATTTTTTGTGGTTGACATACCTGACAACAATGTGATATTGGGTGTGCAGTGATTGATTACTTTGTGGAAGGTCACCACAGATTGGGGGACTTTGCAGATGGAGTGGATGGACAGAAAGAGTTGAAAACATCATATGATTAGGGGCAGCACACATATCCCTCACAGAAATCTTCTACACAGAAAATAGAGCTCGATTTGAGCAGTGGAAGCAAGGACCTAATAGTACTATCAGTTATGCAGATGACTTTAGCCCATGAGGCATTACTGTTTAGTGGCAAACCACCTGGGAGGCCACCTGATCAGGAGTTGGTGAGAAATGTCTCACAACATGTTGCACCAATCATAGATCCAGGAGGAGTGGGGGCATTAGGAGGTCATGATACATAGCAGAGAGTCTTGGGTAGGCTCAAGGAGGAGGGAAACATTCTCCCAATATCATTGTTACCCACTCTCACCCCACATCTTGCGCTGAGAGAGGAGAAACAGAGGGAGGATAGCAACATCTTGGTATGTGACTTTGGCATGGGAGATGTCAAAAAAGGGGGCAGCCACATGACAGGTGCTTTATATGATAGATCATCAACGTTGTCACTATGGAGGATAGATCCTTATTGGAAATCCCAACTGTTGGTGGATTATTCCAAGGATATTTTTACTTGCATGATACTTGATGACCAACTACTAGAGGAGGGATATTTAGTAAGAGATGGGGTCATCTACTATTAGAGTAGGATATTCTTATCTAGAGCATCCAAGCTCAAGGAGAATTTTCTACAAGAAACACATAAGGATTTTCTCTTCAGCCACACTTATTCCATGAGAGAATACCATACCATCATGGAGGGATATACTTGGGAAGGATTTGAAGAGGAGATATATCAGCATCTGAGGAGATGCATGGATCATGTGGAGACGGAGGATAGATATAAATATTTGATGGAGTTATCACAACCACCTCTTTCCTCTTTGGGAATGAGAGGGGATCTATCTATGAGCCACTCCATTAGTGTGAACAAAGTATATGGTAAGGATCACGTTTTTATGCATAATGATTTACTTGATGAATATTTGCATTCCTTTACCATAAATTTGCAGGGAATTGCTCCAAATCAGAGCATTATTCCTTATAAACTTCATGGTCAACTTGGGGCCATAAATAATGTTGAGCATGGCCACTTCATAGGAGGATATAGGGAGATGATATATCCTTTAGGGTGTGCTCCATTGGCACCAAACATCACTCACCTTCTCAAATCATGTGAGAAGACTATGGAAACAAGTAAGTGGTGGGAAACCACTTATTATATCATTATCTGAGGTATTCAGGAGATATGTTGCGCTGTTTCCACATGTGGGACTATGATCCTCCTCCAGTATTACATATGGCAACTTATTTATCCTTGGTTGTGATCCCATACATTGATGATGTCCTTATCATTATTGTGGGAATGATTAGAGGAAGGATGCAAGGGTTGAATGTGCCAATTGGGAGTGAGATTATACATGTTTCTTATGCTTCATGTTTCAGGGAGAACATTGGGCAAACCATGATCGTTACATTGGATCTATTGTTTCCTTATGAGATGAGTCATTCGCATCTCATGAGTACTTGCGTGGAGACTTTCATGGAGGGATGGATTGGGAGACACTTGACTTATGAGGAGAGCTTATCACATGAAGGCTTCACCAAGGAAGAAGGAGAAGAGTTGCAGCACTCACCTTTACAATTTCTTGAGGACAAGCAACATTTGGGAGGGGAGGACTGTAATATTCCTAATTAGCTATAAGCTAGTTGGAATATTAATTTTTGTTTTTTCTTATTATTTTGATGAATAAGAGGGTATGGAGACCCATAAATCTCCTTAATAGGAATAAAATCACTTCTAATGTGAATGGAGACCATTATAGTGGCTTGATAAAGCAACCTTGTGTGTGAAAAGGGGCTGGAGCATGTAGACTGGGTCAACTTTGACCAAATCAATAACGCTGGTATGGAAGGAGTGGCATTCATTGAGAGACAACGCAATTTTGGAGGGAGACTCCATGCATGGAAGTAGTGGCTTTAATGAGTGGGGCCCAAGGTGAGGAAGCTCACCAAGAATGTAAGGAAGGGGATGGTAGCCATTGTGGGCAGGTTATTGATTATTATTTTGATATGGTTAGTATGACTAGTTGCTCTCTTTAGCTGTTTAGCTAAGACTGCAGTGTTGTTTAGCACAAGGGTTTTCCTGAGCGGGAATCCCACCTTCATCCTCGAGGGAATTTGAGTTCCCACTCAGGAGAAGTATATGCACTATACTTCCACATTCCGACATCAGGCAAAGCTCCTTCTTTCTACTACAGCACAGTTTGTGTAGAGGTTTGTGCTGTGTTGCAGGGTGCAGCAGTGGAGAATTGATTTGGGTGATTTCTTAGCTAGATTTCAATGGAGGAATGTTTCCTTCCATTGGGATGCTATTAAAGTAGGCCCTTGAGCCTTATTGCAACATTTGGCACCAGGCCACATTATTCTTTTCCCCTATAGTGCATTTTTAGTCTTGGACTGTGTTATTCTAGGGAGGAGTTGCAGGGGTGGTTTCAGTACATCATTTGGGGATATGGTTTTCCAATGAAGGGATCAAAATTTCACTTGGAGAGTCTATTGGGAGGAGGATTAATTTCATGCTACATCAGATCAGCCACATCTTTCCAACTATTTATTTTTAGTGAATCTACAGCCCTAGGGCTTTGGTTCACCTTTTGTACATTGGTGTATTTTCTGGAAACCCTATTGGGTTCTTTTGGGAGGTTGTTATAGAGCCTAGATATTTATCTTCTATATCTCTTGGGGCATATATAAGCCATTTTGTATCATTTTATGTTCATATTCTGTAGCTGTGCTATTTATGACAGTTTTTTAGCAGCTCTCTGGCATTTTTCCCAATAGCAACACCTCACATTTGAGAGGGTTTATCTATTGGAGGCTTGTTGGTTCATGTTGTATGATTTGTGCATCATTGTGTTGCAATAGTTTGCTGCTGATATGACTAATAAAATGGCTCCATATTGGTATTTCATGTTTATGCATTGATCTTCATTGCTACTTTCCATTTTTATGTCTTATATTACTGGTTTCCCCATTTGGGAATATTAAATATTTCTTCTTGTAGTTGAACCCATTTTAAAAACATTAAAGTCACCAAGAAGTTTTTCAATTTATTGATATTTGAGAAGTGGAGTTGCCATGAGCACTCTGAATTTTTGGATACTTTACCACTGGAGTCGCTAGGTGAATGATTCATCCTTCTTGCGTCTGATCACTTTTCACCATCAACAATCAAAGCTAATATTTGTCGTTCTTTCCCAGGGAATGTTTAACATTCACTCCCCTGCAATGCTGCCAGAAATGTTATCACTCTCCCTAACTTCCTAAGCTAAAATTAGGAGTAAAGAAAGGTAACCACAAACCAACTTTTAGCTAGGTATCTAGCCCTACCTAACCAGAGAGGGCTCTGTGTGTGTCACTTTTTAATTATTTAATTTTAGGGCTGAGTACCAGATTTTAGGCTAGATATAAATTAATTTGTTTAATGATTTGTTTGCTAGATAAAAATTATAATAAATGAAGCTAAAAACTGATTTCAAAGGTTGGATTGCAGAAAATTGAGCAAGGCAATATAGGTAAACTATTTGAGCACATTTAATTTGTCATTGGTGTATAGTGGTAGAAAAGAGAGAGGTATGAATGGGAATTTTACTTAATTCATTCATTAGAAGAAAATACACCTTGTAAAAATATTAATAAACAAAACATTTGACTGATTTCTGCTTATAAACTGAATAAGATTTTACATAGAAAATGGAATGAAAATGAAATAACAGAGAAAGGGCACAGTGCTTAATAAAAATACCACATGAATCTCACACAATTGCTGCAACTCCTTTGATTTTCATTAATAGTAGGTCCACAATAATACATAGAGTTCAAAATTTGATTATCCAACAGTAATACTTCGTACAGTGAAGTATTTATAGAAAAATAAATTACAACAGTTATATTAAAGGCTATCCAAATTGATAACGCTTTGTTTTCTAACTAATTTTAACTATATCATGGAAATAAATTATTTCTACTGTACTAGCGCTGGCTGTAACTGAAAAATGTTGCTGAAGAAGATAATCACAGGGTGCGCTGGCTGTCAATTGACTGCTACTCTGGCAAAATTTGAATTTTTTGCTTTTGTTAGTTACTCTTGAAACTCACATAAATTTTCCCAGTGCTCTTCATCAGGGGTAACTAATTTAATTACCTTGCGGTAAATTTCATTTTCTTCAGTGTATTTGGCAAAGGTGGGCTTCACCACAAAGACATGTTTGATTTCATATTGAATGTAAATGTCATTGCTTAATGCTCCCAACGGTGCCTTTCCTGTTAATGTGCCCTTTATATCTGAAAATTTAGCAGTATCCCTGGAAATCCCTTGAATTATTTTTCCATAGTCATCTCTGGTCATCAATTTATCATTAATTTTAAAAAGAGAAGTTAATCCTTTTTGTGTCAGAGACTCTATCCTGTTGAAAAATCTTTGAACTGTAACCTCCAGACTGTGACATTTTTCTTCAAGTTGAAGAATCAAATTCTTCTTTGTCATCACTTTCTTCACTTCCAGGATGGTTTTTGTTCTGTCTTCAATGCCCAATTCATCCAACTCATAATTTTTCTTTGAATTTAGAAATATAATGATATTGTTTTTTGTGGTAGGCTTGTCTCCTAGTTGTGCTTTGATTGTTGTAATGGCCTCACTTGCTTTCTGTATCAACTCTTTTCGCTCAAATATGATTTGGATACTTGGCCAAATTTCAGTGATAGACTATGTGATGTCTGCCCAAATGATCTCTTTACCTGGCCCAAAGTGTTACCAATGGCTGACTCCCTTTGCTCTTTCTGTAACCTTTCAATCAAATTTTTGGCCCTCTGTGATTCAGTTGCATGGGAACTATCAGCATTATATTTTTGTAATTGCAATAATTTTACCTGATCCTGCAATTTTTTGATCTCCTCTTCTTGAATGGACATGTTCTAAACTTCTTTGGTAAGCTGATCAGCTCCATCTATAGTGCTTTCTGTAGAAGGTTGAGCTATATGAATGGCTACTAGTGGCACTGCTTCCAAAGGAACCTTTGATTTTTTCATTGCTGCTTCCTTTTCCTTTATCATATTTTCTAATTCTGATTCCATCTACTTCAATTGAGCATTCTGCTCCATTATCAACTTCATCATATCTATCTTCTGAGTCTCATTTTCTTCAATATTCTTTTCCAAAGGATCTTCTATAGCTGGAATCTTTAGTTGTTTCCTCCATGCTGCTATATCAACATTTTTCTTCTTGATGATCTCTTCAATTGCATTCACATTGGATGGATCATATCCAATTTTTACCACAAGATATTCTAGAGTCTTGATTCTTGTGTCCTTTAAAAATGAAGACACCTTCTCCAATTTCAGTTGTGATTGCACATTTGCCAATGAAACCTGTAGTTTTGATAAAATTAAAGCAGCATTAGTGAGTGTTGATGAAATCATCTCACCAGTTTGCTTATGTATCTCCATTCGGTCTATTGGATGAATTTATTTTGTGTCAAACTCAAATTTAACCCTCTTATAATCTGCTTTTGATTTTGGTTGTGGGATATGTGTTGAAGAAATGAAAAATACATTTTTCCCTTTTTAGAATCAAAGGCTGAAAGTAGCTTGCTTTGTGAGCAAGGAGTTTGTTTCGAAAACTGGTTATATGTACTTGTCTTCAAAATTTCATTCTTCAACATTATCTCTTTGAAAGTGTCAAAGACAATCTTCTCCTTTTCCCTTGTAGCAGTTGTGCTAGTTTGAATGGCTTTTTGCTGATCTTTAGGAGCTGTCGTTTGCTGATTTTTAGAAACAATAGAAGTAGTAGGAGTAGTAGAAGTGCCTTTATCACCTATCTGTGTAGAAGGAGGTGTCTCTTCAGTAATGATAATAACTTCTCTCTTTGACTCCTTGCTGGGATTGACCTTTGGATTTAGCTTTGTTTTCTTCCTGTAGTGAATCTTGAACTCTTTTCTAGATGAATCAGTCATTGGAGATGGCTGATCTTCTCTAACTCTTTTTCCTACTTTTTCTTGTGCAATGGGAGTATGCAATGCTGATGTAGATAATGTCTGCTCTTCAGCCTCCTGTAGTGTACCTTCTGTCCATTCAAGATGATTCATGTACTTTTCAATCTCTGGTCTAGGTGTATGAAAATATGTTGTAGATTTATTTTCCACCATCAATTTGGAAATGACACCAACTGGATGATAAGACCATGTAAAACTTGGGCTAAACTACATTTCTTTCAACAACTTATATTCCTCTTCCCCTGATGTCCTACTATTATATATAAAAGGAAATATTTGTGCTTTGATTTTAAACTGTGATTTCTTTTTAGCAGAGACAAAATGCACTTCATCTACATTAATCATTTGCCTAATATACTCCAATGCAAAAATCTTCATGGGGAGGAATTTGGGCAACTTATAAGTGGGAAGTTCACATCCATAAACTCTGAGTTCTATGTGATTTTGGTAAAGATACGAATCCGATGTTCTAGTTTGATCTGATAGTTGCAATACCTTTCTAATATTTTCACTAATCCTTAGCTTTGGAGTGTTATTCAACAAACTGAGTGTTGGCTGAAGAAATAATTCCACAAACTGTTTATAAGAATATTATTTATATTCCTTCATGACTAATGAAGTCCAGAAAATGATTGACTGCTGGTTGCCTTCTTCATCCAATTTTTGTAGAGAAAACTTAAATTTGTCTCCCTGAGAGTACACAAACAAGTAAACTAACACAAAGGCATAATTGAAAACCTCTTCAGTTGTGAATTTCACAAACTGATCATGGATAGAATCTACAGTAAACTGACTGAAATTGAAAATTATGGAGGGTTTGGAATTTGTGGAGAATATTGAAAAAAACCCTATGATGGCTTCATCTACCAATTGGTCTGAATAATAACCAAGAATGCAGGAAATTATTGTGATAATTTGTTTGGACCTTTCAGGAAAAATGGATGCTAGAAATGGAGGGTTTTTCTTAGGTAATGGGTCATTTTCAGTCATGAATAGCTCAAGAGTTTGAGCTCTCTTTGAAAAATCTAATTTTTGGTATATTTCTATCAAGGCTTCTTGGGAAAATGGTGTGGCATATTCTGTGTTTGGGGCTTGAATCTTTTGTTTAATTGTTTGGGCATCAATAGTCGCTAAAACCTCTCCTGTAGGAGCGATAATAGCTCTCTAGTATGGCATATACCAACTTGACATCTCCCAAAAAACTCTAGAGCACTATGGGTATGAGGAAATATGGAAATGTGGGAGATTAGAATCCCATAGTCCTATACATATGATTTATCCAAGTATTTGTCTTATATCCAGTAATATAATACAAAAATATCAATATCAAACAAGGTTTCATGTATTTTGTGATCTTTGTCTGCTAAAGGTGTGTGGTGAAAATCAACTAGAGGATGTAATAGAAGACTTACTGGTTGCTCAGGTACTTTATTTTTCGAAGGCATGGTTGGTTCTGTTGTAATGGCGGAAAGCAAGAATTATCTGATACAAAATAGAGGCCGAAACTGAGGATAAGCTCTGCACACTGGAAGAAATTCAACAACTTCAATAAAAGGCTTCAAAAATTGATGAATTTGATATTTGGAACTTTGATAATAGCTGTAAATTCGAAATCTTGTGTTGAGAAGAGAAAATAGAAGAATAAAGGTTTGGAACAGGCGTTTAATGGTGATTTTATGGGAAATTTTGATTATTTCCCATTTGAAAAGGGGCACGGGTAGGTTGCCTTACAATTAGCCATTGAATTAATTGGCTAATAGTTAGGAAAACGTGGGAATTATGTTGATTAGATGGCTCACAGTCCATATCAACAATGACATGATAGGCAGGAGAAATGCTGGTTTGAGTCAGCGTACGCAGAATTTCGGAGGGGTGTTAGAGCGGGAAGTGGTTTTGTGTGTGGGGGGGGGTGTGAAATTACATGGCTCTGACACATGGTAGTGGGGTCACTGTTCAATATCACTCTTTTCAGACCACCCCACCGACATTAAGTCTCGGATGATGAGGGGGGGCCGAAGTTTCAGATGGGCCATCGGATTAGACTGTGATGTGGTGTATGATTGGCAAAGTGGGGGAGATTTAACGTATGGCGGAGTTTAGTGATTGGTGGGGTTGGGGTATGATAAAGGTGATGTGACGTGAAAAAATGATGAATGAAGGGATGTAACATGTCATGACAGTAATGGAGAATATTTGATAGTGGAGTATGATGGTGGGAGAGTAAAACTCGTAGGATTTAAAACCTATGGTTTCAAAGGTTTGTTTTTGAAATATTAAAGATAAATGTTTAATATAATGCGATTTTGAAAATATCTTCTTTTAGCAAAGTTTCCATTTCTCTTCGAAATATGGAAACTGAGCATAGAAATTCTATGACACAGAGTTTATTTAGGACTATAAAACATGCTTACTCCTTCAATTTGACCTATATGGATGGAATGTAAGTTTAACTGCCCTTTTTTAATAATAAAAACTAATTGATTTATTCATGCAAATTTAGACCCTAGACCTGACCTATATGTGATGAAACGACATGACTTTAGACCTCTGAATGGAGATGAAAAAGTGTGAAGGATTAGCATATCTTAGTAGGACTCATTCAGTGATAAAAATTATTCTTGAGGATTAACTGAAAAGGAAAAAAAATTTGACTGAAGACTTAATGGAAAAATCTTAAAAGAGTTATCTTTGATCACTGAAAAACTGACTCTGACACCTCCCTCAGGCACTACACATTCACAGTGAGAAAGCTTGTCATCTCTGCCTCCCTAACTTTCTCAAATGCACAGTCATGTCCCTCACTGCCTGCTACTTTTCACTGTGAACTTATAGTGCCCATTCCCTTACTCTGTGCCTCTTGATCTTGCGCACTCTTCCCGAGAAGGCTCCTCTCTCAGTTTTTGAGCATTGCCCTATCACACTTAGAATCTCACATGAACAAGCAAGGTATACTAGGTGATTTTGGGATTGATATTGTGTTTCCATAAGTGAACTTCATTTGCAGGTGCTATCACCCTATCGTGGCAAGATGACAATTAATGAGGTAAAAAAAGATAGTTTTAATAAGGACACTTGTGGAGATGAGACAAAAAGGTGTTATCATGCAGGAGTAGAGGAATATTGGACCAAGAAAAAGAGATGTAAGCTCATGTTGACTTAGAAGGTTCCGACACTTATCCATACCCTTTGGAGGGTAAAGGTGAATTACAAGAAAATATCTATCATGAAGAATTTAATTCATAGCAGTAAAGAGAATAACTAGGCATTTATACAATGAAGTCTCATGTCACAATCACCAAATGGTCATGCAAAGTTTCAAGAAAAGGGTTTTGTTTGGTCCCATGTGTTTTTTCCACATTATTTGTGGAATGTAATTATGTAATTTAAAAAAAGTGAGAAAACTCAAAATGTGTGGAAGCCCAAGGGTCACACATGGAACATGAGGAGTCACTAGAAAGTTCTAAATTCATGTAGAAGGTCAAAGGTCGCATAGGAATTAAAACATTCACATGGGAACTCAAGATTCATGATGGAAGGTCAAGAGTCACAAGGGAGGTGGAGAGTCACCTCATTTTTTATAAATGCACTGTCATAGATCAAGCAAAATGACTTTTCACCTTGCGTTCTCTAGCTTGACATAGGAGAGAATATCTTTCTTTGGAGGAGCAAGTGGTCACTTAATGTTCCATTATTGGGGATAGTGTTGCATCGTTTTAATTATGTATATTGTTACTTTCACTTAATATATGAAGCTCTCGGAGCTGACACACTTTCATGCATATGTTTTGAATGATTGTAAGACTATTCTTTCATTTTTCACAGTGTATGCTTATGTCTACACATACTAATGATATGCATCTTGTTGAATGTGCATTGTTAATTCATTTTTATGATCATTTTTATCTTGTTACTTGCAGGTTAATCAAAAATTATTTCTATGCTCTTGTGTGTCTCTTTTAGGATAGTACTATTAATTTTCTTCTAGAGGCTCACTCTCTTTTTTCCCTTCCATGAAAGTACCTTATATACATTGCAATTGTATGCCTCACAATGCCAACTTACTTTCTTGTTTCAAAGATTATTTTCATAATATCTTATGTTGATAATTTCACCTATGGAAAATCTCTAAGAATAGTGGTGGTCGAGCATATTATCCAGATGGGGATCCTACTCCAAGCTATGTGAGGTCTAATTGGGACTTCATATCAGGGAGACCCGCTGTGTTGGTGGATTTCCAACCCCGTCAACAAGTGGCACTATAAGGAGGGAAAAATGACAAGTTGAGCCCATTGAATCTGCTTTAAATATTCATCTTAAATGGATTCTTCCCAAATCATTATCTCGAGATGCTTTTTTAATAGATCAAATCTTACAATACTTGCAAAACTAATTTATAATTTATCTCAATTTAAGTTTGATGGTAAGGGTGAACTAATTGTCCTTGGGCATGGGATTCAATTTTTACAGTTTTTTCTTTCTAATGGAATACATGTTAATGATTTCATGGCCAAGTTGTTCAATCTCACCCTTGAAGGTTGTTTCAAACTATGGTGTAATTCATTACCAACCACTTATATTCTGTCATTTCGGAATGAAATCCACTGAATCATTACGTGGTTTTTTTGATATATTTCTTCATATTTTTTATGAATTACCCAAAGATGTGGATTGGAATTTCATGGGTGAAAGGTTTTCAGATTTGGTTGAAATCTCTTTAAATCAATTTGAATCTGAATTCCTTGTTGATGGTGGACCATATTATAATTATAATAATATTCAAAACATAAATCAAGCAAGTCTGATCCCAAATTTGTTTGTCCAACTTTTCTCAGTCATGAGACATCTCAAATATTAAAGGAGGAACCTGTAACTAATTTTTTACCTTCCCCTCCTCTTTTTTCATTACCAAACACAGTAAACTCATGTAATAATTGTGAAGTTGGGAAACTTGAAATTAAAATTGTTGATTCGCTTATTCTACCCTCTTTTCCTCCCCATGGTTGATTCTTTATCTAGGAAAACTTTGAATGTTCTAATAAATCCATGGAGCCTGAGGTGAAGTTTGATCGCTTGATTCCTCAAGATCACATCAATGTGCATAATTCAAATATTAAATCTGATTCGATTGCAAGTATTGTTTCTTCAAGGGATACATGTCATCCTCTATTATCTACATCTCATGGCTCTTTTTACCTTGATTCACTAGGTCAATCCACTCCACCAGAAATTTCTTCAGATAATATTGATTCTTAATTTTCTGCTCCATATGGTGATCAAATTTTATAGATAGGGGAATATAAGGGTGAAGATGTTTTTAATATCTCATCCCTTTTTCAAGATCCTATATGTCAATATGTTTCTTCTTAATTCTTAGCTGATTAATAATATTGTAATCTCGGTAATCATTCAAATGAAACCAAAACTCTTGACCAAGATCAAGGCTTAGGAAGCCATCACCTCGATGATGATGACTCCATTACTATATATGGTGATGAATTCCCAAGCACATAGGATGAACTATTGTTTCCGCAATAATATTTGGATTTGCAGGGTTTTGATCTGGAATTTGATATGATCATAGAAGAGTTTCTCACATAAATTTCTTCCTCAGATCACCAGCCCTTGTGTCGAAATGTGTATAATGAATGAACTAATATATCATGTTCTTCAAATTTTCATTCTGATGAATTATATTTTAAGTCCACACATGGTCGTAAGGCTTCCCATGATGAATAAGATCATTCAGTAATCATTGAACAACTTCCTACAAATTGGGTAACCTATTTGGTGATGTTAACACATCTGATGAAACTATTGATTCCAAGAAATTCCATCTGATTCATAATTATATTGTTAAAATAATTGGTGACAATTTTCTTCACACACATGACTATCTAAATATTCCCTCAAAATTCAATCATTCAACATTTGAAAGTTCAGTGACTCATGAGGAAGTGGAGGAACTTCAACTCCCGCTCATGGTTATGTCAAGTTCTCACAATTCTAATTAGGTCTCTGAACTGGGTTAGATAAAAAAAATTCTCATAATTATTTTCTCAGCATTGTTTCACTGGACGTAATCTCACCCTTGAAGGATTTTCAACGTTTTGAAGTTAATTCTCTTAATCGTCAAGATAGATTCTATGATCGGATAGAAGATTCATGTTTGGCTAATTCTCCTTCATGAAAATCCATTGTATCTTACCCGGGGCTGGAATGCATATCTTTCTCGGATGTACACAACTTTGAAGCCAATCATTATAGTTATCAATACAAAGATGATCACTGACTGGAATATTCCTTCTTGTGAAATTTTTCCATGAGAAATTAAATCCTTATATTTCTTGTGTTTGTTTTAGAGCTAATATTTTTTTATTTGGTACAATTAATCATTTTGAGTATCAGTCAATGCTTGAATCACTCAACTGATAAAAACCCTCATGCTGGTATGAATATTGGGTTTGATTTGATACATGATTCTAATATTTTGTCAGCTTGACATCCTAATTGGTTTCCCTTATTTAAAATACCAACAATTATTTCTCACTACAAGGAAAGGACCCTCTAGCGAAAGGTTATAAAGGAGGTTTTTAGTGTTATAAAATTGGCCAAAATTGTCAAAAAACATTTTCTACAACATCCATTTATGGTTACGGAGGTTTTGATGGAGCTTTTAATGGAAATTCAACACAACTAAAAAAATTGGGCTACCAGAGTTTATTAAGGATGCTTTTTTCATCAGTGCACTACTAAGGTGTCAACACACTAGTGCGTGTCATCTAGAAGGTGGCCTGGGGCGGTCAAAGGTGCATGCACCAAGACGTCAAGGTATAAAACTGCACTGGGCGCAGTGTTGGTGATACAATGCGCGAGGCCGTTCTAATTGGTCTTGGGATTTGTGTGGTGCTTATAGGTCATCTCAACGCACCGATACGTAAACTTATAGAAACACACCGGTGCGCAATATCAGACAGACACACCAATTGTTCTAATTCGTTTTGGTATTTTTGTGGACCATAGGTCGTACAAATGCACCGGTGTGTAGTCTCACATAAACGCACCGGTGCATAGTATCGTACAAATGCATCAAGATTTATAATTGGTATTGGTATTTGTGCAGTGCCCATAGGTCATAGAGACACACCGGTGTGATGTATCATACAAACGCATTGGTGTACAATAACTAACACACATCGGTGTTCATTTTGTATTTTTTAGAAACATTGACCCGCGACAGCGCAATTATTGTGATTTTTTAAAATTCATTATTCATCAAAAGTCGACACATCTTATAAAAGTATTCATATTAATTAAATTTTTATTAATGCATTTAAATGTGATGTTTGGATTAATTTGTTATATGATGTCATAATTATTCTGATTTTTTAAAATTCATTATTCATCAAAAGTCGACACATATATATCTTATAACAGTATTCATATGAATTAAATTTTTAATAGTGCATTTAAATGTTTGGATTAATTTTTTATATCATATCATAAAATTTCACATCTCTTCATTATATTATTTAATCATCCATAAATTTAATTAGTGGTGTTACATTTCATAGCGACAATGGAGAACGCAATAAAATAAATGAAAACACACACACACACACACACACACGCACACATATATATAAGAAATTATTTCTCATACAAAGTGGGACAGGTATTGGTATCCCTTTGACTTTCAATTGGGACACTATGTCCATTATGTTAGGTCCCTATAATTTTTTAGATTGGAAAGAACAAATGTACAAGGGTAACATCAAACTAGTCTTTGGAGTCCTAGGACCTAGCCTTAATGGACTCAGAGAGGGCTCTCTCTATGTTTGTGTAAAGGATGCAAACTTGATTGTTTTTGGGGTTTTGATTTTAGGCTAGTTATAGGGATTAGGGTTTGTTTGTTTGTTTGGTTGGTTGGGTAGGTTGTCAAGCAGAATAGATATAGTGAGAGAGGTTTAAGCCATTGGGCTATGGAGTTTGCAAAAGGTCTTGAAAATTTTAACAAGAGGTCAAGGGTGTATCATAGGGAAAGTCTAACAAGGTCAAATGGATCTAAAAGCTTATGTGAGTGGAATGAACATCAAATTGTGAACATAATAGGTGTAAAGGGCAATTAAGAATCCTTTGACAAACACTTTAACAAGAATGACCTTTAAGATTACTAAGCATAAGGAAATAACCAAAGACAGGGCATACCAATAACTTCTTTGACTAAACCCTAGCAAGTAAGCATTAAGGCAACAATTCAGTGAACCATAGAGAGCAAAAAACATGTAAGTCCTCTAGTGATTTCACCTTCAGGCAAAGAAAAAAATTTAAGATAACACATAGTAAATATTAAAGAACAGGGAACACCTAATTTCCTTAATCAGACTATAGAGACCTTCAAAGCAACTATTTAAGATTAACAAAGGGCAGGGAAAACCATATACCTTTTCAACCAAACCTATTTAGCAATACTTCAAAGTAAAAGACCTCAAAAATAATGTTTAAGTTACATCAAAGAGCAGGGCTAACCATGAAACTACTTTGACATTAGCTTTATCAAATAATATTTAAGATAAAAAAGCATAAGTGGGATTAGAGAGCAACTAAAAATTCTCTAAACTGACCTAGCAGAGGAAAACATACAAACAATAGGAAGCAGACAGTGCTGAGGTGCCTCTAAACAACATTTCTTAACCTAAAATCTCTGTCCTACTGCATGAGAAAGATGAGACAAAATGATAACATAAGAAAAAAATTACTGAATAAGGAACACATCACCATTAACTATGCTCACGAATCCTGCAAGTGAGCCTGCTCCATGGTCAAGCAAATCAAGCCATCCATAAAAACCAAAGCTAATTTCTCTTCAATCTAAAATCTATGATTTTCTTCTTAATAATCATCCAACATGTCCAATGAGGCCTCAATGCTGTATTTAACTATCAAGGATGACCAAAACCCTAACTAGGTTTTCCAAAATGTCATAAATACATCATAAATGCCATTTTTGTCCATTAAGACCATGCAAGGACCAAGGCATAAAATATCTAATGTAATAAATGAAAAATAACTTCTAACACCTAACTTTGGCAAAAAATGACTTTGAGGCTCCTCAATAACTCCAAAATATCTTCAAGTGTGTTTTGTTGACTTTGCAGGCAAGGGCGCAACATTGAGGTCCAAGGGCGCAATGCTTGCACTAGAAAAATAAGTCACCTTGCAACTGAGTTTGGAAGGCCTTCCCGGTGTCCGAATGAGCTCCATGATAGCTCATTAGAAAGCTTGTCAAGTATAATTTCCAAAAATTCTCTTAGTTTTTCATTTGGTTTCCATTTTCCTACCCAAATAATCAGTCTCCCAAGACTGCTTAGGGCATAGCATCAGCCCTGAAAATAAGGCAGAAAGGTGGTTTTTGGCACTTTTGGAGGACCAAATCTGCTCCAAATGATCTAGAATTTTGTGTGCATGATTACCTTGGCCTAAGGATTCCAAAAATGTAAGCCAATCCTCAAAAAGGTGCCCCAAAAAAGAGTGCAGCGCTAGTGGCGCTGCGCCCTTGGCACTTTAAATCAGTCAAAAACCAAAATTTACAAAAACTTGCCAAAATTTGAAATTATCTTGCTCATGGTGTTTGGGATGCCTGTAGGGAAGCATCAGCAAGGATTTCAAGGTTTTCTTTGCCTTTTTCCTCCTTGAGGGAAATTTTTTTAGTAAGGGATCTTCTGAGTTTGGCCCTTGCAATTTTATTTCTCAATGCATAGTGCCTTGCCATCTTCTTTTGGAGGTCAAGATCCCTCTTTGTCTTATCCAATAGTCCCTCTAAATGAATATTAGCCCTCTAAATCCAAGGTTCCCGGTCATATTCAATCTTCATGGAAAGCATCTCACTTGGAGTGAGCTGCTATGCCAAGGCTACCTCTTGCTCTCTCTCCTTGGCTAAGGCTTTCTTTAAGCCAATTGTTCTTGGCCTCCTCCTAGGAAGCTGTTCTTCCTCTTCATCAGTGTCTCCATATCTATCCAAGGCCTCATATAGCTTAGCCTTTGATTTTGCAACCTCTTTCTGAGCTCTGATAACTCTGATCTCATAAATGGCCTTTTGTGCCTCCATCTGCTTGTTTTCAATCTCATAATAGTGGATGACATTTCTAGCCCTTCCTAGATTGGCTTGCAAATATTTAATTTGGGCATATCTTCTCTTGAGAAACATTCTTGAGATCCTTACCTCATTTTCATCATCACTGTCAACATGAATGAGTTCAAATTATTGTTCAGTTTCATGCTGGTCTTCTTCTTTTTCATCCATGACCTTCTCTTTGCCTTTGTCAAGCTGCTTAGTTGATGTAGAAGGCATGGCCCCTTGCCTTTTAGAGGTAGCAAACACATGCCTATTTCCTCTTTGGCAGGTCAAAGAAAAAGGTTCAATTATGATCATTTTAGTGCCTTCACCATTGCTGCCATCATGAATGCCATCATCATTGGTATCCTCACTGTCTTCATGGCTCCTATCAGCACTATTGCTTTCTGCCTCATTACCATCATCTGATTTACTGATTTGTGCCTCATCACTATTATCATGGATTTTTGACCCACTGGTATCTTTGTTGCTCTCTGTTTTATCACTGACATCATCATCATCATCATCATTAACATTTCCCTTTTCCTTGCTGCTTTCTTCTTGGCTCTATTCCTCACTTCCACTTGCATCATTACTGCCATCATTCTTACTGCTTTTTGTACTGCTCTCATCATATTCATTGCTTGGTGCTTCATCACTATTTTCAGACTCATTGGCACCTTCACAATCCTTTTACCTACACCATGGAGCTTAAACTATCTTTTGATCATTTTTGGCATGACAAACTTCTTTGGACAAGTTTGGAATCTTTACAAACAGCGACATCTTCATAATCTTTATTTGTTGTCATCATGGAGTTCAAAACATGCTTTTCACCTTCTTTGAACATATTCCCAAAACCATAGGTGTCTGGAGTGCTTGAAAACAATTATCAGTGTTGTATTATAAGTTCTCTATAGCCCCTAGTTCATTCATTTCTATCTAGTTCACCTCACCTTTTTCCCCCTTTTATCAATAATCTATGAAAGAATTTTCTTCCTGTTTTGGATTTGTGTGTCTCCTCCAAGTCATTTGCTGCAAGTGGTCAGTGTTTTTGACATTTAAGTGGGTCATTCAGCTCAAAATCCCAGTTATCCTTTCAAGACCAACTTGTTTCCCTTTCTTTACTTGCAATTTATGATTTGATAAGACAAAATTCTTTGCAAACTTTCTAGCAAAGGAAAAGTAGTGCCTTAAACACCTAATGATGACCTTCAACCATGTAAGAAACCTAATTGACCTAGTGGGAGGATTCTTGACTTGGTATTTGACTGAAAATTGGTTTGGAGTCTTCAAGTGTAAAAACAGAGTATTGACAAAGTGATGTATTGAAGATCCAAAATCCAATGTACTTGATTATCTAAAGAGCCTACAGAGATAGTTTTGAGACCATCAATTCTTGAGGAACCTGGTTAATCATGGGGATGAGTTAGGCTATAGGTAACCCTAGATGCAAAGTAGATTTATGGGAAAGAGAAAAAAAAAGTAATGAGGTCATAAGTGGGAAAAAAGGGTGGAGATGAGTGGCACAAGCCCATAAGGATTCCTTTAGGAGTGGCAGGGTAACCATGGAATGGAAAAATGGTAGAATAGTGAAAAATTTTCCGTAAGGATAATGAAGGCATTGAGATTTATAAAACTCACAATATTCAGGGAATTTTGTTTTTAGAAATCTAGAACCAATATTTAGTCATCTACAGATAGTAAAAATTACTGATGATTAACACATTACATTAAACAAAATGTCTGATTTCACAGACAAATATTTCAAAAAATACAACACCTTGCTTTGATATCCAAACATAGTGATCATCATTCTTCGCTTGAACTGTTGTCACTGCTAGAGCTACTTCCATGACTTGGGTTATTTTTAGGAATGTTTTGTTCACGGTGTTGATTGTTTTCTTCTTCTTCACCTTCCATCTACAAACATAAAATTAAATTGTAATGAGTGTATATACATTGGTGAGAATAATGAAAATTGCAATATTAAATAATATACAATGTAAATCGAAAAGAAATGACGTACCATAGCAACAATTGACTCATGAACTATACACATTATTTCAAAACCATGTAGTATGCCATCTTTCAAGATTTCATCTATTGGCATAGTTCCATACTTTGTTTCTTGCAAGCTTTATACCCCATAAAATATCATATATTTAATATAAAAGATTTTTTTGTTCTATTAAATATAGACAGAGCTAAGTAAAACAAGATTGATAGATTCTTACAAATTCCACAATTAATTTATGATATGCCAACATATAATCACAACCCATATTTAACCCAATCTCAATCAATTCATCTGATGGTTCTTCTTTGTATGTTAGCACTTGTTTGAAGTCATTCAATGATGAATTTTGTAAAACAACTTAAAAAATACAAAAATGAAATCTAGTTAAGTTGTTATAAGTAAGTAACAATTACTCACAAACTTAGATATCAACCCTTTTCTTCCTTATTGTCCTATTTTGTGCGCTAAATGGGTTCCATTTTCTTTTCTTTTTTTCAAGAAAATACTTGAAAACTAATATTTAATGCTAAATTGTTTATTTATTGTACCTAATGATCGAAAAATTCAATTATTACATATTACATTTGAAGCACGTTGTTGTTGAGATGGATCCTCCTGCGATGAAATTTTTTCCATTTCTTTGACCATCTCCTTGTACACCTTTTTGGACATTCCTACTGGTATATTTTTGATATCAGCTCGTTCATCTTTTGAGATTTTCATAATATTCCTGAAAATGTAACATGTCAATAAACTATTTAATTTTTATATTGATATATGAAAAGTAAATATAACAAAAGTGATATCTATAAATAATTCTAGACAAAAATTTAAAGGAATATTACTTTTTTATTCCTTCTTTTTTGTTGTTGTATGTTTTTGATATTAAAATTCTGACATGTCTCATTGACTAATTCTCTGGAAACTCTTCCTGTAGTTTAGATAAAATTTGCCCTGGAATCATGGACTGATTTTTGTATCAAAAGTGGAAAGAACGTCTATACATTCGTTCCATCGGATCTCAAACTTCTTTGTAAAAGTTTTTCCCCCTTTCGTTAACTTCCAGCACCACTCCAGATGAGCTAAGGAGCAATTCATTTTCATTTGCATGTTCTATTTTTTTTCTTTTCTTAGAACAACATTCCTTTTCTGAGTTGTTGGTCCCTGTAGAACATTAAACATATGTGAATTAATGGATTGTTTGACACATGTTATCTAATAATTTTAGTATATTATTAATGAAAATTAAAAAAGGAAACTCATATTGGATCAATAGTATTTTTTCATTCACCTAATTCATCCTTTTGCAATTTTTCCATCAAGATTTTACGCTTTTCTAGTCCTAGATCAGAGATAATATTATAGAGCTTCGTCATTTTGTGGCTCTGCATGATATACAATAAACAATACATATTAGTTAAACTTACATATAGTTCAAAAATAACATTTTTTGTAAAGAATTTACAAAGAACTTGCCTTTTTTTCTTTTCTTGATGTGTTATTAGTATTTTTGTTACTTGATCTCTTGTCAGCCATTTCTTTATCAATATGAAACCTTACCATACCATTCATTAATATATTTTATAAATAAATTGTCAACTTTTCAGGTAAAAAAAAAATTCTCAAGAAATCGGTGCGCCATTCATGGTGTACACAACGACATCGGTGTGTGGGGGTCTTATAAATGCACTGCAAAAATAGTACAATAGACCATACGGTGCTCTATGTCAATAAGGAGCACCGGTGCATTACATGTTAACCACCGTACCGATTAACATGGACAAAAAAATAAAAATCATCCAGTGTTAGTTTTTGTAGCATAAACGCCCCGTGCAAACAAAGGACCACCATACGGTGCTCTCTGTCAACTAGGAGAGTCAGTGCGGTGCGTTATATGTTACATAGTGCACCGATTAACACAATAAAATAAATTTTGCGAAACAATTTGTGCGCAGTACGCCATAATGAAATAGCGCACCGGTGCCCTATTTTACATATGACGCGCTGATTAAAAAAATGTTTTTAAATTTTTTATCACACAGTACTTTCATAGTGCGCTGGGATAATCCAGCGCACTAGTGCGCTAGGTTATGTCGGGCACACCTATAAAAAAAATATTTTTTTCAAAAATTCACGCAAGGGCCGACATGGATTGGGATCCGACTATGCAAGTCGTCCCGTGGGTTGGCTGTCATAGGCCTATATATAGCAATACAAACCCTAAAAATCTAAAATGAAAAGCCCTAATTCTGAAATCGTAGAAACAGGGAGAAGAAAGGAAATAAACAAAAAGAATGAAGCATTTAGGGTAAAAACAATTTTTTTTTTTTTTTTTTGAAAATGAAAAACAATTGAATTTTTTTTCTTACTGCGTAAAAAAAATTGTAGAAAAAAGTAAAAAAAAAAAAAACAATAAAATTTAATCACGAGATTGTTTGAAATTATGTGCTACAGGGTTTGAATCACCAGAGGTTTGGATTTCTGATTGTCTAAATACTTCTGTTCGAACGTATTTCACTGTTCCACAGTGCTCTCGTGCTCTCTTGCTCTAGGTATGTCTCCTGCAAATCTTTGGCTGAAATTTTTTGCAAAAATATTGAAACAATGAAAATTGTTTAGTATTTAAAGAATTGTTTTATGAAATTAGATTTTCGAAAATATTTTGCCGCTCATTTTTCAATTTATTGCTTTTTTTTTACTTAAAGAAAATAGAGTTGCACTTTTCTTATTCGTGGTTATTCGTCACTGCTGTGTCACTTAATAGCACTGCACTGGTGTGTCCATTGATAACACGACACCAGTGAGCAGTAACCAAAACACATCGGTGCGGTTATATGTACATTAGCACCGATTAAAAGAAGTCAATTTTTAAGGCATCAAAATTACTTTTAGGTGTGTACACCAAAATTTATTGTTGATTTTGCTCAAATGTAGGGAGAAAATATCATAATTGTATCGAATGGACAATTCTTCAAAATCTAGTTCGTTCCATAATATTTCTCAAAGTCCATCGCAGATTTCTCCCTATCCATCTTGAGACATAATATTTACTTCATAGTTTATTTATATTTTTATTATCTAATTGAATTTGTTTTTCTTATCATGTCAATCATGCACAACTTAATTCAATTTATAATGTATAAAAATTTTCAGGTTCATGCAGATTCATAGTCGAGTTCAGATGCATAAAATATTCAAACAACTCCAAAACGACGGAAGCTCTTATCAGGAGCAACATACCGCAAGGCACATTTGGTAGATGAAAACGGACAACCGCTTCACCTTGCCAATTGTAACAGTATTGCATATTCTAGCCACAATCCTGGGACAATGATAATAATAATTATAATTTTTTGGTATATTGTTTAATGTAATTATTTCAACGTCAAACTAATTAATCATGAAATATTGTCAACGTGCTTACTAATTGATATCATATATTCTGTACTAACCATGTTCAAATATATATATATATATATATATATATTTAATTATTAGGATTCTAGTGATGATAAGTGACCTACCTACCATCTTACATTGCACCCCACGACAATGTCAAATTGAGAGAAGACTTAATTAAGAGAAAAAATCGGAGAGGAACGATACTAAGAATCAACCACCGATTCAATTCCCACTACATCTAGATTCACCAATTAGGAATGACTACAACAATAGTAGTTCTTCACAAGCTGGCAATGGAGGCAATCAAATAGAGGTTGGTATGGATGATTACTTCAGGGAAAATTTTAAGGATGGAAAACTATCTTGAAGTTTAAAAAATTGGCGAATCTCAGTAGGCCCTGATATGCAAACTATAAAATTTTTATTGATATATTTGTAAAATTATTCAAATTTCTATTGATTTCAAATATATTATTTATATACGGTTGGTGATTTTTAATGTAAGATAATTTTATATTATAAAATTTGGGCGAATATTTTTTAGAAAAAATGGAAATTGGTGAATCTTTTTTTTGGGAAAAACCATGGAAAATTAGTCCACCTGCTAATATTAGCCCCTAAAATTTTCCATAGATTACTTAAGGGATACAACTGCCATGGAGACAATGTTGTTAGATGCATTCCAAAATAATGATCAACTAGGGGATGATGCTCATATCGCTGACACCTTTTTCAAAAGCCTTAAATTTGCTTCCAACACCCCTCTCTTTGGACCTAGCGGTTAGTCAAAGTCTACCTAGTTGGGGACAACGATGTTACTATACAACTTGAAATTTTTTTTTGGCTTGTCGAATGCATGTTTCTTGGAATTTTTGAGGTAATTTACCATAAAGTCCTCCCTTATATAAATTTGAGAAGTATAATCATTACAAAATAAACATTACAAATGGAAAATTTTATGAACGTTAATAATTATATTGACATTAATGTAAATTTATTAATATATTTTTCCATGATCACCAACTACAGGTTATTCAAAGATAAGGTTCTTTCGAGTGATAATGTCTTGCCCGATAGCAGCGAGGAGGCAAAGAAATTGTTGAAAATGTTGGGTGTTGAGTAAATATAATATCATGCATGTCCAAATGATTGTATTCTATATAGAGGAGAAAATTCAGACAAAGAGATATGTTCAAAATGTGGGCATGACAGGTATGATAAATCAAAAAAGAAGGGTAAATCATGTATTGGTCCTCCTTTTAAGATATTGAGGCACATGCCTATAATCCCAAGGATTCAAAGGCTCTTTCATTGCAAATAATTAGCTATGTTGCAAGGATGGCTTGGCTCACACAAAAGTGAGTTGGGAGTTATGTGAATCTCGACTGATTCAATAACCATGAAGCATATAGAGGATACATGGCCCGAAAAATTCAAGGATGAAGTGCGAAGTCTATGACTCAGCATAGCCATGGATGGCATCAACCCATATTCCCTCTAGAACACCAACTATTCTGTTTGGCATGTAGTAGTGATCAATAGCAATATCCCCCTATGGTTGTCCGTGAAGAATGAACATCTTATGTTGGCTATCATAGAACCTGGTAGAATATAATTGAAGAATATGGATGTCTAATTGCAACCAATGGTAGATGAATTGAAGGAATTATGGGATGGGATAAATGTATATGATGTATCAAGACCCATCACAACAGAGAGGAGTTTTACGTTGTATGGCATATGTGCTTACACGACACATGATTATCCAGGCTTAGGATTTTTCTCTGGCAAATTAGATGTTTAATTTATTTATTTGTTTATATATGTAACAATATTATTTCACATATTAGTTATTTAATTCGTTGTAATTGTTCTGATCTTCATGATATTCTTTAACGTTCCATGCATATTAATTGTATACAATAATCTCGCAGGTTTTGTAACAAAAGGGTATTTTGGATGTAAATGTTGTGGAACTTCTCTAAAAACTAGATGGTCCAAGGACCTACGAAAGCCAGTGTTGGATTGCTCCAGGGTATTCCTCCCAGAAGAACTCCCTTACAGAAGAGCAGCATTCGCTTTCAATGGTAAACGAGAGAGAACCCAAAGGCCTCCAATAACGACACCAATTGAATGGCTTAGAGCATATGAGAGAGAGAAGGATAAGGAGTTCATAGAAATGTTCGATTCAAATGGGGAGCCTATGTTCGATGATCCAGAATTCTTCGACACCTATGTTGATAAATTTCCCATTGGGATGAAAAGGAAATTTATCTTTTATAACCTCCAATATTGGGAGCATATTAAGATTACCCACTTATTAGATCCCATGCATATATTTAAAAATGTTTCA
The DNA here is from genome assembly GCA_034641835.2 of Pinus albicaulis. Taxonomy (NCBI): domain Eukaryota; kingdom Viridiplantae; phylum Streptophyta; class Pinopsida; order Pinales; family Pinaceae; genus Pinus; species Pinus albicaulis. Next base: position 819,485,679 of record CM076581.1, on the reverse strand, counting down.
TCTTCTTTATGGAGGAACATATCATCGAAAAAAAGTGACACATTGGCTGTTAGGAAAGATCTTATTACTTCAAAAACTAAAAAGAAACATTGGCCAAGATGATTAGAAAGTACAAGATCAGAGGTAGGTGCTGGTCCCTCTAATTCATGGTATTTCAAAGGTGATGTCCCATGGGTTTTAAAAAAATATGATATTTCTTTGGCAAAGGAAGTTATAATGGGTGTGAGGGTGCCATCTTCATACGGGTCTTCACTACGGCGCTGCTTCACCATGGATGACCATTTGTCGATGTTGAAATCGCATGACCATCTGAATCTTCTAAGAGTACGTATAATGTCAAAAGCATGATTTTATTTTTTGTTATATTAATAAATTTTATTCCATGCAGGGATCATAAATCATAACTAATTTTGTATATTATTGCATGTGTTTATAACTTTGTAGTGTCATTATCCTTTGTTCGTGCATGGGTGTGTGAAACATGAATTCCCTAAAGACCTAGGACGTACCATATCTAAATTATATGCATTTCTACATTGGATCACGTCAAAGGAGATTCACGTGGTTAGCATTCCACAGTGGCATCAAGAGATAGTTGAGATTGTTTGTATTTTTGAAAAGGAACTGCCGACGAGTTTCATGGACTTGCAAGTTCATCTTCTAATCCACCTTGTAGATGAGGTTGAATTAGTTGGGGTGGTTTCTTGTCGTTGGATGTTATTTTTAGAGAGGTACATGAAGAAATTGAAAGGTTTTGTTCGACAAAAGGAAAAACCCGAGGGGTCTATGGCAGAGGGGTACATATCGTATGAGCCTTTGTATTATGCTAGTGAGTACATCAAGCAGATCGACAACAGACCAGGTGCGGTGATTTGGGATGATGAAAGGGATGAAGACAAAAGAGAAGGGGAGTTGCTCCAAATGAGTGGAAAAAAACACTTGATAAAGAGTAAGCAACTTATAATTTTTCAAATTTACAAAAAGTAAATATTCATGTTGAACTTCGATATAATGTATATTTTCATCTCTATGTACTATCTAATGTCGGTTTAATTTCATCAGCGAATGCATAAATTGAAGCAATCAATAAATTCGTTCTTTACAATTCTGAAGCGACACAACTATAGGTCGCATTGTACGAACAAAAGAGGATGAAATGGGATACTTTTAGGAAAGAATTCAGACAGTTGAATGGTAGAAGTGTGCCCTATCCCAATCATTTAAGAGAAAATATGCCAAAAATATGCCCCAATAGTTGGGTTACTGACCAAGTCAGAGAGAAATACGGTGCAACCGGTCATTACCCGCGTGCTGAAGAGGATGCGCTAAACGTAGGGATTGGGTGCAAAAACTTGGTAATAATCTATTTAATTTATATGTACATTTGAAACTTAATAATGCACCTTTAAAATGTAATTACATCTATATTTAATATTTTAACTATTGGGTTATTATAAGACACATGACACTATGATTTTTTTAACTTTTTTATAATAGGTGCATTTGTTCCCATATATGTGGGCATATGGACACCATTTTCGCACAGAAAATGCCGATGCTAGAAACATCACAAAATACTGTGGAGTGGAAGTCGAGTTTGATGAATCTAGCCGATCTAGCCACCGTGATCAAAACATAGTACGAGGGACATTAGGTTATGTCGGAAAGATACAAGAGATCATTGAAGTGGATTTCTCTTCTTTCCAATGTGTTATTTTTAGGCGCAAGTGGTAGGGAACCTTTGATCGGAATAATGTAAAGGAAGATCGCGATAATAGGCTGATATGTATCAACTCTAGAAAGATGTGGGATGAAGCTAAGGAGCCCTATATTTTCCCCAAACATTGCAACCAGGTGTTTTTTTACCCAAATGTATTAGATAGCGATTGGTGGTTCGTATTGAGACATGACCCTAGATCAAAACATATTTTTGAGAACAATAGTGTTATCATGCCATGTGAGCTGGAAGATAATGAGGGTGATCATGAGAACCGAGAGTGATATGTTACATGTGTTATTTCATCAATATTTATAATTTTTAAGATGGGTTTTTTGAAACATTATCATATGTATTTTGAATTAATTGGTAATTTGCATTGTGTTAATGTTAAAATCAATATTTCACTTGATAATTTGCAATTATGTTGATCTCAAAAACAATGGTGTATTGTATAAAGTTCTTTTTTTTTGTATGTAAGATCATAATAAAATAATGATAATTTTAAAGTAAATGAATTTATTTGCATTATTTTCTAAACTTTATTATGTTACAAAAATTCATATTATTCTAGATTTATTATTTTACAATTATTTAAAATTTTACAAATTTACAAATTTAAAAATTTTAATAAAATCATTTCACATTAATACAATTAAAATTTTACAAATATTTTACATACAATTAGAATTAGAATTAGAATTACATTTTTAAAATTTCACATACAATTACAATTAAAATTACAATTACAATTACAATTTTACAATTACAATCATTTCACAGTTAAAATTTTACAAATATTTTACATAGAATTAGAATTAGATTTAGAATTACAATTTTACAATTTCATGTACAATTACAATTACAATTACCATTACAATTACAATTTTAGAATTTTACATACAATTACAATTTTAGAATTTTACATACAAATAGAATTTTACATATATACAATTACATTTTTACAAATTTAAAATTTACAATTACAAGTACAATTTTACAAATTTACATATATAGCATTACAATTACAATTTTAGAATTTTACATACAATTACAATTACAATTACAATTTTACATATATACAATTACAATAATTTCACAATAAATTAAATATTACAATTACAATTAAAATTTTACAAATATTTTATATACAATTACAATTAAAATTACAATTACAAATACAATTACAATTTTAGAATTTTACATACAATTAAATTACAAATATTACAATTTTACAATATCATGATCATTTAATATTAAATTAATTAATAAACATCACGATCATGATAACCATCATACAAACATCATATTCGACTAAAAAACACATTCAAATTCGCTAACATCATCATGATCATGATCATCAAATAAAACACAATTAGCATTGTATAACATCATCACAACACAAACATCAAATATACATCTCATGTGAAATAACTGCTATCAGATACACATCTATCTGTAAGCTGCACATTAAATGAACATATCTAACATGACCTAACAATATACACATCAGGATGATTACCAACATGTAAATTAAGTACAACTGCAACATAAACATAAATTACATGGACCATATATATATATATATAACTGAATAATGTAAAAAATATACAACTGTAATATAAATGTTATATATCAGCTCGTGGCACATCATCAATAGCAGTACTAGTCGAGGCTTGCTCAGTTAATGGTGCAGCCTCGACGAGCTCAGATACATACTGATCATCACGTGCCTGTTGATCTGGTACTAGTGCGTTGGGCTGATCAGGATCAACCGTCGGCTTCTCATCGTGATGACTAGACATGGTCGATGGTCCAACCTGCTCATGATCATGAGTACTACTGGATGATGCAGGCTGCTGACTCGACGTGGTCAATGGTCCAGCCTGCTCTCCATGATGACTGTTTCTCGATGCTAGTTGAGGCTGCTCATCTGGCGCGGCGCGAGGTGAATGATGATCAATCCCTTGATCGTGATCATCAGATGATGCGTTGGCGCTGCTCGCAAACTGTCGATCACGTGTTGCATCTTGACCACACCTATAATGTGCAAGGGTCCTCCTCAGCCGTGTAACTAAGGTCGTAGCTCCTATGACATGCCGCATCAAGCTCTACATGTCACGCGACATGCCTCTCCACATATGTACCAGCCTACCATCAGCCTGTATGTCTCTCATGGTAGCGGACCTGATTCCTGCCTCAATAATCAATGCATAGAGTTGGTCACCCAACTCCATCCTCAATCTGCTATCAAGCCTATTGCGCCTAGAAAAAGGCAGTACCGGCGCACCAGCAGGAGTAGGTCTCTCTGCACTGGCTTCTTGATGATCATCGACATCTAGCATATCATGATCGTCATTAGGATCCACACCTGGATCATGTGGTGGTGCTGGCATATCCTCGCCATCAAAAGACCCAATGTTTGCAAAATATATACAAGTACACAACAATAAATAGAAATTTTCATTACACAATTTAATAAAAACAAGTTAAAAAACATGTTAGAATAAATTTAAATAAAATAGTAATATTACCTCTATCATTCGGCAGCTCATCATTTGTGAAGAGGATGTTGGCACACCCTCGCCAATCCAAACCAGCGTAAGGACAGGGAACCATAACGAAGGGATGCTCGTCAACACTGGCTAGAAACTCCAGTGCATCATGCGATATCCTCACGGAAAACTCAATCTTGCCCCTCTTGGGCATCATCTATCCCCACATGTGCATCCGTGCCTCCAACATCAGCCTATGAGGTTGCTGAACAAAAGTAGGCCTCGTCTCTGGAAACCTCTCAAAAAATAAACAAAAAATCTCTAAAGTAAAAGGGAAGTTGACCCTCCCTTGTGCATGAGCACGACATCTACCTAAGGTTGTACAGAATTGCGACAAAACAATGGCAGACCACCTGAAAAGTCGTGGCTCCTGTACTAAAGAATCAACATAATATAGAAGGGGGGAACTAATGCATTGTCTGTCACTGGTGTTGTGTGAAATGTTTGAAATCAGAAGTGAGAGGTACCTCACCTCCTCACTACCAAATACAGCAATACACTGACCTCCAGAGACTTGAAAATATGAAGGAGACAATATATCTACGCTAATGTATCTCTGGGAGTACACCAACTAACTCCCTACTGCATAGCCAAATAGAACCTCTGGGAAAGAGGGAAAATCCACCCCTCTCCTTGATCACCCTGTAATGAAATATATTTCCTCCTCAGTGGGCATGCCACTGGTTAGGACCAACCCGGAAAGCCTGTAGGTGGGCATTCCACCTGCGGATAATGTCTCAAAAGCAAACCATGGCCCTTTAGGGAAGTACCCTCCTCATATAACTTGAGGAGGCCTACCTGCCTTAGGATCCCCTGGGTAGCTGCTGTAATAGGGTGAGGGTACGTAGCTCTCTCCCTCTCTCGTGCCTCCCACAGGTGAACCATGTTTTAATGGTCCGCATGTTGTTGCTATTGTTCCCTCTCTTCTCTCCTTTCACGTATCTAAATGATTGACATATTAAATACATTTTTTTTATTAAATGAGACAAATATTTAGGGATATACATATCTATTTTTTTTGGAAAAAAAAATAGTTGGTGCGCCACAAAAAAAGGCATGCACTGGAACCAGTGCGTATTTTTTTGTCGCGCACAGGCTGTGGTGTACCAAAAAATATTCAACACACCAGAGGCGGTGCACTTGAAATTTTTCAGTGCACCGCCCTCTTGGAATTCTTCTTAAATCAACGGTGCGGTGTTATAACAGACTGCACCGTTGACTATGGACCGTGTCAGGAGGGCGGTGCGCTGACCAAACTCTATGCCCCAAGGCATATAGTTTGGTCAGCGCAACGACCTCCTGACATCATTACATAGTCAACAGTGTGGTGTTTTACCAGGCCGCACCATTGACCATGTCAAAATTCCAGAATGCGGTGAACTGACAAAAATACCCACCCCGGGGCAGATATTTAAGTATATGCACTGCATTTCCGCTATTCCATAGGGTCAATGGTGCGGTCGGGTAACCGGCCGCACCACACTTTTTTTAAATTTTAAAATAGCATGGTGTGCCTTTCAGTATCGACCTGGAACCGGTGCGGATACCGTTAGCACCGGTTGCGGTGCAGACTGTAAATTTACAGGCAACAATGTGAACCAGTGTGAGCCGAACGACTCGAGTGCACTGCGCGACAATATATATATATATATATATATATATATATATATATATCTATATCTATATCTATATCTATATCTATATTTTAAATGGTTAATTTTAAGGTAATTTGAAATTATAATCTGCTAAAAGGCTTAATTATGGAAAAACAAGAAAAATACCTGTACATTTGGCTGTTGAGGAGGCATATTAGTTGTAAAATTTGCAAAAGTAAATTTTCCCACCGTTTTACAAAATTCAAAATGAAGATTAGTGGGCAATGCACAATGGTAGTGCGTGCAATGGGGACAATGGGAGCACCGATGTCAGGGCAGCTTAGACAAGGATAAATTGCACCAATGCTTGAGAGCTCTAGAGCACTGAGAAAAGTGAAAAATGCGGTTTTTTGGCCGTAATTTTTTATTCACTTAACCTTGTTCCGGTGCGCGGGGTTTTATAGGTGCACCAATACAGTTTCTATTTTGGTGTGGGGTTTTTAGGACGCACTTGTGCAGAATATTTATAAAGCACCGGTGCGCTATAGTAATAAGACGCACTGGGTGGGTTTGTACGGAGCGCACGGTGTCCGGTGTACCAATTTTTTGTGCACACCAGTGCTTTCTCTTGTTGAATGCACTGGTGCAGTTTAGAATGATAAGCGCACTAGATGAAAAACATCCACAAAAACCTCCACCCACCAACCTCCTCTAGTAACCTCCACTAGAAACAGATGTCTGGGGTAATTTTATAAGTGGTTCCTCAAAAACATCTGCTAGAGGGTCTTTTCCTTGTAGTGTCTAATTCCCCAAGCTTTCATGTTACTGGTCTAGTATGTAATCAAATATAAAGGGAACCAATAAAGAATCGAGAATCTTATATGTTGATCCTCCAATATTATCATAACACTGGTTTTAACAATTGTCACTCATTTAATCATTCTCCCACTAGTACATCTGATGATATTTTTTTTACATCAAATGATATTTATGATTCATCATTTCACTCTTCATATACTTTTCATATATTTCAGGCACTTCAACTTTTGTTGATGGTTTTGTGAGGTCCTCATGATCTTGACAAGGTTTTTGAACGAGATCAGGATATACTTTCTTTGTAATATTATCCTCATCATTTGATTGCACTGATTGAAAGTCCATTATCTCAAGAATTTTAGGGTTTTCAAAAGGGTTTTCTAATATAATATGACCAAATATATGATTGGCTAGAAGAATATGATTTAGCACGATGTTTTGTTAATAATATGTTTCAATCTTTCTTGATGTTTTCTAAAACAGAAAACATGGATGAATGTACATTCATGAGTAGCCTCTAATGTTTGTATAATCATTTTTATAATCGAAAAGGTAAAGTTTCATACAAGTTAAAGATAGTTGTTAGGGCACTTCTTCCTGCCAATAGGAAAGATCTTTGATTTCTTGTGTAAGATATTCAAGTTGGAATCTTTATTTCTGCACATATTTTATATTGTTGCTAATAATTTATATATTTCTGCGTGTAGGTTGGGAACAACTTGAATGGTTACATTGGAAATTTTACTTCATATAATCTTTAACTTTTAGCTTAGATATATTAGGATTTAGGTTTAGTTATTTTCTTTTTCTTATTTGAATTCTATTTAAGTTTGCATTGCATTAAAACATTCCTTTTTCGTTTCAATTTTTTTTCCTCATCCTCTTTACTAGTTTGTACTTTTATTTCCTATGTTCTTTATTTTATGTCACAGCATGTTTTTATTTCATCTCTTTACCTATGTTTTGTTTTAATACAACCATGTCTGGAATATGCTTTGTTTTGGTTCATGTGGAAAATTTTGAAAGGGAAACTGTGACAATTATCAATGCTTGGCTTATCTTTGGTCGACTTATTTTTTCAGGCCTAAATATCTTTAAGGTCAATGATTCTTGTACATAAAGTATGTTTCATATTTAATTAAATCTCAAGAAGATCTATGATACCCATACCTATCATAGGATCTTAATTCCTTGAATTGGCCCTTTATATTTATTGGTTTTAACATGCCAACTCAGTCGAGTAGAGGAGGGAAAGGAGGAAAAACTTAAGTGAGAATACTAATTTCAGAGGTATGTATAAAAGAGTCTCTATAAAATAAGGAACAATCTCTCTTTCCAAAAAATAAGTCGGCATCCCTCTTCCACCCTTGGAAAAATAAATTCCTATGAAATTCCAAAGAGAATAAAGTAATAAAATAATTAAAGGGTGAAAGAAGAGAAAGGCTTCCTATGCAGAGAGGTGAAGCACGCAACTTCACCGGGGTACTAAATAGGCTCGCTAGCAACGAAGAAATGATTATGATTCCTTGGAGTGACTCGGTCAAGGTACTAAATAGGCCCACTGGCAATAGAGTAACATTAGACATGATAATAAAACTCTGAATGTCTTAAACTTGTGGAACTCATATACTCCTACTCCCTAATCGAAACCACCGAAGTTTGACTAGTCTTGTGGAATGTTTTAATACAGAAAGAGGAATAGAAGAGACTACATTTATAACCAATCTCAGTGAAGAAACAAGAGTGATCAAACTAATGAGACAATACTTCCAGAATGCTAGACCTGGTGCTCAATGTTATATCTAAACAGAGAAGTTGGAGTTCTTGCAGTGTGGCACCAAGTGTTGTCATTGCGACAAAAACCCTCCAATTTTTTCCTACATTCGAATTTAGAGCCTCCTTATGATCACGCCATCTGTTTTCGCTCCTAGAGACAACCCCCTGGTTGAGGAGAAGGGTTAGTTCCTAGGAAATGTTAAAGTCTCTTGAAGATGGATCAATTTTGGCTCAAGAGTTAAGTATAAAATTATCTAAATTTGGTTCAATAATTGTACTCAGAGACCAACCACATTACATACATTGAATTTTTTTTCTTTCAAATAATTAAAGTTTATCCATGGTGGCCTACACATAAATAATGAAGCTTCTTTAGTTTTTTTAGTATAGGTGAGGGAAGAGATAAAGAAATAAATTTGGTTCAGAGGGTGAGAGATAGAATCTTGTGCACAAAACTTCAGTAGAATAATGTATAGACAAAGGAAATGAAACTAGAAACCATGGAGCGCATTTTAAGTCTTTCAATTTTATATCTAATTGTAGCATTTCCATAACATGACATAGATAAATCTAACATATAAGATTTATTTCCAGTAACTACAATTACACAATCTCTAAGAGGAAAGAAACACATATGAAAATGATAAACAAAGACATGAACACATACTCCACATTTCAGTGCTTGGAATCACCAAAATCTTCTTTGTTAATATTTCAAAACAACGTACATATCATCAAGCCTCAAAACTTGAAAAACTTGCGGAATATTACAACCTACAGAATAGAAAATTGAATCCTTACAAATGTGTTCCTCTTCCCTTTTATAGGAAGAATCCTAACAAAAACAATTGAAAAATCTCTTGTAGTGAGGCAACTGTCTAAATTAATTAGTTGTGCAAGTGTGCTAATGCCCTAGCTATTCTAATTATCACATAAGAACTTGATTCCTTCTTGAAAATAAAATATTAAAAAAAGTTTCCAAAAGGTTAGATATATGGTATGACTCCAAATAAAAAAATATCTTCATTGTTGGCTCGCTTGAGCCTTTAAAGTGAACCCATGCTCCACTGCCTAGACCTGTGGTGGATTAACCAACTAGGTACATATTTTCCATAGAAGCGGGTTTGGTACGAGAGTGTGAATAAGGGTACTGTAGGAAATCATTAAATTTGTGAGCTCAATGTAATTTCTCCTGGTCACGAACAAGGTATACATGAGCCACAACAACTAGAAGTCTCTCTGTAGATAGTTCACTATGGTGCTGCCCTTGAGGGTGGAAATCCTCTCAGTTTATGAGTCCACCTTTCTCTTGGCCTCAGCTAACAATTTCTCATACTACTACCATGGTAGAAAATGTTTGTGGAAATCCCAATATCTAGGTAACCCCACTCTAGTCCTCTAGTCAAAATTAGATTTGAATGTTGCAACTAACTTTTCCAGATCATTCACACACGTTTCGGCCCTATCCTTCACTTCTTTCTTCTATATCACTTTGGCGACTTCTATGATTACACTTTTCTTGTCAACAATGTCTATTTACCTTAATTAATCAATTTATTTCTCATTTAGGAGCTTGATGAACCTCTCAATAGTGCTGGCATTCCTGAAATTCTCCTCTTTAGTTGATTGGACATAGAATTCAATGGTTTTCAATGTAGCTTTCTATTTTGCAACTAGTTTCAGGTGTTCCCATATTTTATTTATTTCAGAGATGATATCATCCTAGATTACTTGCCTAGTTTTGACAAGGGCTATGTTTCCCTTCAAATTATTCTTCAATTATTTGATCTCGTCTTGTGCCACCTAATACTTGTTATTAATTTGATATAAACTTTCTTGGGTGGAACTTAGTTTTTTCTCCTTATTCTCAAGTGTGTGCTTGGTGTTTTTAAATTCAATTTGGACCTTCTTTAACTTGTTCTCCGACAGTCGCAGCTTTGTGAGAGCCTTGGGTAACTGCTTAGTGGGATTATGTGGGTTGTCCGGCATAACCATTGCATAAATATGGGAATCAATATTTTGTTGTAGCTCAACTACCTTCAACTTGAGTGCTACCACTTCATTATTCCTTTCAATAAACTCACTAGCCATGATTTCCTTCTCGTTTTCAACCTGTGCCAATTCCTTGGTTTGTACATTCTCTGCAACAAGAATTTTAAGTTGTTTCCTTAGTGACTAAATTTATGAATACGAGTATTTGATAATAGAATCTATGGAAGCCTTATCATTGGGACCCACCCCTAGCTTGATAATTAACTCTTTGTAGACTTAATTTTGGAGATGGAGGGCTCTTGAGTTGGCCTTCTCTTGCTTTATTTTAGTACATGTTTTCTCGAAAAAATTCTCAGCCTTGATGATGGACAAGAATACCTTGCTTAACTCACTATATATCATATCTCTTGTCTTCCTATATAAATTAATTTTATCCTACAAGGAGACACTATTCATGTCTAGACATAGGTCCATTGTTTTGAACCGTGGTCCAGAGGGCAGGGATTGCATTGAAGGGCGATACAAGGAGAACTTCATCTAATTTCTTTCTAGGTCCATGGCAACCAAGAGCCTGGTATAATATGGAACTAGATGGGAGGCCAAATTTTCCAACATTTCATCCCTAAATTTTGTATTTATTTCCTTTTTTAGCTGTCCTTCCTCCCACTTAGGGCCTGCTACTGAAGTTTCTCCAACTAAACCCAAGATTTCTGCCTCAGTTGAACTGGAGGTAGCAGCTTTTTGGGGATCCTATTTATTGTACTTGGAAGCGAGGATGATCAAGGTTCTTTTAAGTCAATTTTACCTCAATCTCCTCTTCTTCCTACTCTCGAACCTTTGACTTCTTGGTCAAGGATGCATCTTCCATCTTAGTCTCCCCTACCTCGTTAATGCTCCTTTTCTGAAACTTTCCTTTGTGCTTGGTGCCTCAATCTCCATCTCTGTATTGATGGGACATGAATCAATATTAGCCTTCCATTCTAACTCAGGCCTAGATTCATGCTCATAAGTTCTTTCCTTCTACTATAAATAATACCATGAGGATCATAATTCCACACTTCTCCTATTTCAAGGTTCAAGTCCTTTAACATAAGTTCCACCTACTGAAAAGCCTGTCTAGAGTTCACAATGAAGGTATATATAGTCATGGGAAGCTTAAAAATATATAAATTTTTGGTAGGGGAAAAATGAATTTGGTCTGTGTTTAGGATCTACCTGATGAACTCCAAGGCTAAAATTCTCATGGGCATAAATACAGGCAACTGGTAAGGATGAAATTTAGATCCATACACTCTGATTTTAGTGTAATATTCAAACAAATACCAGTTACCCACCCTAGTATCCTTCCTGATCCGAATAGTCATCCTTTTCTGGGGTGATACTCTAGAAGGGGATACTTTTTTTATAATCTTATAAGTAGTGGCCATGAAAGTAGAGAGAAAATGTGAAAGGCCATCATTATTTGGATTCTTATTAAAATATCTCTCCCAATCAACCAAAAACTTCCTTTGCTTACGGGAGTCTACAATGCTAAGGCCTAGGTACTAGAATTATTCAGGGGCTACGGTATCTAGGCCTCTAATTTATGTTACGAGGTTTCGTCAAGAAATGGCCCCAACTCCGAAAATTGACATATCCCTAGTCCCTAGTCCTTGAACCCTTTTGAAATTTATTTTCTCATGAGCTACAAGATTCTGGGGTCACGAGGTCTCTAGGATTTTGAATTTTATGGGCCCAAATTTGACTTCCCCTATCTTTTGGTCTAGGAGGTCACTCTCAGACTTCTTTATACCACTGGAAAGATTTTACAAAGCAATTTTTGATTTATTGGATCCAATGCGTTCTTTGAGCTCATATTATACTTTGAAAATGAATCCAAACTTTGTTATTATTTTCACGTCAACCCCTTAATTATATGAAGAAGAAAAGGAAAGAAGAGTTGGGTACAACATCAAATACAACCGGGGATAGTGTCTTGCTCGAAAGGCATAGAGAACTTGTAGACTAGTAGCCTTGTTAGGCATGGAGTAAAAAATATACACAAAATTGGAAATTGAATAAACGCTCTAGTACTTACAATGAATCACCAGTATTTAAAATGGAAGTGGGTACTTGACCTTAGTGTTGAAATTAGTGCTTGAGGTGCTGCCCGTTTACAAGTAGCTAAAACACTTCAACATATAGATTTCTAGGAAGAATGTGTTGTTACCCTTGGCTTCAACTACCTTGAATGTCCCAAACCACAAAGGGCCAAATTTCACGTGCTTTCCCTTGTCTTCCCTCCTCACATCCCATCTAATTACAAGGCCACATGGCTGGAAAATTATGTCTTTGTAATTTTTATCATATAGAGCCTTCATCTTTTCCTAGTACTTGATTATATTATGGGTCACCTGCTCTCTATTCTCTTGCAATTCAACCAATTGGTTTATCCTCCTAGTCAATGGATTTTTCTCGTCCTCTGAATCCTAAATTAACTTGGACACTAGCATAGCCATTTGACTAGGGAACAATGCTATAGTACCATATACTAATCCAAATGGTTATTTTCTAGTGGATCTCTTTGTTGTGAATATGTTTTCCAAAGAGAAAATTTAAGTTGAGAGTCCCAGTTTTTCTTATTTCCTACAATGGTTTTCTTTAAAATTCTCAACGAATTCTTATTTGATGACTTGGCCAACCCATTTCCATATGGATAATAGGTGGTAGAGTGACCAAGTATGACATTATACTTTTGGAAAAAATCAATGAGTCTTGTAGACATAAACAATTGGGAATTATCAGTCACTATCTTCTTTGGATATCCAAACCTAACAAAGAAATTTTCTTCAAGAAAATTTATGACCATCAAATCAGTTGCAGTCTTGGTAGGAATGAATTCCACCCACTTTGTAAAGCAGTCAATAGATTTCAAAATCCATTTATGCTTCCCACTAGAAGGTGGGTGAATCTCTCCTATAAAATCCAATCCCCACTCTCTAAAAGGTTCCTCTACACAAACTTGGATCAATGGTAATGCATATAACTTCTTCTTCTCGGTGAAAATATGGAATTCCATGCAACGTCTCATTAGCTTATAAACATCATAAAATAATGTAGGCCAGTAGAAACCAACCTTCACGGTTTTATGAGTTGTAACCTTCCATCTATAATGTCCTCCACAAGCACAACCATGGTATTCATTAATAATCTTAGGAATTTCATCTTCTGTTAAGAACAAAAAAAATACACCAACATGATCCTTCTAATTCAACTAACCATTTGTGATTACATACTTACGGAATTTCATTCTCAGAGCCCTATATTTTTATCTATCAAAACCTGCTGGGATGTTAAGAAATAATAGATAATGGACGATCCTTTTATACCAATATAAACAAAGGTATTTATAAATTTATGCAACCAGCTCAAACAAAAGAAAAAATTGATCAACGACTTGAAAAATAGCCTCTTCGAGGGGGAACTTCCTTTACATCACATAAATGAATAATTATTGGATGATACAAATGACAAGACCTCCTTGGTATATATAGGAGTCTAATGGGTCACAATATAATCAGAGCCTACATAACAATAATAATGTAAGGGCATAATAATAACAATTGTGGGCTTCTATGGGGCACAACAACAACAATATGGGGGCTACATGGGTACAAAAATAACAATAGGGGGCTACATTAAAAATAAAAATAAGGGGTATACACTAATAATAACAGTAAAGGGGATACACTAGTATTATAGGGACCTAACATGCCCCTCTCCTTCAAAAATTGTTGTCCTCAACGCTTGAATAGTCTGTATGATTCCGTATAAGATTCTCATCCTCCCATGTGGAATATTCAACGGATAAGTTCTTCCACTTAATGTGATACTCTAAAATTAATTGATTTCATAGTTGTCGGGTTCTTGTTTCTGTGACTGCTTCAAGCTCCAATACGATTCTTCCTTCTTCATCAAGTTCTGGAAATATTATTTGAACTAGGAGCTTGTCACAGATATCCTTCAAGCATGAAACATGGAAAACTGGTTGTACTCGAGAATATGCATGCAACTCCAATTTGTATGCCATAATACCAATATTTTGCAACACTTTGTAAGGAACATAATACTTGGGTGATAATTTTTTATCCTTATTAGGTTGCGTAAGGGAATTTTTTTTGAATGGTTGTAGCATTAAAAATACCTAGTTGCCTACACCAAAACTTATTTCACTACAATGTTGATCTGCGTGTTGTTTCATTCGATTCTACGTCAGAGTGAGGTTATCCTTTAAGAGTTGGAGAACTTTTTGTTGATGCTCGATGTGATCTTCCACTATTTGAACCTTATAATTTTATCTTAAATATGATGTGATGGATGGTGTATGATATCCATAGAGTGCCACAAGTGGGGTCATTTTTTCTATAGTATGGAAGGAAGTTTTATACCACCATTCAGCCAGAGGTAACCACTTGACCCATTCTATTTTTTATCAGATACAAAGAAACGAATATATCCTTCCAAACATTTGTTCACTATCTCAGTTTTCCTGTGAGATTGAGGATGATAAGATGAGCTATGAGCTAATTGAGTACCAATACAAGAAAATAATTTCGTCCAAAACTTTCTAGTGAAAATGGGATCTATGTCACTTACAATAATCTTTGGGTTTCCATGTATCTTCTGAACTGTTTCCAAAAATGCAGTAGCACCTATATTGAAATTAAAAGGATGAGATAATGCAAAAACATGTGCATATTTAGTAATTCTATCAATTACCACCATGATGAAACTCTTTCCTTCAAACTTGGGTAAACTATAATAAAATCCATTAATACCTCCTCCCAACGCTGACTTGGAATTGCCAAAGGTTGTAACATACGTAGCACCTTAATTGTCTCAAATTTATTTTGTTGGAAAACCAAACATTCTGCCACAAACTTCTAATATAATATTTAAGTCCATCCCAAATAAATCCTTCTTGACCCTATGGCAAGTTTTTAAAAATACCGAGTGCCCTCCTAAGGGGAAGTTGTGTAATTCGAAAATAATCTTTTGTTTGGGTTGGGAATTATTACAAAGATATAAGTGATATTTGTACCATAATGAATAATTTTTCTAGATACATGTATCAGATGTATTGGGATCTTGCTGCAACTCTTGAATTAGTGTCCACATCTCTTCTTCATTATTCCATTCATCCCTTACATCAATTATTCAATCAGGTTGGATAATAGAAATGGCATAGTGCAATGCTTCCACATACTCATCCTTTCTTGAGAGTTCATATGCAACAACTGTTTTCTTCCATTTTTTGTAGATGGTTTCATCGTCATAACCCAACATCTTTGTGGCCCATTTTTTTTCTCTACTGAATATAATATTTGTTCCAAAAAATATTTAAGACTATCATGATTTAATTTTACCTTGAATTGTCTTCCCATTAGGTAAGGTCGCCATTTATTTAGTGCATGTAGTATTGCCAATATTTCCTTCTCATAAATAGGTTTGTGTGAATAATTTCTATTGATTGGGTGAATTTCAAAAGTAATGGGTCTTCCTTCTTGCTTTAAAAAAACACCAATTCCATCCCTTGAGGCATCACATTCCACAATAAATGTTTTTGTGAATTCTTGTGTAGTTAAGACCAGTGCTTGGCACATTTCCTATTTAATATGTTCAAAGGCCTTAATTTATTTCATAGTCAAAGAAAATGTGTCTTTATTAATTAATTTTTTTAGAGGAGTTTCTATTCTCCCATAATTCTTAATAAACTTATGATAATACCTTGTCAACCCGAAAAATCCTCGAAGATGATTTAGGGTTGTGGGGAATTTCCATTCCTTAATGGATTTAATTTTGTTAAAGTCTACCTTAACACCCTCATGAGATACAATATGACCCAAATATTCCACTTCTTGTACTCCAAAGAAAAAATTGGAAGTTTTTTCATATAATGGTTTCTCCTCCAATAGTTTGAGCAATTGTCAACATGTTGAACATGATCCTTCCAAGCTTTTTGTATATTAGTATATCATCAAAAAATACTAACAAAAAATTTCTAAGGAAGGGTTTGAAAATGGAATTCATCAAAACTTGAAATGTGGAAGGTGCATTAATAATTCCAAAAGGCATGAACAAAAATTCATAATGACCTTCATGAGTTCTGAATGTTGTTTTTGAAATGTTTTCAGTCTTCATTCTAGTTCGATGATATCCTGAATGAATATCCAACATTGTGAAGTAAATTTCTCCATGTAATTCATCCAACATTTCATCAATTACAGGAATGGGAAATTTATATTTAATAATGACCCTGTTGAGATCCATATAATCTTGACACATATTCCATGATCCATCATTCTTGTGAACTAATAATATTGGAGCAGAGAAATACTCACTTTGGAGAGGTTGAATTATACTTACCTATAGCATTTATGCAACCATACGTTCAATTTGACTCTTTTGGGCATAGGGATATATGTAAGGCCTGATGTTTGGAGGAAAAATTCTTGGAATCAAGTGAATAGCATGATCATAATCATGAATAGGTGGGAGGCCTTTGGGAATCTCAAATACCCTCGAATGATTATCCAATCATTTTTGGATATATGTATAAATAGATGATTTCAATGTTTGAGCCTCTAGTGAGCATAATTATGCAATTACACCCCTTTTTTATTTCTTCAAAAGATTTGTAATTCCATTAGAGTTTATTATATTCTTTGGTTTCCCTGCGATACCCCTTAACTCAATTTACTTTCATTCCCATTTTTTTTTAAGAATTTTTTTTGAAAATTAAAAGCCAATAGTTCCTAAAGATTGTAGCCATTGGAATTATAGTACAACATCAAAACCACCCAATGGAATATTCAATACATATTCCCCCATGGATATCTTGATATTATGGCACTTTACATAAAAAATTATAATTCCTCTCTTTGAAACCATCACTTGACACTTTGGTGCTAGATATAGAAATAAATTCAATTCCTTGGATATCTTAGAATGAATAAAATTATGGATACTACGTGAATCAATCAACACTATTACCTTTTTCTTCTTGATATATTCTTATATCTTGAGAGTTTTAGGAGTGGTAATTACCATCAATGCATTACAAGATATGGTAGGATTCATTTCTTCCTTCTCTGAGGTTGGTTCTGTTGAAAAGTGTAACTAGGTCAGTCTTCATGTTGAATATGTAATTATGTATATATGTAAAGAAGAAGTCAAAGATAATAAAATATATTTGGTGTACTTGCTTCATGGGTTTCATGAACAAGATTTTTATGTAGATAGCCTTCTTCTTGATGTCTACTAGGTTTAGGTCTTCTAGGCATAGCATATAGTTATGTGTCATGTATATATATGAAGGAATCTGTCTTCAGTATATGCTCTAGATTTTGTCAAAGCCTTCTATTACATCCAAGATTTTATGGAATATAATATCTTCAAACTAACCTCTCTGAAATGTTGGAAGAAGAAGCTGTTATAAGTTGTTGAAGTCGGCCTACAAGCCTACATACAGGTCAGCCTAAAAGCTAAGATAATGACCTATATATATACCTCTATTCATGCGGATAATAGGAAACGAATTTGAATGCAGATTCTATAGAAATTGGGGACAAGTGTGGTTAGTTTTTTAGACTTTTTTGGAGAGGAATAATCGAACAACAGTAAATCTACATTGCGGATGACAGAAGGATGTGAGGACATATATACCTCAGGATAATTTTGATAAACACTGTAATTATAGTCCAGACATCTAAACAGATCAACCATAGGTAAATTTGTGGGTGCACCACAACAACTAAGTGCGGTCAAGACAGAGAATTAGGGCATAAAATAAATGCAGATAAAGGTTAACCTATGAATGCGGAATTGAAGGAAGAGGACAGTCTGCGGATAGTCAATAACAGTTTTTAATAGCAAGTGGTTGATATACATAGTTAAGGACTATGATATCAAGATCAAATTAGCTAAAGTCTGAGATAATGACCATAAGGAGAAGCGATAGCAATAGTGAGGAAGGTAAATCCTTGATTTACCTTCCCATAGTTCAAGCAATTCAAATACAAGCATACACAGTTCGTAATAAGAAGAATTATTTGCGGGTTTTCCTCTCCAAGAGGGAGAGGTTTTGCCTTGGCTCTAGGAGCCTAATTTTTGTGTCTTGTGCATTTTTATAATTGACTTGATGAAATATTAACTAAGAGAAGACATCAATAACACAAGTAAGTTCACAAGTAATTATCAAGAAGAGAATTTGTATTAACCTAGAACCCGACAAATTCTCAACATGGAATCAGAGCTAAGGTGCTAAACATAAGGGTTGCTTGTCAACAAAGACACTCAAAGAAGCAAAGATCATAGTTTAGGTTGGAAAGAAAAACTAGTCTGCAAGGAAGAATATCCAACTACTTCATGTGAGATCTCCTACCTCATTCAAAAAGATAAACTCATTCAGGAAATTAACCTTTGGCATCAAAATATTTGCACTCAAGACATTGTTTGAAGGAAATCTCAACATCTGAAGATAGTCATTATAATAAAGGGTTCAAGTACAACAACATTGAATAAGGGAAACCCTTGAATTCATTCTCAATCATCATCAAGGAACCTGCAAGAAAATCCACTCAAGTATTCATGACCCTATCTATCAAGATGTCTTTTTGTAAAGAAAGCAACAAGCTGGCTGGGTCATCAAACTTTAGTGCATGGAAGAAGCGAATAGACTTGAATTTAATTGAAGACGAAGTAATGGAATATATCGAAGGATATACTGTTCAACCTAAAAAAGAAGATACTTTAGCCCATGCCAAGTACATGAAGGGGGAAATTAGAGCCCAAATGATTCTCATAGAATCCATCAAAGACTCTCTCATTCCCTATGTATCAAAACTAAAAACTCCAAAACAGATATATGAGAAATTGGTGGAGCTATTCTTTGTGAGTATTGCTGGAGAAGCAATATCTCTGAGACAAGAACTATACAAAATGAAATTATCAAGGGAAGTAGGAATCACTCCATACTTTATGAGGATTTCTGAAATAAGAGATCAACTGTAGGAACTAGGAGAAGTGATGTCTGACACTGAGATGAAAACAATGGTGTTGAATGCTCTACCAAAGGAATGGGTAAACTTCACTTCTAGTCTATATGGGAAGAAAGAAACCACTCCATTCCATGATTTATGGTCTCTATGTAAAACAAAGGAAACAAGAATAAAGGCCAAAGTTGATACAGGACCAAGTAAAGAGAACCATGCCTTTGCAACCTCATACAGGAAGAAAGGAAGATTCGAAAAATTTGGCCCTCAGAATAAAAGAATAAATATGGAAAACGTGCGATGCTTTGGATGTGATAAGCTTGGAAATTATAAAAGAGATTGTCCTAAATCTGGAAAGGACAAGAGGAAAAAGGAAGAATCCCATGTCACCTATGAAAGAGAAGAACCTGACACCAAAATATCTAAGAAGGAGGAAGCAAGGGATCTCTATTATGATTGAGATCATCTTCCTCTGTAAGTGATCTCTAATTAGTTGTAAAAATGTATGATAGCATGTACATTAAGAAGCATCTCGATAAAAGCATGGAAGGAGATCTCGGTGAAAATGCTTCTGGAAAATATCATTACTGAAAGTAAAAGTCATCAGATCAAGTGTCATCGTGGAGACATAATTTTGGGATGTGATGACATATTGTTGAAGCAGGTCAAAGGAATGAATCTTTTCATTCAAGAGAAACTACTATAGGATGACTCAACGAAAATAGGCATGAGGTATGCAAACATATATGCTAATATTGGATGCTGTGAAGTCATGTCATATGGTTGCAGGTAATATACCTTCGTATTTAGGAGTATGACCTATGAAGAAGGATCTCTCAGTGCACTAATAGATGAAATCAACCTAATATGACCTCATAGAATATGAGGTGGTTGTACATAAACAAGAAATTGGAAAATTTTTAATACCCTGGGAATGAAGAATGTGCAGAGAGGAAGAGATCATGAAGTACACCCATGTCAAGAGGAAGTTATCATCCAAAGGCCAAGAAGATGTGACTAGGAGATCTCCTGGGAAGATATGTAGACTCTGACAAAATTCTGTTAAAGTAGAAGACCCTTGGAAAAACATATCATTAGGAGAAATGTCAATTTGTATGAAGGATGTTGATGCCTACAAGAATTTGTCATGATGAAAAGATCATCACTAAGGTAACTTTTGTTCTAAAAATTTCATATGAATATATTTATCTGGATACATTTGTGCAGGGTTTCCAATCATAAGAAAGGATGTATGATCCTTGAAGATGTTTTGAAGGAACGCAACATGGCATAACAATAGAATAGATAAGGAAGTGTGATGAATCACTCTCTCATAGCTGACATGACTCAGGATGTAAGTGATGGATGGTATGTGCCCTATGAAGATAAAAGTTGAAATATTCCTCAATATCAAAATCCATGACATCAATGACAGGAATTCTTCATGAGCAGCTGGGTGTCTCACCATTGTTGTTGGAGGTCCCTTTTTAATATGGATCCCAGTGATAAGTTTCTTACTTGGAAGAAACTTGGTAATTCCTAAGAATAACCTTAGGTACATTCCTTGTATACGAATGAGTACATTCCCTTGTGGAATAAGTCCTCCCTGGTTGAGAGGGAGAGATAGAAACATCATTCTGGTCTTTACTTGAGAAGACAGAATGGAGGATTGGGTAATCATCTGGCATTTGATACTCTTTGAGAATGTGTTAGGGCATTCAATATAAGAGTAGTCGGGGACCGATATTCTTTGAGGGCTAGCTACCCAAGAGAAGAATAATCCAAGAAGGTCATGCTTTGGGAACACTCAGGCAGACTATGTACCTTGGAGAGACAATGATGAAGGTGTCTATAAGTCATGTGTCTCACCAACATTGTAGTCCATTGTCTTGTTGAGAGATGGGGCTGTTATTCAAGGCCTTGCACTAGGAAAATTTTGGTTGATATGATGCTATACAGATGTGATTACCAATCTGATTCTTCTTATGAGATGCTTCAGTTTGAAAGTAACCATGTACCTATATGAATACCTCCCTAGTTAAGAGGGAGTGTTGAAAAGTGTAACTAGGTCGGTCTTCGTGTTGAATATGTAATTATGTATATATGTAAAGAAGAAGTCAAAGATAATAAAATATATTTGGTGTACTTGCTTCATGGGTTTCATGAGCAAGATTTTTATGTAGATAGACTTCTTCTTGATGTCTACTAGGTTTGGGTCTTCTAGGCATATAATATAATTATATGTCATGTGTACATATGAAGGAATCTGTCTTCAGGATATTCTCCAGATTTTTTCAAAGCCCTGTATTACGTCCAAGATTTTATGGAAGAAAATATCTTCAAACAGACCTCTCTGAAATGTTGGAAGAAGAAGTTGTTATAAGTTGTTGAAGTTGGCCTGCAAGCCTATATACAGGTCGGCCTAAAATTTGAGCTAATCACCTATATATATACCTCTGTTCATGTGGATAATAGGCAACCAATTTGAATGCGGATTCTACAGAAATTGCGGAAAAGTGTGGTTAGATTTGTGGATTGTTTTGGAGAGGAATAATAGAACAACACTAAAGCTACATTGCGGATGACAGAAGGACGTGAGGATAGATATACCTCTAGATAATTTTGATAAACACTGTAATTATAGTGTGGACATCTGAATAGATCATTCACAGGTAAATTTTTGGATGCACCATAGCTACTAAGTGTGGTCAAGACAGAGAATTAGGGCATCAAATAAATGCAGATAAAGGTTAACCTATGAATGTGGAATTGAAGGAAGAGGACAGTCTGCAGATATTCAATAACAGTTTGTAATAGCAAGTGGTTGATATACATATTTAAGGACTACGATATCAGGATAAAATTAGCAAAAGGCTGAGACGGTGACCTTAAGGAGAAGCGGCAACAATAGTGAGGAAGGTAAATCCTTGATTTACCTTCCCACAGTTCCAACAATTCAAATACAAGCATACAGAGTTCGTAATAAGAAGAATTCTTTGTGGGTTTTCCTCTCCAATAGGGAGAGGTTTTGCCCTAGCTCTAGGAGCCTAATTTTTGTGTCTTGTGCATTTCAATAATTGAATTGATGGAATATTAACTAAGAGAAGACATAACTAACACAAGTAAGTTCACAAGTAATTATCAAGAAGAGAATTTGTATTAACCTACAGCCCGAAAAATTCTCAACAGGTTCTTGGAGTATATCCTCTTCTTTTTATTTTTCTTATTCCTTTTTTTAGTCCTCTTCACAATCTATGTAAGATAATTTCTTCTTGGCACACTTATGACCTTTAGTCAAATTTCTATCACAACTATAACAAAATTATTTTTCTTTTTTTTCCTCCAATTGTTGTGGTGTCAACCTTGTAGGTTATGGAAGAATAGGAGCAACAACACTTCCATCCTTATAGTTGTGAGTGGTATACTTTCTTGTTTCCATCATTTTTCTTTCAAATTTTCTTGCCAACCTGAATACATTCCCTAATGAATCAAGTTCCCAAAGTCTAACCTCATGTTGGATTTTATCCTTTAAAGTCCCTATGAATACATCAATCCTATGCTCCTCTCGAATATCAATTACCCTGATATTCAACTGGAAATCCTCAATGTGCTTTTCCATTGAACCCTTTTGTTTGATATTTATCTACTGGCTAAATAATGTGTTTCTCTTTGTATCCTCATAATGTGCAATCATTTCCTTCGAAAATATTTACCAAGTGACAAGTAGTTTACGAGAACAAATCCACCGATACCGTACAAACTTATTGGGTGCTAAATATAAATATGAAATGTGTACCTTTTGTCTGTTCTGCACATCATGTAGATCCAAATATTGCTCCATCTATAGTGTCCATCTTACTGGATCCTTTCCGTAAAAATTCCTCATATCGATCTTTGGAATGTATTTGGTCTTCAATCCAAAGTTAGAGTTTCTAAAATCATGATTAACATTCCTTTTGTTCTCATCATGAGTTTCATGGAATACCTTTTCACCATTAGGCATTATTTCATGTAGCAACTTTGTCAAGACTTCCTTCAAACCTTCCATGTATGCTTTTAATCCATCCTTCAAACCTTGCATGTATGCTTTTAAACCATTCATCAAACCATCCATACTAGGTTCCATTTCATTTTTGGTTACTCTCTGTGAGACTGAAATTTGTTGCACTTGGTCACGTAATTTTGATATATCATGTTGCATTTCTTCCTCTTCTTCATGTGTCATAGTAGAGATTTCTAGTTTCTTATTGGAGCATCCATGTTTTTGTTTTGAGACATATTGGAACCAAATAATTCTATCTATTCTTTACTATTCCCTTTTAATTACTTCAGACTTATTTTTCAAACAAAACTTATGCAAATTATAAAACAATACACCTTTTTCTCCTTGTTTTTTGGAGATCAATATTGAAATTGTTTTTATCTTTGAAATTTCCACCTTTGAATGTTTGAAATTCAGTCATGTTGTAGAAATATGATTCTTCTTTCTAGTTCCACAAGTCAGACCGTGATTTGATTCTTCAATATAAAGTTATGTGAAATCTCCCAAGATGTCTTGATTATGGACTGAATCAGTAAAGCAAACTTGTACAGGATTCCATGTGTCATTTATTCAACCTTCGGTCTTGAAATTGATACATGAAAAACTAACGTTCGTTATCATTCAGTCACTTTTTACAGAATTAAAATATGATTCTTGAGAAGAAATTTATGAGAATTTTCCCTAGGTAACCAGTTTGAGACTAAATTCAAGAGCATGCAGAAAACCTAACTTCTTCAAACCATATCTTAGAAAATATAGCAAACCAATATTTGAAATTTATAGACAAATCTCATCAAGATTTCGGCTCCATGTTTCCAAAATTTCAGCATTTGAATATTTGTATAAAAAATTTTATAGTGAAAATTCCAAGATGACCTATTTGAAGAAAAAAAACCCTAGAATCAAAAGCCTTGATACCAAATGTTATGCAACAAACTCACAAAAAGAAGAAAAGTTAAATCAATGACTTGAAAAATAGTTTCTAGGGAAAACCTCCTTTACATCACATAAATGAACGATTCTTGGATGATAAAAATGACAAGACCTCCTTGGTATATATAAGATTCTAAGGGGTCACAATATAATCAGAGCCCACATAAAAATAAGGGTACAAAAATAATGATAATGGTCTTCTATGGGGCACAAAGATAACAATATTGGGATTACATGGGCATAGAAATCACAATAGGAGCCTACACTAACAATAAAAATAAGGAGGCTACATTAATAATAGCAATAAGGGGGCTACATCAGTATTGTAGGGACCTAAAATATAATCAATCCTATCATATTGTTCATTATATTGGTTCTCCCTACTGTATTTGGTCCTGAAGTCTCAGCCAACAGATTTATTCCCATTGCTTGATAATTTTATTTTGATATGATCTTGGATAGTCACTGCTCCTTTATTAATTTAGTTGGCTTGATGTCTGTTAGTGTGAATTCTAATTGCAAGTGTATCAAAAAATCTCACTTTAGTTGTGCATAACAAACAACCATAACATCAAAGATGGCTACCAATTTATTTAGATCTGCAGTTAGTTGACCAAGACAAATGCTACAAAATACAGATCTATGCAGTTAAAGACATTAAGAAGAAAATAAAAGCAAGAGTTGCTCCATGCATCCAATAGACAAGACAAGAATATTTTTAAATAATTTTTTTATTTATGACACCTGGGAATGGAACATAGAAATATGTTACCAGTCCCCCTCAATGGGATGGGTTCTTGTATGTCTTCAGCGCTTCAGATCTAAGATATATCTCTCTTGATGGTGTATAAAACCCAGACAAAAATGTAACTCCAAGGGAGCTCACAAGAAAAAAAATAGAAAAATATGACAATGATGGAGGATCAAAGTCAGACCAAAAGTATAGATCCAGAGTGATCTTTAGACAAAAAAGGTAGTGAATGAATGGAAAAACCCTTCTATTTATAACAAAATATTGAGTTAGTCTAGATATTGGTGCATAATTAAAATATTATTAACCAAATCTAGATCCAACTTTTATGGAATATTTTATTATATTTGTTGGAGGGAAAAGGAATTTGAATTTGGTCAAATCCCTTTATTTGTAAATAATAAATAAATAAATGATTTATTTATTATTTTAAGAGCATGGTTGAGTAATAATTAAATAAATAGTGATTTATTCAATTATTTATAAATGATTTAGTTAAATTTAACAAGGAATACTATTTAAATAATGTTTAAATAATTATTCTTAGAAAATAATAAGATAAATAGTGATTTATCTCATTAATTTTCCTATTTGGGGTTAAAAATGACCAGGAATATTAGTTAAACTATTGTTTAACTAATTATCCCTTGAGGAAAATCAAACAAATATGGATTTATTCAATATTTCCTCATGGGGTTTCCTGTTTAGACCATAAACAACTTAATAAATTATGGATTACTAAGTTATTTTTCATAGCGAAAGCAATTTTACTTAGGATAAAATTGGTATTACATGGTGTACTTTTTTCCATCTAATAGTAACAGGTTAGATGACCAAAAATTGGTGTAACAGATTGCCCCCTAGCATGTGAGCGTTAGGAGATAATCGTATGACCGAGGTACGTTATAAGAACTCAATCACCAGACACCGAAGGGGAAGTCAGAGAGAGAGAAATATAACGTAGACCAAAGCGCTAGAGGACAAGACCCTGAGGAGGTGAGACTTACAGGTGCGAAGATTCTCTTCTATGAGTGAGTACCTATTCTACAAGAGGCAGGGGAGGCATATCTATGCCCGCCGAGATAACAAAGTACAAAGAATAATGCGTCCAGTAAACAAGGGACTGAACTATATAGTACATGCTGACATAAACATGGGCCAAATAAAAACATGATAATGGATCCCACATGCATACTGTGCTTGGGATAATAGCCAGGACTTATACAATAATATATGAGTACATGGGATATAAGTACAACCAAAGAGGCCCTGTAAAATAGGAAAGGGCTCTGAAAATCTGAATGATGCATGCAAACTAAAAGGCACTGGAAGCAGCTGAGGTTGGGACCATCAAATCTATGGAGCTGCATCAAAGGATGTAATAGAGAAGTCATCCGAGTATGCGGAGGGCTACCTGAAGGGCCACCCCCTCATGAGGTCTGAAACATCTCACACATACCCGAGAATTACCGGTACAATCTGCTGCATCACTGAACCATCAAGTATACAGATCTCGATCATGACATAAAGAGTAGGAGCTGAGAAAGAATCAAGTCAAAGAGAAATTAGGAGTCCCTTTTCCTGATCCAAGGCACCGAACAAGAGTGAAAGCTGGAACCAAGGTACATCGCCCTCTAGACCTGTCTTCTGGAATGAATGAGATGATGTCAACAGAAGGAAGTCCGCCATAGGTGAGGCAATAAGGGGTCCTCAACTAAGGCACGAGAGATAATAGTAGAGTGACTGATAGAATGACACGAGTGATGATGATGGAATGGGGGGTACTAAGTAGCGGGCTGACAACTTCCCTTGTTAGAGCATGAAGGGCATGGATGACCTAGCAACAACTGACACAATATCAAAGGGGATAGGGGACAATATGATTGAAGGCCACAATGTGTGACACGAGAGAGGAACCAAGCAATAAAGGATGGAGGAATATAACAAGATACAAGAGGACTCAGAATAGACTCCATGAATGCGATGATGACTCAACTCGGATGCTCTAAACAAGGGTGACTCGATGATGCTACCACACAGAAAAGGTCTAGTGGGGACCATAAAAACATGAGTACAAGATGTTTACTCATGAAGAAAATCGACACGAGCATGGACAAGTATGGAGGCAAAGTGGTGCCCCAACTAAAAGTGTTGCAAGTGAAGAAATTCGATTTTGAGGAGTGGTGAAGTGACCCTTCTTGGAAAAAGGTGTATAGGTGAAGTATCAAATCACAAAAAAATAAAGGATACCCATTTACGATCTCAGTGAGAGCTTTCCAACGGTGTTGACGGTTTGTCAAACGGAGCTACGGTTCGGTCACAGTTGGCAAAAGAAAAATATGGGGTTTATCTTTTAATAAGGTATTTCCCCTCCAATTTAATTCATTTGCAAGTGTAGCTGTGGTGAATGTAGAGAGGAGAAAAGGCCCTAAATATTGTGGTGATCGTAGTGAACAAACCGAACGATGGAATAAAGATCCATCAGTTGCAGGTAAGAGGCCTAACCACACTCTTTCAATTAAGGGGATCAAAATTTTAGTTTGGGCACCCAAAGCTCATGAACAGGCTAGGTCACACTTTTGGGTTTGTTATGCAACCTGGGTAGTAGGTATTGGGCAGAACACTGTGACCTGTCCCAGGAAATGACCTGAAAATTGTGACCTGTCAAAGAAAGGGGGTTTAAGTCCTATTTTTGGCTGAGAGCTGGGATTTTTATGGTTGAGGGGCATAGGTGCCCCCAAGCATGCTATGTTCATGCCAAAATGTATTTAGAAAAAGGGAATCTAAGCACATTTTTATGATGTGGTGCACCATTTTTTTTCGTTATGGTTATGCAGTTCGAGAAAGGGAATGGAGGATTACCAATATTTTTTGGTACTGCATATATGAAGCAAATGAACTAAGTTTCTGGGTTGGCATACATGGTGTCACTATGCCAAAGAGTGGATTTGGATATAGTGAAATGGTGCTCTCCTAGAAAACTAACAGGTTGGTCAACAACAATGTATAGGGGACTAGGTTGTTGATGTAAGAGGAAGGAATGATGAGGGGGATCATCCCTAGAGTGACATGAAGTGATATGGGACTCTAGAGGTTCTTCTAAATGGGGGAAAATGATGGTACCAGAGTCAACATGACCATATGCACTATGAGGGTTGTGGAGAATTGCTTCTCCTAGACTCTCAAATATGGGTGCCCCCTTACCAAAACATTTTGTGTCAATGTAATGACCACAAGGTGTATGTGGTTTGAATGTATGGTTTTGATGTAAGGGGGGATAGATAAATTTAGGGGTGGTGATTTCTTCCATAATGTCTTCATCGTAATCGAAGATGGGGTGACTGGTGGAAGGATAAACACATGATGCGGCAAATCTACCTAACTCATCATCATGAGAAGAAAGGTTCACATGCACATCGTCACGGGGGGTGACAGAAGAACAAGAAGATACGGGATCACTGACATTGAGCCCAGGGTGATCACTGGAGGGAGGTCAAGCGAAATAGAAGGGGAAGTCTCAGATGGAGTTTCCACCGTGATCTCATGGATGATGACAGGTAGATGATGGTGGTCGAACACTCCGCCATCTCGACATCGGGTGGGGGAATTTCAATGGGAGAAGAGGTATCCTCAAGTTGGCCCCGAAGGATATTGTGTGAGGACGGGAGAGGCAGACAGATTCTATTCAATCTTTTACTCCCGAACTACCTCCAAAGAGGTGTGGTAATGTGTGAGGCAGGGAAAACGGTGGGTATAATGGTCGTGGAGATCACACAAAGCACAGGGGTGGTTGGTGTGAATAGTCTTGGGGTTCTTGGCTGTAGTCGAAGCAGGAACAGAGGTTTCCAGGACCGTAGACTTAGGGAAAGTGACATTAACCATGGGCTTGATGCGAGGTAATTCAATACAATGATGGGTGGCATGACTGACAACATCACACAAATCACACGGGGGGGTACGCTTTGGAGGCTGAGGAGGTGCAGGGTTCGTCAGGGCGACCTTGTCTTTAGGTGCCTTCTTGTGAGATTTTCCCCCCTCACCTAAAGCTATCACAACAGGATTAGGTTCTTGTTGAGGTGGCTGAGGCACATAAGCAAAGGGAGGGGTCATGAGGACCGGTTGAACCAGGGTCAAAGCAAGATAAGTTTTGGGATGAACATGCAGGATACTGGCTGGGGGATCAATGCACCAGACTGGGATCCCCAGGGTCATGTTAGGAAGGGATAAGGTAGCATAAAAGGTACTGAAAATACTCCAGGAGGGGGAGCTAGAAATGGTATCTGACCAGAGGGGTAATGGCTAGGCGGGACAACTCCGAGATGGTTAAGGTCGGGATGAACTATGCCCAGAGGGTAGGGAGGCTCATGGATACCAGTTGAAGATGAGGGGCCTTGAGGAGGGGGTCCTGAAGGATGAGTTGAGGTGCTAGGAGTAGGTTGTGGAGGACGAGGCTGTTGACTAGTTGAATTGGGCCGCTTGAGGCTGGACCGGGATGATTGCATCATGCAAACGTTTGCCGAGCTAGCAACAGAGACAGGAGGAGAAAGACTAGGGAAAGAACCAAGCAAAGAGGAGTCTTTATAGATTCCGGGTGAAACACTGGTCAAAGTTTCGACTATTTGTTTATTGGCCACCGAAGAGATGATGAACTCAGGGGAGGTATGAGACTTTGGTTCGTAATATGTCAACTGGTCGATGGTGAAAATATTTCCGTTGTGAGGAAAACACATCTTACGGTGAACCGCAGATGGGACAATAGACATCACATAAGTGTAGCTACGACCCAATATAATATTGTAATCTAAGGGGGCATCAATAAATTTTACGTCAACACAAACAGTCTTGCCCGCAAGAGTAATAGGAAAATTCTGGAACATGCCTATGGGCTGGGAAGAGTGGCCATCCCACGCTCGAAGGGTGATAGTGGAAGTGGCCAACTCAGGAGATCCGAGTTTCTTCAAAACCAAAGCGGACATCACACAGGTGGATGCCCCTTCATCAATGATACAACATGAGACATTGGCATTCTGGATCTTGATAGGGATTTGGAAGGCGATAGAAGCAGGAAGGGGAGGATGTTCTAACCGATCAACATCGAAGACGATCAAACAATCATCTGAAGGATCCACAACGCCCATGGAAGTTAGTATAGCTTTTCATTGTGAAGGGCATGATTGGAGGAGTTCCAGTGTTGAGATGGAAGTGGGGGATTACGCCAAATAATCTACTATACTATACGAATGGGAAGCTTTACCAAAAGCAGTGTTTCGACATAATGGTCCCTTGGGGATCTTGCTATGAACCTCTATCTTAGGCTGAGGGATTTGTAAAGGACCATTGGTTGTCGAAAGAGGATCTGTGGAACTTGAAGAAGGGGGCTTGGGGGCAGACGTAGCGGGAGGCTTGTTGTACTGACAGGACCAATTCTGAAGGTTGAGGTCAACAGTAATGGGTTGGTCAAAGTTCATCATGAGAATATGGTAATCAGAGGTACTAGATGGAGGAGGTTGATTGGTTGCCTGACCTTCATGGGGTTGGGTAGCCATGAATCGTTGCTGGGGGAAAGGATTGGTAAACACAACTGGCTAGATAGGTGCAGCATGGGGAGGAATTGAAGAGGAGGCTTGCTATCCTCGAGATTCTTCTTGACCTTCCCACATCTGCCACATCTGAGGTAAAAGTGGACAATCATGGGTGTAGTGACCATAGACACTGCAACAAGAACAAGGTTTGTTCGTGTGAATTGGCATGTCCTGCTTGGGCTGAGTGCCTTGTTGCTAGTTAGCAGTGTTAGGTGCATTCCCTTGGGATTAGGTTCTGGATTACCTGGGGCATATTGGTTTTGGTTTCCTTTCCTCTTCTTTTGGGAAGTAGGAGGATTAGTCGCACCCTGCTGTGCATACACTTTCCCCTGGGGGGGTGGTGGTTGTTGTTGTGGGGGTTGAGAAGGCAAGGGAGGCTAAGGTGCTAATGCTGGAGGAGTTGGAGCACCAGGCTGCAGATACGAATAATAAGGAGGTTGGGTAAAATTGTGGTAAATAGGTCAGGCAAAAGGAGGAGGCATGTCGTATCTTGGATACATGCTACTGGGAGGGGGAAAAGTGCTGGAGGAGTTGGCCCCTCCTTGAGGGAAACCATAACCCATGGGAGGATGAGGGTATGGATGAGAAAGGGCTCCAATGATACTGTCGACGGCATGGGAAGCCCCCGGTGTGTTGGCACCATCAGGTCTAGGGAGATCAGGTAAGACGATATAAACATAACCAGACTGAGTGTAGATCAGGTCATATTTCAATGCAATCTGGAGGGCATCTTCTTCAGTTTGATGGAAATGAGATGTGACATATTTTCCAATAGTTGGAAAAAGGGATATGACAAAATAGCCCATGTAGACACGGTCTTCGAAGGTAGGGGCTTGACATAGGCTATTTCTTCTCCGCCATTCCTGGACATGAACAAATAGGCGAGTCGTAGAAGATTAACGGAAAGAGGTAAAAAGTTTGGTACCAGTGTCATAATGAAGTGGAAGCTGGAAGTAAGATAGAAAAGCCTTGGTAAGGGTCGCAAAGGTAGTATGAGAGGAGGAGTTCTAGTCAACATACCACTTAGAAGCTTCTTCGATAAGCGTATGCTGGAACAACCGAAGACAGAAAGAGTCATCGGTGATGGAGTTAGATGAACAACACTTGTGGAAAGATCGAACATGGTTTGTAGGATCTTCTCCAGCAAGACCTTCAAACTTGGGGATGTCGGAAGGGAACTTGGTTTGCATAGTAGGCCAACTAGGATCATGGTGTATGGGGTCATTGATCAATTGGTTAAAATTGGGAAGACTGAGGTTTGCCATATAAGGGAGCAAGGGAGCAACTGGGATAGTTCCTATTGCGGTCCCACTAGTAGTAATCCAAGCATTACGGCTAGGGCTACCACCAGTGTTAGGTCCTGAACTAGACATGGTGAAGGTGACAGGGGGAGAGCTGGGGATAGAACCAGAAGAAGAGTTGGAATGGGGACTCGGTGGAGGACTAACTCAATTCCTATGTGGAGGAGTAAGTCTTCCTAATAGAAACTTATGATGAAGGCCAAGAAGTCTTCAGGATAAATGCCTTGGGGCGCAATGATGGAAGAACAAACACGGATCACAAAAGGAAAAGAGACCAAAAATTGCAAGGAGGTGCAAGATCAAATTATTACAATGTTGAAACAAGGGCATAAAGGTGCAGGATCAAATGATTACAATGCTATAGTCTTGGCCTGGTGGTGTAAAATAGGCACTCTTCACTTAGGGTGTGCATGTTAAGTGTGTTAATTTTATTTTTTAAACCCAGACGTGTGTAGAGAAAAAGAAAAAATGTGTTGTATAACTATAAATAAATCTGCAAATAACAGTAAAGTAAAATGAATATGTCAATAAATAAACAGCTAAAGATGCATCAATCTAAACTCAAGGAGGCGGGCTTCCCAACAACTAGTCTATGGGTGGGAAAAATCTATTCAAAACACAAAAAAAATGGCCAATGGATCTAAATTCGGGAGGGACAGGGATCTAGAGGTCAGATCTGCTGGAAATAGGTGTAGAAAAAACAAAAAACCAGAGGGAAAAGTGTTGCAAATGAGGTGGCGAATGGCTACAGCTTGAAGGGAAACAGAGGGGACGCTAAAGAAGGACCAAGAAAAATTGAAAAGAGGTGTTTTGGATAGATGAATAACCAATCTGAAATGGATCTGAAGGTATAGGATCAGATCTAAAAAAATGGCTGAACATAATGAAATCTCAGACAACTAGCTTCAGCTAAACTCCTCCTAGAAATGTGGAAGTGTACTGAAGCCCTAGGGGGCTAGGTTCCTACTTCGATGAGTAAAATAGAGAAATTACAGGTCTAAGATGGGTGGAGATGGAGGTCAGACAACCCTGAATAGTAGCCCAGACAAACCCAAAAAAATTCCCCCAAAAATTACATGTCGCAGGTTCTGACCTGTTTTCAACAGAGGTCGCAGGTTTTAGGTAGTTTTCTACGTCTTGAAGGTTGAGGTCACAGGTTTTGGCCCAAAAAGTGTGACCTGCACTTCCAGCAATCTCGAGAGCAGGTTTCAAAAAGAAGTGTCGTCTCAGCTGCAGTTGATACCTGTCACCTGCGCAATAGGCCCAGAAACACATGGAAGTTAGAATTTTTACTGTTTTAGAGTTTTAAAGGTTAAAAACAACATCAATAAAATCAAAACAAGAAGCTGAAGAAAAAACCTAGGGTTTGAAGCAGCTGGTAATGTAGGGATCTGAAAAATAACAGTGGTTGTAATTATAAACCCTTGTGGAGACGCCAGTTGTTAGTGTGAATTCTAATCACAAGCGTATGAAAAAATCTCACTTTAGCTGTGCATAACAAAGAGCCCTAACATCAAAGATGTGACTGCCAATTTCTTTAGATTTGCAGTTCGTTGACCAAGAAAAAAGCTACTAAATCCAGATCTACGCAGTTAAAGACATTAAGCAGTAAATAAAAGCAAGAGTTTCTCCATGCATCCAATAGACAAGACAAGAATATTTTTGAAGGATTTTTGTATTTATGACACCTGGGAATGGAACATAGAAAGATGTTACCAGTCCCCCTCAAGGGGATGGGTTCTTGTATGTATTCAACACTTTAGATCTAAGATCTCTCTCTCTTGATGGTGTAGAAAACCCAGACAAAAATGGAACTCAAAGGGAGCTCACAAGCAAAAAGATAGAAAAAATTGACAATGATGGAGAATCAAAGTCAGACCAAAAGTATAGATCCAGAGTGATCTTTAGGCAGCAAAAGGTAGTGAATGAATGGCAAAACCCTTATATTTATAACAAAATATTGAGTTAGTCTAGATATTGGTGCATAATTAAAATATTATTAACCAAATCTAGATCCAACTTTTATGGAATATTTTATTATATTTGTTGGAGGGAAAAAGAATTTGAATTTGGTCAAATCCCATTACTTGTAAATAATAAATAAATAAATGATTTATTTATTGTTTTAAGAGTGTGGTTGAGTAATAATTAAAAAAATAGTGATTTATTCAATTATTTATAAATGATTTAGTCAAATTTAACAAGGAATAATGTTTAAATAATTATTCCTAGAAAATAATAAGATAAATAGTGATTTATCTCATTAATTTTCCTGTTTTGGGTTAAATATGACCAGGAATATTAATTAAACTGTTGTTTAACTAATTATCCCTTGAGGAAAATCAAACAAATATGGATTTATTCAATATTTCCGCATGGGGTTTCCTATTTAGACCTTAAACAACTTAATAAATTATGGATTACTAAGTTATTTTTCCTAGTGAAAGCAATTTTACTTAGGGTAAAATTGGTCTTACATGGTGTACTTTGGTCCATCTAATAGTAACATTTTAGATGAGAAAAAATTGGTGTAACAATGTCCATGTTGTACTCCTGAATTTTGGATATCCACTTGCCTATTTATCCTTCACTATCTCCTTGTGTAAGGATGTCCTTTACAACTATCGTAGTTACATAGGAAACTGTCTTAGATTTCAAAACACAGGTCTTGAAATATTTCATGGTCTTAACCAGTGTGTTAGTGTCATTTTTGTCATACTGCCATCAGTGATCAAATTTACTCTTTTGCATTTGCATAGTAGGAATCCCATATAATAAATTTTCATCATTCCATTAGGTCATGAATTCATTGATGGTAGTGGTCTTTCATCAGTTTTCCCTCATGTGAAAACTTGATGATTCTCCTCTCTATGGTCTTCAGTCATGATTCACTCTCACTCCGCAATTCATGTTATTAGGTCATAGGGATCGTATCATTAGGTTCTAGGGTCTCATCATGGTCAAATTAATGAGCCAAGTGTCAATGAATATCAGCAAGGTCATGAGGAGGTCCAATAAACTCAAAGGCACAGTATCTGGAAAAATCAAAGAGTTGTTCTATTAAGCTTGATGTAATTTTTGCCTCAAAACATGTTTTGAGGTGAAAACATGGTACTTTGCTTTTATTATCATTTATTATGTAATTTTATATCTTCATATGTAATAAGTTGAGCTTCAGAAGCTGCTATCTCTACAAAGCCACCACCCTGGTTTTTAGAGGTGTTGTTCACTGTATTTTCACTATAAATCATGTTCTAAGTTTGTTCATCCGAAGGAGCCCAGAAAGAGATTTCCAACGGTATATTATACTCCCAAAACTGATTTCTGGATTGGAAGATATGCCTAAGTGAATAAAGGCCCCCAAAAGCCTAACCTTTCCCTTCTTTCTCATTTGGTCCTTTAAAATTTATAATTTCTACCTTTTCATATGGTTTTCAAATCTTCATCGCAAAAGCCCCTTTGAACTTCCATTGCCGTCTCCTAAAAACCTCCGATGCGATTGATCGCATCGAAAAATTACATAGGCCGTTGATCGCAACATTTCCGATGTGATTGACCCATCCCCAATGTCGTTGATCGATCGCGTCGCAAAGCATCGCAAAGTATGATCGCATCATCGCAATCCCCTTCCTTCGATCCAATCAGTCCAATCGCATTGCAAATTCGCAGTGTTCCCACAAAATCATGACCCGCTCTTCCGATTTCCTAATGCGATTAATCGCATATCGCCCATCGCAATCGGTGATTCCCGCAACATTTAATTCTAAACCCCCCCCTCTTCCAATATCCGATTGCGATGCTCGGTCCCACCTGAAAATCCTTCCGCTCTTTTCAAAAGAAAACAAGCCTTTCTCTGTGTTATAGCGCAAATTTCATTTCATTTTGTTTTAAAAGGACTTTTCCCACATCGCAAGTTTCCATCACATATCACATTTCCGCCGGTGAAATTAACCCACCTCCGATGCCTCCGATCTGATCATCCCATCGCATCAAAAGTTTTCATTACGACATGCTCCCACTCCCCTTCCGCTGCGATTTGCGATTGCGATTACGATTTTCCCTGGGTCCCACCATAAATATTTTCCGTCCATTCAAAATAAAAAGGGTTTTTTCATTTGTAAAAGTGATAATTAGATTATCATAGTTTTAAAAAATATTTCTTAAGTCCCTCATCGCATCGGCCTTTTTCACTATTTCCAGTGCTCCGTTTCCTCCATCGCACATCACATATCATGATTTCTCCCCACCATATGTTATGACCACCCC
Source organism: Pinus albicaulis (assembly GCA_034641835.2). Taxonomy (NCBI): domain Eukaryota; kingdom Viridiplantae; phylum Streptophyta; class Pinopsida; order Pinales; family Pinaceae; genus Pinus; species Pinus albicaulis. The sequence continues at coordinate 819,449,321 of CM076581.1, read as the reverse complement.
TTCCGCTGTGATTTGCAATTGCGATTTCCCCGATCCCACCTTAAAGCCCACTTCCCATTGCACTTCATTCTATAGTATTTCATTCCATCGCACAGCCTTCCATCGCATCGCTCCATGATGTAATGCGCCCTCCCCCCTTCCGATGCAATTTGCGATTGCGATTTGGGCCCACCATCCTTTCCTTTTGCTCTTTTTCAATGAAAAGGGGGCTTTTCTTCATTAAAACGGAAAATGTGATTTTCATTGGTTTCAAAGGCATTTTTCTTTGACAGAGGGTTTTTCTTCAAAGAGTAAAGGCTGAGAGCTAAATACAAATGCAGAATCATTTTGGCCTCTTCAGCAATGATTAAAAAAGGATATGTTCTATAGACTTCTTCCTTTCATTCATTGGGTATGACAGCAAATTTCTCCAGCCAGTCAAATGTATTGCTCCTTCTTTTTAAGGGCATATTGTTGGTTTATTTTCTATATTTAGATTTCAGTTTCTGGGCAGGTGAAATAGCTCCTCCTTCCGTGGATCCACCCCCCTGAAACTGATCTATTTAATGTAGTTTTCCATCATTTGTAAAAGGGAAAAAAGGGTGGAATAAGTTGGAATTATTGAGGACGCCTTGTGCTCCATTTTTGTAATCAATAAAGAAATGCAGCACTGATTTATGGGATCCCTGTGGTATGGATTTTTGCACTGTTCTTTCCTTTGTGATCATTTTTTAATTGTTATATTTTCCATTCGTTCATTCATATTTCTGTTTGGATGTCTTTCAAGAAAGATAGGTAGAATCCATTGTATAATGCTATGCCTTGGGAAAATCATTCAATACTCTATGTTTTCTGCTGTTTGAAGAGGATCCATCTGCTATTCCCTTTTCAGCTCCTCACCAGTCTTAAACACTCCATCATAATTTAAACAAAGTTGTTAAAATCACTGCCTACCTTGCCCCATAGAATACCTTGTATCTTTGATTTAATTCCCCAGATTCAAACTGCCCAACCCCATCTGATCCATACAACCCAGAAATTTGATAAAACATTTCGAGCTACTATACCTAGCCTCAAATCAATTTGCAGTTATATTTCATTGAACATTTTTCACGGAGAGAGCCCTCTCTTTACCTTGTAGGGATAGCCACAAGGATGAGCGTTGTTTGAGGTTACCCTGATTTTCCTTCCTTCAGCCTGAGGTTCAAATTAGGTGCTAACATAGTGCATAGGCATATTTTTTGAAGATGTCATACTTCAATTTTTCATCCCTCAATAATTGGCTAAAAAAGGCCACTGGTTGCTCGTTCTCCTATTCATTCTTTTGCAATAGGAAAACTGCAAAAATGTTAGGGTATGCAAAAGAAAAGATAAGAAATGGATTTTGGTAATTAGGGCTAGTCAAGGCTGGAGCCTCTCCAAATGACTTCTTAATTATGGAAAAAATATTCTCTTGCCTCTGTAGTCCATTTTACCTCTCTTCCCTTTTTTAGCATGTCTGTAATCTCCTTCACAATCTCAGAATATTTGGGCACAAACCCCCTCAAGAATTTTATCCTCCCTAAGAAGACCCGTATCTCCTTTTTATTTCTTGGCGGGGGGTTGGTACTACTTTCTTCTTCCCTTTTGGGATCAGTTCTCGCTCCCTCTCTTGATACTATTGATGAGGCTCATTAATAGGTACATTTTAAGGGTCACGATGCCATCCTCCAACCTTAGAACTATCTCTTTCTCACATTTATTTAAATTTTTAGTTAAATTATTCTTAGTGATAACGATTAAATGTGTTTGTCATAGCATGTGGCCTAATGTGGTTTAATTGCAAGGAAATGGAACATTTTTGAGATATTTTCCATGCATGGGATCGAAGGAGACAACAAGGAGAGAATATAGGGGGTTTTCCACCTCCTTAAGTCCCTAAATCAACTAATATCACAACACTCTCACTCATCAACTCGAAGTCATTGGTAGCCAAGCCACTACTAGTGCAAGTGAGAGTTAATGAAGGAGAAGATACACCACTCTCGAGTTGAAGGAGACAATCACTCCTATTTCCTAGGGAGTTTCTAGAATCTACCCTATTGTATAAATAAACAAGAAGAAGAGCTCATTAGGATTCAAGTTTTTTTTCCAGCTAGGTAGCTATTGAGCTCAAGAGTTTGGCACTACTTATTTGAACCTTTATCTGATGTATACGACTTTTACTTTATGATAAATTTGAGAATTTGGTTATTGAGTTCCATCTAAATTAGTTCCGTAGGGTTGAGACTATTGGGTTTGGGATCAAACCAGTGGCTTAGGTCCCTCTTGTGTATTTTTATTTTTCTTTCAGTTTAAGTAGTTCATAGCCTTTTTTCATTTCAGTAGATATTTAGCTACAAAAATCTGTGATTGGAAACTTCTGTACCACCTCTCTTGTAGGATATTGATTGGAATGATTCATAGTCTCAATAAAAAATACTATGTTTATGATTTCTTGGAAGTATATGAATGATAGTTTCCTTTCTTCATCATTTTTTTATGTAGTTTATAATCTATATCAGTGATTTAAGTAATGATTAGAAGCATAGAATAGATGTCATTTAAATTCAACTCATATTTTCCATCATATTCCTTGTTATTGTATTAATGGTCAATGGATGCATGTGTGTGACTAAATGCAGGGTTATGTTCATCTGCAGGGAAGGGAACCTCCTTCAACCCCACCTTGGACTCCTCCATAACTTTTTTTAATCTCTATAACCCTTCCTCAAGATTCTATTTTCACATTCATTTTACCTAGTAACTCTAAGACACCATGGACACTCATTCCAGTCAAATAAAGGCCTATGAGAAATCTTGAGCTTAGATAGGATGCTTACCCAACCTTCCTCCACCCTTCCCAACCTTGATCCACCTCTCCATACCATCAGGACCTCATTCCCAACCTAAAACCCTCTCAACATCCCTCCTGTAGCATTACAGACTCTCTATGGCAATATAGGGATCATGTAGCAGCCACCTGTAGAAAACCTGTAGGACCACTTTCTTTCACCATATTTTATCTTCACTGCAACTTTGACTTATTATAGATCAATAATGACCCCCAACTATGATTTAATGATCAAGGGAAGATCCTAGGACACTCCAAACCTTACTTTTCTTCACTGCAAAAAAATAGTAGGGTTAGTTTCCTTATCACAAATATGATGCAAGTAGGTTACTTATTTACAATAAAGTGTAAAAAAGGTAGATGGTACATGAAATTTGGATTGGTAGTTTGATCAATTATTCAAGAGAAATTCGCTTCTTTTTTTAAAATAGATTTGGTAGTTTGATGAATGTTACAAGATAACATATATTTCTTTCTAAAAGTAGTTTCATCCTTTTCCCTTTCATGAATTCATTAGTTAATTCAATGTAATTTTACCTTTCATAGTTAGAAGTGTCTTTTAATTGTACCTTCATCAACAATATTTCATAATAATTCAGCAGGAGGAATGGTCTATGAGCACTTTTGATCTAATTTCATGGTTAAGGGTGGCATGAGTAGAATCCCATCTATTGTGCATATAACACTATCACCTCTAAGTTTGTACGAACCCCGGGTTGATTAATAGAGTTTATGATCCCTTAGGAGTAGAAGCATTCTTGGTGCAATTCCAGGGCTCACAAAATATATGCCCCAACAACTTTCCTTCTTTGAGAGAAAATTGAGACTTCTTGGGATTTAAGGATAAAGTATATTTTCTGCATTTCTCAAAGGTGTGTTTTAAATGTTGTAAATGTTTCTCATCAAACTTTTAGAACATTGTTATGTTAGCCAAGTAAATCACCACAAATTTTTCCTTCTCCCCAAAAAATGCTATGTCCATCTCCCTTTGAAAAGCATCTCTCATGTTCATGAGACCAAAAGGCATTAAGGCATACATGAATGCTCTCTAAGGTGTTGTGAAAGAAGTATTTTTCTGATCTTCAGAAAACAAAACAATCTGGTTGTACCCAGAGAATCCATCAATCATGGACAATATTTATGACCCCATCACCTTCTTCAACAAATAATCCATCTTAGGCAGGGATAGTTATCCTTTAGGGAGGCCTTGTTCATATTTCTAAAATCCACGCACAACCTAATGTCTCCATTTTTATTTCAGACATGGACGAGATTGGCCACCCGATATGAGTATCTCAAAGGAACAATAATTTTATCTTGAAGCATTTTCTTGATTTCTTTCCCTATCAAGGAAAGAAGTAGGGGATTTATCTGCCTCAACTTTTATTTGTGAGGTTTATTTTCATACTTCAAAGGAACCTTATGTTGAATGAAATTGATATCATAATACTTAATGTCACCATAATAACAAGAAAAAATATCAACATACTTTCTGAATAGGTCAAGATACTTTTGTTTGTATTATCTAGGATCCCCTTAGCCAACTTAATTAGTTTGGGCTACTACTCTATGCCAATATTACAGTCCTTTGTATCCTATTTAGACTCCTTCATGGATAGTTTGACATCCACATCATTAATATCAAACAAAATTTCCAATGGAACCAACCCCTTTGGGATTATGTTTCCCTTCAACTGCAGAATTTTCTAGCCGACTATAGATTCTTCCCAAGGGGCTTGTTGTTAATTTGCTTCTATTTCCTCAATATATTCACCCTCTTCGTATATTAGAGCATTAGAAAACTCCCCAATCACCTCCATAAACCTTTTAATATGATTTTTATCCTCAAACACTTTCCATTATTTTACATTGTCAGGCACTAAGGATTTGTGCGTAACTTCCACTTCGTACCTTAGCAGGGGATTTTGTGGGGGTGTGAAAGTGTTGTTTGTTGTTTCCAAGGAATCTACCGTTCTATTTTTGTCTCTAGGAAAAAAATGAATATTAAATTCCAGAAATAAATTCTCAACTAGATCCAATACTTCATTTTTGTAAGATTTTAGCTTGGGATGCTTGGTTTGGCATTGATTTTTCATTTTTTCACAATTAGTTCAGAATCTCCAAAAATTTTCAAACATTCAATTTTAAAATCTCTAGAAAATTTTAGGCCCAACACCAATGATTCATATTAAATAATGTTATTTGTAGTGTCAAATTCCAAATTATATGAAAGAGGGATGAGATTACCTTGAGGGGATTTCAACAATACTACTGCTCAATTTCCTTCCTTGGAGTAGGCTCCATCAAAGTATAATTTCCACACGCAACCAAATTTTATATGTTGTTGATTTTCCTGTGAGGGAATTTCCACTTGGGTGTCCTCCATAACTTGATCATCCTTTTCCAGAAGAAAGAATAAAAGGTATTTTTCTTGGCCATATACTGGAGAGTTGTTTGAATTATTTGCTCTAGCGATAGTTTTCACAAACTTGTATTCTATGTATAGTCTACGCTCTTCTCCACCAAATACTGGAATAGTAGCATATGTAAGGTCTATTTTAATGGATCCTCCAAGATTCATTCCCAAAGATCTGGAGAGTAGCATACTAAATCCTGCAGGAAAGTCTGCAACCACATTGTCCATTACCATGCTCTTCACAGGAATTTGGGCCAAATTGACTACTATACCCTTGAGCACCCCAAGGCATTTCACTCTTTTGGAGTTGAAGGAATACAAATATTTGTATGGCTTTTTTTATTCGTAGGCCTAATTGTTCTATGACATTAAAAGGTATAATATTATGAGAAGCTCTTGAATCAAGCATGAAATTATGCAACAATAAATTGTGGATGACTAAGGTAAGGTAACATAGAATGAAGGTGTGGAGGGGTCATGCTCCTCCACATGGGGGCCAAACATGACTACACACATCCATGAACTCAGAGAATTTTTTTTATAGCTAGTTTGTTTCAACAATTCAGTCAGGGGAATATATATCTACACCTTCTCTAACTCTTTCTATAAATTGAAAATTGATGTATTCTATCCACTTTCATTGGCTCAATTGGATATTTGTTTTATTGATGTATTGGCTTGGTTTACATCAATATTTTCTCTTCATTCAGAGATCCATACTTAGAATTGATGTGGTGGGAGGTTTCTCCTTTGGTTGGTAAGCTAGTGTTGGAACATTTTTTCCATTTATCAATTTGTTTTGGGGAAGAAACAATTGGACAATTTCCTCATTTTGATCCTGTGTCCATGATATTTTTCTCAATCTAAAATCATTTCTCCTATGAAATTTTTCTTGCATGAAATAAAAAATCTGCTTACAATAAGCATCTATCTCTTCTTCACCCAAAGGGATGTTCTAATCTTCCTCCTCTCCTCCCTGTTCTTCTATTTAATTTTATTATTCTGAGAGAGTATAGTATTGGTTCTCCTAAACCTCAATAACATCTTCAATAATTTCCTCAGGATCATCCTCTAAATACAGGGGAGGTTGTATTTGATCTTGTTGGTCTTTTCTTTCTCTTTGGAATAGTTTCAAAGGAGGTCTCCTATATTAGGGATTGAATTTTTTGTTGGGATATTACTGGATCTGTTGAGGAGGATTTTTGTATTCCAACTCTAGCTTCACTAGTTTGTTTGAAAGGTTTCTAATCAACTTATTATTCTCATATAGCTTCTTCTCTTGAGCATCCCTAGCTTGTATAGAGGATTTGGATTCTTCTTTCCCTCTTCTCCTATCACTATGTTCTATATTTCCCTTCAAATTCTCTGTAGATGCAAAATTTTCCTTAACTTCAAGAGCATTAGTCTAGATCTAGTCCAACATGAGGGATTTCCTCTCTCTGAGGATAAGACAGAAATATGATTCAAAGGCTCCAATAAACACCACCTTAGTTTCTCCCTGTGGACGTTTAATATTAGCAGGTAAGTTGTTATCCAATTTATTAAATATTTTTATGGTTTTAGTGACATCTTCATTGTGTCTTTTCTTTATTGCATTAAACTTAGTTAAGAAATACTTGTGGTATTTCTTCTCTCCCAAATTCTTCATAAAATTGTTCACCAATACCTCCCAAGTGTTGAATGAGTTATTTGGTATGGTGTTAAACCATGTTCTAGATTCCCCATCTAAGGACTGTAAAAATAGCCTCAGGACTACATCCAAGTTCTCTACATTCATGTTTTCTAGAAATTAACAGAATATCTCATTGTGCTTTTGTTTTGTGACATCATCTTCCCCGGTGAATCTAGGAAGGAGCTTAAGGTAGTATTGGGGCATTTCATTCAAAGGTTGCTTTAGATTGAGAGGAGCATATCTATTGAATAAGAAATTAGGGACAAACATATTTTGCAAAGCAGGTTAAAAAATGTTTGCTCCAGGGCCTAGTTGAGAGGTTGGGTGAAAAATAATGGACAAGGTTTGATGAAAATTAGCTATGGGGGTTTGCGATGGACTAGTAATGAGAATATATTTGAACTCTACAACTTCTAGGAAGGTATGATATGTAAAAGGATAATAATTGATATAGGTTTCTTTAGACTTAGGTTCTTGTTAGCACTTCGCGACATTCCCAAGGCTCAAGAAGGAATCCCAACATAGGTAACCACAAACCGAGATTTTGGCTTGGTAGCTAGCCCTACCAAGTCGGAGAGGGCACTCTCCAAAAAGTCACAGCCAAGAGGGCTGGAGGAATTAGGGTTTTTAGGCTAGATATTGAGTGCAAGGGTTGTTTTGATTTGATTTGGTTGGGTTTCATTGGATGAATAAATTAGGTCAAGGGAGTTAGGTTAGGGAAAACGAGACAGGGTTGCAGGGATTCAATGGGGCAAGGTAGGCATAGTGTTTACCACTTAAATATTATTGTTATGAGATGGTTTTGAGACCAAGGAGAAGTTAGGAAGAGCATGGGATATGTATTGTTCCTAAACAAAGGAAAATGGACAAACTATGATCAATTTCCCAAAACAGAGCATGAGCAAGCATGTTTTCTCCCTATCAAACTTGAAAGAGATTACACCATAGAGATGTAATGAACATGAATACAATAAATTTTAACATATGAAACTAAAGAAAAAAAAATGATAAACATCATACCACATGTATCCAAAAAAATAGCTACAACTCTTCTTTATTAACTGGCCAAATTGAGTACAATAGTTCCTTGATCAACAAGCTAACATCCAAACTAATTCCAACCCTTGCTTAGTGTGAATAAATGGACTAAATAGACATCAAAAAAACATTCACTCATCCTCAGCTGTTGAATCCATGAGGTGAGGAAGAGATCCAAAAAATACTAAACTGAAATATGGAGTATAGGATGGCTCAAGTGACTCATTCTGTAATATTCCTTTTTAGGAAAATCAACAATATTGACACCAAAAACGTAGTTTTCAAAAAATTATGCTATAATAATGAGGAAAAACACTTCGATCCATTATTTTATGTATTATAGCCCTCAAATATAGAAGGGGATCAGAAACAAATCATTCTAGCTAAGTTAAACAAATCTCCCAAGCCCAATATAGTATAAAAACACCCAAACCCCATGACTACTACAACACAAAATTTATGAAGCATATGATAATGCAGTTTAATGAGGGTTTATACTAGAGAAAAATAGAAGCAAATATATCTGATGATATATTACTCAAAGGGCTGAGAAAATGGAGATCTAGTCTCTTATACACAATCTGAAGATAACCCGACAAGGGTTTCTTGAAAGCATGAGGTACAAAAAGTAGATCTACAGATATATGAATGAAAGTACGTTGTTTGACTACAAATATACATACATATGGTTGGAAAATAAAATAAATGGCTTGAAATTCTTCTTGCTAGCTTTCCGGGAGAAAGATTGATCCTTTCCTTAGGAAACTAACTCACAAACAGGGGTTTTAACCCTTCCACTGCAACACCATGAAAAATAACGTAGTTTCTCCAAGGGAATATGTTTTAGCTATAGGTTAATACTTGAAAGAATGTCTGATGGTGGAAATATAGCCCAGAATACTCCTCTTATATCCCTTCGCCAAGTTTTCCAAGAAAGAGTGTGGAATTCCTGCATGAGAATACCTTGCACTAAACAGTGCAGCAAACCTAGCTAAACAGATGAAGCATGCAAGAATTCATAAGAATCAAACATAAAAAATATTCTGAATGCCTCTCATGGCTACCATCCCTTCCCTTTTATTCTTGGTGAGCCTCCTCATCCTTGGCCCCACTCATTTATGAGGTTGCTTCCTTGCAAAGACTCCTCCTCCAAAACTGCGTTGTTCGCACTAGCTCCACTCTCTCCTTTGGCAGCGCTGTTGATTTGGTCAACCTTGATCTAGTCCACATGCATTTCTCCCTTTCAAACTCAAGGTGACTTTATTTTTCCTACCTAAACTGATCTGAATTCACACTGGAAGTGTTTTATTCCTACTAAACAGATTTAAGGGTCTCCCTACCCCATTTATTCTTCTAGACTGGAAAATAGAGCAACATATAATATTCCAACTAGCAATAAGCTAATTGGGAATATTACAGTCCTCCCCTCCAAAAATTTGCTTGTCCTCAAGCAACAGTAAAGAATGATGCTGCAAAATTTTTTCTCCTTCCCAAGTGGCATCCTCATCAGGAAGATTCCTCCATCGAATCAGATATTCTTTGATCACCCTGTTCCTTAGTTGCCTCTCTCGAGTGTCCAATATAGCCTCTGGTTGAAAAAATAGATGGCCCTCATCATCAATAGGTGAGAGATCCATGTTGGCAACCACATGTTTTCCAATGGCCTTCTTGAGGCATGAGACATGAAAAATTTTATGGATCTTACTCCCAATAGGAAGCTCCAAGTCATATGCTACTTCCCCAACACGATGGATCACCCTGTATGGTCCATAGAATCGAGGTGTGAGATTCTCAGCTCCCTTCTCCTTGAGTGTAGATTGTCTATAAGGCTGAAGACGAAGATAGACCAAGTCATCTACCTCAAACTGTCTCTCTATCCGACCACGGTCTGCATATATTTTCTGTTGGTTTTGTGCTATAGCAATGTTTTCCTTGAGGGCCCATAGTATATCCTGAGTCTCTTGGATCCATTCCTTTGCTCTAGGAGCTTTTCTTGCCCCAAACATCACATCAAAAAATTAAAGTGCACCATACCCATAAAGAGCTCGAAATGGGGTCATGCCAATGGTATGAAAAGTTGTGTTGTAACAATACTCCCCCAAATGGAGCCAACTCATCCATGCTCTCTGTTGGCCTAAAACATAGATTCTCAAGTAGCCTTCCAACCACTTGTTAACTATTTCAGTCTGTCCATCAGTTTGTGGGTGATATCTAGTACTTGGTGTCAATTCAGTACCCACTAATCAAAAAAGCTCTTGCCAAAAGCCACCCATGAAGCGGCTATCCCGATCACTGACTATGCTCTTTGGGAGATCATGGAGTCTTAAACACATCCTTGAAGAAAATATCAACTGCCTATGAAGCAGTATATTGTGTAGAAATAGCAAAAAAATATGAATACTTTTTTAGTCGATCAACAACTACAAAGATACAATCCTTACCCTGAACTGTAGGTAGACCGGTGATGAAGTCCATGGAAATACTCTCCCATTTTCCATCCAAAATAGGGAGTGGCTGCAATAATCCTGTAGGATGGTTGTGTGCTCCTTTGTTTTTTTGGAAAACTACGCACTCCTTGATGTGTTGGAATACATCCTCCTTGAGACCCTTCCATGAGAATCTCTCCTGAATAGCCCAATAAGTCTTGGTGAATCCTTGATGCCCTACAAGTGGGGAATCATGTGATGCTTGTAAAATATTCTCCTTGAGCTTAGAATCTCTAGTCAATAATAACCGATCTTGGTAATAGATGACCTCATCCATCACTCTATACCTCTCATTAGTCACCACTCCATCTAGGATTTCACATGCAAATTTGTCTTTGGAGTATTCCACCAACAACTGAGCCTTCCAATATGCATTTATGCTCGTTAAGGACAATGCTACTGGCCTCTTGGATAGAGCATCTGCCACCACATTACTCTTCCCTTTAAAATATTCTATGTCAAAGTCTTATGCTTGGATCTTACTCACCCATTTTTGCTGCCTCTCCTGAAGCTGCTTCTGATCAAGAAAGAATCAGAGACTATTATGATCAGTCTTCACTCAGAACTTATTCCCCACCAAATACTGCCAGAACATCGCTAAAGAATGCATAATATCCAGCATCTCTTTAGCATATATGGGGTATAGCCTCTCATGTGGTAGCAACTTCCGGCTCTCAAAAGCTATGGGGTGTCCCCCTTACATCAATACTGCCCCAATTCCTTCCCCCGAAGCATCACATTCCAACACAAAGGTTTGAGTAAAATCAGGTAGGACCAATACCGTGAAACTACTCATCACCTCCTTGAGCTTATCAAAAGCTCTTTGCGTTGTGGGTGTACAACTAAAGGCTCCCTTCTTGGTTAGATTTGTAAGTGGTGCTGCTAGTTGAGAGAACCCTTTTACAAACTTCCAGTAATAGGTACATATGCCTACAAATCCCCAAATCTTTGTGACATTCTTTGGTTTAGGCCAATCTCTAATAGCACGGATCTTTTCTTCATGGAATATTACCCCATCCACTCCAATGATGTGGTCCAAGTAAAGCATCTCCGTGAGCCCAAAATCACATTTGGATAGCTTAACATAGAACTACTTCTCTTTAAGAATGCGTAATACTGCCTCAATATGTTGTAAATGTTCCTCCCATGTGTGGCTATAAATAATAATGTCATCAAATAAGACCAACACAAACTTCCTCAAGTGACCACGAAATATGTGGTTCATGCAAGATTGGAATGTTGCTAGAGCATTGGTTAGTCCAAAAGGCATTACCAAAAACGTAAAATGCCCATAGTGACACCAGAATGCTGTCTTGGGGATATCTTGATCCCTCACCCTGATTTGATGATATCCCGATCTCAAATCAATCTTATATAAATATTTTGATCCTCTTAGTTCATCCATCAATTCATCGATCCTAGGAATTGGGTATCTATTCTTCATGGTCTTTTTGTTCAATGCTCTATAATCAATGCACATTATCAATGTGCCATCTTTCTTCTTCACCAAGACCACTGAAGAGGCAAAAGGACTAGTGCTAGGCCAGATATGTCCTAAGGCCAAAAGCTCTTGAATGGCCTTTTCAATCTCATTTCTATATGCTTTGGGGTGCCTATAGGGTGTGGTAATCACTGCTTGGATTCCTTGCTCCAACTCAATAGTATGTTCAAACCCCGGTTAGGAGGTCTTCCAGGTGGAATATCTCCAAATACTATAGAGTATCATTCCAAAATAGATTTTACATCTGGATGTACGGTTGAATCCTTGCTTCTAGCTTCTGACAATCCCATTCTATGTCCCCTCTACGTAAATTTTCTTCCATCTTCTGGGCTAGACAATCTGAGGTGGATAGGTGTGTATGCCTTTGATTTTCTGATGTTTCCCATTCCCCTTTTCTATCCATTACATCTCTAAGGTTTCCCAATCAGTGGTAACCTTCCCTAAGGTGATCAACCACTAGACACCCAATATAACATTGGTGTCTGGAATATCAACCACAAAGAAGTGGTCTGTCAATGTGTATGTTCTCATGGTGATGGTTAATGCTAGAACATATTTGGCACACTGCATGGTTCTAGCTCCTGGAACTAAAACTGAGAACCCCTAAAAGTCTTCTATGTAAATGCCCCTCCTTTGTACAAGTTGTGTATCAATAAAGTTATGAGTAGCTCCACTGTCTACCAAAATTGATACTCTTTGTCCCATAATGGTGCCCCTAAATCTTAAGGTTAGACACTTGGGAACTCCTCTTAACATTGAAAGACCCCCTCTCATTGGAGCAAAGGATTTTACTGCATATTCTGTGGGAGGTGCACTTCCTTCTGCTACTATAGCGCTGGTCTTCTCCTCCTAATTAGAAAATATCTCAATGCAATGTGCTTTCCCTGCAACACATTGGTGGTTTGGCATCCATGGCTCTTGACAGGTGAAACAAAGTTTTTTCTGCCTTAGATCCTTCTGATCACTGTCAAGATGTGTCCTCCCCTGATTATCCTTTGGGAATGAAGAAATATTTTGTTGAAAGGGTGCTTTGGTCTTGGGCAAGGCATGTTGTAAATCCCTAGCCTTCTCCATAGCTTCTTGGAGTGTAGTGGGTCTAGTGGATTTCACCAACCCATGAAATGGTTCAACCATCCCATCAATAAACATACATATTATCTAGTTCATAGTGACGTCAGATACCATCACTGAAAGCTTCAGAAACTCAGAGATATAAATTTCTAGATCTCCCATTTGTTTGAGCTTGGTTAGCTCAACAAAGTGAGCCTTCGGATCCCTAGGATCAAATCTCTCTACCAACCTCCTGGTGAAATCTGAATATGAAGTGATATGAGCATGCCCAAGTGTAGATAACCCATATAACCACCATTCATGAGCCTCACCTTCTAGGTGCAGCGCTACTATTTTGAGAACCTCCATTTCAGAAACTCTGTTGAGTTGGAAATAAGTGTCCAACTTCTCTACCCAAGCCTTGGCTATGAACTTGGGTGATCCATCATAAGAGGGAAAAAATAATCTGCCCAAACTGTGTTGTAGATTTGAGTTCTATATAAACCCTCCCTTTTTATGGTGATGGAAAGATCTCCTACCATCCTTGATCCAACAAAATTCCTGAAAGCTCAAATGTTCTTTGAATCTTTGGGATTGAGATTCATATTCTACAAAATAATCACCAAGGGTTTCTTCCTTCAAGGGCCTTACTTCCTCACCTTCCAAAGATAGGAATGTGGGCGTAGTGGAGTGTTGCGAAGAATTTTGTGCTGCTATTTGTTCCCACCAAAAATGTGATGTGCCGGAGCTTTCTCCATGGTGAAACCCTCTAGGGGATTCCTTCTGTTTCATCTCTTTGATATCTTTGGCAATGTCCTACACAGTCTGAAGAAGGAGCTTTGGAATATCCCTCTCCTCCATGGCTATAGATGTATTTTCCCCACAAGTTGAGCCAAGATTAGAGCTCTGATACTGTTATAGCATCATTTTTCACCCTCAGGTGATTCATGATTGTCTTTATGGCTTTGGGCACCCATTCCCACAGACTTGAACAAATTCATTAAAAAATAGTGTTAAAATTCCCATACGCGGGTATGCCCAGACTTTTCCGCGTGTATATGCGAGTCCACATGTACTTTTTCGCGTATGCCATTAAAACCATTAAAAAATATATAAAAAATCCCTATTTTCGAGTTGGGTTGATGGTTACTCCAGTAGTTCAACCACCCCAGCACGTGGCCAACTGTTTCCAACTGATTGAAACTACTTTGAGGGAGTATAAAAGCCCCTCATGTGCATGGCCTAAGGGAGAGAGAAATTTTATAGATATTATACTCTGTTGGAATCCCAATTCAAGTTTGATTTCCCATGCCTCCTGCACTTTCCCGGGTTTATATAGGAAACCCTTGTTTCCTAGAGATGTTCATCTGTTTATATGTCATCTCGAGTGCACAAGTCTTGAAAGTTTCTTAGCGAGGCAAGGGAGGGACGGATCCGGACGACGGTCTGCTCGAAGATCGTGGAAGGATTCAGGTGATCTCTCCACTCTTTATTTCTGTACATGCTGTTCGCAATAATGAAGAACCATCTTGTTCCTGAACTTATGTGTTAGTATCTACTTGTATATGTGAAAAGATTGATCATTAAGCAGTTATTATCGTTTATATCATATTTCACATGGATTACACTAACGTTTAGGAGAAATATATGCTGTAAAACTAGGTTTCCGTGCATGTTCTTTCTTGTTTTCCAGGTTGGAGAGGAAGAAGGGTTGTTGGGGGTTTGGACCCCGTGGGATCTACATCGAATGTAGGACTACGGGTGAGTTCTGCTATCATTGCTATCTATTTTTTTGCATTCAAGTGTGGTTGTGTGTGAGTCCTTCTGAATAGCATGCCCTGATCTGTGGAGGTTTTGACCCAACAAACCTCTAGGGTGTTTTTCCCCGAAACAGAACTGGCGAATCCGCTGGGGATCGCATTTTTGTGATTTCCCTGTTGGGTGGTTTCAGCTGTTTGAAAGGTTTCCAACAGTTTTAACTTTTATTTCCAGTCCAGTTAACTTTTTCTCAGTCAGACTGAAGACCTGGTTCTTTATCCAGGGTTGATATTTTTTATTTTTCATTATTTACCTTTTCATACGTGGGTTTGTCTGTACACAGATGCGTATACACGCAGTTTTTGTTAAAGGGAGTCGTGTATACGCAGGTTTCCTTTAGCACAGTCACGTATGCACGCTTGTTTCCAAACTGTCAAGTAGCGTATGCCTGGGTGAATTTTGAAATTTTTGATTTATTGGCTTTTTAGTCCTGTATGCCTATGGAGACCTGTTCCTGTAGTGTCTTTGTATCCTCTAGATTGTGTAGAAAGTGGTCTTTGGTCTTTTCTCTCTCTTGTTTGGTTGAAAACTAGCTTATCTGGCAAATCTTGTTTCTTGTGCTTGCATTTCTGGTTCGAGTACCAAGATCTCTTCCTGGGGATTCTTGGTTGTTCTGATTTATCAGAACAGAGAGCCTCTGCTCGTTTACTCTTTCCTACCGTTGTGTCTTGCTTTGCACTTTGATTTTTGCCCATTTCTTGGTTGGTTTTCTTGAGTTCAGTTGAATAGGTCTTGTTGCAATTTTTGAAGAGTCTTTCTTGGTTCTTTGAAGTTTTTATTTGCTGCAAGGTTGTACTATTCTTCTAGGCTGAATTACTGAGTTTCTCGTCTTCTTTTGCTCATATAAATCTTGCTACTAGCTAGCCCTATAAGATGTGGAGCGTTTTTGAAGTTTTTGCGTGAAATTCAGAGTTGTTTGGCTTGGGATTTGATAGTTTTGCTTGGTCTTTTCAAGCTCTTCTTTTTATAAAATTCAAAAGCTCAAAAAACATTTTGTTTTGTCTTTTGCTTTTGTTTTGCATTTTTTTTTTCATTTCATTATATCTTTTGAAGCTTTGTTGAGATTTCTTGCCTTTGGATTTTGACTTGATTTTGGAAAGGAATTGTCATTGGTTTCTTCCTCTTATTTCAAGTGTTTTTGGTGTCTTTATACTAAGAGTTTTTGATTTTGGGAACTAGCTTTCTGGACAACCAAAAAGAGATAAAACTGAAGGATTTTTGGGAAATTTCTCTCTTCTTTAGTAGATTTTTCATCTTAGAATTTGCATGCTCTTAGTGATTTGCATCAGGTGCACTTAAGCATTTAGTCATTTTCATAGTTTTTGTGAGTGTGAAGTTTGTTATCTGAAAAGAAAAATAAATTTTTTTAGTCTCGTAGAACCTGTGTAGAAGTTGCTTTTCATCGAAAGACAATTACTGCATTTGCATGTAGTTTGGTTTTTATTAATTTATTTTCTGCGTCAAAACACCACAAGTTTCATTTCCGTATCCCTTTGACTTAACACAACAGCCAATTAAAATAAGAGATATAATTTAAAAGAAACTAGCAAGTTTTTTAAGTGTCATACACCAACTAGCTAGGTTGTAGGGCCTTGGATTAGGTGAGTGGAGAGTTAAATCTCCAAGGCGGCTCAAACAAAACATAGAAGTTGATTAATTGAGAAAAATCCAACTTCGTTAGGTGGACCAAGAAAGCTCTCCTCCAGAGAGTCAAGCGCGAGGGGAAGTGAAGGCTGAGAAGAGAGATACCCCCTCTCTAATTTGCTGAATCTGACCTCAAGACCGTTCCGCCCAGCTTCTAACACGGATTGGTGCCCATAGTTTCCATTCCTAGGTTCCACATAGGTGACTGCGGGGGGGAATACCCGTGGTACCTGAGGCAGACGTCGTATCACTTTCAGTAGTACTTTTGGGGGGTGCCCTTACGAAGCTTGGGTACTTGTGCCAGCAAATGCTGTCGTTAGGAGGTCGGCGTAACTGTTTCTGTTACCTTCGCTAGTAGGCCTGGGCCGTAATTATCCCAGACTACTTTCGGGAGGTCCTATTCTTCGCTTACTTGTATTTTGGTGTTCGGTCCTAATCACCCGGAGCGGAAATACCTGAAGGCTGTTTGCTTGATTGTATTTCAGGGATTATTTTTTGTAGTGAGTGCTCTTTGCTCCTATCTTGCCTAGCTTTATACTTTTTGAGTCTAATTAAAATCTATTAAAGTGGCTGATCAAGCGCCTCGTCGATCGAGGAGAATCCGGGGGTTATCTCTCGAGAGTTCAGAGCCTTCTTCAAGAAGGCGTAGGAGTGATTTAGCAGGTGGGTACCACCCAGTGACGTCTGACGCAGTGGAGAGAGATCCTCCACCAGGGTCTGAAGGTTTCGTAGCTGATTCTGGTGTTGGTTCCGAGAGGAGCGCTCCGCTCACCTCGCGAGTATTATTTCCGCAGGAAGAAGAAGTACAGGTAGAGGAAGTGTCTGAACCCTCAGAGTCACTTCCATCTCCTCTTCCTCCTGATTATCCGTTCGTTTTTGAATACATCGGACCCGAGTCAGAGAGACCAGAAGATCCTCCTTATTATACATATCTTTTGATGGCCACGACTGGGAACGCGGCTTCAGCTATGAGTGCTGCAGGCATTCAAACTCCTGCTTCTGTTGAGGGAGGGGGCACTATTGCTATATCTTTGATTGCTTCTAGTGCTGCTGTGTTTGGCTCTGGTTTCACCCAAGCACATGCTTCTTAATCTGGTCCCTTCTGTTTTGGAATGCCCACTAGTGGGATTCCTTCTTTTTCCTTTTCTACTGCTGCAGCTGGATCTACACCCATGTCTTCCATGGCTAGTGGATCAGCTTCTTTTCAAGGGTTCCCCTTCGGAACTAGACATATTCCTAGTTCGAATCCTTCTTTAGGGTCCTTTCCGTTTACTTCTCAGACCCAGAGTTTCAACCCTTGGTCTGGAGGTCAGAATTTGACTACTTTTACAGGATGGAACCCTATATTTACTACAGCGGGGGCAAGGAATCAGTTTTATGCTGGTCACCAAGGGAATGCTTCTTTCCCTTCGTCGAGTGCTTATCAGACCTTTTCCCCTCTTTCTAATGCCTGGAACCCCTATCAGGGGCTTTCCTCTTCATTTAATACTTTAGGAGGGGGAACTGGTCCGGTCTTTGGTAACTCTGCGTTGGGAGGAGGTTCTTCTCCTTTTTCTATGAGTTCTTTTTGGCAACCTGGTGCCTCATCAAATCCAGGGTATTCTTTTTAGAATGTTGGGAATTCATCCTATCAAGGATGGAATCCTCAGGCTCCGCCTCGTTTACCTTTTCTGGCAACGTTAAACTTGCCAGATCTGTCGAAATTGACGAATGATCCGATTCGGTACAGTTCGGGGTGGCCTCCGGTCCCGACCAAACTACCTTCAGACATTCCAAAGTTTGAAGGCAAGAATGGAGAGGATCCGGCTGACCACATCACCACTTTCCATTTATGGTGCTCTTCTAACTCCCTGATCGATGATTCGATTAGGTTGAGATTGTTTCAACGCACCCTAACTGGAAACGCTGCCAAATGGTATATTGAGCTAACTGGGGGCAGTTTTTCTACATTTGGAGAACTGGCTGTTACATTTCTAAACCATTTCCAGTTGCCCGTCCGTTATGACACCGGGACTGAACTCCTATCTAATTTTAAACAGGATGACGCAACCCACATTTCTGACCATATTCAGGAATGGAGGAGAAGGAAGAGGCTTATTAAAGATCATATTCCAGGAGAATTCCTTTTGGAATGGTTTCTGAAATCTCTGCAGTCAGACATTTCTAAAGATGTATCCCTGTCTGGGGTATTTTCTGAAGAGCAGGCCATTTTTAGGGTCCAGCAGTTGGAATTGATGTATTCTCAGTCTGGGGTCCTCCATAAATATTTGCCCAATGCTCCTCGCTCCAAATTAGATTTATCCAAAACTAAGCCTGGTTCTCATGGTGATGGACTGATTGGGTCGATCAATAGTGGTGCAGCTATCCTGCTTACTCAATTGCAGCAGTTGTCTATACAATCTGCTCCTTCTGGTCAGGTTGTGCCTGCTGAGTCATCACCTTCCCAATCTTTGTCGATAAATGTCGTCCAAGCTTCTATTCCCAAAGGAAATCAACAATCCGAAGGGAAGAAGAAGGGACGAAATAATAATAAAAAGGGAAAGAATGGGAAGGGTAATGCAAATAAAACCAACGAGCATGTTGGTGAGGGTCCAAAGGATAAAAATAAAGTGAAGTTTCCATGCAAGTTATGTACTGGAGACCATCTTACACACCTTTGCCCTAAAATTCAGGATGTGCAGTGCTTGTTAGCTCAACAGGGTTCTTCTAGTTCCCAAGCCGTGTTGACAAACCCTTTTCCCCAAGGGCAACAACTAGTTGTTGGCGTGAATCAAAATCCTGGGGCTTCCTCTGGGGGCACCCAGGAAGGGGAAATTCCATCAAACATATTCATGATGAGTGCTCACGTCGATGTCGCTACGAGATCCCGTGATTATGGCGGAGAAGAGTCTTCAAAAGCTAAGGATACTCCTGATGCTACTGAGCCACTTCAAATTACGAGGCCTACTGTTGAGCCTATACCTCGGATGCCCAAAGCATCTACTAAGCGTTTGATGATTAATCCAAATGCTAGGGCTGCCCAGAAATACTCTATTGTGGAAGATCTGGCGCAAAGTCCTTGTGCCATGTCGGCTTTAGAGGTGCGCCAGTCTTGTCCGGCTCAGCGCAGTGCTTTTCTCACTTCCATTGGGGCTATTGATCCGAAAAATTCTCTTCTGATTACATTTTATATGACTAATTTTAAGAAGAGACTCCCCCATCATATGGCTTTTCATATTAAATCATCGTACTGTAAGTGCAATATCTTTTGGACGGTTGTTGATGAGGGTGCTTCCACATGTGTGATGTCTCTCACATGTTGGAGGACGATTGGATCTCCCAAAGCTGTTCCATCTACCACTCTTCTGACTGCGTTCGATGGTCATTCTCACAGACCACATGGTATTGTCCCAGCTTTGCCTATCTGTGTTGGGGGCAAAACTGTGAATATAGAGGTTGAGGTAGTTGATGCAAGCTTGGACTACAACCTTCTGTTGGGGAGAAACTGGATTTATGAGATGGATGCCATTGCATCCTCATTATTTCGGATTATTTGTTTCCCTCACGAAGGGAGAATTGTTACAGTAGACCAACTGGACTGTCCTCCTGTAGACCCGAATGCGTCTACTGACTCATCTGTTCCAAAGTTGGATAATACTAAGGCACCTGTTGAGAATTTAGGGGTTGGAATGTATTCTTCCTTGATGGGTACTTTCGATATTCCTCCTCCTATGGTTCATATAAATGAAATTTCATCCTCCAAGGCTCCTCTTCGAAGAGAGTTCTTCAGAACTCATTATTTTTCGGACCCTTGGACCTTACCTTCCCCTACTGCCACATTAGCGGAAGTTCAAGTGGGTGGAATGGCATTTCCAATGTCTACAGCTGAGATTTCTTATCAGTCTATTGTTGACTCTGCAGAATCCATCCCAGCTCCTCTTTCACCAGAAGAGTTGGATGGAGATGTGGCTCCGGCTTGGGGCACTTAGTTATTCTTTTGCCCAGGATTGCCTTGATACCACTCTTCCATCTGAAGAGGCCATCTTGGAAGCTATGACTGGTATAGATAGACCGTGGGATGATTTTCATCATTGGTATTACTTTTTACCTGATTTGAGTGAAGTTGAAATGAGTTTTCCAAGTCCTCCGTCTCCTGGTCCTTTTCGCCCAGTCCTGAACCCTTTAGCACCAACACAGGTATATGCTGAAGGGAACATGGCTGTGATTTCTCCTACTATCCCGGTGAACATTTCTAGGGATCCCAATATTATTGAGAATGTCTTCATCGGAGCTGAATGTTCTCGTGAAGAGATTCAGATTTACACCGGGCTCTTTAAAGAGTATAGGGATGTATTCGCTTGGTCTTATGAGGAAATGCCTGGTATAGATCCATCTATTGTCCAGCATGAGATCAAGACTTACGAAAACGCTAAGCATGTGAGGCAAAAGCTTCGTCCGGTCAATCCTAGGAAGGCAGCAACTATAAAAGCTGAGGTGGAGAAGCTGCTTAAGGCGAGATTCATTTTCCCTGTTCCTTTGACTGAATGGGTTTCAAACCCTGTTCCCGTAGATAAAAAACAAGGAACAATTCGAGTTTGCATTGATTTCAGAGACCTTAATAAAGCATGTCCTAAATATAATTACCCCACACCATTTATAGATCAGATTATTGATGAGTGTGCCGGTAATGAGATTTTCTCCTTCATGGACGGTTTCTCCGGATATAATCAGATTACTATCCGTCCTGAAGATCAGCATAAGACTACCTTTATTTGTCCCTGGGGTACTTTTGCATACAAGAAGATGCCTTTTGGTGTTAAAAATGCTGGGGCTACGTTTCAGCGGGCCATGTCATATGCCTTCCACGGCATCAAAAATATTATCGAGGCGTATTTGGATGATTTATCTGCTCATTCTCGAAAGAGGATGGATCATCCTGCTCACCTCTGTCAAATATTTGAACGATGTCGTTTCTATAAGATTAGGTTGAATCCGAACAAGTGCGTTTTCGCGGTTACATCCGGTCGGTTATTGGGATTCATTGTGTCTAGGGAAGGGATTAGGGTGGATCCATTCAAGGTTGAGGCAATACTTCGGTTGCCTCCCCCGTCCTCTATTCGTCAACTTCAAAGTCTACAAGGAAATTCTAATTTTCTTCGAAGATTTATCGTAAATTATGCTGAAGTTACCAAGGGATTTATGAGATTGTTGAAGAAGGGAGTTCCATTTCTTTGGGATGACTTCGCTCAATGCTCATTCGATGCTTTGAAAAAAGCATTGACCTCTACTCCTTTATTGAGTCCACTTGATTATAGCAGGGATTTCCTTTTGTATCTGGCAGCAGTAGAATCTACCATTGGTATGGTTTTGGTTCAGGAGGATGATGCTCTTGCAGAGCATGTTATATACTATCTTAGTCGAGGATTGGTAGGACCTGAACTCCGGTACACTCTGATAGAAAAGTTAGCTTTAGCAGCAGTTCATGCTGTACAGTGACTTTGACATTACATTATTCTACGAAAAACTTATGTTTTGGCAGCAGCCAATCCATTTCAGTTTGTCCTCAGTAGGTGAGTGATTGGGGGAAAATACAATAGATGGATTGTGATTTTGCAGGAATTTGATCTTGAGTTTATGTCTGCCAAGTCCAAGAAATCATTGGTTTTCGCGGAATTGATCTCCGAGTTGCCCTGTGGGGAGGAGATGATCTATGATGAATCCTTCCTGGATGAACATTTGTTTCTTATCTCTCCACAGGATCCTTGGTATGGAGATATCATTGTGTATCTTCAGACTGCGAAGTTTCCCTCTACTTTTTCAAGAGATGAGCGCCGTAAGTTGCGTCACTTGGCTAAGAATTTCTTGATTATTGGTGATGCTTTATACTGTCGCGGGGTTGATTCAATCCTAAGACGTTGCTTAACTCTCGAAGAAGCTGAGGCTGTGCTGAATTGCCACAGTGGAGCTTGTGGTGGTCATTTATCTGGGCTTGCTACAGCCCAAAAGATCTTGCGTGCTGGGTACTTTTGGCCTTCAATTTTCAAATATTGTATGGAGTCGGTCAAAAAGTGTCATCCGTGTCAAGTTTATACTCGAAAAATGCGCGCTCATCCAGCTTCGCTTTTTCCAGTCATTACCGTCGGTCCCTTTACAAAGTGGGGTATTTATTATACTACTTGTAACCCACCTTCGGCTAAAGGTCACAAGTACATTATTGTAGCAGTAGAATACTTTACGAAGTGGGTCAAGGCTATGCCTACTTTTGGGAATGATGGTGAGACTGCAGCTCTTTTTCTTTTCAACCAGGTTATTGCTCGTTTTGGTATTCCTAGAGAGATTGTCACTGATCATGGCAGTCATTTTCAGAATAGCATGATGGCTGAGTTGGCTCTAAATTTAGGTTTCCGGCAGGAGCATTCGTCTCCGTATTATCCTCAAGCCAATGGGAAAGTGGAAGCCGTGAATAAATCCTTGAAGACAATTCTTCAAAGGACAATTGATAAAGCTAGATCCAACTGGCATATTATGCTATATCCTGCACTTTGGGCATACAGGACGTCAGTGAAAACTGCAACTGGCTTTACTCCATTTCAGCTAGTGCATGGGTTGGAATCCGTATTTCCCATTGAATGTGAGATTCCTTCTCTTAAGTTAGCTGTTGAACTTCTTCCTGACACTTCTAGTCTTGAAGAACGGCTCCTTCATCTGGAACATCTTGATGAGCAGCGTCGGGATGCCGCCACGATGAATGAGGCGCATAAAAATCGAGTTAAAGCTCAGTAGGATAAGGCGGTCAAACCTAGGGTTTTTTCGGAAGGTGACCTTGTTTTGGTCTATGCCCAAGAAAAAGATGCCCTGGGGGCAGGAAAATTTAAGTCTATGTGGTATGGCCCCTTCATCGTTAAAACAGTCCTTAAGAAAGGGGCATATACCTTGGTTGATTTTGAAGGGAACGAGTTTCTGGAGCCCAGAAATGGGCTTTATTTGAAAAATTATTATGCCTAGGCTTCGACCTGGCATGTTGCTTTTGTATATAGTAGTTTTGCTTTGTACATATCTGGTTTTTCGATCTTTGGTGGGATGGTGATGTTTTTTTATCTGATTTGGCAGGTTGTGTCGGATGTCATGAGTCATTTTGGTTTCGCCGATGGTGCTAGTAGACACACCCGAAACTTAGCTTCTGAGGCTTGGGTGCTTCATTATCCATCTGGTCAGCTGTTAGTATCAAGAGGGGTTTGCATTGGTCCTGCTTCCAATAACATAGCAGAATACACTGCAGTTGTTTATCTACTCTCGGAGGCAATATCTTTGGGTGTTGATTCGTTGGTAGTTTTCTTGGACTCTCAGCTGGTGGTGTCGCAGTTGAAAAATACTTATCGGGTTCGAGATCCATTTTTACTCCAGTTGTTCTTGAGGGTACGTTTGTTACAAAGATCATTTCAATTTTTAACTTTCATTCATATTCCTCGAGCTGACAATTGGATGGCAGACTCGTTAGCTAATCAAGCAATTGATTGGCACATTAATCATTCCATGAAATAAAATTTAATCATCAAAAACATCATACATTTTGATACATTTTTCACTTCACATCAAACATCGCTGTATATATATCATCAGAGTGTTCAAAAAACTATACAAAATTTGGATCCATAAAGTCATACAAAAATTGGGCTTATGCCCGATCATGTTCAGTCTCAAATAATATACAGTCATCTGATACATCATATCTATCTACTCCTGAGGTCCCTGCCCAGAAGTTGTGTTCCTATAGAACACGATCGCGGTGGCAACTCGGCGGAATAACCGTACCCAGTCTCGGGGCACTCCTACCACCCGTCTCTGGATGGCTTCTGGCAGATCTTCCACTGCAGCCATAGGTACTTGGCGGGTCAATCCCTCCAAGTTACTCTGTACAGCCTGGAGGGTCCTGTCTGAATCCACTGTATCCGCTTCGCCTCTACGACGCTTGTGTCGCGGGAAACCCTCAGGTCGAACTGGTCCAATATCTGTATCATGATCATTTTTAAATTGTAAGTCATTATGAATCCAATCAAAAACATGTTTGTTTTCCATTTTTTCATACATATTTGAAAAAATCCAAAAAATTATATAAGTCAAAAAATTGCAAACTTACCGACTGTGCCCCATGCCGCGCCTGGTGGAAGGAAAAGATCTGGATCGCGACGAAAGTCCATCCTGGCATAGGGATAGTCATCCACGGCAATGATTTGTTCTCCCCACCAAAGGAAGAACTCGTCATCCCAAGTGGTCCGGGGAACTTCACTTCCCCCCAATATCTTCATCATGTCTGCCCAGCGGGCAATTCTTGGGTCTCTCGAGCTGCTGATGGTAGAGATCATTTTGGGTCTCAGTGCTGGAATCTTCTCGAAGAAGAATGTCATCAAAATTGTACCATATCCAAAATGTTTTGTCTTTGCCTTTCGGATTGAAGTCAATTTTTGCTTCATGTTCATCAGAAGATCTGTGCACCAATCATATAAATGATTTAAGCATTCCACTGCTATACTCATTTGCGTCCTGGATGCCTGGTGTAGAGAAGCTGATCCTGCTACTCTCCCAATGGTAAAAAGGAGGATTTTTATGTGCAAGTCTCTTAAATCTTTGATTGCAATTTGAGTCCCCACTTTCTTGGAACCCTCTACGCAGTAAACGTGGACATAATCTTCCACGGTTAGCCCTCCCAAAGGCTTCCCGTGCAAGTCTACTGGCTCCCCCCTCCGGGAGAGTCTAGTAATAAAATATATATCTTCCACTTCGATGCATATGGGCATCTGATCTATGATGAAGCAGTCTTCTTCCAGTTCCCAATAGTTCACAAGCATTTCGAGCAACCGGACATTACTCTTCATATTTGGCATTTTGAAAAACTTGAGCAATCCGCAATTCCGGAGAATATTTAGTGATGCTCAATCTCACATGACTTCTTGATCAATAACACTGTGTTCACGCTCTCTCCATGATATGGTCATCCTGAAAAATTTCAATAATTCGTTCATTAGCTACGCATTTGTCATTTTGGGTTGCGCATACGCGACTTTCTTTGTGCACAGTCGCGTCGCGACTTGGTCATTACCAACCCGCGTATGCGCAAACCCGTGATTTTTAGCAAGATATTCTACGGTGAAAATTCCTAAATTTTAATTTATGAACGGACAAAATGAATAGCAAGGATGGTTGATGAGCTTACCTGACAAATTTGGTGAGATTTGACGGTCGGTTGCTCCTGTTTTGACGAAAGAGGCTTTTTCTCCAGAGCACTTTTTCCCAAATCAGTAATGTAACAATGAACCAAATATAAGGTAATTCGTCTATTTATGCCCAAAAAGTTGAAAATTTTCGCAAAAATTTGTTATGCTTATTTTTTCAATCTATCTTAAGCTGCATAACCCGGATGCTTGGAAGTGCCCAGATTGGTATGTTTTCAGGTACATTTTGACGAATTGGAGATTTTTCCCGGTTTTTGACCCATGACTGCTGACCCGTCATGGCAGGTATATGATCTTCACTGGCATATAGGTTAGGGAATCCACTTTCCGTTGCATCTTGCATACTAGCCTCCATACTAATCACTTGACATAGGGTCGATCCCATCAGGTCATGACTATTACACCCATTTCACTCGCCGATTATTTAATCATGACTTGGTGGTAGAGCCTTCCTTTACATGGGCTTCTTAGTTAGTTCCTCGCTATCACTTGTTGCCCATGCTCGGGAGTCCTCTTTAATCCCGCCATGACTTATGTGTTGAAGCTTCATTCTTCTTCTTCCTCACTATCATTTTTTTGGCTTTTACCCTAGAGGCTCCCTGGTGTTGTTGAGTTGTATTACTGCATTGCATATTGGCTACTTGTTTATCCTGGCCTTTAGCCGGCTTCATTTGGACTCAATGTTTAAGCCAAATTTTGACCTTGACTATCTGTACAAGTTAACCATTGCATGCACTTAGCTATCGCGACTTGACACCCTTTTACCCATGGATGGAACATTCCTCTGAGTATCGTTTACCAGTTTCTGCCACCTTGCATTGAGCATAGGATCATTCCAATCCCAGGAACTAGTGCATCTGTTTCTTGATACTCGTTCTATCCATTGTACCATAGCATTCTTTTATTCTTTTTCAGGCTTATTATATGAAAAAGACAAAAAAATCAAATATAACAAAAAGAGCGGGAATAGGGTGTAACTTCGTTGTTTGATGGCAGTACAGTGTCAGTTTGTCGCCCTTGAACAAAGCACATATACTTATATATTTCCTACATTTGGGATGGTTTTAGTTTTGACCTAAGTTCAGCCTTTACCTTGTTTCACTTGTCAGTCCTCCCCTGGTTGGTTATCTCTTCCAATCATATGGAGAGTTTGTTCTGTCTCCTGCATAACAGACTTATACAGTGTCATTTTTTTACTTCCATGGTCATCACGAGTCGTGCTTTTGTTCAAGGGAAGTCTAACCAGAGTCGGCCATTCTGCGGTGTCTCTTGACTCATTATTCAGTCGGCCTTCCCGGTCTTGTCAGTATCTTGTTCTATCACATCAGATGTTTTGGTCCTCTTCTCGTGCTGGTTTGAGAAGGTCTCCATTGACTTCTTACTGGCGGGTTTGTCTCTTATCGACTACGACACATTGATCTGAGAGCAAACCTAGAGCCGCACCCTGGCCCTATTTCCATCATTGATAGGTGACCTTGTGCTTAGAATTTGATCATCATTATGGGTCTTTGACTGAGTGGTTTCCCCTGTGTTCGACGTCAGAATACATTATCACACTTGGGATTCGTGTAGTACCTTGATTTCCATTTCACCCTATCGGTGGATATCTCGCCTCTGTGTCAGCTTTCATTATTGGTTGGTTCAGAGGGTTTCTTCTGTGCACTAGCTTCATCTTGTGCACGTCGGAAACGTACTTCGGTTCGGTTTCGTCACTCTCCTTCATCCGATTCCTTCCAAATCTTGGCCTGCGGGTTACACTCGCGCTGGACTGATGTGGGATGCCTTAATTCCTTCCTTCCAGCATATCTTTTCCCATCGACTCCAACTCATTGCTCTGGGAATAAGGTATAGAGTCTTTTTGTCAGTACCTTAGGGTTTGCAGTCATCAGTGGCAGACTCTTCGCTATCGACAGTGGGGACTCATCATTGCCTCCTGATTGGTAGATTCTTTCAAGTGTTCGACTTCAACTCATTTATTCGCACTTGTTGGATTGTACTGGGGCACCTTGACTCTCATTTTCATTATTTGTGGGTTGTCTCGCGTTGGTTAACGGTATACATCATTGACCGGTAATCCAACGATTTCTTACATGGTCTACTTCAGCTCATTTATTCCCATTGTGTAGAATTGTGCCATAGTGATCAGTGAAGACCTCGAGTTGCATCAGCATTTCTCGGTTCACTTTTGACAGTCCATTCAGTTTCTGCCAGTGATGCCGTTCACCCTTATATGTTGCAGTGTCAGTACAGCAGCAACCTATATGTTGGCTCCCGAGTTGCGTGATTGTACCGTTTATTCCACCTCTTATGATTTGGTACTTGGAGATCAGTTACTTATATGATCAGACATCCAGTTTCAGCATCATTGATGAGCTTTCTATATGTGATACTTGGACATTGATTCAGACTTATACTTCCAGGCCATGCTCAGATGATTCATTGTGTACTTTCAGTTCAAAAATATTTATATACATGTTGAATCTATTCTGTACTTTCCATATGATGTATTTTTGACTGAGCATGGGTATGCCCACCTCAGCATGAGTTGACTCTCTGTTTTCTTTCATTGGTTTTTGGCAGGCTAAAATCTGGTGAAGTCCTCTCTTGTCCTTGCGAAGTTCTTTCTATGTGCATAATACATTTCGGCGATCATGTACCCCTTCTGACCTCATATATTAGGGGGCATCTGTTATAGCATCATTTTTCACCCTCAGGTGATTCATGATTGTCTTTATGGCTTTAGGCACCCATTCCCACAGACTTGAACAAATTCATTAAAAAACAGTGTTAAAATTCCCATACACGGGTATGCCCAGAATTTTCCGCGTGTATACGCGAGTCCACATGTACTTTTCCGCGTATGCCATTAAAACCATTAAAAAATATATAAAAAATCCCTATTTTCGAGTTGGGTTGATGGTTACTCCAGTATTTCAACCACCCCAACACGTGGCCAACTGTTTCCAACTGATTGAAACTACTTTGAGGGAGTATAAAAGCCCCTCATGTGCATGGCCTAAGGGAGAGAGAAATTTTATAGATATTATACTCTATTGGAATCCCAATTCAAGTCTGATTTCCCGTGCCTCCTGCACTTTCCCAGGTTTATACAGGAAACCCTTGTTTCCTGGAGATGTTCATCCGTTTATATGTCATCTCGAGTGCACAAGTCTTGAAAGTTTTTTAGCGAGGCAAGGGCGGGACGGATCTGGACGACGGTCTGCTTGAAGATCGTGGAAGGATTCAGGTGATCTCTCCACTCTTTATTTCTGTACATGCTGTTCACAATAATGAAGAACCATCTTGTTCCTAAACTTATGTGTTAGTATCTACTTGTATATGTGGAAAGATTGATCATTAAGCAATTATTATCGTTTATATCATATTTCACATGGATTACACTAACATTTAGGAGAAATATATGTTGTACAACTAGGTTTCCGTGCATGTTCTTTCTTGTTTTCCAGGTTGGAGAGGAAAAAGGGTTGCTGGGGGTTTGGACCCCGTGGGATCTACATCGAACGCAGGACTACGGGTGAGTTCTGCTATCGTTGTTATCTATTTTTTTTCATTCAAGTGTGGTTGTGTGTGAGTCCTTCTGAACAAGATGCCCTGATCTGTGGAGGTTTTGACCCAACAAACCTCTAGGGTGTTTTTCCCCGAAACAGATACCACTGTAATATTCCTTTTTAGGAAAATCAACAATATTGACCCCAAAAATGCAGCTTTCAGAAAATTATGCTATAATAATGAGGAAAAACACTTGGATCCATTATTTTATGTATTATAGCCCTCAAATATAGAAGGGTATCGTAAAAAAATCATTCTAGCTAAGTTAAACAGATCTCCCAAGCCCAATATAGTCTAAAAACACCCAAACCCCATGACTAATGCAACACAGAATTTCTGAAGCATATGATAGTGTAGTTTAATGAGGGTTTCTACTACAGGAAAAAATAAACAAATAGATCTGATGATATATTACTCAAAGGGCTGAGAAAATGGAGATCTAGTCTCTTTTACACAATCTTAAGATAACCAGGCAAGGGTTTCTTCAAAGCATGAGGTACAAAAAGTAGATCTACAGATCTATGATTGAAATCACATTGTTTGACTATAGATTTGCATACATATGGATGGAAAATACAAGAAATGGTTGAAACTTCTCCTTTCTAGCTTTCCGGGAGAAATATTGATCCTTTCCCTAGGAGACTAGCTCACAAACAGGGGTTTTAACTCTTCCACTGCAACACCATGAAAAATAACGCAGTTTCTCCAAGGGACTGCATGGTGGCTGTAGGTTACTACTTGACCTAGTGTTTGATGGTGGAAATATAGCCCATAATACTCCTCTTATATCCCTTCACCAGGTTCTCCAAGAAAGAGTGTGGAATTCCCGCATGAGAATACCTTGCACTAAATAGTGCAGCAAACCCAGCTAAACAGCTGAAGCATGCAAGAAGTCATAAGGCTCAAACATAAAAAATATTTTGAATGCCTCTCATGGCTTCCATCCCTTCCCTTTTATTCTTAGCGAGCCTCCTCATCCTTGGCCCCACTCATTTATGAGGTTGCTTCCTTGAAAAGACTCATCCTCCAAAATTACGTTGTTCCCACTAGCTCCACTCTCTCCTTTGGCAGCATTGTTTATTTGTTCAACCTTGATCTAGTCCACATGAATTTCTCCCTTTCACACTCAAGGTGACTTTATTTTTCCTACCTAAACTTATCCACATTCACACTGGAAGTTTTTTATTCCTACTAAACAGATTTAAGGGTCTCCCTACCCCATTTATTCTTCTACACTGAAAAATAGAGAAACATATAATATTCCAACTAGAAATAAGCTAATTGGGAATATTACACATTCCTAATTACATTCATTTGATTCATTATGACTCAATGATGACTTTTACCCAATGAATATACCCCTAGGTAAGTAATATAGAACATAATTACATTAACCGCCACTAATTACATGAGCAGGAGCATGATTTCTTGAATAAAAGTCAAAATTTCAGAGAAACTTGGAAAAAATCAGAAAATTGGTCATTTGAACCCTGCACTATGCATTTGCACCCTCATAGTGTCATTTCCTCCCTCCATGTTCAAGACCACTTTTGAATGACCTACATGTGTCAAAATCAGGCTCAAGATGGCTATTTGGAAAGCCCTGCCCGTCCAAATATGCCTTAAGTTATGAAAATGAAGGTCATTTTCCCCCTCAAAAATTCATTCTCCCAAGACTGGTATTTGCGCAGTGCCTAGGTCAAAAGAAAGGCAGAAAGGTGATTTTTTGGTGGTTTTTTGAGCTTTTCACCTATCAAAATTGCAAACCAAGGCTGGAAACATGGTTTTTTGAGATGAATTGTTCATTAGGAATCGAATGGTACCTTTCTTTCCATAAAAAAGCTCCCCAATCATTTGCGTAGTGCCTAGGGCACTACACAAATGACCAATTTTCTGCTAAATGTATGTCCCCAAAAACTCATAAACTTCCAGATTTTGCAAGAAATTTTGGAAATGCCTCAAAATTGTTGGAATGGTTGATGATGATGTTTCTAAGCTTATAGGGAAGCCTCAACAAGAATGTCCAATTTCTTCTTCTCCTCCATGGTCAAATCTTCAATTTTTTCATTGGCACTTTTGAGCTTGGTCAATACAATTTTCTCCTTCAGTGAATGGTGTTTGAATATCCTCCTCAATAGGTCATTATCCTTATTTTCCTTTGCTAGCAGTTTCTCCAAATGTTGATTGGCTCTATCAAGCCATCGATCCCTATTATCACTGATCACAATAGCAAGCTGCTCATTTAGGTTTAGCTGATCAGCAAGCTCAACTTCCCTTTGCCTCTCTAGAGCTAGAGCTCTTTTCAGCCCTATAGTTCTAGGATTATTCCTTGGTGATTTTTCTTCTTCATCATCAAGTAAGCCATACTTCTCAAGTGTTTCATCTAGCATGGCTTTGGCCTTTTCTACCTCCCTTTGAGCAGTCACATACTTTACCTCATCAATGACCTGTTTGGTCTTCAATTTCTCATTTTCTTGCTCAAGGAAGCGTATGACATATATGGCCTTGTCAAGATTAGTTTTAAGTTCCTTAATCTTGACATCCTTTCCTTTGATAGCTGCATTAGTGATTTTATCATTTTCATCCTCATCTAGGTCAACAAGCTGAAATTCTTGTTTTGTTTAATGAGTGTCCTCCTCATCATGAATGACTGGCTCAATGAACTTCTATTTACCCTTGTCCACCTACTTTTTTTTTGTAGAAAGCATGGCCCCTTCCACTCCATGTGGAGAAAACACATGCCTGTGGCCTCTTTGGTAGGTTTTTGGCAATGGTTCAACCTCAACCATACTAGACCATTTAGGCTCAATGTCCTCAATCCTACTAGGTAACCCAAAATCATGATGAGATGGAGATGAAGGAGGTGAATGGGATTGATCTGATGATGATGCTGAATGTGCTATGGGATGAGATGGAGTGATGGAAGTGGATCGATGGAATGAGGAAGGGACATTTTGTGCATGTTGAGTGGATGGCTCATTGAAAATATCATTAGCTATGAAGGTGCTCCATGCAATGTTTAGTTGATTGAGATGGTGGAGGACTATGATTTTTATGAGGGAATGATGAAATAGAATTCTCATTTGTTGTTCATGCTCCTTTTTCTGGGCAATGAATTCCATCTTCTCTATACTTCGAAAAAGATAATAGGGTATGTTAAGAATCCTTACCCTAGTGAAATGCATTAAGATCTGGATGTGATAGGAATAGAACCTTGAAAATATACCTTCACATGAAAAGTATTTCATGATTATCTTCATCATTGGGGCATATCTATCTAGGAGGTGATAAAAAGGAAAGCACCTCTTTGTTTGATTATGGTGTCTTGGTTTTAAGAAGAAGTCAAAGTACTATTTCTTCAAATTACCTTTGTTGAACCACTTCTCCCCAACATTTGGGATCCTGGTGCCAGCTGAAATAATAGAAGTAGATAGAGTAAAAGTGACACCAGCTAATGTAACTTGGTTGTGATGGAGTCCAACTATGGAAAGTCTAGTCAACATGGGATGGTGTTGTACCCTCTGAATTTTCTCACAAAAGTCATAATGACCAACATGTTTGAAGCATGTCACAGTAAATGGAGAAGCCAAGAGTTCCCTAGTGTTGGTAGGTTCAAGTCTGAGCACTCTTCCTCCTTTATGTGGCCTCCTCACCTCTGTTTCCTCTCCTTCACTGAATGATGTGTCTTATTCCTGTGTTTCCATGGTGTTTTTGTCAAAACCCTAGGGATTAGGAAAGGGAAATGGGAAAGGGAAAATTAAGGATATGTTTTCTAGGGATGTGTGAAATGGGGGAGGGAATAGGGAGTAGTAGTATGATATATCAAGGAAAGGGATTTTGGGGATTGGGAGCCTGGGTAGATTTAACACCTAGGACTTAGGGTTTTGGGAGAAAGTTATAGGAAAAGGGAAATTTGAAAATGAGGGGTTTAGGAATGAATTTTTATAAGTGTGAGAAGGATGCAAAGGGTAAAGGAGTGAATTTTGGAGTTTTCACAAATGTAATGGGATACTAGGGTTTTTCCTCAATTCAAACACCAAATTACAACCTCAATGTACAAGAATTCAACACATAAACTTATGAAAATGGTTTTTCATGGCATAAGCATATTACTGGTTTGATAGAGGTCAATGAGTGAGTTGGTGGAGCTTTGAAGACAATTTCTCACCATTTGAACACTTTCTAGGGCTTTCTGGTCATTTGTGCCATGAACAGAGAATTTGCGCCCTTGACTGAGTATTTATGCCCTTGCCCAAGAATTTGTGCCCTGAACTGGTTATTTGCACCCTGACTCATCATTTGCGCCCTGAACTGGGTATTTACACCCTCATTTCAGAGTTTGCACCCTGCCTTTAACATTTGCACCCTGC
The DNA here is from genome assembly GCA_034641835.2 of Pinus albicaulis. Taxonomy (NCBI): domain Eukaryota; kingdom Viridiplantae; phylum Streptophyta; class Pinopsida; order Pinales; family Pinaceae; genus Pinus; species Pinus albicaulis. Next base: position 819,415,696 of record CM076581.1, on the reverse strand, counting down.
CTTCAACATTTGCACCCCTTGCTCAATTTTCTTCACCAATTTCACCCATAAACTCAAAAATTTGGTCTCTTAGAGTGCTTGCTTGATGTTTGGAGGAGGAAAATGAATTTGAATAGATGTAAATGAGTTAGAAATAGCTAATTTAATTTGAATTTGAATTGAAAAACCCACTTTTCTAATGTCTCATTTTACTCTTTTTGAAAAAAAATTCTGATTACCCTTTAATTTGATTTTTCTTCTTTGCAGGATGATGTTGCTTAAGTTTGACACTTTCTACTTTCAGTTTGGCATGTGTGATTTGATTTGGAAGCTAGGGAAAAAACTTATTACATATAGGAAGCATAAAATTACATAAAAAATGAAATAAATTAAAACTTTGTTGAATAAAATTACATTAGAGTATGAAAATCATACTTGAAAACCAAAATTACAACTTTAAAAATGATATTTACATGCTGATAAATCCTCTGTAGATGATAATGAAATGTTTATTGAGTCACTCTCACACCTTTTACTGACCTTATTGAGATGAAATTTTGCATTTTGGACCTTGAAAAATGAAACCTAATGACCTAATGGGACCTTGAATGACCTGACTCCATGGTTGAGTTTGACTGACATAAGTCATAGTGAAATGAGTTTTCAAACGTGTTTTAAAGCTCAAGAAGACATGAAGGTGGGCCAAAAAATGTAAAATTTTGAGGGAGAGTGAGGTTTTATGACTAGGGCTACCATCCGTGAATCAATTTTTTGCATGAACTAATGGAATGATAAAAAAAATTCTGAGTGGGACCCCTAAAATGAATATAAAAAGAGTAATTTTGATCACTGATGGCATAATGCATATTTTGACACTAAGATCGACCTTATTGGGGATGGAAGCTCCTTGGAGGTGTGAAGAACACCGTAGATCAAGTGCCTAACCAATAGGCCAATATGGTCAAAAAAACTTCAGACTGGTGCATGACTAAATACTGACAACTCAGTGACACAAATTGACTTTGAAACTGACTGAAATTGACTCAAACAATGACTCAAGACTTAACTTACTTTTCTAAAAACTTAACTTGTAAATGGTAGAAACTCAATGAAGCTCCATGCCCTTCACTTCGAGCTCCGAACTCCAGTGCTTTTCCACTTCACACTTGCAGGAATATCAAACTGATATATATACAATGAAAATGATTTTTTTTTTCAAAAGTTTAGATAAAAAAAAGATAGTGCTTCAGGAGCCTACCATTCACTGGTCCACATAAGGAACTTTGCCCATCCATTTCTTCTAAGAAATATGCATTTTTTCCACGAGAATCTGCAATCTTAAAATGTCCTTTCCATAAATTATCGAACTTCCTGTGCTTACCCTTGTCTTCATTCTTGGCATCCCAGCGGAGTACTACATCACCGATCTTGAAATCATCTTGCTTGTTTTTTCTTTCATAGATTTTCTTGATCTTTCCATGGAGCTTGGAAGTGTTCTGAAACACTTCTTCTCTTGCTTTCTACAGGTGAATCATTTGGTTTATCTGGCACTGTATGTCATTTTCTTCACTTCCCGATTATTGTAAAAGTTTCATGACTGGGACAGCCAAAGAAGAAGGGAACACCGTGTGCACACCATAAATTACCTGAAATGGAGACATGCCAATGGATTTCTTGTTGCCTACCCGATCTTCCCACAATGCATTGATTAGCTTTTTGTGCCAATTATTCGTATTTGCCTCCAACATATTTTTGATTATGCTGATTAAAGACTTGTTGGAGGACTCTTCCAATCGATTTCCCTATGGATAATATGTTGTAGAATGACCCAACTTAATGTTGTACCTGTCATAGAATTCTATCATTTTCTTTGATTTGAAGGCTGCAGCGTTATCCGTGATGATATTTCTAGGACAACCAAACCAGGACAAGATGTTATCTTCTAAAAATTGAATTATAAATAAGTATGTAGCTTGCCTGGTTGGGATCGATTTGATCCATTTTGTGAAATAGTCTGTGGCAGTAAGTATCCATCTGTGTTGAGCGGATGAGGGTGGATGTATTTCACCAATAAATTATAAGCCCCACTGCTAGAAAGGAGCTTCAAATGAAATGGGCGGTAATGGTAAAGGAAGAAGCTTACGTTTACCTTGGAAAAGTTGGCATTCATCGCAGCTCATGACCGTCTTGTACAAATATGCAAATAGTGTCGGCCAATAGTAACTTTCTCTTAGTACTTTGTTGGACATGCTCTTCCAGTATAAGTGACCTCCACAATCTCCTTTGTGGATATCCTTCATCACTTCTTTGGACTCATCTTCGACCAAGCAATTGAGCAACACACCTCTAAGATCCTTCCAGTAGAGTGCACTATCTAGTATGAAATATTTTGAATCCTTAAGTTTCAAGGACTTTATTTTACTCTTTGAAATGCCCGGAGGAGGGTTCAAATGTTGCAAAACATAAATGATATCAACATACCGTGGAGATGATGAAAAGAGATATGATACCTGGATAAGACTTACACCTTCTTCCTCATCGGACAGTGCTGATATGATATTGATGTCAAGTGCACGTAGATTAGACTCAGCCATAAGCTTGGCTAAGCCTTTCCCTTTGATCAGTTTGGTCGGCTTGATCACAAGGTCATACTCTAAAAGCGCTGATATACACCTACCTATTCTTCCTTCTGGATATGTCTGCATGAGTACTTCTTTAACTGCTGCATTTGTAACATATGCCAAAATATGTGAGTCTAGAATATAAACATGAAATTCCTTGAGTGATTTAACCAAAGCCAAGGCTCGTTTCTCAATTATGTTGTATCAGGGAGTTGCATCCCTTATTGTGCGACTCAAGAATTATATTGCCAGCTCTGTCCCATATTTTTTCTGCATTAGCACCACTACCAAAGTATGCTCAGAAGCAAAAGAAAATATAATGAAATCTAGTGAATAATCAGGACTTGTAAAAACTGGAGCAGTGGTCAAAGAAAAATTCACCGAGTTGAATGACTTATGAGAATTTTTAGACCATTTTACAGCATTCTCCTTCTTCAACATGTTATTTATCTCTCTAATATGTTCTGCTATGTTGGGAATGAACCTACGTAGGAAATTCATCCTATCGTTGAATGCTTGGAATTCCTTCTTTTCACGAGGAAAATCAATTTGTTGTATCGCTTCAACTTTATAAGGATCTATCTGGATCCCATCTTTTGAGATGATATGACCCAGCAATTTTCCTTCTTCCATTGCAAATAAGAAATTTTTAGGATTTAAGGATATCCCAATTTTTCTACATCGCTGGAACACAACTCTCAAATGGTGTAAATGCTCATCATCTGAATTTGAATAAACAGCCAAATCATCTAAATAAACAAAAAGGAATACATCTTTCTCATTACCGAGCGCTATGTCCATGGCATGCTGGAAAGTGGCCCTGACATTCTTCAAACCGAATGACATATTAACATATTTAAAGGTACCCCATGGTGTAGTGAACGTTGTCTTATCCTGATCATATTCATGCACAAGGATCTGAATGTAACCTGAGTAACCATCCAACAATGAAATCCTTCTGGCTCCTACAACTCGCTGAAGTATGTGGTCCATTTTGGGCAGTGGGTAATTGTCTTTTAGCAACACTTTTTTTAGATTTTTGAAATCTATACATAGTTTAATTTCACTAGTCTTCTTCCGAATTGGAACTAAATTAGAGATTCAATCAGAAAATCTGACTGGAACAATAATTCCTGCCTTATAGAGCTTGTTTACCTCCTTCTCAATGGATGGAAAAAACTTTGGGTTTATTCTCCCGAGCTTCTGCCTAAAAGGCTTTTGGTCTGGCTTTATCAGGATAGTGTGTTGAATGATATCTTTATCATACACCTTTAGATTTGAGTAATCCCAAGAAAAAATGTCATAAAACTCGGTAAGAAAATCAACATATTTAGGATTTACCTCTAGATGCAAAGACTTTGAAAGCTTGATAAACTTTGGTTTCTCTGTTGTTCCAATATTAACATCTTCTACGCCTTTTTCTGTGGGGACCAAAGTAGGTTTTCTTGCCACGTCATCTTGACAAATAATTATTCCAAAGGTATGAGACCCTTTGGAACGTTATTGTCCTTGAGCTCAAGTATGTCAATCTCATTTGCCTCAATGACTTGGTCATCCTTGTCATACACTGTGTCCATAACACAGTTCTCAAACTCACCTTCACTTTGAAGGAATTTTTTCACATGTTTATTGTCCCAGAATACTTTCCAAAATTTCAAGTTATCAGGAATGGCAAGCCCGTGCTTTATATGAATCTCAAATTATTCTAAAACACTGTAGATCTGAAATTACTTGCAGCAGTGGATAATGAATCAACCATCAAGTTTTGCAACCTATGCATTAATTTAAGTGTATATTCTGAAAAAAATTCTCAAAATGTCAAGTTCTACATTCCTATATTGCCTCATCCTTGGGTGATTAGCTTGATACTCACCTTTGATTTGTTTAATTACCAACTCTAAGTCACTGTTGGATGCAATTCTTCTAGCTCCCAATTTTTTCAAAATTTTCAGACCGGTAATGAGTGCCTCATATTCAACCTCATTGTTCATACAATCGAATGCTAATTTGTAGGAACACAATCTAACACTATTTGTGACTTTATTTTGTTGTTTAAATGGGCTACGGATCCATAAACCAATGTCGGCCCCGTCTTTGCCAACGGAACCATCAAATTCCATACTCTAAAGACCATATTCTTCCTCAAGGTGTTGAAACTCTTGACTCTGGTTTGACACAATTTTCTAATCTGATTCTTTATGTTGTTCTAAACTTCCATCTGCCTTCTCTGATGGTTGTTCAGATATAGTAGGAAAATTTTCTTTCTCTTTTTCTAACATTGTTCTAATGCAATCTGAAACTTCAGGAGCATCCTCTATTTCTACTAATTGACAATCTACATCATTTAATCCAGAATCATTGTACAAAATGAAGGACTATAATTCTGTATGTACATTTTTTATAGGAAGATTATTAGGCCTTTCCTTGTTTGTGATCATGTATTTCATTTTAGTCTCATGGTATAGTTTTCTCATTTGATCGAAGACAGGAATTATTGCGTAGGAAAAGTCCATTTGCATTGTACCTCTCAATTTAGCCCCCCCAAGATCTTGATAACAACATACCGAAACATGGAGGGATTTAAACAACTACCAAGTCCATTAGGACATTTTTTGGCTGGGATTTTCTCTAGGGAGACAACTAGATATTTGATTAGACCCAAAAAATGGACACGACCAAAATCGAAAGAATATAAATAATGATATGGGTAGGTTATGTCAAGGACAAGATTCTCCATGATGGCTTTGGGCATGAGGTTGTGGGAGGCCCCAGATTCTAATATAGTGTTATGAAGGATAAATTGGTGGACTTTGAGACTCAAGTAAAATGGTGGGACCTCACTATATTCAGATTGACCATCAATTGCAGGACCAAATATTAAGTTAGGCTGATCATCCTCTATATTAACCATGTTAGATAAAGGGTCAACTTTCAAGGTTTTGACTACATGGGATTTATACTTATCAATTTTTAACAATTCAGTAAGAGGAATATACACCTTGAACTTTCAAATTTCTGACTCTAAATTAAAAGGTATAGTTTTTTCTACCTCTTTTATGACAATATCCATTTTCTCAACATGATCTCTCAGTGCAGCTTCTTTCCTCTCAATATCTCTTTCTTTTACAGCTGCACTTGTAGAAGGTTGATTGCTTCTGTTTTGATTTGAAGTTGCAATATCTTTACCCTTATTATTTATTGACTTGAGAAGCTTGCTTCTGTGGAACTTATTTCTGTTGAATTGTCTTCTTTGGAGGTGGATTGATTGGAATATCACGGGTCCTCAAGGAGTACTTCCTTTGCTGGGAACTCAATTCATTCAGGTATCCTCTCTGATAATCATCAAATTCTACTTCTAACTCATGATAATTTTCCATTATGCAATCTTTATCACTAGGTAAACTTGTTTTTTCCACATATTCTTTATCTTCGATCAGAAAGATAGGCTGACCATAAGATGTGAAAAGAAGATTCTCCTCTACTATTGGTTCTTCCTCTTCATCACTCTGAGCATAGTTATGTTGTAGTGGTTTCCTAATTTGTTGTTGTTGTTATGTTTTGGGGCTCTTTGCTTTCTTTTATTTATCTGGAACTGAGGTTGCTGGTGCTGGCCTTGAAAGTTTGGATTTCTGATTTGTGGCTCTGTCTATCTATCTGAAATAGACATTTTATCGACCATTCTTTCCATGGTACTAAGAAAAGCATAAAATTTAGTGTCATATAAAGTATAAGGTTCCTCTTTAATGGTCACTTCACGTTCAGTTTTTAGTTTTGACCTTTTAATCAAGAGGTTGGACTCAACATTCACTGAATTTCAAATCATCTCTTCTAGAGTAGTGGGAATTCTTTCTCTCAATGAGTAGGCCATATCTGGGTCAAAAGCACCAATATAACGCAAGAGGGAAAAACTAGGAGGTGGCTTCATTTTCATTATAATCAGGCACTGATTCATTAGGATTGTGCTTAAGGGAGTCATACTCAGCAAGGATTTGTAAAGGGTTTTTCTTCTCATCCCACCTGGCTAAGAAAGCATCAGTTAGTTTAGTAGGAGTCCTAATAGAATTAGCTGTTGGGGCATGGAACCAAAATTTAACTTCACCAGAAAAAAAATTGTGCGATGATTCCCATCTTGACATCATCTGCATCTAACTCCTCAAGATCTATGAAGGTTGTGATTTGGGCCATATGTTGATGGGCAGTGATTTCAGGGTTTTCATCAAAGAGGGGAAGCCTTTGGCCATATCCTTGTGGTAGATCAACAAGCTGACCAGGGAGAAATAAAGTTCCAAAACTAGCCATAATTCATGCTAAATGGAATACTGGATTGACAACAAGAGGGATTGGCTGAATAGGTAAAGGAGCTGAATTTTTTGTATTGAAGTGGTAGGTATGTATGATGAAGTTGGTGGTGCATATGAATATACTATAATTAACTGAGTTATAGGTTCAGATGAAACAAAAAATTCCTTTGAATCGTAAAATTGGATCCTCTCCTTAATGTTAGGGTCAGATTCAGGCTTACTTTCTTCGAAGAACCAATCTTTCAAAGGACGTAGGTCTAATTCAAACAAATAATTTACTTTATATAATCTTAGAGGATCAAATACTATATCAGACAAAGAAGTTTCAGATTTGGATTTAAATGAAGACAATTCAAACTTCAGGTCATAAGGTATATTTTCGAGAGAAAGTAACTTATCAGCTAGAGAAACTGATCTTACCAATGGAACTCGTCCTGATTGAATGTCTGTAGTTTGATATCGATGAATTGGAAAGAAATTCTCTGGATCATCAACCAGATCAATTGGATTAGGGACTGGATTTGCTTTGCTATATCTTGTAGAAGCCAGATCTGCTATGAGGCACTGCAATTATGAAATCATCCTTATGAAACTCAATCCTATCATCCAAATGATCATTTTCTGATAAATATTTGTCGTACACCTAGGGAAAATTTATCTTTTCACTCCTCGACAATGGTGTAATAATGTTAGCACTCCGCCAGATTCCCAAGGCTGAAGAAGGAATCCCAACAGAGGTAACCACAAACCAAACTTTTGGCTTGGTAGCTAGCCCTACCAAGTCGGAGATGGATATCTCCAAAAGGTCACAAAAAGGAGGGTTGGAGGAATTATGGTTTTTATTCTAGATATTGAGTGCATGGGTTGTTTTGATTTGATTTGGTTGGGTTTCACTAGATGAAGAAATTAGGTTAAGGGAGCTAGGTCAGGGAAAATGAGATAGGGTTGCAGGGATTCAATGGGGCAAGGTAGGCATAGAGTTTACCAATTAAAGATGATTGTGATGAGATGGTTTTGAGATTTAAGAGAATATAGGAAGAGCATGGGAGATGTATTGTTCCTAAACAAAGGAAAATGGACAAACTATGATCAATTTCCCAAAATAGAGCATGAGAAAGCATTTGTTCTGCCTATCAAACTTGAAAGAGATCATACCCTAGAGATGTAATGAACATGAATACAATACATTCTAACATATGAAACTAAATAAAAAACAATGATAAACATCATGCCATATGTATCCCAAAAAATAGCTACAACTCTTCTTTATTAACTGGCCAAAACTGAGTACAATAGTTCCTTGATCAACAAGCTAACATCCAAACTAATTCAAACCATTTCTTAGTGTGAATAAAGGGAATAAATAGACCTAAAAACAAAATTCACTCATCCTCAGGGGTCGAATCCATGAGGTGAGGAAGAGATCCACAAAATACTAAACTGAAAGCTGGAGTATAGGATGGTTGAAGTGACTCATTCCTAATTACATTTAACTGATTCATTATGACTCAATGATGACTTTTACCCAATGAATATACCCATAGGTAGCTAATCCCAAAAATAATTACAATTACCATCATTAATTACATGATTAGAAAAATTATTTCTTGAAGAAAAGTCAAAATTTCAGAGAAGCTTGGAAAAAAATTAGCAAATTGGTCATTTGCGCCCTGACAGTGTCATTTGTGCCCTCCATGTTTAAGACCCATTTTGACTAACCTACATGTGTCAAAATCAGGCCCCGGATGGCTTGTTGGTAAGCCCTTCCTATCCTATTTCTGAATATTCCTCAAGTTCTAAAAATTAAGGTCATTTTCCCCCTCAAAAATTCATTCTCCCAAGACTAGTATTTGTGCATCGCCTAGGTCAAAACAGGGGCAGAAAGGTGATTTTTTGGTGGTTTTCTGAGCTTTTAACCTATCAAAGCTGCAAACCAGGGATGGAAACATGGTTTTATGAGATGAATTGGTCATTAGGAATCCACTGGTACCTTTATTTCTCTCAAAAAGTCCCCCAATAATTTGCGCAGCGCCTAGGGCGCTGTGCAAATGACCAATTTTCTGCTAAATGTATGTCTCCAAAAACTCGGAAATTTCCAGATTTTGCAAAAAAATTTGGAAATTCCTCAAAATTTTTGGAATGGTTGATGATGATGTTTCTAAGCTTGTAGGGAAGCCTCAACAATAATGTCCAATTTCTTCTTCTCCTCCATGGTCAAATCTTCAATTTTTGCATTGGCACTTTTGAGCTTGGCCAATGCAATTTTCTCCTTCAGTGCATGGTGTTTGACATTCCTCCTTAATAGGTCATTATCCCTATTTTCCTTTGCTAGTAGCTTTTCCAAATTTTGATTTTCTCTATTAAGCCATGGCTCCCTGTTCTCATTGATCACAATAGCAAGTTGCTCATTTAGGGTTAGTTGATCAGTAATCTCAGCTTCCCTTTTCCTCTCTAGAGCTAGAGCTCTTTTTAGCCCTCTAGTTCTAGGTTTCTTCCTTGGTTATTTTTCTTCTTCATCATCAATTAAGCCATAGTTCTCAAGTTTTTCATCTAGCATGGCTTTCGCCTTTTCTTCCTCCCTTTGAGCAGTGACATACTTTACCTCATCAATGATTTTTTTGGTCTTCAATTGCTCATTTTCTTACTCAATGAAGTGTATGAAATATTTGGCCCTGTCAAGATTAGTTTGAAGATGCTTAATATTTACATCCTTTCCTTTGATGGTTGCATTAGTGATTTTATCATTTTCATCCTCATCTAGGTCAACAATTTTAAATTCTTGTTCTGTTTCATGAGTGTCCTCCTCATCATGAATGACTAGCTCAATGACCTTCTCTTTACCCTTGTCCACCTTCTTTGTTGTTGTAGAAGGCATGAACCCTTCCACTCCATGTGGAGAAAACACATGCCTGTGGCCTCTATGGTAGGTTTTTGGCAATGGTTCAACCTCAAACATATTATCCCATTTAGGCTCAATGTCCTCAATCCTACTAGGTGACCCAAAATCATGATGAGATGGAGATGAAGGAGGTGAAGGGGATTGATTTGATGACGGTGAATGCGCTATGGGTTGAGATGGAGGGATGGAAGTGGATGGCTGGGATGAGGAAGGGAAATTTTGTGCATGCTGAGTGGATGGCTCATTGAAAATATCATTAACTATGAACATGATCCATGCAATGTTTAGTTGATTGAGATGGTGTAGGAATATGATTTTTATGAGGGAATGAAGAAATAGACTTCTTATTTTTTGTTCATACTATTTTTTCTGGGAAATTTATGCCATCTTCTCTATACTCTGGAAAAGATAATAGGGTATGTTAAGCATCCTTACCCTAGTGAAATGCATTAAGAGCTGGATGTGATAGGAATAGATCCTTGAAATCTACCTTCACATGAAAAGTATTTCATGACTATTATCTTCATCATTGGGGCATATCTTTCTAGGAGGTGAGAAAAAGGAAAGAACCTCTTTGTTTGATTTTGGTGTCTTGTTTTTAAGAAGAAATCAAAGTCCCGTTTCTTCTTGAAGCACTTGTCCCCAACATTTGGGATTCTGGTGGTAGCTGAAATAATAGCAGTAGATATACTAAAAGTGACACCAACTAATGTAAATTGGTTGTCATGCAATCCAACTATGAAAAGTCTATTCAACATGGGATGGTGTTGGACCCTCTGAATTTTCTCACAAAAATCATAAAAACCAACATATTATAAGCATGTCATAGTTAATGGAGAAGCCAAGAGTTCCCTAGTGTTGGTAGGTTCAAGTCTGAGCACTCTTCCTCATCATGTGGCCGCCTCACCTCTGTTTCCTCTCCTTCATTTAATGATGTGTTTTCTTCCTATGTTTCCATGGTGTTTTTGTCAAAACCCTAGGGATTAGGAAAGGGAAAATGAAGGAGGTCTTTGCTAGGGATGTGTGAAATGGGAGAGGGAATAGGGAGTAGTAGTATGATAGATTTAGGATAGGGATTTTGGGGATTGGGAGCCTAGGTAGATGTAACACCTAGGACTTAGGGCTTTGGGAGAAAGTTATTGGAAAAGGGAATTTTGAAAATGAGGGGTTTGGGAATGAATTTTTATAAGTGTGAGAAGGATGCAAAGGGTAAAGGAATGAATTTTTGGAGTTTTAACAAATTTAATGGGATACTAGGGTTTTTCCTCAATTCAAACACCAAATTACAACCTCAATTTACAAGACTTTAACACATAAACTTATGAAAATGGTTTTTCATGGCATAAGAATATTACTGGTTTTTTGGATGTCAATGAGTGAGTTGGTGGAGCTCTGAATATAATTTCTCACCACTTGAAAACTTTCTAGGGCTTTCTGGTCATTTTTGCCATGAACAAAGAATTTGCGCCCTTGACTGACTATTTGCGCCCTTGCCCAAGCGTTTGCACCCTGAATTGGTTATTTGTGCCTTTGTTTCAGCGTTTGCACCCTGCCTTTAGCATTTGTGCCCTCTGCTCAATTTTCTTCACCAATTTCACCCATAAACTCAAAAATTTGGTCTCTTAGAGTGCTTGCTTGATGTTTTGAGGAGGAAAATTAATTTGAATTGATGTCAATGAGTCATAAATAGCTAAGTGAATTTGGATTTGAATTGAAAAACCCACTTTTCTATGTCTCATTTCACTTTTTTTGAAAACTTTTTCTGATTACACTTTCATTTGATTTTTCTTCTTTGCAGGATGATGTTGCTGAAGTTTGACACTTTTCACTTTCAGTTTGGAATGTGTGATTTGAGTTGGTAGCTAGGGACAAAAATTATTACATATAGGAGGCATAAAATTACATAAAAAATGAAATAAATTAAAACTCTGTTTTTTGAATAAAATTACATTAAAGTATAAAAACCATACTTGAAAACCAAAATTACAACATTAAAAATGATATTTACATGCTGATAAATCCTCTGGAGATGATAATATAATGTTTATTGAGTCACTCTCACACCTTTTTCTGACCTTATTGAGATGAAATGGTGCATTTTGGACCTTGAAAAATGAAACCTAATGACCTAATGGGACCTTGAATGACCTAACTCCATGGTTGAATTTGACTAACATAAGCCATAATTAAATGAGATTTTCAAAAGTGTTTTAATGCTCAGCAAGACATGAAGGTGGGCCAACAAATGTGAAATTTTGCGGGAGAGTGAGGTTTTATGACTAGGGCTACCTTCAGTGAATCAAGTGTTTGCATGACCTAATGGAATGATAAAAAATTTATGAGTGGGACCTCTAAAATGAATATCAAGAGAGTAATTTTGATCATTGATGGAAGAATGCATATTATGACACTAACAGTCGCTAAATGTAAAATCTAGGTGGAGGGAAACGCTCTTCTGAAAACTCAAAAACTCTGGATGAGGTTTCAGGATATTTTATCTAACCTTTATCGGAGCTAGAAATTGAGGCTTTTGGGGGAAAAAATAGAATATGGAGTAATTGGGGTTCTTCCTCTCCAAATTCTAGTGGAGGCAATTATTTCTGGGTCAAATATAGGAGGAGTTTTCTACTGAGATGTATCTAAATGAGTATGATACCTCCTAAAATTCAGGGTTACAGATTAAGGACTCTGCTAGGTGATAAATCTCAATCCATGCTTCCTTTTCTCACCATACAAAAGTAATGTTCAAAAATCATACCCACAGAAATATATTCCAATTCGTTCCTCAACAATGGCACTAGAAGATGTTGTCTCTCCTAGAGACAACCCCTAGGTTGAGGAGAAGGGTCATTGCCTAGGAAATATTAAAGTCTCTTGAAAATAAATCATGGTTGTTCAAGAGTTAAATATAGAATAATTTAAATTTGGTTCAATAATCGTACTTAGACACCAACCACATTACATACTTTGACAAAATTTCATTCCAAGTAATTAAAGTTCAACCATGATGGCCTACACACAGATAGTGAAGCTTATGTAGTTGTTGCAGTATAGGTGAGGGAAGAGGTAAATAAAGAAATTTGGTTCAGAGGGCTAGATATAGAATCCTGTGCACCAAAATTCAATAGAATAATGTACAGAAAAATGAAATGAAATTAGAAACCATGGAGCGCATTTTAAGGCTTTCAATCTTACATCAACAGGTATCATTTTCCATAACATGACATAGATAAATATGACATGCAAGATTGAGTTCCAACAACTACAATTACATGATTTATAAGAGGAAATAAACACATAAGAAAATGATAAACAAAGACATGAAAACATACTCCACATATCAGTGCTTGGAATCACCAAAATACTCTTTGTTAATATTTCAGAACGACGTATACCATCAAGATTTAGAACTTGCAAAACTTTCAGAATATTATAAGCTCTAGAATATAAAATTGAACACTTACAAATGAATTCATCTTCCATTTTATAGCGAGATTCCTAACAAAAATAGTTACAAAATATTTTTTAGTGTGACAATTGTCTAAATTAATCATTTGTGCAAGCGTGGCAATGGCTTATTTGTTCTAATTATTACATAACAACTTTATTCCTTCTTGAAAATAAAATATTTACAAAGTTTCAAAAATGGAAGAGATATTTTAAGACTCCAAATCAAAAAATATCTTCATTGTTGGCTCCCTTGATCCTTTGAAGTGGACCCATGCTCCAATGCTTAGAGTCATGGTGGGTTAACTAGTTGGTTACATCTTTGCCAAAGAACTGTGTCTAGTATGGGAGTGTGAATAAAGGTACCATAGGCCATCCTCAAATTTTTGAGCTTAGTGTAATTTGGCTTGGACAAGAAGAAGGTTTCATGAGCTACAAAAACTGGAAGTCTCTTTGTAGATAGTTCGCTATGGTGCTACCCTTGAGGGTGGTATTCCTCTCATGTGATGAGTCCACTTTTCTCTTGGCCTCAACTAAAAATTTCTCATACTTCTCCTATGGTAGAAGATGTCATTGGAAATACCAACAACTAGGTAACCCTACTCTAGTCCTCTGGTTAAAATTATAGTTGATTGTTGCAACTAAATTTTACAGCTCATTCACACACATTTCAGCCCTATCCCTCGCTTCTTTCTTCTAGATCACGTTGGCGACTTATATTATTAAACCTATCAATTCATTATCTGATTTCTCATTTAGGAGCTTGATGAACCTCTCAGCAGTGATAACATTGCTGGCATTCTTCTTTTTGGTTGACAGGATGTAGAATTTAATGGTTTTCACTACAACTTTATGTTTTGCGACTAGTTTCATGTGTTCCCATATTTTCTTTATTTCAGAGATGATATCATCCTAGATTACCTTCCTAGCTTTGATGAGTGCCATGTTTCCCTTCAACTTATTCTTCAATGCTTTGATCTCACCTTGTGCCACTTGATACTTGTTATTAATTTGATCCACACTTTCTTGGGTGGACATGAGTTATTTCTCCTTATTCTCCAGTGTTTTCTTGGTTTTTTCCAATTCAATTTGGAACTTATTTAGCTCTCTCTCTAACAGTCACAACTTTGTGAGAGCCTTGGTTAATTTCTTAGTGGGATTTTTTCAATTGTCTGACACAACAACCACACATATATGGGAATCAATATTTTGCTGCAACTTAGCTATCTTTAACTTGATTTATACCATGTCATCATTCCTTTCAATCAACTCCCTGTCTAAGATTCCTCCTCGTTTTCAACCTATGCCAATTCCATGGTATTTACATGCTTTGCAACAAACATTTTAATTTGTTTCCTTAGTGATTAAATTTCCAACTATGAGCCTTTGATAGCATCTTCTATGGTGGCCTTATCATTGGGATGAACCCCCAACTTGATAATTTGTTGTTTGTAGCCTTCATTTTGGAGATGGAGGGCCCTTGAGTTGGACTTATTCTACATTATTTTAGTAGATTCTTTCTCCAACAAATTCTTAGCCTTGATGGTGGTCAAAGATCCATAGATTAACTCACTATATATCATCTTCCATGCCTATCTATGTAAATTAATTTTATCCTGCAAGGGGACACTATTCATTTATAGAGATAAGTCCATTGTTATGAATTATGGTCTAGAGGGGAGGGACTGCACTGAAGGTTGATACAGGGATAAATTCATCCAATTTATTTCCATATCCATGGCATCCAAGAGCTTGGTTTGATATGGCACTGAATGAGAGGCCGACTGTGCTAAAATTTCATACCTATATTTATTATTCCTTTCCTCTATTAGCTTTCCCTCCTCCCACTTAGGGTTTGTTGCTAATGTGTCTCCAAATGAACCCAAGATTTCCACCTTAGTTGGACTGGAGGTAGCAGCTTGTTGGGGATCCTCTAGTTTTACTTGGAAGCTAGGATGATCAAGGATATTTTCAATCAATTTTACCTCAATATCCTATTTTTTCTTCTCTTGAACCTTTTCCTTCTTGGTCGAGGATGTATCTTCCATATCGGTGTCCCCTGCCTCGTCAATGCTCCTTTTCTAACGCTTTTCCTTTCTGGTTGGTGTCTCAATCTCCATCTCTATATTGATGGTCCATTAATAAATATTAGCCTTCCATTCTAACTCTAGCCTAGATTCATGTTCATAAGAAGAGGCATTGATGTCTTTCCTTTTACAAGAAATAATACCATGAGGATCATAATTCCACACTTATTCTATTTCAAGGTTCAACTCCTTTAACATAAGTTCCACATGATGAAAAACCTGCCTAGAATCCAAAATGAAGGGAACTAAAGACATGGGAAGCTTAAAAATATAGCCCTTTTTGCAGGAAAAATATTAATTTGGTTTGTGTTTGGGCTCGGCTTGATGAACTCCAAGGAGAAAAATCTCATGGGCATAAATACATGAAGTTTTTGAGGGGGAAATTCAGATCCATACACTCTGATTTCGCGTGTAATAATGAAACAAATACTAGTCACCCACCCTAGTATCCTTGCTGAGCTGAAGAATACTCCTGTGTTGGGGTAAGACTCTAGGAGGGGCGACTTTGTTGATAATCTTATAAGAAGTGACCATCAAAGTAGAGATAATTTGGCTTCTTCTTCAAATATCTCTCCTAGAAAACCACATACTTCCTTTTCTTATGAGAGTCTACAACGTTGAGGCCTAGGTACTCAAATTATTCCATGTGAATGTAAAGGAATAAATAAACAAATATGGAAAAGGAGGAGGCTAAGTAGAATTGCCCACACTATAACTTGATGGCTTTGGCCAGGAAAGGGGGAATGTCAAGGATAATTTCTAGCTTCATTATTTTATGTAAAATCCCTAAGGTTTCTTTGGAAAATTTGATGTCTTTTATTCACAAAATAGCCATAAGATAACAGATAGGATGGGATGCACAGAGCCTGAAAACAAGGAAATGGGTAGGTTGTCTGAGTTAGCAGGAAATTGTGCATTTGGGGCTAGGATTAGTTGGTGAAAGACTTGTTTCTCTTCAGCCGAGAGCCTAATGTAATCATAAAAGAGCGTGGTCTCTGTAAATGTCTCCAATTTTTGGGATTTTGGGTAAAGGACTGCGTTGTGTATCAATTCAGGGGTGACCTCCAGAATTTTCTCCCCAGTGGGGGAAATACAACAATTTTTCTCATTGATGAACATGGCCATGCGCCAAGATATAAATTCTAGGAAATGGTAAATCGTAGGGGTGACTAAGTGGTATAGTCCTGACTGGACGACTTAGAAGGGTACAATCCCTTCTTAAATTTGAGCATGGTGACAATTGCGTGAGGACAAAGGGACTGTGAATTACTTGGTAAGCAGAGGAAACTATATGCTAAGGGTGCATAAAGGTCCTTACATAGGCTGTCAGTCTAGCGAATGCAAGTGTGAACAAATGGAATGGTTTGAAACAATACAATTTTAAATAGGAAAGTTTTAAATTGTAACAGTTAGAGTGCGGGGTACAACAGTCGGTTTACGAGGATTTTAGGTGGGAAAAAAGAGAGATGGTAGAGGGGGCGGGGGGGGGGGGGGAGATAGGTGATGAAGTTGGATTGGGATGAGGACAAGAGAGGAGGGTGATGTATCAAAAATTCTCACAATTACTTTCCACACTCACATGACAATGGTCCGAGCTGTTGACGTGTTCACCGTGTTGGTCGTATAGGTGTTGAGCTCGCTTTATCTCCTCTGGCAGGGTGACTAGGTGGAATGGAAGGCCAGGCTCAACCCCCTGGAGTTAATCACAACCATTTATTTGCACTAATCACTTTATTGACTTTAACTTTATGGGAAAGTCACTGACTTAACTGCCACACTTTTTTACCCATTGGAACTTCTCCCGAGTGAAGCCACTTCATGATGGATGATGATCTGCCGCATTGGTTATTGCCATTTAACTATTTATATTTGGAAAGAGGGGGCCCTTGTGTTATCAAAATGGTGTTGCCTTGTAATGTTTCACTATTGAGATGGAACCCAGATGCCTTGGTGCTCTAGTCCCCTAATCCCTCGAAGCCCGACTTCTTTTGAAATATAATTGGAAATTGCTATGGGGATCTGACCCTTTAGGATATGTCATTGGAATGAAATCATCCTAACACCAACCAAACCATGTGTCGACCTATGACTGGTCCAAGTGTCATCCATATATGGGTCCTTTAGGTACTTGAAAAGTTTAAAACTTCTTGTGACATGTCCACCTCCTAGTGGGTGTTTTTCTAAAATCACCTTTTCCCAATGATATGTTGCCACCTTTCCGATCGGAAGAGAGAGATAAGGGTCCCCGGTACTTTGTTCTGCAAGAAATTCCTTTTTAAAAGGTTCTATATCGATGCCTTCGAAAATTGATTCAAGAAAAGGTTACAAGGTTCTGGGTTCACGAGGTCTAGGCCTCTAACTTTTGTTATAGGGTTTTGTGAATAGAAAAACTCGTCTCTGACAGGTGAAAAATCTTAGGTCACTCCATAGAGCCTTTTGAAATTTATTTTCTCATGAGTTATGATATTCCAGGGTTGCGAGGTCTCTGGGATTTTGACTTTTCTGGGCCCAACTTTGACAACCCTTATATTTTAATCCAGGATTCCATTCTTAGAATTCTTTATATCATTGGAAATATTTTCCAAATCACTTTTTGATTGATTGGGTCTGATGTGTTACTTTATGTTAGGTCCCTATAATACTAATGTATCCCCTTATTATTATTGTTAGTGCAGCCCCCTTATTGTTATTGTTGTGCCCATGTAGTCCCTGTTAGTGTCAATATTTGCATTCTGCCATCAATGATAAAAAAATCCTCTTTTCATATCATTTTAAGGGTCCTGCTCAGAATTTTTTTATCATTCCACTAGGTCATACAAAAATTTGGTCACTGATGGTAGCCTTAGTCCAAAAAAATCACTCTTCCTCAAATTTTGTTACTTCCTGGCATAGTTTCATACCTTGCTGACTATACATCACCCATAAAGTCAATGTCATCATGCTATTACATTATTCATGTCATATGAAATTCCAGTCAATCAAGGTCATCATTAGGTTTTAAGGTTTTTCAAGGTCCAATAAAACTTCATTTCCATTGCATAATACCAACAAGTAAAGGGTGATCCAATAACTTCTCTTCACCATGTGAAGATGATTTGTAAAGAGAAATTCTTATTTCAGCATGTAATTTTGATCTCAAATGTAATTTTCATATTTTAAATTTGTAATTTTATGTTTTTTAATATGTAATAAGTTCTCATGGTTCTAAGGTAGCTGCATACTCAAGGTTCCATCATCCAAATTAGTCAAAGTTAGAAAAGGCATCAGTGTTCTTAAAAACCTCCCATCACTCCTATCCCTCAAAATCGTCATTTTCCACAAGCACTAAACCCTAATTTCCTCTCCCATCGAGATAGGGTTTGATATGGAATCAAAGACATCTGAGTAGAGGAGGCATAAAAAAGGTCATATTAGCAAGTATGAGGTCATTTAAGCTCATAAACATCATGTATCTATCATTTTTCAAGAAAATATTCCAAGGGACAAATAATTTTCCACACATAAGGCCAATTTTGCTTCAAAGTATGTTTTTGACCAAATAGAGATGAATTTTAGAAACTTGAGAGAGGTTTATGTCCACCATATGCCAAGGAAAAAAAACCTCCTTCATTGTTTACATTGGTATTATGGTTTTGGAGGAATGCTAAACATATGGTTGCTACAGGAGAGTTGCTGCACTTATGGAGTGACCTTGATAAAATCATTTTTTTTTCTCCTAGTTGGAGTGTCCCAATGAATTTCTTTATAATTCAAATGATAACTAGACTGGAATAGAATTCCATTGAGCTACCATGAGCTCAATTTGGATTTCTGGAAGGCCTCCGAATGTTGCCTACAAAAGTACAATGCATGTTTACACCCCCATTCTGCACTTTTTGACCAGCCTTGGGATAATATATTTTTGCTGGACTATACTTGATAATTTTGAGATCTTGATAGGTTAATTGTGTAGCCAACAGAGAGATATTTCCAAATAGCTATCATGAGATCAATTTGGACATGGGGAAGGCATCAACAAGTGGAATTCAACGTGGAATTGGGCTTTCAGAGAGTGGTGCTATGCTTTCAGAAGTGGTGTTGCGCTTAGAGAAGGCAGTGTTGCGCATTTCTCCCACTGGCGCTACGTTTCTGGGAAAGGTGTTGCGCTTTTTCCCAGTGAGTTCTCCAAGCTCTAAAAATCAACCAGATCTCTCAAAACCTTCAACAAATGCCTCTAGCACTCTCTAGAAAGTAATTACATCAAGTTTCTTGCCTCCTTGCACTCTTAAACATTTATTTCATAGTGTTTTTGTTCCTAAGTGAAATCAACATTTCGTCTAGCGAATAAACCCTAGTTTTATTCCTAATTCCCAAATTTTATGCCCTAATACCCTAAATTTCATTCCCACATATCTAAAAACCCTATCCATACCCCTACACTATCATTTCCTAGCCCCTAAATCCCTTTCCCTAAAAACCCTAAGTCCTAGGCTTCTAAATTTCCTAGGCATCCACTTCTTCAAACCTGTGATTTAATTGTAATTTCCAAATCCCTTGAAATTTTAACTTCCTATCACCTCACAATTCTCCATAATCCCTTCCCTCATCTCAATAAATTTTCCTACCCTAATCTCTACTCCCTAGACCGATCCCCACTTCCATTTCCATCCCCTAGGGTTTCTAGACCAAGACACCATGGAAAAAGATATAGATTACGTGGAAGAGGAGGAGGATAGAAGATGGTAGAGGAAGAAGATCAAGTGCCAAGAAATAGGCCTAGGACTAGAGGGCTGAAAATAGCTCTAGAACTAGAGAGGAAAAAGGAGGCTAAGCTTGCTAATGAGATAACTTTGAATGAATAGTTTTCCATCATGGTAAATGAGAACCAGGAGCATTGGCTTGACAGGGCCAACCAACATCTTGAGAAGATCTTGGAGAAGGAAAATAAGGAAAATGACATATTGAGAAAGAGGGCAAAACACTACTTCAACAAAACTCAAATTGCAAGCTCAAAACTCCAAAAGACCAAATCAAGACTTGAAACCCTAAATAAGAAAAATGAAGGGGAGAAGATTTATATTCTTGTCGAGGCATAAATCATTGCCTAACACACCTCATTAGCCTCTCACTAAAGAAAATTTGAAGAAATTTGGGCAATTTTTGAATTTTTTTGTTTTTGACAGTTTAGCACAGTCCCACTGTCAAAAGCGCAACGCCCTAAGCATTGTGCTTTTCCTAGGGACCTCCAATGGAAAAAATGAAGGTACCATTGGATTCATAAGGAAATTTATAGTCAGGAAAACAACTTTGATAATATTTTTTGGGTCAAAGGAGTAGTCAAAAGGTCAAAAAACACTCAAAAAATGACATTTCTGCTATGTTTTGAAGGTTGGCACTGTGCTTTCGACTAGTCTTGGGAGAATCCACTTTTGGAGGGCCAAATAAACACCATTTTGGAAACAGGTCATATATCTCGAAACTAGATAGGACAAGATTTCCAATGAGCTATCCTAAGCTCAATTTGGACATCGGGAACCCCTTCAAAAATGAAGCTGACTTTAGCGCTACGCATTTGACCAATTTTCTGAGTTTGTTGATATTTGTAAAATTTCTTAGTTTCACTTTGGGAAATGAAGTTTTACCAATGTAATTCAATGATGTAAATGTAATTTTGATGTTTTTACACTTACCTAGGGTAAATACATTAGGTGAAAACTCATTTCAAAGGTTGGATGTTGTTGCATTGATCAAATACTCTAGTGTAATCTGTATTTGGCAGGAAATTAATGAAAGAGTTGAATCTATTTCTTTGGGATACCTGTGGTATGGAAATTTTAGCATATTTTATTCTTATGTTACATGTGTATGAATTTTTTGTCTTCATGATCCATTTCATTTCTATTATATGCTGATTTTCAAGTTGATAAGCATAATACCTCTCTCATGGTCTGTTTTGGGAAAATCTTCATAATTTGTTCATTTTTTTCAGTTTAGAAAGAATACATGCTTTTCCTTGCTCTTTATAGCTCCTCATCAGTCTGATCCATATAACCCTAAAACTCTAAAGTTCTAGCCTTCCTACCTACCTTGCCCCATTGAATATCTGCAACCCTAATCTTATTTGCCCTGACCTAGCCTCTTTGACCTAATTCACCCATCTAGCAAACCAATTCAATCAAACAAACCCCTGTACCCTTACCTAGCCTAAAACCCTAATTCATCCAGCCTTGGTTGTGACTTTGTGGAGAGATACCTCTCCGATTTGGTAGGGCTAGATACCAAGCTAAAATATTGGTTTGTGGTTACCTCTGTTTGAACTCTTTATCAACCTTAGATATCTGGTGGAATGATAATATACTAGCACAGTTGTCAGGGACGAAGTGACAGATCTTCCCTGGGAAAAATCATCAAATTTTAGATCTGATTACTGATGGTGAACAAGAATCAGGCACACGAACACTGAAATTAGCCACCTGAAGACTTCAAATCAGTTTCGAAATAAAATCCAATGACTCCACTAGAGGATGAACCTTGCCAAGAAATTTGATAGGAAAACATGGGAAGATCAGGTATTCAACTTAGACTTTTATTCAATACAACATTTTCTTTATCATGAAATATATCTTCCCTTTTCCTGAGAATGTCCTGAAAGTTTTCCAAAATATATTATGTTTGAGAAAATATGACAGACTTTGATTAGATTCCTTTCCTTTAAAGGTTGTAAATTCAAATCCCACGCATGCCTTTGATCTTGGTCTAGACCCTTTTTCCAAATCTTATGATGACCATCTTCAGATTGATGAACCTCAAGATATGAAGACTAATCCTACAGCTTTTGTACATACTCGTACACCTTGTAAAATTCTAGATAGATACAAAACACTTATATTACCTCCTATACTCCATGCTTTCCTTCAAATTCATTACCTATATCTGCCAAGGTTTGATGGTGAATATGAAAACAACATCGCTTGGAGACATAGGAAAATTTTTGAGACTTTCCTCGACCTTTTTGAAGTTGATGAAGAGGATATCAATATTAGGTTGTTTGCTCTTTCTTTGCAAGGAAAAGTCAAGAGATGGTTCAAAAACCTGCTTGCTGTGAGCATATCATATTTCCCGCAGTTCGTCAAATTTTTCCTCGATAGGTGGGTGGTAAAAGAAAACCATTTCCTGATTCTATAAAAGTATGACCAGTGGAAAAGACAGCTAAGGGAGACAATACAACAATTTTCTTCCATATTCAATCAAGTTTATTGTTCGATACCTGCTAATATAAGACCTCCTCCTAGCTTAGCTCTCTTACATTACCCATATGCCTTTGATCCAGAAATGGAGTTTCAGATGAGAGAAAGGAACCTTGAAACACTTGAAGATATGTAGAATAGTGCAGTAGATGTAGAGGCTAATTTTTTGATCAGAAGGGCAAAGCTGAAGGAAGAAGAGAGGGAGAAAATTGCAGAGCACCTGACATCTTCAGAGGTAAAAATCGACATTTTGGTAAGTAAAATAGAGGAAATGATGAAAAAGATCACCATGAGAGATGGATTTTCCGTTCAAGATCACCATGACCCACTTATTGCAGAAAAAGAAGAGGTTGCAGAAAATGGATTTGTAGATCAATCCGAGGAGAAACAATCTACTGATCTAATGTGTATGTTTGATAGCATTCCTTCTTTTGATGATTTTCCTAAGTGGTCAGTATGATGAAAATTATGTTCTCCAAACAGAAGCTAATCTTGCAGACCAATCAACAACTTGTTTGTGGGAGGAGGAAGTTCAGTTTCAGTAGCTCGAATACAGTGATTAGTTGATGCATATAAGTGATGGAAGTGAGGAGGAAAGTGCAAAAAAACTGGAATTAAGTGAAGGATTTTTGCCTCTTTTTTTTACTTCATTTATTTTCATCGGAGACAACTTTCATGCAATCATAAATCTACAGTCATTAAGTTTTTATTTTGACAATCAATAAGGAAATGAAATCCTTGATCAAGATTCCTCAGCTCTAGATTTGCAGCCACCAAATTCCATTGAATTTCAAATTGAAGATGAAGGCTTGGAAGCTGAAACATATGATCAAATGATGGAAGATGATTTTGTACCATTATGTTTTGAAGCATTTAATTTTTTAAAGGAAAATTTTCATAATGTATCTAAAGCAAAGGATGAGCAGCCTGTAGAGAGTCATGTAGTCACATTAGAACCAATGTAAAATAGGTTGCAACAACCTTTTCAAGTTTTTCATGATCTTATAGCTGATGTGTTGGATGATATCTACAGTAAAAGTCCTTATTTGTTAGCTAACTATGAGCCTGAAAAGAGTGTTCATATAAACTTGATCCGACAACTGCTTTCTTTTTCATTTTCAGTAGGAGTCTCATTACAAAGCTCATCCAAACATTTGTAGTCATATCAGGAAAGTAAGGGTAAAGATGAAAGTTCATATTCATGTCATGAAGATTGCCTAGAATATAGCAGTAATTTATTAAATGGGCTGGAAATCAATATGTAGTCCTATGAAGAACCTTTTGTAGCATTCTTGAGGTCAGCTGGTGGGTTGATGCTTTGCAATTTCATTAAGTTTCAATCTGATTACAAGTTTTCATGGGAGTTTCCTTTCAGTAGTTCTCTCTTCTTTCTCATAAGAAAGCACTTGTAGAGAATTCAACTAGAAACTAGAATGCTTACATGGTTGCATTGCTTGTTCCATTTCACTTGATCAGGTGATGAATGGATCAGTTAGAGTAGGTTTTGTTGAATAAGTTCAATTTTGAGCATCGTTTTCAGTTAGTTTTCAGTTAATTTTGATTTTTTCCTGAGTCATTCTATCCCTGATGAGTTATCAATTTTCAGTCATGTTTTTTTAGTTTGAGTTTTTGACGTATTGGCCCAATGGATAAGGCTTGCTGGTCTACGGTGTTCATGACACCTCTTTTAGAGATATCATCCCTAATAAGGCCAATTTTAGTGTTAGTATTTGCATCCTGCCATCAGTGATAAAAAATCCTCTTTTCATATCATTTTAAGGGTCCCACTCAGAAATTTTTTATCATTCCACTAGGTCATGAAAAAATTTGGTCACTGATGGTAGTCCTAGTCCAAAAAAATTACTCTTCTTCAAATTTTATTACTTGCTGGCATAATTTCATACCTTACTGACTGTACATCATCCATAAAGTCAATGTCATCATGCCATTACATTATTCATGTCATCATGAAAGTCCAGTCAATCAAGGTCATCATTAGGGTTTTAGGGTTTTTTAAGGTCCAAGAAAACTCCATTTCCATTGCATAATACCAACAAGTAAAGGGTGATCCAATAACTTCTCTTCATCATGTGAAGATGCTTTGTAAAGAGAAATTCCTACTTTAGCATGTATTTTGATCTCAAATGTAATTTTTATATTTTAACTATGTAATTTTATGTTTTTCAATATGTAATAAGTTCTCATGGTTCCAACGTAGCTGCATACTGAAGGTTCCATCAGCCAAATTAGTCAAAGTTCCAAAAGGCATTAGTGTTCCTAAACACCTCCCACCACTCCTATCCCTCAGAATCATCATTTTCCACAAGCACTAAACCCTAATTTCCTCTCCCATCGAACTAGGGTTTGCTATGGAATTAGAAAAATCTAAGAAGATTAGGCATAAGGAAGATAATATTAGAAATTATAAGGTCATTTCAGCTCATAAACATCATGATTCCATCATTTTTCAAGAAAAAATTCCAGGGGACAAATCATTTACCACACATAGGGCCAGTTTTTCTTCAAAGTATGTTTCCGACCCAAAAGAGATGAGTTTTAAAAAAGTGAGAGATTTCATTTTCCACCATAGACCAAGGAACAAAAACCTCCTTCAATTTTTACACATGTATTATGGTTTTGGAGGAATGCTAAAAATATGGTTGCTACAAGAGAGTTGGTGCACTTATGGAGTGGCCTTGCGAAAATAATTTTTTCTCCTAACTTTAGTGATCCAATGAATTTCTTGATATGTTAAATGATAATTATACTAGAAGATCTTTCCAATGATATATCATGAGCTCAATTTGCAGTTGAGGAAGGCCTCCAAAAGTTGCCTGCAAAAGCGCAATGCAATTTTTCACCCCCATTCTGCACTTTTTGACCAGTCTTGGGAGAATTAAGTTTGGAGGGGCTATAATTAATCATTTTAAGTTCTTTATAGGTCCATTGTGTACCCAACAAAGAGATATTTCCAACAAGCTATTATGATCTCGATTTTGACATTAGGAAGGCCTCCAAACGTGGCCTAAAAGGTGGCGCTATGATTTTATAGAGTGGCGTTGTGCTTAGAGTAGGCAGTGCTGCGATTTTCTCCCACTGGCGTTGCGCTTCTAGGCAAGGCACTGTGCTTTTTCCCAGTGAGCTCTCCAAGCTCCAAATATCAACCAAATCTCTCAAAAACTTCAAAAAAATCCTCTAACACTCTCTAGCAGGTAAGTACATCAATTTTCTTGCCTCCTTGCACTCTTAAACATTGATTTCATAGTGTTTTTGTTCTTAAGTGAAATTGGCATTTGTTCTAGTGAATAAACCCTAGTTTTATTCCTAATTCCCAAATTTGATGCCCTAATACCCTTCATTTCACTCCCAAATATATAAAAACCCTATCCCTACCCCTACACTACCATTTCCTAGTCCCTAAATCCCTTTCCCTAAAAACCCTAAGTCATAGGCTTCTAAATTTCCTAGGAAGCCACTTCCTCAAACTTGTAATTTAATTGTCATTTCCAACTCCCTTGAAATTCAAACCTCCTATCACTTCCCAAATCTCCATAATCCCTTCCCTCATCTCCCTAAATTTTCCTACCCTAATCTCTACTCCCTAGACCTATCCCCACTTCCATTTCCCTCCCCTGGGGTTTTTAGACCAAGACACCATGGAAAAAGATAGAGATTACGTGGAAGAGGAGGAGGATAGAAGATATAAGAGGAAGAAGATAAATTTACAAGAAAGAGGCTTAGGACTAGAGGGCTTAAAAGAGCTCTAGAACTAGAGAGGAAAAAGGAGGTTGAGCTTGCTAATGAGCTAACTTTGAATGAACAGTTTTCCATCATGGTCAATGACAACTGAGGGCATTGGCTTGATAGGGACAACTAGAATCTTGATAAGCTCCCAAATAAGGCAAATAAGGACAATTATATATTGAGAAAGAGGGCAAAACACTACTTCAACAAAACTCAAATTGCAAGCTCAAAACTCCAAAAGACCAAATCAAGACTTGAAACCCTAACCAAGCAAAATGAAGGGGACAAGCTTGATATTCTTCTGAGGCATAAATAATTACCTAACACACCTCATCAACCTCCCACAAAAGAAAATCTAAAGAAATTTGGGTATTTTTGGAAATTTTTGGAAATTTTTGTGTTTTTGACAGTTTAACACAGTCCCATTGTCAAAAGCGCAACGCCCTAGGCGCTAGACTTTTCCTAGGGACTTCCAATGGAAAAAATGAAGGTACCATTGGATTCAAAAGGAAATTTACAGTGAGGAAAACAACTTTTCTAAGATTTTTTGGGTCAAAGGAGTAGTCAAAAGGTCAAAAAACACTCAAACAATGACATTTTTGCCCTGTTTTGAAGGCCGACACTGTGCTTTTGATCATTCTTGGGAGAATAAAATTTTGGAGGGTCAAATCAAAACCATTTTGGAAACTAAAAATAGATATGGAAATGAGACAGGACATGATTTATAATGAGCTAGTCTAATCTCGACAATGTGGACACCATGAACCCCTTCAAAAGTGGAGCTGAATTTAGCGCTGCGATTTTGACCAATTTTCTAAGTTTGCTGATGTTTGTAAAATTTCTCAGTTTCAATTTGTAAAATGAATTTTTACCAATTTAATTCAATGATGCAAATGTAATATTTATTTTTTTACACTTACCTAGGGTTAATACATGTAATGTTCCGTTTTCAGGAATTTATGCAATAGGGTCCAAGGGGACGCTGTATAAGGAAGGTGATGCAAAAATAAGATAAAAGGGGACTTGGATCCCTTATTTAATACATCATACATTACACTTCCAGAATTTTAGCTCAAAGAAATCCCTCAAGGGAGGTTAAACAGATCTCCCACCCTTGGGTGTCTCAAAGAAGTGCTCAAAGAGTGAGCTACAACAATATATGAACACAATCATGAAACTCTGCAAATATGAACATGTCCATAGAGGGAATATTATGCAGCCAAAATTATATTATTATTTCAGCAATAAAACACAAGAAAATCATGAGGGAAAAGCCACCCAAGCTATTGGAACCAATCTCCAATGATCAAACTATGAAATACATGAGTTGTTGCAACTGCACAAAATGCTGAAGAGAAGTGACTGTGCAGTCTCTATGCGAGTAGTAGCTACTGAATACATACAAAATGATAATGAGGCTGAAGGATACAAATAAATTCCCAAGAATAGAAGAATGGGCTCCAATACAATATTTCTAGCCAATCTAGGAGAGATTGCTAGAAATGTCGGAGAATGTACAATGTGACAATTAACTTGTCACTGAAATTGAATCAAAATAGGAAATGAGGCTGTAGCAGATCTGGTATGATGATTCACTCCTCTGATAGTGAATCCAAGCAAAAGGATGATCCCTTTACTTAGAAAAAACTCCTCCTGATGAGCTCAAATGACCCTCCCAGCAGCTGCCTGCAAAAATAATGCAGATCTAGCTGGAGACTGCGTTGTGAGGGAAGAAGGATGGTTGGCCTAATGCCAATGATGTGACAATAAGCCCGGTGGGAGTCCTCCTCACTGATCCTCCAATAGATAGACAAGCCCTCCACTGAAAAACAAGCCAAGTAACAACTCAAGAGATCCTATGTTGTTGCACCCTGCAGCACAAAGTTATTCTACTCTAGGAATAACATTGTGACTGAAGGAGGTAGCTTTGGCCAAATGACGGAATGAGGAAATGCAGCTCTAGAACCTTCCCTGAGGATGAGGTAGGGATTTCCGACTGAGAACACCCTAGTGATATGCAGCAATTGACTCTTGCTAAATAGCAAGAGGAGCGTAGTCTCAATAGACCAAGCAAATAATATCAAGCATGAATGATAATGGCTCTCCTCCTCTCCATATATAGCAAGTGCTCCTCTCCACCATGGGTCCCATCCACATGTGCCTTCCAACTCATGCAAGTGAGCCTCCTCTAAAACTGTGTAGTCCATCAAGTAGATACATTGTATCTAGACAGTGCATGTGGTCTTGGTCAAAATGATTAGATCAAGCATGATCCAATCCTGTTCACACCATGTGGTGCTCAAATCAGCTGCTTTATTATTCCTCCTTTCACACAAGGAGTGTTATTTCTCCATCTAAGGGGGTGAAGGTATCTCCTTACCCATTTTATTCAACAAAGTGAAAATATGCAAACTATAATGTTCCTTTTAGCTTGAGGCTAAAATTTGGGAACATTACAATCCTCCCCTCCCACATGTTGTTTATCCTCAAGAAACTGCATAGAGAGAACAAAATTTCTCCCCCTTTTTCTTTTTTTTCCTCCTCATCAACAATCTCCACCACTGCTCAAGATATCCTACAACAAATTTGTCCTCCAATGCTTCCTCCAAAGTATGCAAACTGGAATGGTGCACATCATGGAAAGAAAGAAGGTGTAGGTGGAAACCTTATTGCTGTGCTATGGCCTCATCAAGGTAGGAGTGATGACATGCATGGGAAAATTTTGTCCCCAATGATGATCCTCTCATCCATGCTATCATCCAAATAAAAATCTCAACCCTTGTTTTGTGCAATGTGTTGGGGTTGAATGGAGAGTTGGGCTTTTGATTCCCAATGTGTTTCTCCCTCCATTTGTGGTACATATGGGGTTGCCTCTATCCTTGGGCTGAAATGGTATGGCCTCCAAGAGTGTCCCAAGCTTCCCCATCAAGAAAATCAGCCATGAGATGCCCCCTCAAATTCTCCAAGTGGTTTTTCCCACAAGAAGAGAAAAGTAGCAATGTGGAAATCATGGTTTGCCCATGGTGTCTCCTGCAATTTAAAACATGTACAATGGGGAGAATCATGTTCCCAATGGGATGTCCCAATACCTCCAACACTCTCCAAGTAGTGCTCCCTATAAATGTATAACCATTAGCAACACAAGGAAGCAACATGTAATGAGAACAAGCTGTCATAAGACAACTAGAGAGTGGGTCACTGCTCCACTCATGGGACCAATACAGTGAGCCTCCTGCCTGCATCAAAACTAAAAAAAACAAGTGCTTTCCTAACCACTTGTTTGCTACCACAAACATCTCATAAGGTGAAAACGTGAAAGTACAAATTGGTTCCAATGGTACACACCAAGAAGTATGTGGCTTCCCCCACAAACCATCATGAAAATAGCCATTCCCATTGTTTCAATGGGCCATCATAATAAGAAGCATAAGGATATATGATCACCCTTAGCTCATCAAGCTGCCCATATAAAGCAAATAAAGGTAAATCAAAATGAGAGTGTATACCTTCTTTACCATGTACTCCGGTCCTTGAGCTGAGATGGCTCATATGAATGCTCTCCCTCACCTCCAATGAGTAGGGAAATGGTTGTGCCAACCTATCTAAAATCATCTGGGCTATGCTTCTGTCCATATGCTGATATAGATCATGCTGAATGCCCTCCCAAGTGAATTCTTCTAGCAAGACAAGATAGGCATCAAGGTGCATAGCTAGGAAGTCCTCATGTGCTTCATGTAATAGCTTCTCCTTGAGACTAGAAGCCCTAGTCAAGAAGATTCTACCATAGCAATAGATGACCACGTCATCCACCATGTATTTTTCATCTCCATCTGGGTCATCAAGAATCATGCATGCACCAAGATCCTTGGAGTACTCTACCAAGAGCCGAGATCCCCAATACGGATCAATCCTCCTCAGAGACAATGCTGGTGATCTAGCATGTGAAGCTCCCCTCACGCTGATGCATGCTACTTTCACATCCCCCATGCCAAATTTATCCTCCAAAATGTTGCCATGACCATCATGCAGTTTCTCATGCTCCAATACTAATGGTGACCTTTGGAATTTGGCCTCCCATGAGAAGCTATCATCCAAAAGGGATCTCCCAATCCTGGTCAGTGTAAGAATGAGTGACCTCCATCTACTCCTATGTGTGAAAGAGTCCTCCCTCAAAGGAAGTATCGTTTTTCTCTCCAAATCTGTGGAGCAGTCATCCTGCATCATGAAGATGCTATCCTCCATCCCTGCAACGATATCTGTTAGCGCAGTATGGGTAATGAGAGTGGGTGATGCTGAAAATGGGAGAGTGTCTCCCTCCTCCTTGAGTCTATCCAAAACTCTCTACGTTGTGCTGGACTCCTCCAAATTCTTCACCTCTCCAGAATCCAATAGTGGTGAACTACATGACAAGATGTGCCTCATCAACTCTAGATCAGGGGGCCTCCCAGGTGGAATGCCTCCATATAGTGAGACATCTAGTTCAGAAGTGGACTGTATATATGAGTGGAATGATTTGTCCCTCTCTTCACTACGCAGTACAGTCTCCTTCTCTTGTGCAAAAACTTTCCGGAATAGATAAGGGTGTATCATCCCTTGATGCTAATCCTTCTCTTCCTCCTCCATCTCACAATCCCCAAAAATTGCTACATATGAATCTGGAATTGTGCCATGGTTCCCACATGTTAAAACATTTGGGACTTCTTGCAAAGGTATAGGGGCCCCTCTAATGGAAGCAAAGGCTCCCTTTTCACCTCCATGTGGTGATGGATCTCCTCCCAATGTGACAACGTTGTTGGTTCTCTTGTGCTCATCCCCTCCATCAATAAATGAGAATACCTCATCATCAAGGAGAGACCCTAGATCTTGGTCATCTCTTGAAGGAAGCACCTCCATGTCTTCACAAATGGAAGAGGGCCCCTCACATAATAGGGATCTTGCCCTTGGCAAGCTATCATACATGTTTTCATCCCCTTCGGAAATAAGGAAGGGAGTTTGTTTTATGGTTCCATCCAATGCATGCAAAGTGTTTGAAGTTATGATACATGATGATTCATATTGAATTCCATCAAATTTATTCACCAAACCCTTAGTGACTTCATCATATGTTTTTACATTTTCATGACAATATGAAATGAATTTGCAAACCAACAATCATGAGCCATACCTTTGAGTTGCAGCGCTGCTCCTCCAATGGCCTCATCTTCTTCCTCCATTCTTCCTGCAGTGCAAGTGGGAAATGAACTGCGCTGTGGATCTGCATGTGTGGCTGAATTTCCACACCCTTCATGCTAGTAGATAGGTCTTGCTTTATCTTCAAACCCTCAGAAAATTTCTGCAATTATCCCTTTCTATCTCCTTTAGATCTTCTATGATAGCTTCCATAGTTTGGAAAAGAAGCAGGGATATCCCCTCTTCCGTCATTCCTCTTTTCTTGTTTCCTTTTTACATATCCTCTTCTAAGTGAGGAGATTCTCCTTCTAATGGAATATTATCTTGGGCTGCACAGGCTGAGCCAATATTGATGCTCTGATACCACTGTAATGTTTCGTTTTCAGGAATTTTTGCAATAGGGTCCAAGGGGATACTGTACAAGGAAGGTGATGCAAAAAAAAGATAAAAGGGGACTTGGATCCCTTAGTTAATACATCATACATTACACTTACAAAATTTGAGCTCAAATAAATCCCTCAAGGGAGGTTAAACAGATCTCTCACCCTTGGGTGTATCAAAGAAGTGCTCAAAGAGTGAGCTACAACAATATACGAACACAATCATGAAACTCTAAAAATATGAACATGTCAATAGAGGGAATATGATGCAGCCAACATTATATTATTATTTCAGCAATAACACACAAGAAAATCATGAGGGACAAGCCACCCAAGCTATTGGAACCAATCTCCAATGCTCAAACTATGAAATACATGAGTTGTTGCAACTGCACAAAATGCCGGAGAGAAATGACTGCACAGTCTTTATGAGAGTAGAAGTTGTTGAATACATACAAAATGATAATGAGGTTGAAGGATACAAATAAATTCCCAAGAATAGAAGAATGGGCTCCAATACAAGATTTCTAGCCAATCTAGGAGAGATTGCTAGAAATGCCGAAGAATGTACAATGTGACAATTAACTTGTCACTACAACTGAATCAAATAGGAAATGAGGCTATAGTAGATCTGGTATGATGATTCCCTCCTCTAATAGTGAATCCAAGCACAAGGATGACCCCTTTACTTAGAAACAACTCCTCCTGATGAGCTCAAATGACCCTCCTAGCAGCTGCCTGCAAAAATAATGCAGATCTAGCTAGAGACTGCACTGTGAGGGAAGAAGGATGGTTGGCCTAATGCCAATGATGTGACAATAAGCCCGGCGGGAGTCCTCCTCACTGATCCTCCAATAGATAGACAAGCCCTCCACTGAAAAACAAGCCAAGGAACAACTCAAGAGATCCTCTGTTGCTGCACCCTGTAGTACAAAGTTATCCTTCTCTAGGAATAACGCTGTGACTGAAGGAGGTAGCTTTGGCCAAATGCCGGAATGAGGAAATTCAGCTCTAGAACCTCTCCTTCCATGAGGATGAGGTAGGGATTCCCGACCGGGAACACCCTAGTGCTATTCAAGACTGCAGTCTTGCTATACAGCAAGAGGAGCGTAGTCTCAACAGACCAAGCAAATAATAATCAATCATGAATGATAGTGGCTCTCCTCCTCTCCATATATAGCAAGTGCTCCTCTCCACCATGGGTCCCATCCACATGTGCCTTCCAACTCATGCAAGTGATCCTCCTCTAAAACTGCGTAGTCCATCAAGTAGATACATTGTATCTAGACAGTGCACGTGGACTTGGTCAAAATGACTAGATCAAGCATGATCCAATCCTGTTCACACCATGTGGTGCTCAAATCAGCTTCTTTATTATTCCTTCTTTCACACAAGGAGTGTTATTTCTCCATCTAAGGGGTTGAAGGTGTCTCCTTACCCATTTTATTCAACAAAGTGAAAATATGCAAACTATAATGTTCCTTTTAGCTTGAGGCTAAAATTTGGGAACATTACAATACATTAGGTGAAAACTCTTGATGAGATGTAATGAATTAGTTTCCAAAAAGTGAGGGATGAGTCAATTTGACCTCCCTACACTCTAGGTTTCAGTTCAGTTTTTTGTGGAACTGCTCCTCCACCGATGGATTCGACCCCTGAGGTTAGGATAGGTTGTTATATGGCTATATATTCCACTTATTTACTCATTTCAGAGGTTGGATTTTGTTGCATTGATCAGAGACTCTAGTGTAATCAATTTTTGGCAGGAAATTAAATAAAGAGTTGCAACTATTTCTTTGGGATACCTGTGGTATGGAAATTTTAGCATAGATTATTCTTATGTTACATGTTTATTAATGTTTTGTCTTCATGATCCATTTCATCTCTATTATATGTTTATTTTCAAGTTGATAAGAAGAATATATCTCTCATGCTCTATTTTGGAAAAATCTTCATAATTTGTTCATTTTCTTCAGTTTAGAAAGAATACATGTTTTTCCTTGCTATTTCTAGCTCCTCATCAATCTGATTTATCTCACTCTGAAACTCTAAAGTGATAGCCTTCCTACCTACCTTGCCCCATTGAATCTCTTCAACCCTAATATTATTTTCCCTGACCTGGCCTCTTTGACCTAATTCACCCATCCAGCAAACCAATTAAATCAAACAAACCCTTATACTCTTACCTGGCCTAAAACCCTAATTCATCCATCCTTGTTGGTTGTGACTTTGTGGAGAGATCCCTCTTCGATTTGGTAGGGCTAGCTACCAAGCTATAAGATTGGTCTATGGTTACCTCTGTTTGGACTCTTTCTCAGCCTTAGAGATCCGGTGGAGTGATAACAGTCCACATATTGTTATTATCGTGTCCCATAGAAGCTTACTATTGTTATTTTTTTATTCGTGTGCCCATATTTTTATTATTGTGCCCCATATAAGCCCACTATTGTTATTTTTATGCCCTTAAATTATTATTGTTATGTAGGATCTGATTATATAATGACCCCTTAGACTCCTTTATATAGAAAGGAGGTTTTTTCATTTTAATAATCCAAAAATTGTTCATTTATGTGATGTAAAGGAGTTTCCCCCCTCAAATAGGCTATTCTTCAAGTTTTTGATCTATCTTTTCTTCTATTTTGTTAGATGGTTGCATAACATTTGGTATTAGAGCTTTGGATTCTAGGGTGTCGCTTCTTCAAACAAGTCATCTTGGAATTTTCGCTATAGCTCTTTTTATACAAGGTTTCAAAAGCTAAAATTTCTATCATGTGGAGTCAAAATATTGGTGAATATTTTTTGAAAATTTATGATCTTGGTGCGCTATATTTTTTGAGATATGATCTAGGGAAGTTAGGGTTTTTGCAGGATCCAAAATTCAGTCTCAAACATGTGACCTAGGGAAATTTGTCATAACTTTCATTTTAGGAATAGTATTTGAATTATGTAAAAAGTGGCTGCAATTCCATGGAATGTAGTGTTCCTTGTAGAAATTTTAGGTCCAAATGTCCAAAAATTTACACGTGGCACTCCGTACAACTTCGCTCTACAAAACCAGTCTATAATCAAGTCATCATGGGAGATCGGGTATAACTCTTTCTTGAAAAATCCAATTTAGGTCTAGCTTGTGGGTTGGAAATAAGGCTCATAGGGTAACCACATGACAAAATTTCATACCATGGATATCCAAAATTATAGAGATATAATAGATTCAATATTGGGCTCCTACACAACAAGAAAAATGTGTGTATTTTTTTTTAAATTTTCATCATTTTTGTTTGAAAATTAAACTTGGAGTGATTCAAGGGGCATAATGAAGCATAAATATAATTGTTTGAATCCAAAATGACTTGAAGCAAGAAAATGGAAACACCTAGCATGCAACCAGAAATATCTACTATGACACATGAAGAAGAGGAAGAAATGAAACATGCTATATCAAAATTACGAGACCAAGTGAAACAAATTTCGCTCTCGCAAAGAGTAACCAAAAATGAAATGGAAGCTAAGATGGATGGTTTGAAGAATGGTTTAAAATAATACTTGGAAGGTTTGAAGGATGCCATGAAAGCTAAGATGGATGTTATATAAGTAAAATGAAAGGAAACATGGAAGATTTTAACAATGGTTTAAAATCAGACATGGAAGGTTTGAAGGAAGGTTTGAAAAAGTTGTGACAAGAAATGATTCCTAATCGAGAAAATGTATTAGATGAAACTTATAATGAGAAAAAAAGAATTTTTAATCATGATTTCATAGACTCTAACCTTGGATTAAAGACCGATCATATTCCAACGATCGATACAAGGAAGTTTTATGGCAAGGATCCGGTAACATGGATACTACAGATGGAGCAATATTTTGATCTCCATAATCCGCAACACACACAAAAGGTGTACATTACAACTTTATATTTAGAAAAAAATCAATTTTTATGGTATTGATGGATTTGTTCTGGTAAACCACTTGTAACTTCGTTAATTTTTACAGAGGAAACTATAACACATTATGAGGATACAAAGAGCAACACCTTGTTTAGCCAATTGATAAATGTAAAACAAAAGGGTTCAATGGTGGATCACATTGAGGACTTCCAAAAATTGAATATAATGGTAAATGATATTCCAAAGGAACATAGGATTGATGTCTTCATAGGGACTTTAAAGGATAACTTCCAACATGAGGTTCGCCTTTGGGAACCTGATTCATTGGAGAAGGAATTCAGGTTGGAAAGATAAACTAAAAGAAAATTTATGGCAACAATGAAGCCTTCAACTAATAACTATATATATGGAAGTGTTGCTACTCTTAGCCTTCCACAACCTACAATGTTGACACCACAACAATTGGAAGAAAAGAGAGCGAAAGGGCTTTGTTATAGTTGTGATAAAAAATACACTAAAGGGTATAAGTGTGCTGAGAAGATATTATTTTACATAGATTGTGAAGAGGAGGAAGAAAAGGAACAAGAAACTTCAAAAGAAGAGGATACACACAAGGGACCAACCCTAGAGAAAGAAGAAATGAATCCGACCATATCTTGTAATGCATTTGCACGAATTACCACTCCTCAAACTCTCAATATAGAATGACATATAAAGAATAACAAGGTATAGTGTTTATTTATTCAGGTAGTACCCATAATTTTATTCATTATAGAATAGCTAAGGAATTTAATTGCTTCCTATATCCAGCACCAGAGTGTCAAGTGATGGTTGCAAATGGAGTAACTATAGATTTCTATGTAAAGTGCCATAATATTAATCTAAACATGGGGGAATATGTATTGAATAGTCCAATGCTTTCCATTCCAATGGGTGGTGCTGATGTTGCACTAGGAGTCCAATGGTTACAATATTTGGGTACGATAAATTTTAGTTTTCAAGAACTTTTCTTGATTTTTTTTGGGAAGAAAAGGAAGTTGAATTAAGGGGAATCTTGGGGAAACTAGGAAATATATTAAACTCTAATGGCATGAAAAATATTCTAAAGAAAGAAAAATGAGGCATAATTTCACAATTATTCTCACTAGAGGTTCAAACATCAAAATCATCTATTTCTCCAGATCTCCAAAAAGTCCTGGAAAATCATTCCAAGATATTTGAGACTCCCAAATTCCTCGCACCTATTCATGATTATGATCATGATATTCATTTTATTCCAGGAAATGTTCCTCCAAACATCAGGCCTTACAGATATCCATATGCCCAAAAGAGTGAAATTGAACGTATGGTTGTAGAAATGCTCGAGGTTGGTATAATTCAACCTAGTCAAAGTTCTTTCTCTGCTCCATTAGTATTGGTCAAGAAGGAATTTTTTTGGGATGGCCTTAAACAAGATATTCAAAATTTTGTGGTGAAATTCTTGGTTTTCCAACAAAATAATGTTGAGACAATTAAGACCTCGAGTCTGTTACAACCTTTATCCATTCCAAGTCAACATTGGGAGGAGGTTTGAATGCATTTTATCATATGTTTACCCAATTCTGAAGGAAAGAATGTCAGCATGGTGGTAGTTGATAAAATTACAAAGCATGCACACTTTTGTGCATTATCTAATCCATTTAAAGCTAGTACAATTACTATCACATTTATGGAAATAATTTAAAATCTACATGGAAACCCAAAGATTATTGTATGTAACAAATATCTCATTTTCAGTTGGAAATTTTTGGAGGAAATTATTTTCTTGTATGGGTATTCAATTAGCTCATAGCTCATTTTATCATCCTGAATATGATGGACAAACTGAGATAGTGAAAAAAAAATTGGAAGGATATCTTCGTTGCTTTGTATGTGATAAACAAACACAATGGGTCAAGTGGTTACCTTTGGTTGAATGGTGGTATAACAATTCCTTCCATTTTGTAGAAAAAATGACCCCATTTATGGAACTTTATTAATATCATCCACTGTCCATCACATAATATTTAGGAGAAAATTCTAAGGTTCAAATAGTGGAAGATCACATCGAGCACCAGCAACATGTTCTCCAACTCTTAAAGGATAACATCACTTTGGTGCAGAGTAAAATGAAACGAAAGGCATATCAACATCGCAACGAAAGAAGTTTCTATGTAGGTGACTTGGTGTTTTTACGGCTACAACATATAAAAAAATGTACCTCAAGAAATATAAGAAGGATAATAAATTATCACCAAAGTAATATGGTCCTTAGAAGGTGTTTCAAATGATTGGTATTATGGAATACATATTGGAGCTTCCTGCATCTTCACGAGTGCACCTAGTTTTCCATTTTTCATTCTTAAAGAAGGTTATAGCTGACAAGCTCCCAGTTTAAACAATATTTCTAGAACTTGACGAGGAAGAAAAAACCGTATTGTAACTTGAAGCAGTCATGGAAACAAGAACTCAATAGCTACGAAACCGATCAATTTTAG
The DNA here is from genome assembly GCA_034641835.2 of Pinus albicaulis. Taxonomy (NCBI): domain Eukaryota; kingdom Viridiplantae; phylum Streptophyta; class Pinopsida; order Pinales; family Pinaceae; genus Pinus; species Pinus albicaulis. Next base: position 819,377,443 of record CM076581.1, on the reverse strand, counting down.
AGTATTTCATCAAGTGGAAGAACTTACCCATTGAAGATGCCACATGGGAGGATGATAATTTTATACAAAAGCATCCATAACTATTGAAGCATTGAGGAATTTTTTTTTTTGGAAGGGGAGGGGCATGTTAGATCCCTATAATATTAGTGTATCCCCTTATTTTTATTTTTAGTTTAGCCCCCTTATTTTTATTATTGTGCCCGTGTAGTCCCCATATTATTATTAGTGTGCCCCATAGAAGCCCAATACTGTTATTGTTATTCCCTTACATTATTATTGTTATGTAGGATCTGATTATATTCTGACCCCTTAGACTCCTATATATATAAAGGAGGTTTTGTCATTTGAATCATCCAAGAATTGTTCATTTATGTGATTTAAGGGAGGTTTCCCCCTCGAAGAGGCTATTCTTGAAGGCATTGATCTATGTTTTCTTTTGTTTTGTGAGTTTGTTGCATAACATTTGAGCTCATTTTCTATTCTGAAAATGGATCCAAACTCTGTTATTCTTTGCACATCAATCCCTTATTTATATGGAGCATAAAATGAAAGAAGAGTAGGTTACAACATCATCCTTCATTTTGAATCATTAATGTCATTATTAGTCATGTTTCTCAAGTGTTCAAGTCTTCCTTTAATAATTCTAAGTGTCGAAGTGACCTGATTTTACAAGCGTATCTTGTAATACCTATATAAAAACATTCTTCTAAGAAAGGCTAGTAGTCAAAGTGTATATTTAGAAGTAAAGAATTGCACAATCCTTGATGAAATTGGTTGCACGATTCCTAATAACAATGAATATGCAATCTCCATGACTAATAATTGCACAATCCTTGATGACATTTTAGTGCTTGTCTAGTCCTTGATGCTAGTTGATTGTGCAGTTCCCCATGACAGTGGTTGCACATTTCTCACTTAAAATGTAAGGTTATCCTCTGCAAATAGTAATTGCACACTATTTATTGATAATGTGAGTGTACTTCTTCAAACTAGTCAATTCACTCTTAGCTCCTAGTTTCCCGAGATGCATGAAGCACACTCACAAAATTTAACTCTAATTGCATTTTTTCTCTCCCTATATAAATATCCTAGTCCAAATCTTATATTTATATTCATATTTTTATTTTGAGCTCTGTGTACTGTTGAAATATAAGGATAATTCACTCACTCATGGTTGCAAATGCCCCATCTTCTCGGTGAGTTTCTTAATTGTCACTTTTCCTTTTACAAGTGTTGCTTTTGCTTTATTTTTCTGTTAAATACATCATTTTTGCTTGTTCTATCTTTTTTAAGTGTTGATTTTTCCTACTTTCATTCTTACACGTGTCACTACTATTTTCCTTGTGTTTACATGTGTCATGTTCACTATTGCATGTGTCAATGTCGCTTTTTTTCACACATCATAAACAATAACATGGCGCACCTTTCAGAGGCAGCTCCATCACACTCTCTTACATATTTGATGTTATTTAGCATTAGAACATGTGTTGGAAGCACTCTCATGGCATAGTGCATCTTTGGGTTACAGTCAACGTTTGTGTCGTAAAGGTACATCTTAAGTGTTGCACTTGGAGGTAAGCATCTCTTTACTTTTGTTTCACTGAATGCATGTTTATTTGGGTATTACTCATATAATTATAATCTGGTTGATAGTTTATGTGTGTGTAATCATGTTTACAAAAATTTATATGATGTGGCTCTCACCCTTTTGTCTCATTGATCTCACACAGCTATTTTCAGAGTTTTCACTATTCTCGCAATCTTCTCAATCAATGACCATCCTTCAATCCTTAGTAATTGGGAATTTCTCAGTTCTAATCCATACTGATGATGCCTCTTCCTCCTAAAACTATGCACTATGCAATCCTATAGGATAACATCCTTCAACTACACATTTCACAATCTTCTAGCACAATGACTCAACCTTTGGCTTCCTGCAAAGCTCAACTGTGTAGTTCCCTTCATTGTCCCTGCCTTCACTGTGCACAATGAATTTATAGTGGGAAATGAGGTTATCACATATTTATTGCAGTTCTCAACTGCATAATCCCTAGTTTCTCACTGTCAAGCAATTTACATTGTGCATTCATAGTGAGAAGGCTTTTCATCTCTATCTGTCTAAATTTCTCAACTGTAAATTCATGTCCCTCATTCCCTGCCACTACACACTATACACTTCTAGTGCCCATTACCTTAATCCTTACCTCCTGATCCTATGCACTGTGCCTAAGAATTCTCTTCTCTCAGTTCTTGTGCATTTTCCCATCACAATCAACAACTCACATGAACAAGCAAGGTAGACTAGCTGATTTTGGGACTGATATTGTCTTGTCATGAGTGAAACTAAAATGCAGGTGCTATCACCATATCATGGAAAGATGATGATCAAGGAAGTAAGAAAGGAGAGTTTCAAGAAGGAAACTTATGGAGATCATACATAAAGGTGTATCATGTAGGATTAAAGGAATTTTGGACAAATACAAAGAGATGGCAACTCATGTTGACATAGAAGGTTCCAACACTTATTTAGACCCTCTTGGAGGAACTACAAGAAAATATCTATAATGAATAAGTCTAAGTCATAATATCAAAGAGAATAACTTGGCATTGATACAATGAAGTCTCATGTTACAGTCACCAAAAACGGCCATGCACAGTGTCAACGCGAGTGTGTTTTTTGGTCCCATGTGTTGTTGCCACATTATTTGTGGAATGTAATTATGCAATTTAAAAAAAATGAGAAAATGTAAAATGTGTGGAATCCCAAGGGTCACAGATGGAATATGAAGAGTCACTAGAAATTTCTAAAGTCATGTAGAAGCTCAAAGGTCACATACGAATTTGAAAAGTCACATGGGAGCTCAAGAGCCATGAGGGAAGGTCAAGAGTCACAAGGGAGGTGGAGAGTCACCTCATTTGTTATAAATACACCCTCATAGCTCAAGTAGAAGGAATTTTAACCTTGGATTCTCTAGATTGGCATAGGAGAGAAGATACTTATTTGGAGGAGAAATTGGTGACTTAATATTCCACTATTGGTGCTAGTGTTGCATCATTGTAATTGTGTATCTTAGGGCTTTCACTTAATATATGAAGCTCTTAGATTCAATGCACTTTCATAAATATGTCATGAATGATTGTAATTATATTATTTCATTTTTCCCAGTGTATGTTTATGTTTACATATACTAATGAAAATGAACTATTTCATTGGATTTTGTATGCATCTTGTTGAATGTGCATTTTTACTTGGTTTTTATGATCATTGTTATCTTGCGAACTACCATTTGCATGTTAATCAATGATTCTTTCTATGCTCTTGTATGTCTCTTTTAGGATAGTACTATTATTTTTCTTCTATAGTATCACTCTCTTTTTTACCTTTGGTGAAATTTCTTGATATACATTGCAGTTGTATGCCTCATTGTGTCAACTTACTTTCTTGTTTCAAATATTGTTTTCATAATCTCTTATGTTGATAATTTCAGCCAAGGAAAATCTTTAAGAATAATGGTGGTTAGGCCTATTATCCATATGGGGATCCTATTCCAAATAGTGTGAGGTCTAATTGGTACTTCATACTAGGGAGACCCCTTGTGTTGGTGGAATTCCATCCCCATCAACACAATATTTCATTGCCTTCTCTGCTAGACAAAATGGAACCTGAGCACCTTTTCTAGTTGTATTAAAAAATTTCCTAGAGGAATAAGAATCCATATTCTCATGTCCATCAATGGATTACCACTTCAAATAAATCTTAATCATTGTCCCCTTTCCTATAATAGAGTATACCTCGATATCAAGTAAGTTATTAGGAGGCCATTTGTGGCTATAAAAATCACAAAAATGAAGGATCATCTCCTCTCTCAATCTAGTAAGGAAAATAAAATCCATTTTTAATTGGAAATGAATATTTTTTTGTACAACCACACCTCCAGGTCTAGCGAGGTACTATAATAGACCATTCCAAGCTTTGAAGGAACTTTGAGGGGTAAGAGCAATAGTTGTTTTCATTGTCAAAGTTCCCATTTTCTACACTCCTCATATCAACTGGGTAGCCTGGAATGTTTCCATAGCTTTGTGAAAGAGATCCAAGAACACTTAATGCTTCCCAATAAGGGAGTACCATACCAGTGCCTATGTTCAATGATTATAAAAATATTGGACTAAAGCATTAGTTCTTGAAACCTAGGTGACAAATAAAACACGACCCTATTAATATGTATAAACAACACTGATTTTTCATTCATAAGCCAAGAAAATGAAACAAACGTCAATCTATTTTTGGGATAAAAAATACCAAATGTATCATTTAGAGAATTTATTCTACTATCCTACATAACTACTTGCAAAAGTTTAATAATCAAATTCACAATTCTGACATCCTGCCCCACTAACTTCACAAAAGGCAATTCTTTAGCGACCTCCTTTAGATCCACATGGTGTTAAATCCATACAGTAAAAGGAAAGAATCATAAACTGTGAAATGAGCAATATGATCATTTTTTTATATTCATATGTTTGTTTCTCATGATATGGTTATAAGGTGGATAAGAAATAGCTAAAATGATAGGCATGGTGTTACACCAATTTTTGGTCATCTAACCTATTACTATTAGATGGACTAAAGTACACATGTAAGACCAAATTTACCATAGTAAAATTTCTTTCACTATGAGAAATAATTTAATAACCCATAGTTTATTAAATTATTTTTGGTCTAAACAGGAAACCTCACGAGGAATAATTAAATTATAATTCCTTATTTGTTTGATTTTCCTCTAGCGATAATTAATTAAACCACTGTTTAATTAATATTCTTGGTCATATTTAACCCAAAACATGAGAATTAATTAGACAAACATTATTTATCTTATTATTCTCTAGGAATAATTATTTAAATAATTATTTAATAATATTCCTTGTTAAATTTGACTAAATCATTTATAAATAATTGAATAAATCATTATTTATTTAATTTTTCCTTAACCTCATCCTTGAAATAATAAATAAATCATTTATTTATTTATTATTTCTAAATAAAGGGATTTAAACAATTCTAAATTCCATTTCCCCCCACCAAAAATAACAAAATATTCCAAGTAAGTTGGATCTAGATTTGTTTAATAATATTTTAATTATGCACCAATATCTAGACTAACTCAATATTTTGTTATAAATAGAAGGGTTTTCCATTCATTCACTACCTGTTTTTGATCACCCTTTGATATATAATTTTGGTCTGACTTGGATCCTCCATCATTTTCATATTTTTTCTACTTTTGCTTATGAGCTCCCTTTGAGTTCTATCTTGTCTAGGTTTTCTATACGATCAAGAGAGAGAGATCTTGGATTTGAACCACTGAGGACATACAAGAACCCATCCCATTGAGGGGGATTGGTAACATATTTCTGTGGTCCCTTCCTGTGTGTCATAATACAAAAAATTCTTTATAAATTCTTGTCTTGTCTATTGGATGTATGGAGTAAATCTTGTTTATTATCGTTGTTTAATGTCTTTAACTGCATAGATCTGGATTTTTGTAGCATTTATTCTGATCACCTACTGCAGATCTAAGGAAATTGATAGCCATATTTTATGTTAGGGTTTTTTGTTATGCACAGTTAAAGTAATTTTTTTGTACGCTTGCGATTAGAATTCACTCTAACAACTAGGGACTCCACAATGGTATTTTGTTACGACCGCTGTCGTTTTTCAGATCCCTGCATGACCAGCTGCTTTAGCTCCTCAATTTTTATTTATTTTCTTATTTGTAATTCCTTGATGTTTTTTTTAACCATTTTTACCCTAAAGCAGTAAAAAATCTAACTTCCGTGTGTTTCTGGGCCATTTGCATAGGTAACAGGTATCAACCGCGATAGAGACGAGACTTTTTTTTTGAAATCCCCTCCTGAGACAACCATAACTGCAGGTCACACTTTTTTTCCCAAAACCTATGAACTCAACTCTCAGGAAGAATATATCTTCCCAAAAAAAGTGACCTTAGAAAAAAACAGGTCAGAACCCGCGACCTGCAGTTTTTTGTAGTATTTTTTTTCTGAAATTTTTAGGGTTTGCTGAGGGCATTGTTTAGGGTTGTCTAACCACCATATTTACCCATTTTGGACCTTTACTTGCTTATTTTTACTCCTCGAAGTAGGAACCAAGCCCCTTAGGGCTTAAGTACATTTCCACCTTTTTAAGAGGAGTTTAGCTGAAGCAGTTCTTCTGAGATTTCAGTGTTTTCCAGTCATTTTTCAAATTTGAACCTATCTTTTCAGATCCATTCTAGATCAGTTATTTGTCCATGGAAATCACCTCTTTTCAGTTTTTTTTGGTCCTCCCTTTAGGGTCCCCTAAGTTTCCCTTTAGGTTGTAGCCTTTCACCACCTATTTTCAACATTTTTCCCTCTGGTTTCTTGTTGTTTTCTGCACCTCTTTTCAGTAGATCTAACCTTTAGATCCCTGTCCCTCTTGACCTTAGATCTATTAGCCATATTATGTGTTTTGAGTAGATTTCTCCCACCCTTAGACTAGTTGTTGGGAAGCCCTCCTTTTTCGGTTTAAATTTATGCATCTTTAGCTATTTATTTTACTGTCGCTTTCAGTTTTATTTACAGTTATATAACATATTTTTTCTTTTTTTCTATACACGCATCTGGGCTTAATTAAAATTAACACACTTATCACACATATGCACACCTAAAGCGAAGAGCACCTAGTTTACACTGCCAGGCCAAGACTAAATCATTGTAATTAATTAATCTACACCTTCGCGCCCTTGTTTATATATGTTCCTTATTGGGTTCCGTGTATTTTTTCCATCATTGTGCCCCCAAGGCATTTATCCAAAAGACTCCAAGGCATTCATCCTTAGTTTCCATTAGGAAGACTTACTCCACTGCTTAGGGTCTGAGTTAGTCCTCCGCCGAGTCCCCATTCCGACTCTGATTCTGGTTAATTGGGTTCTCCTTTTGTTTCTATCCTAGTTCTCCTCCACCTTTCACCTTCATCATGTATGGTGTAGGACCTACCACTGGTGGTGGCCCCGGCTCTAATGCTGGAACCGCTAATAGTGTATCCGCAACATGAACGATTTCGACTACTCCCTTGCGCTTCCTTATATGGCAAGCCTAAGCCTTCCTGAGTTAAGCCAGTTGATTAATGAACCTAAACACCATGATCTAGGTTGGCCTGCTATGCTAGCCAGCTTCCTTTAGACATCCCTAAGTTTGAAGGAAATGCTGGAGAAGATCCTACCAACCATGTTCGTTCTTCCACATGTGGTGTTCGTCCAACTCTATCATTGATGACTCTGTTCGTCTTCAGTTATTCCAGCGTACGCTTACTGGAGAAGCTTCCAAGTGGTATGTCGACTAGGCCATTGCCTCTAATGCCACTTTTGCGACTCTTGCAAAGGCATTTCTATCCTACTTCCAGCTTCCCCTTCACTATGAAACCAGTACCAAACTTTTGACAAATTTCCGTCAAACTTTTTCCACTCACCACTTTGACCATGTTCAAGAATGGCGCAGAAGGAAGAGCTTATGTCGAGCTCCAGTTTTCGAAGACCGTGTCTACATGGAATGGCTTCTCAAATCCCTTTTGACCTCTATTTGTAAAGGTGGTGCATCTCACTTTCCTCGGACTAAGGAAGAATCCCTCCAAGTTGCATTGAAATATGACTTGATCTACGGGCAATCTTGTTATTTTTATACCGTCTTACCTGATCTCTCTAGACCTAGTGGTGCCAACGCACTAGGAGCATCTCACGCCACTGACAGTATCGTTGGATCCCTTTCACATCTGTACACTCATCCTCCTATGGGTTATGGTTTCCATCATGGAGAAGCCAGCTCCTTTAGCACTTTTCCCCCTCCCAGCAACATGTATCTAGGACACGTCATGCCTCATGCCTTTTCCCAACCACATCCTTCGATGCCAGGGCCTTATTTTTCCCAACCTGTTTACCCTAATGTTTCTCAACCGCCTTACTATTCGTATCCATAGCCAGGTGCTCCAACTCCTCTAGCACAAGCACTTCCACCTCCCATGCCTTCTCAAGCTTAGCAGCAGTAGCCACTCCCCCCTTAGGGATAGGTGTATGCACAACAGAGTGCGGCTAATCCTCCCACTTCCAAAAAGAAGAGGAAAGGCAACCAGAACCAACTCGCTCTAGGTAATCCAGGAAACAATCCCCAAGGGAATATATCTAACACTGCAACCCAACAACAGGGTAATCATCCCAAGTAGAACTGGCCTCTTCGCACGAATAAGCCTTGTTCTTGTTGTGGTTTCCATGGTCACTATACCCATGATTGTCCCCTTTTAACTTAGATGTGTCAATTTTGGGAAGCTCAAGCAACATCTCGAGGACATAAAACCCTTGCTTCGGTTCCTCCTAATGCTGCACCTACTCAACTGGTTGTGTTTACCAATCCTTTCCCTCAGCAAGGATATGTGGCTACCCAACCTCCTCAAGGTCAAATGGCCACTCAACCTCCTCGATTTGGTACCTCTGATTACCAAATCCTCATGATGCACTCTAACCAGACCAATAGCACCGATCTCAACCTTCAGACTCGGTCACGCCAATACACAAAGCCTCTTGCTTCATCCGCAACAGAGCCCTAGTCCTCAGGTCTCACAGAGCCAATTTCGACACACAATGGTCCTTTACAGATCCCTCAACCTAAGGCAAAGGTACATACCAAGATCCCCAAAGGATCGTTCCAAAATGTTGCTTCCGATAAATCCACCCACACTTAAATTTTAGTAGATGACTTGGCGCAATCCCCTGCCGCCATGTCAATGTTGGAAGTCCTCCAGTCGTGCCCATCACAACATAAATCTCTACTAAATACTATGGGCATTGTGGATCCTTCAGATGATCATTTGATTGTCTTCGATGTTGACAATTTATAGCATCCACCTCTACCTGCATCCGTCGCCTTCTAAATACCAATCAAGATTCGGAATGCCAACGTCTCTCGCTGTATCATTAACGAGGGGTCATCCACCTGCGTGATGTCTGCTTCTGTTTGGAAAACACTCGGATCATCCGAGTTAGCCCTTTCCACTATCACACTCTGTGCATGGGGTGGCCACTCTTCCCAACCCCTTAGCTTTTTCCACAACTATCCTATTACTCTTGTGGGAAAAACTATTTATGTTGACATTGAAGTTATTGATGCCCCCTTAGACTGCAACATTCTATTGGTTCGTAGCTATACTTATGCGATGTTTTTTGCCCTGTCTACGGTTCACCGTAAGATGTGATTTCCTCACAAAAAAAATATCGTCACTATAGATCAACTTACATATTACAAACCGAAGTCTCGGACCTATCGAGAGTCCATTATCTCTTCAGTAGCCAAAAAACAAATAGTCGAACCTCCGACCAGTGTCTCACCTAGAGTCTCTAAAGATTCCTCTTTGCTTGGTTCATTCCCTGGTCTCCCCCGTCTTATCGCTGACCCTAGCTCGTCGAATGTTTGCATGATGCAATCATCTTGGTCTGACCTCAAACGGTCTTGTTTGACTAGCCAGCAGCCTCACCCTTTGCAACCTGATCCTAGTACTTTGACTTAGGCTTTGGGACCTCCTCGGCCCTTCATTTGTAGCTAGTGTTCCTGATCCTCTTTTTCCTCATGGAATGGTTCCCCCTAGCCTTAACCAGCTGGGAGCTATTCCACCTGGCCATTACCCCTACAGTCAGATGTCGTTTCTTTCTCCCCCTTCTGGAGAATTTTCGGTACCTGTTATGGCTACCTTGACCCTTCCCAACAACACCCTGGGGATCTTAGTCTAGTACATTGATCCCCCAGCCAATACCTCGCTTGGTCAGCTCAAACCTTACACTAATTTGACCTCGGTCCAACTAGTCACTATGACTCTCCCTTTTCTTTTGTGCCTCAGCCACCTCAACATGAATCTACTCTTGTTGAGAAAGCCTCGGGTGAGGGGGGGGGAAACCTGCAAAAGGGCACCTAAGGACAAGGATGCCCAGATAAAACCTGCTCCTCCTAAGCCTCCAAAGTGTACACTTCTATGTGCTTTGTGTGATGTTGTCGTTCATGCTACCCACAATTGTCCCGAGTTGTATTTTATTAAACTCATGGTCAACAAAGAATTTCCTGAGTTTGATATCCCATAAGTCCATGTCACTTTACTAGCTTCAGCCAAGAAACTCAAGAATTTTCACACAAATCACCCTTGTGCTTTGTGTGATCTCCATGACCACTATACTCACCTCTGTCCCCGCCTCGAAGATTTTTGCACCTCCTTGGACGTGGTTTTCCCATACAAGGCTGAGTGCAACGAGTCTGGCTCTCCCTTACTTGTGCATTACGCTTCAACATAACTAGAGGACATATCCACTCCCATTGACATACCCCCTCCTGATGTTGAGATGACGGATTTTTTGGCCACTATCCTCTACCTGTCATCATCTATGAGATCCACGATGGAAGACCCCTCTAGGGAATCCCCTTCTGTTTCGCCTGACCTACCTTCAACGATCACCTTGGGCTCAACATCGGTAGATTCTTCATCTAATTTTTCTTCAGTCATCCTCCATGACGATGCGCATGTGAACCTCATTTCTCATGATGATGAGTCAGGTAGCTTCACTGCACCACGTGGTCTTTCTTCCACCAGTCACCCCATCTTCTATTGCGATGACGACATTATGGAAGCATTTACCACCCTTGACTTTATCTATCCCCCCTTACATCGATACCATGCATTTGAACCACATACACCTTGTGGTCATTACATTGACACCCAATGTTTTGGTAAGGGGGCACCCATATTTGAGAGTCTAGGAGAAGAAAATCTCCACAACCCTCCTAGTGCATCTGTTAGTGTCGAATCTAGTCCCATTATTCTTACCTATTTAGAAGAACCTATAGAGTCTCATATCACTTTAGATCACTCTAGGGGTGATCCATTGAATCATTCCTTCATCTTACATCAACAACCCAAACCCCTAGACATTGTTGTTAGCCAAGCTGTGTGTTTTCTAGGTGAGCACCAGTTCATTATGTCCAAATCCACTCTTTGGGATAGTGACACCATATATGCAAACCCATAAATTTAGTCCATTTTCTTCATATATGTAGTACAAAAAGATATTGGCAGTCCTCCATTCCCTTTCTCAAACTGCGTCTATCCATTCTTCCCACAAAATATAACCATAAAATAAACAAATGGTGAACCGCGTCATAAAAATGTGTTTAGATTCAACTTTTTTAAATACATTTTGCATGACCGTAGCATGCTTGGGGGAACTTATGCCCCTATACCTTCTCATCATCCTCTTTAGGTTTTAGTGCCTATGATACTGAATGCTTGAATCCATTATTTCAGCACTTGGACCACCATGGCACTCCACACAATCCTCTAGCTAGGGGCATCATTCCCACCTTTGCATACCAGATCAACCCCCTCCATCATATATGCTTGGGGGAATGATGGAACCCCTAGCCATCTTCTCATATGATTACCATAAGTCTCGGCCTAGACCCCGTCAATCTAGGTATGGTTTATTATCCTCCCATTCCTTAGATAGTTGGACCTACCAGCCTCTCCGGTGAGCCACATATCATAGATGTTTGATACCATATATTCAAATATTATACTTTGTGTGACACCATACTTACCATTTGGTCCCTCTATTTGACTTGATGGGCGGGGATGATTCTAGACCTTCTTTAGCAGTTCATTCTCGTATTCTTTTCTTACCTTGATTCTTCACAAGGACCATCCTTCCCAGAAGCATTAAGGCCACCTTTAGGCAAGTAAGGTCACCTACATGAAATTCCCGGATCTTGATTCCAATGGTTGGTTTTTCTGCTACGAGCACCGAAATATTTAGGGCATTTTCCTCCTCTCCACATTCACCACGGCTACACTTGCAAATGAATCAAATTGGAGGGAAATTGCCTTATTAAAAGAAACACCCCAATTTTTCTTTCTCTAATTGCGACCAAACCATAGCTCAGTTTGACGAACCGTCACCACTGTTAGAAATCTCTCACTGAGCACTAAAATGGGTATCATTTCAATTTTGGTGATTTGACATTTCACCTCGAAGCTTTTTTTCCAAAAAGGGTCACTTCGCCGCTTCTCAAAATTGAATTTCTTCACTTGTGACAATTGTACTTGGGGAACCACTTTTCCTTCATACTTGTCGATACTCATGTTGATTTTCATAGTGAGTAACCATATTTTACTCATTTTTTTATGGTTCTCACCAAGCCTATGCTGTGTCGCAGCATCATCGAGTTGCCCTTTTTTAGAGCATCCGATTTGAATCATCATCTCATCCATGGAGTCTGTCCCAAGTTCCTTTTATCTCCCATCACAGTATTCCATCCTTCATTGCTTTTTACATCTCTCGTGCCGCACATTTTTACCCTTTTTCATACTGTCCCCTATCCCCTCCGGAGTCGATTTAGTAGCTGCCAGGTCATTCATGCCCTTTATGCTCTAATAAGGGAAGTCGTCAGCCCGCTACTCAGTACCCCCCATTCCACCATCATCCCTGGTGTTAGTCTATCAATTGCTCTACTATTATCCCTCATGTCTTAGTTGAGGATTCCTTATTTCCTCACCTATGGCGGACCTCCTTCTGTCGACATCAACTTATTCATTCTAGAAGACAGGTCTAGAGGGTGGTGTACCTTGGTGTTGGAACAGGGTCCCCTAAAAGCTGTGAATTTTGTATATTTTTGATATTATTTAGTCTAGTGCAGGGGTTTTGGGAGGGTCAAAGCCCCGAATGCAATGTAATGGGTCAAGGGTAGACCAAGAGTCCGCAAACCACGGTTTGCAGACCACTGGAAGTGTAGGCTAAGTCCATATAAATAGATGAACCTTTTTTAGTCTTAAGGTAGGAAAGAATTGAGATTAATGCTAAGCATGAATTGTTAGATCTGTTGTCAGGTTGTTTGGGTAAGGACTCCTGTTGGCTGTGTGCATGGAGATCCTCAGTCTTGCTATGTGCGGACCCTTCTGGCTGTGTGCGCAGGTGGTATTTTGGGATTGTAAGTGGATTGTGATATTAATATATATGAAAAGTACTGTTGGATATTTGATGCTATCTAGATATATTTGGTTATGATTGATGAAAACCTGGGCTATATGATTAAGTTGTGAAAGTGTCTGTTTAATTTCTGCGAATTGTGAAAGTATCTAGGTTTCTGGTATATGTATCTATGATCTGTCAATTGCTGTGATTATAGTGTTCAATGCTGATAATTGGTATTACGCACATGGATGTGGAGGTATTTCCTAGATCTGTGCATGAGAATAAATCTGTTATACTGTGGATTATATTGTCAGTAAGCCTGTAAATAGATCTGTTTAGTGTGAAATCAATAGCCTAGGAAAGCAGACCTGCTTGACTTACCTACTCTCTCTTAGGGTGCGGAAACCTGGTTCCAACACCCTCCCATACTGCTTTGGGTGAGACTTTGGCCTACACAAGCAGGTCACTGCCGAAAGGGCCAGTGGAATAGAGGTTTGTTGGCAAACCTTAACCTCCGAACTTGGTTCAGGACCCGTCGATCCAACAAATGGTTCCGTTGCTGGGACCGAGAGAATTTTGAGAGAGGGATCAGGTAATGCCAAGAACACATTGGAGACCTGAGAAGAAAGATATCGACGAGTTGTTTGAAAAGAAAGCTCAGGAATTCGCAGTGAAAGAGAATCGCAGTGCAAATTTGACCACAGAGAAGTGGAAGAATAAGTACATTTTCACGGATATCTCCAAAATTTTCTTCGTGAAATTCGCAACCAAGCTCCAGGAGTGGCTGGCAAGGCGCGTAGATTTCAAGATGTGTTGGAAGAATGAGCGGATCATGTAGTGGAATATAGATCTGATCCCGCAGTTAGAAAAAATTGATAATACCATCACGCGTACGATAGATCACTGGGTAGATAGTGTGTTGGGAGGATTTGTGGCGGAATTTGCAATTGACCAATTTGTGTCCTATTCTGAGGCAGAACGAAGGTTCTTCAAGGGTTTCCAGGGTAAGTTTCTGAAAACTCTTCCATTACTGATTAAGACCTTATTGTACGAAAAGAGCATTTTGTGCAGCCATACAGAGTGAATGAACTCTGATCAGAGGGAGGGTACAAAGCGCAGTGGTAAGTACTACAGAATTAACCAAGAAGGAGACAGATCTGTCTATAGTCTAGTAAGGGATTCAACTGTGCAAGAACCTCCAACTACACCATCGTCGAGCCAGAACAGGGGTAAGAACTCACCCATACATCCTCCCCCACCAAAAGATGAGATGGCCTCACACATGAAACTACCTACCTTCAAGGGCGTAGGGGATGAAGATATGGATCAGTTCTGGTTTGTCGCAGGATTTGTATGGACTGCACAAAATGTGTCCAGCGATGTTGTGAAGAGGGTGCAGTTATTCCTTGCCTTTGAAGGAATGGCCTTGGATTGGTATATGGGATACATAGCTCAGCATGTGAATGTGACCATTGAAAAGATTAAGAATGCCTTGAAACAACAGTTCAAGAAGCCTAAGTCCTATTCTCAGATAGTGAACGATCTGAAAGATTTCAAGCAAGGACAGTCTGAGTCTGTATGGGAAGTTGACCAACGGTTAAAGAAGGTAATTAGAGAAGGAGGATTTTTGTATGGTGACAAGCAGCACACTTAGTGGTTCATTGCTATGTTGCTGCCCCACTTGCGCACACCAATGGGTCATCAAGCCATTGAATCACAGGAAAAGTCCTTGGAGATTGCTATGAAGCTGGAAGTTGCACCAAGAGATGATACCCAGTTAGGAGTACAAAATATACAAGGACAGCTAGAGGCAATGCACATGGAGATCCAGAATCTACGGAAGGAGCGAGGAACAGAGGCTAGCCTTAACAGATGGTGCATACGATGCAGGGTGAATGGCCACACCAAGGATAACTGTCTGCTACTAGCAGACTACATGCAGGCCAGGGGGCCCAACCCGTTGCGTCCTAGGGAAGCTGTAGGAAAAAGTGGGTCGGTGTTGTGGTGTGATGATTTTCGCATTGCTGGACTGCATGATAACCACCACTGCCCCCACCTTGCTGCATATGTCCCTGAAGTAAAGAAATAATGTTGTAGGTTTTTCAGAGCTACAGGACATGATGAGTAGAACTTCCAGACTTATGATCTAATGATATACCAAGGAAACCTATATAGGGTGCAGTCAGATCCTTCCTCACCAAGATCCCCCTCAGGCATAGGTGGCTCCCTAGCTAGGGGCAGGGGAGGGGGTCGAGGTGGAAGTGCAGGTAGGGGAAGAGGACAACTAATCTGTTATAATTGTAAAGAGGCAGGCCACTTTGCAAGGGACTGCACGAACCCAACAAGGAAATCCTGCAGATACTGCAGACAGTTGTACCATGTGATCAAGGACTGCTCGATCTGATAGCCAAGATGCAGGAAAAATAACAGACACTTATGCAGAATGTACAAAGGGTTAAGGAAGAACCTTGAGATGAGGGGCCAAGCGTTAATGTTATAACACGCAGTGGTATGGCCACCCGAGGAGCTACGGAGAAAGTTGAGGCAGAGCCTCTTATCCGAAAAGCAGCCACTAAATAAGAAGATTTGGACTTACAGAAGGAAAAGGACACCTTTTTCATAGCTCACCAAGACTTTTCTAAGGCTGAGGCATCTCCTCCTCTAGCCCCTGTGAGCCTCAAAGTAGATGATGAGGTCAAACCATGTCTGCAAGCATGTATGAAGATGTTGCACAACCAAAGGGTAGTAGAGAGCCTCCAAGCTTTGATAGACAGCTGCACAGAAAGAACAATCACAGCCATGGAAGTTAAGGATGTGCACAAATTGTACAAGCATAAGAGGCACACTGGTAGGGAGATGTCTTTAACTATGCAGATTGGTGATTACGAGATGGATCAATTTATTCTAGACCTAGGCTCATATGTAAACATACTACCTAAGAAAACTAAACAGCAAATGGGAGAACCCAAGTTGGAATGGTCCACTATCCAGCTCCGCATGGGCAATCAATAGAATATCATACCATTGGGGAGAATATCAAAGATCATGGTAGATATCACGGGAGTTAAGGTCTGGGCTGAATTTGAGGTCATTCAAATTGTAGAAGATGCGGACCCTTATCCTGCACTCCTAGGATTGGATTGGGCCATAGATATGGGCGGTATCATCAATTTGAAGAAAAGAAGCATGGTATTTGAAAATGAGGGTATACGGGTGATAATACCATTAGACCCTACAAAAGGAGAATGGTATACAGAGCCGGTGCGTGAAGAAGAAGATGTGGACCATATTTATAAGTTAACTGCACGGGACGAAGATTGGATCAATCCCACAGCTGATGGTATACTCTGCTGGGAAAAGGATAACGAGTGTTTCTCTGGCTCTGATGGGGAAATAGAGAATTGGAAGAACCAGTTACATGATGTATCTGTGATGCGATGTCTTAGGATCACAAAGGACATACGATGCATCTCCTCAGAGGTAAGAGAACCACCCTACTTTGATGGTTCTAGTAGTATTAAGGAGTTTTTACGAGCATTTGAGGTTGAGGTTCCGCGAGAGCGAAGGCTATGGGCCCTTAATCTATCCATGCGTGCAACACCTGCGAGGTGGTGGGATAGGCATAAAGGGGCATTCTAGGACTGGGAAGAGTGTCAGGATATGATGATCTTGTGATTCGAACCTCCAACCCACTTGCATGTAAAAAAAATTCCTTGGCCCTGGAGACCCGTGCGAGCATCTGTTTGTTTGGATGGAAAAATGGTGTAATCAGACTATAGAAGAATGGGTTCACATGCTTATTCATGCCTTGGGACCAATTCCCACCGCATGGTACTTATATGAAAAGCTACATTAGCACACCCACCACTGGGAAGCATTAAAGGATGAGTTTATAGGGAAATTGGGCTAACAGGGGGAACAGAGGCTCTTAACGAAGCTTTGCAGGATATAGATACCTTCGTATTTGATGAATCATGCCCCTATGCAGCACTTGGGGTACCGACATGGGAAACATAGATGCAGTGTTACACCATTTTTTGGTTATCTAACCTATTATCATTAGATGGACCCAAGTACACCATGTAAGACCAATTTTACCCTAAGTAAAATTGCTTTCACTATGTAAAATAACTTAATAAAACACACTCCCGGATGCGGGTGTACGAGTCGCATTATGATCTGCTGACAAGGGGGCGGGTGGGCACGTGGTCTACCACCACCGCCACCCCTACGCGCTCCGAGCTCACCTCAAACATGACAGTGTATATAGTTATTGCTGCTTTAATGCAGCTCCTCCTGCCTCGTTTTCTCGACCATTACATTGCAATGGCGTCTATACATCCAGTGTTGTTTGTCCCTCCGTTGAATTCCAGTTGCTCTCAGGTCAGTTTCGAACCTTGGTTGCGCACCAGCAATGGCAAGAGGTGTCGTTTAGGTTGCTGTTTCGAGCTGGCGGAGGGTCTTCACGTCTCTTGTGGTCGGTTCTGCAACTTTCATAGTCCGTTCATTGGTTTTTTACAGTCTCAGAGCTTGCGCTCCTTTCCTTTATCGATTGCTTGGACAGCTTACCCTTCCATTCTCAATATGCCTCGTCTGAGGCCCAGAATGTCGAGCAGAAGAGGGTCTTCTCGGGGGCAGGCCATTACACCACCTGCTTTTCTCTCCTCCGCCACCTCGTCGGAATCTTCGGATACAGAGGTTGGACGTTCGGTGGTTTCCAGCAGAAGACGAGGTCGAGGGCGTGGCAGACGGCCTTCTACCTCTGCGGCCCATGTTCGCCTTACCTCCATTGAGCACTACCATTCACCTCGCTTCAATTATCCTTGTTCCTTCAACCGCCATGATTTCATTGCTTCGGTCTCCATCAAATTCAGGATTAACCCGACAGCCCAAGCTTCGCCCTCTGCTTCAACTGGCATTGTTCCGGATTCTGAAGAAGGTTTACTGTTCTGCCCGCCAGGGGTTAGTCTGAAAAGTTTTCAGGGTATTTCGGCCTCTCAGCCAGAGCTCCAGCAAGCTAGGCCGAGCGCGCCTTCAGGTCAAGCTCCTTCACCCTCTGCAGATGCTGAACTCAGTCCGTATGCTTGCCCTGTGGTGGAAGAAGCGCCCTCGCCCTCCAACGACGCATAATGGTTTTTGATCTTCAGTTTTGGCTCTCAGGTATTTAGAAGGGGTTCTTCGCCCTTCTTTTTCATAGTTTTGGTCAGTGTTTTAATGTATTTCTCCGTAGTCGACTTGTTGCTCCCTACACACAGCTTTCCATGCTTTCAGGCGCAAGACACAGCTTTAGCGCATCCTTCTATATGTCTGTAATTTTTGCCCTGGATTATGTCTGTCTTGGTCACACTTGTTGTAGCGAGTCTAGCGCTCCAATCATCATTTTGGTTTTCAGTATCAGCTGTTTCGACAGTAGTACAAGGTCCTGGTCTTTAAATTTTATCTCAGACAGTCAACATTTATGGTCTTTTGATAAGTATGCCTCTTCTCTGGGCTAGCTCGGTGAGGCCTCAGCCTCTTTGTAATTTATTTTTGTACTAATATAGAAGTAGACAGATTTACAAAAAAAAAAACTTAATAAAACACACTTATTAGGTTGTTTATGGTCTAAACAGGAAACCCCAAAGGGAAATATTAAACAAATCTATATTTGTTTGGTTTTCCTCATGGAATAATTAATTAAACAATAATTTAATTATTATTCCTGGTCATATTTAACCCAAAACAAGGAAATTAATTAGATAAATCCTTATGTATCTTATTATTTTCTAGGAATAATTATTTAAGTCTTATTTAAATAATATTCCTTGTTAAATATGACTAAATCATTTGTAAATAATTAAATAAATCATTATTTATTTAATTATCATTCAACCACTTCCTTAAAATGCTAAATAAATCATTTATTTATTTATTATTTACAAATAAAGGGATTTGACCCAAGTCAAATGCCTTTCCCCTCCAACAAATGTAATAAAATATTCCATAAAAGGTGGATCTAGATTTGGTTAATATTATTTTAATCATGCACCAAGATCTAGAATGACCTAATATTTTGTTATAAATAGAAGGATTTTTCCTACCATTCATCACCTTTTGTTGCCTCTTAGATCACTCTGGATCTATACTCTTGGTCTGACTTTGAGCCATTATCATTGTCATATTTTCTATTATTTGCTTTGTGAGCTCCCTTTGAGTTCTATGTTTGTCTGGGTTTTCTACACCAACAAGAAAGAGAAATTCTAGATCTGAAGTGCTGAGGACTTCCAAGAACCCATCCCATTGAGGAGAATTGGAAACACCTTTCTTGTTTTCCTCCCAGGTGCCATTAATATAAAAATTCTTCAAAAATATTGTTCTTGTCTTGTCTATTGGATGTATGGAGCAAAACCTTATTTTTACTGCTTAATGTCTTTTTATGCATAGATCTGGATTTTTGCAGCATTTGTCTTGATCAACTAACTGCAGATCTGAAGATATTAGCAGCCATATTTGCTGTTAGGGCTATTTGTTATGCACAGTTAAAAGGGTATTTTTTTGTACACTCACACTAAGGATTCATACTAACATGTAGGATATTTTCAACTGCAGCAATATAACCATAGAAGAGTGCGAGGATGATCCGCGCAATGTCTATATCCCAGAGTCAGAGGGAGAGCACGTAGTTGTGGGACCTCCACTACAAACTATGGATATTATGTAGCCTCTGAAGCTGCGAGAATTCAACATTGGCACAGAAGAGCAACCCAAGCTGGCTAAAATTGGGGATTATTGGGATGATGATATAATAGGCAAAGTCCCCAAACTACTCATAGAATATCAGGACTTATTCCCAACGAAGTTTTTAGAGCTTAAGGGGATCACAGGGGCAGTGGCCTTATCGGCTGAATCCTAATTATAACCAAAATTTCAAGGAAGAGATTGAAAAAATGCTTGCCGCAGGTATCATCAAACTGGCCGAACAATCAGACTGGGTAAGCCCAATGGTGGTTTTGGAGAAAAAATAAAAAGGGAGAGATACGAATCTGATTGGACTTGTGAAAATTGAATGATGCCTGTGTACATGACCCCTTTCCTACATTGTTCTCAGACGAAATCCTTGATAGTGTAGGAGGGCAGAAGCGTACTCATTCACGGATGGGTTCTCAAGGTACCATCAGATCAGAATCACACCTAAAGATGGCAACAAGACTACGTTTGCCACTGAATGGGGATCCTTCCAGTATACAGTGATGCCATTTGGACTCAATAATGCCCCTGCTATCTTTTCACGAGTAGTAGTCGCAGTGTTCAAGGAGTTCATCCACAAAATTCTGGAAGCTTACTTTGATGATTGGACTGTCTTTGGCTTAGTAAAGAAGCACGTTTCGAACCTTTTCATGAAGTTGGATTCCTATCAAAAGTGACATTTTTCCCTGAATATCAAGAAGTATATCTTCTACATACCCTTTGGAATCTTGCTCGGACACATAGTGTGTTGACAGAGACTAATGGTTGACCCTGTGAAAGGTGTAGTGATCATAAATCTGGCAGTCCCTACCACTGAGAAACAGCTGTGTTCGATCCTCAGACACACAAGCTACTACATAAATTTCATTCAGGGGTACGCGTTGATCACAACCCCTATGGAAAAACTGCTTAAGAAGGATGTTTCATTTTTCTAGGATGATGAGTGTCAAAAGAGCTTCGAGCTGCTCAAGGAGAAGATGGTCTCTGTGCCTATCCTCATTTTTCTCGATTGGGTGAAGGTCTTCCATGTTCATGTCGACACATCTGGAATCGCCCTTAGAGTGTGTTGTGTAGATTAATCCGTCTTGCGGACAAGACCGATCTCTCTAGTACTAAAGGTAACTAGCAAAAAACAGCCAATTATACTAATCTCTCTCTAAGCATATAAGATTCATAAAAAACACTATATAGGTGTAAGGCCTACCTTATGTCCAACGCTTGCTTGATTTCGTTGAAGTCCTTCCCGTGCACTGAAAGAACGTTCCTCGTGAATCTGCAGTTACAAACAAGCAAAAAGATTACACAGCACCTGTATAGACATTATTATAAACCATACTTATCATAATGATCAAGGAATTTATGAAATAAACCATGAATAGATAGTTTAATGAGAGAAATGAGTATATTTGTATTAACTTCAAATAAAGAAAACCTTTACAACCTGTGCCTTGATGTTGTGCAGGTCCTCCTGGGGTCCGAAGCAAGAATCTCTTCTAATTTGACAAGCATTGCACTCTTTGAACCAAGACAACTAGAGATGAGTGATTTAACCTCACAGAAAGTCTTAGTTAATTGAGACTGAATCTCAACAGCATTTAACTTCAAATATCTTAAGCTTCAACTCCCTTTGAGGCTACCCAAGGCCTCTTTTTATAGTGGAAAAGAGGAGGTTTCTTGTTCCAAATATGAAGGGATAGAATCCTCCTTCAAAGGGATTAGCTCCTTCCATCAAGGGGTTAGCTCCATCAAGTGAGGGATGCATGAACATTCTCAAAGCGTATCCATTCTCGAAAATTCTCATCTAGAATCTTCTAGAATTCATCTGAAATTCACTTTTTATCTTTACTTTCTCGCCTTTTTGTATTTTACAGAGGTCCGCACCCATTACACAAAGAATGTGCGGTATGGTTTCGCATGAGGGCTGAACTTTAGGTGCGGGACTGCAGGGAATGAACAGAGAAAGTGCGATACCAATTCTTAGGAGATTTTAGGGACTTTTCTTCTGATTTTGAAGCTTGACATGAGGAGTTGGTATGTTAGACTTGCAAAAGGAGGAAGTACGAGTAATAATGAGCTCATACTCATAGTAAAATGTTAGGATGACAGATTTTAGTGTAACAAATTGCCCCCTAAAGTGCAAAGTCTGGAATAGATGAAGCTGTAGTCTGTCATATATGAAGAGTGCAGTACTTTATCATTTCAAAGATCATCCTGTGGACACCCCAGTCGGAACCTATAAAAACATTCAATGCAAAATATATACATATATATGTCATCACTGAGGTAGGCATTCCCATACTCAGATTAAAACTAACTAGAAACTAACTCAAATCATTCTGATACAGGAATGATTTTGAATACATCATAGTACAGATATATGTAGACACGGTATGGACACAACCATCTGTTAATAAATAGTCTACTGTATAAATGACAACAAAATTCCTCGCAACCTGGATGGTGGAAACTAGATCCAGGGTCTTGATTTCCGCATCTCGAACTAGTACGATTCTATCCATGTGAATAAATGTGTTGAAGTCGAACATGGTAGAAACCACTTGATTACCAGTCAATGATGTGAACTGTTAACAAGTGTGAGAGAAACCACCAGTAATGTCGATGGCTCTCAAAGTACTCAGTACAATCCATGAAATGTGAATGAATGAGCTGAAGTCGAACATGTCACGGAATCATTCGATCGAAGGTCAATGATGCAACCTGTCGTCGAAGGCAAGAAACCTGCCATTGAGGCATGCAGATTTCAAGGTACTGACGATTTCTGGATCAACTTCCTAGATAATGTGCTGATGTCGATAGAAAGTGATCTGTCGTAGGCAAGCCCACAACACGAAATCATAGGTCAAGTTTTGAAAATATATTGGCAAGGACTGACTCAGGGATGGTCAAAGATGGATGACAGATATTTTGCAGATGAATGGTTTTATTTGAACTATTCTCTTGGACACATAACGACACTGCAGATGGCTTGGTGACAATTGACCCAAAGCTAATACCCAGAAACCGGCTGAAAATTTTCAATGTGGTTTGATTAACTATTAGGCAAAGGATTTCCCAACCCAGGTGAATATAAGTGTCGTGTCCAAGAGTGGTCGACTGAGTTTTCGGACAATTTAAAATACAACAAACACGCCCATTTTTCTCTCTTTTCCCCCACCATTTCTGGCAAGTACCTCTTTATTTTTGACAAGCTTGAGGAGGATAACATTTGCTTGATTATAAGCTCATCCTTCGGATGAGTCCAACTTAGTTTAAGATTCGAACCCTAAGAAGGAGTGGTTCGTTCCTGTTGAAAATTAAACAGGTCCTTTACTGTTAAGTTTTAACGAGTCCGGTATAGGAGAAACTCGGTGTTTTTCAGTTTTAGGGAGTCAGAAGAAAAACTTAAGAAAACTCCATGGGTGTTCTTTTTCGTAAATTTAGTCTCTCGAGCCCGAAAAAGGATAAAATAATGCGGGAGAGAACTCTATTGACCATATTTAGTCAACGTATACCTTTTTCGTAAATAGTCCATTTCAGACCGTAAAAGGGGTAAACTTATACTGAAGGGACGACTGTTCATTTACTTTAACGAGTTCGAATAGTCAAGTACTTGGCAATCTTTTCATTTTTAAAGAGTCTGAAAAGGGCTTAAAATAGAACTCCAAGGTTTCGCTTTTTCGTAAAATTTTTGAAAGAGTCCGAAAAAGTGATAAAAGTATGCTCTTTGTTGAAAAACGATCATTTCACCTGAAAAATCATGTTTCTGCACAAAAACTCAAAACATTACACATACCTGTTTAAGCTAAGTAAAAATGCTTTAAAAAAAAATACCCTTTTAAAGTGAAAAATAAATAAATTAAAAATTCATTCATTCGAAAAAACTTATAAAAAGGACTTTTTCTATTTCATTTTTACCGTTCAGTTGCAGAGTGAAAAGTAAAAAGCTTTTGGATAAAAAAGTTCCCGTGAAGATTCTGGAAAATTCAACCGTTGGAATCGAAAACCGTCAGCCCCGGGTAATCCACGACCTCCTTATCTTGTTTTTCATCCATTTGAAATTCGTTTTTAGGCTTTAGTTTGATTTTTTAGGGCAAAAAATGGTTCAAAAATGCGCCCGCGGGGTCCGCAGGTGGGACACAGGTTACCTGCGGACCCCGATTTTTTCCTACAAGGAAAAAAATCGTGGGTACCGCACTCGGAACACAGCCTGCGTGTAGACCTACGCTCTGTTTACAAAGAGCGGGTGCGGTACCCGCGCGGTCAATTTTAAAGCATGGTTTTCTCATTTATCTGCCAAAAGTTTTCAAATAAGATCATTCTAACTTGCCTTATTTTGTATTGCAGGACTAACAAGATGCTTATCTTGCGAGAACGAGAGCATGAGGAAGTAGATGAAGCCGTCATGCTCCATTTGCCCACACAAAGGGCATTAAAAGCATGTGGCTTATACAAATTCTGGGCCATCTCTGGCATGAGGGCACAAGTGGAACTCTTAACATGGTTGGTAAACAGATGGAACGTGGAGGACCAGTGCTTCTTCATTGGTGGCCACCGGCTCGAAATTGAGCTGGAGGATATATACTTCTTGACTGGTTTGTCCAAGAGGGGCGAACATGTTTCTCTGTTCGGGACTAGGCCAGGTGGCCAGACTGTCGCTAGTCTCCAACTAGAGTTTTGCAATGATCAGGCAAATCCTCGGGACAAACGGATTGACATAAAACACATCATCCGTCCTGAGTTGAAAGTTATAGCTTTTACTGTTACCAAACTGTGTGGGAGTGTCGCGCTTCATGTGGCTACTGGTTCCCAAATGTGCATTGCTGTGGATTGTTATCGCGGCACCATTTTTAACTGGTGTGAAGCTGTGTTGGCCAATGTAAAAGGCCAACTAACCAGAGCGAAAAATGGGAAACTGAATAACTTTGGATATGGATCCATTGTTGTTTCTTTTGCTCTGGAGAGGATCCCCCAATTAGCTCCACAGAGTATTGTTGTTGATGCCGGTCGACCTCGAGAACCAAGAATGGTTCGTTGGTCCGCGTTGATGCCCGTCATGCTATTGAGGGCACTGAGATTGTACGATTCCCTTCTTCATATTTTCGTTGGCTAGATCACCAAGTTTTTATGATAGAGGATTTTCCGTATGCCGGGATAGATTTCCGCGGCGACAGAGAGATGGCTCTCCCTGCAGGGGAACAGTGGGATGATTCAGGTAAAATTATTTTTCAACGTTTGCTAAGTTCTAATTTTTTTAGTTTTTTATCGTCTTAGAAAACTAATAACCAAATTTTTTTTGAATACAAACGTGGGTCCACATCGACCAGCTCATCTTCAACCTTTCGAGAGGAGACAACCAGTTGCGCCCGGACCAGCCCCAGCAGGCCAATCAATAGAGATTTTGACTGATTTGGAGCATCATCTAGAGCGCTTGACTCTAGATATACCAGAGACCAGCATAGATGAAATCCCTCTCAGGCTACAGAGATATGTGATTGGAGTCCCAGGACCTTTCAGGAGGTTCCTATGCAGGGTGGCCCGGGCAGTTGTTTCTTATCGAGATCACCATCAGTGATGGGATGATCGTGTAGACTGATATTTTTGACTTTTGTATTATCATTTTTGCCGATCATAAGGTGTTTCCAACCTATGATCGAAGACGATGTATATTTTTTGAACACACTCCTATGATATATATCACTATTTTGACGGCTATCTGTGTACATATGTGAATGTTGTTTGTTTTATTGCTTTTAATTATTGCAAATGTCTATTTATCATACTAGAAGAAATCGAATCTGCTAATGTATTTAAACGTCTTGGAATATGTTGATATTCAATGTAATCAAACTCACGTTCCAAGAGACGAACTCTTAAAAACAACCGTAATAACACTGGATTTCTAATGGTATAAACCCTGTTAAGCTGTAATACAACAAGTTCTGAATCCAACCTTACAATCAAACTCCGAATTCCAAATGATATGGACTCAGATAATAACTCAATCACTGCACTATACTCGGCAATGTTATTTGTTGTTTGACCAAGGCTAACCCCATGCATGGATACTAACTCGTCAGAGGGTGAATAGATAACCCAAGCTGCGGAAGAAATGTTTCGTGTACTACGACAAGCACCATCAGCAAAACCAATGTAGGTTTGAAGAGACGTCGACATCTGCAATATAAAGAGTAAAACTCAGATAAGCAGGAATAGTGAGAAAAACACACTTCTAAACTAGGCACACTTTTCTAATCTAAAACACACCAGCAGTAAGGAAATCTAAACTAACAAAAATCTCCACACCTCATTTAAGCATAATATAGCTTTAGATAAAGTCCATTTCTGGGTTTATCCAAAGGGACACCGTCAAAATCTATTAACTCATAGGCCCCTTTTGCTAAATTTTGTTTCACAATGTAAGGACCATGCCACATAGGCACAAATTTCCCATCTCCTAGCTTGTCATTAGCTTGATCATAAAGTAAAACTAGGTCTCCTTCTGAAAAATTTCGAGGGGTCACATTTCTATCATACTGAGCTTTTATCCTTTTAACATGAGCCTCGTTTGCTATTGCAGCACTTCGTCGATTCTCATCTAATTGGGCCAAGTACAAAAAACGTTTCTCCTCTTCAGAAGTAGCTGGAAGTAATTCTACGGCTAATTTTAGTGACGGTATTTCGCATTCAATTGGCAGCACAGCTTCCAAACCGTAGACCAGTTGAAAAGGAGTGAAACCCGTTGATGTTTTGACTGAGGTTCGATATGCCCAAAGCGCTGAAAATAACATGGAATGCCAATTCGTCTTGTGAATACCAATGATTCGTTTAATCATGGTGACTAAAACTTTGTTAATGGCTTCAACCAGACCATTTGCTTGTGGATAGTATGGAGTGGAACTATCGTGGCGTAGGCCAAGTTGTTCTGTTAGTTTAGTCATCATGATATTCCGAAAATGACTTCCATGATCAGTAATAATAGCTTGAGGAACACCGAACCTAGCAATTATGTGATTAAATACGAATGTTGCAGCAGTCTTGCCGTCAGCTGAATATGTAGGCATCGCCTCGGCCCATTTTTTAAAATAATCTACTGTGAGAATAATATAGGCATGCCCCCCGGCTGAGTGAGGGTTACATGTGATAAAATCGATACCCCATTTTGCGAAAGGACCAACAGCAATTATAGGGTGAAGAGGAGCGGGTGGCGCGCGCATTTTCCGATAAAAAATTTGACAGTTGTGGCATTTCCGAACCGCATAAATGCAATCTTTGAACAACGTTGGCCAGAAATAACCTGCACGCAATATATTTTGGGCGGTGGCATACCCAGACATATGACCGCCACATGCTCCAGAATGACAGTCATTTAACACCTTCTCGGCTTCTTCATGAGTTAGACAACGTCGGAAAACAGAATCCGCTCCACGTCGATAAAGTGTATCACCAATGATATTATACTGTTGGGATTGGAAGCGTATTTTCCGTCGCTGAGTTCGTGAAATGTCAGGCCGAAAAGATTGGGTTTGGAGATACACAATAATATCCCCATACCATGGATCAAGTGTACTGATAAGAAACAAAGATTCGTCCACAATGGACTCTTCTGCCACTGTTTCAGTATCAGTAGAGGGGAAATCGCACATCAGTTCCGCAAATACCAAAGATTTCTTTGCCTTGGATTTCTCAAATTCCATGTCAAATTCCTGCAGGATAACTATCCATTTGGAATATTTGCCCCCTAGCAATTGTTTGGTCAAAATATACATCATAGGGTTGCAATTAGAAATTACCGTGGTTTTACGTAACAAGATGTAATGTCTAAAACGTTGGACGGCTTGAACATAAGCCAAACCCGGGATACGGTTGATGCGATGGTTGGATTCTGTACATAGGGACCGAATTGCGGCTGTCCCTGGTACGGTTGATAAGTAAATTGAGGTTGACTTGTAACAACTGTACTTGTACCGGTTTGTCCTGCAGGCATCTGAACTGTAGTCTAAACTGAAGGTCCTGACTGAGGTACAGAGACTTGAGGAATTTGCACGGATACAGGGGTAGCCGAACTCGGGGCTACAGATACTCCAGAAACAGGTGTAACAGGTTGAACAGACGTTGCAGCAGTTGCAGCAGTTTTTGGCGGAGTCTGAGGTGTACTAGGCCCAACCTGCTGAACTGAACTAGGTGCAGGAGTTTGAATAGCCCACGTGGAACGGGTTGCTTGAGTTGACAGAACAATGGTGAGCCAGGTTGATAAGGTAGTTGCGTGGCGTTTGCCAAAGGGAGGTGGTGATATTGGGACGTCAAGGACACCATCATTAGGGTATTACATGGACAGAAGGTTGAACGTAAGGACCAAAACCTGGTTGAACGTAGGGTTGATAATAAGGTAAAGTTCCGGCTCCTTGAACGGATGGTTGACCAGAAGGCTGTTGGTAACCTTGCATTGGGTACTGCCCTTGAGGTTGATAACCTTGAGGCACGTACTGAAGTTGGGGTTGTTGAGGACCCCGAGGAGCATATTGAGTTTGGGGTTGACCTTGAGGAATGTACTGTCCTTGAGGTTGATAACCTTGAGGTATGTACTGTCCCTGGGGTTGCCCCCAAAATAATATGGATCCACAGTTTGTCCTGGGAAAAAGCTACCTTGAGGTTGTGCCCCGGGTGGTAACTGACTACCTTGAGGTTTCCCCCCAGGCGGTAATTGACTACCCTGAGGTTGCCCCCCAGGCGGTAACTGAGTTCCCTGAGGTTGGCCCCCAGAAGGAAACTGACTGCCTTGAGCTTGAGGATTGGGAATATTACCAGACATCATAAAAATTTGTTCTTCGTTCGACGTTTCAATTTTAAGTCCATCAAGACCAGATGATAACACATTTTCGATGGGTTGAGGAGTTGCCCCCGAGAAAGTACCAGACAAAGACTGATATCCCGAAGGAACAAAAGGACCACCATGTAAAAATGATTCAGGCGTTTGAGAAAACATGGATGACTCTCCAGCCATAAAAGATGACGGATAATAACCTCTGGGTGTAGGATGAAATGGAACTCGAGGTGGATAAAAAGCAAGACCCGGATTCTCTAAAAAGTCTGTTAAAGAGAGATACCAAGGATTAGTTCGAATGGGGTTGTAGAAAATAGATTCACGCTCCCTAATATTTAACGATTGAGGGGAGTTGGGAAGAGATATGTCTTCGTCTGGATTAGTAAGTTCTTCAATAGAAATAAGTCCAGAGGGAAGATTTTCTGTAATGATATTTCTTACCCTAGGTGAACCTGGATCGCCAGAAGTTGGTGTAACAAATCCTGAGGATGTTTCTAACACAGAAGATTCAGTTTCAGGTTCAGAGATTTCAGGTTCGTCAGATAATTCACCAGAAGGAGAAATATTTTCAGTAACTTCAGAAACTGAAATCGGTTCTTGAATGTATTCTGTTGTAGGTATTTGATGATCAGGATGTATAACTATAACAGAGCTTTCAACTTCTGTTGACCTAAGTCTACGACTACTGTGTGGTACCAGAGCTCGAAGCCCTTCAAGTTGACTTGGTGAATATTCAGGGGGTTTCCCTTGTATTCTCCGGGATTGTCTTGGCAATTCCGCCACGATTAAAAATTATCTAATCACACGCAAACAAAGAAAAATTTCAATGAAAAACACCTAAAGTCTCTAAGAAACAAACAATTGAATCATTCGCTTAAAAATCTAAGAGTTCAAACCACACACAAACAGGTAACTTTCCGTACTAAAATCACTAGTTGGTGATGAAATCCAACTTAGTAGAATTTTAACACGAAAAGGGCGGTTGAAACAGTTACCCCGACAACCTGCTTAATGAAACAGACTGGCACAAGTTTCTTCACAAAACCATCTCGAGTGAAGAGAACCCCCCAGAGAGTCCAAGTGAGTCTAGTCGACGTCTGTTCCAGGTACAGTGGGATCTTCCCTCCGCCGTCACCTTAAGGAAGAATCCTAAAGATTATGGTCACTAAGGTTACCAACTGAAACAAATATACCTGGGGGAACAGTCTACGATCCGACACACACGCAAGGGCAGAGTAACAAAGCTCAATCCCCTTGAAGGCTCCTTGAACAGAATCCAAGGTTTACCGACAAGTGACCCCTGGCTCCTCGACAATGGTCTATCCGAGGTTTACCGTTTTTAATACGTGTATATCTTCTATCGTTCCAAATGAGGAAGGATTGATTACCCCACTGGTTCAGATATGATCTCGTGCTTAACTCCTTTAAGAGGAGCTTCCCAGAGCATACATGCAACAACTGGAATTCTTCCTACCGCAAGATTTGTCTACTTGTTTGTTTTAGCTATCTTGGAGAGTTAATTACTCCCTACTCCAAGATACTAGCCTAAGTTATGTTGGTGATAAGAGCCCTAGAAATAAAAAGATTACTAGATGAATTTTATTTAAGCGTTACTTTTAAGAGCTGTTTCTTAAGTCAATGGGTGCGGAAATGAAACTTTGGATGATGTGAAGACTCGACTTCCAAAAAACACTAAAATGCACCTATGATGATATTCAATTCTTTTTCTTTCAATGAACTTTCTATCTAAAGAAAGAGTTAGAGAATGTGATCTTTTAAATTCCTTCTTTAAACATGAAAAATAATTGAAAGAAACTATTTTGTCTTTTCAATAAACTATCAAAGCTCACGAGAAAAATCCTTTTCTTTTCCAAACTAGAAGCTACAAAACAATTTTCTTTCGAAAGAAAGCTACAAAAACTAAAACTACTCAAAACTACAAAATCTAATCTTGAGATCTAAAATCTAAATTGAGTAAAAGCTTTTAAGATTTTTTTTTATGAATGTTTTCCTTAGTTGTTCAGCAAACTAAGAATCTATTCGTTCAGATAACAAACAGATCAAAAACACTCAAAATATGTTTTTACAAAAATGAAATTCAAAACTTTGAACCAAGTTTTTTTCGAAGATTTGCAAAGAAACAAAAGGCTTAATTTCTCAATATAGGATGTTTTCACAATCAGGTCGGATTCAAAAGACAAAAAGAGATCAATGTAATCTGAGATACTGCAAATTGTCAAAAGTTCGAATCACTACAAAGACCAAGCAGGAAAAACAATCCAATCGGCAAAATCTTCTAGAAAATCATCAAAACATTAACACTGTTGGAGTTCATTCACAAAGAATTCTTGATAGACACAATAATCAGTCTGGGCAGAAACCAAAGATCTAAAAATAAACTAGAAAAAGAAACCTAGAGATTTTCTAAAAATTTTACAGGGTCCGCAGGTAACCAGCATTGACAGGTGCGGTCCCGCACTGTATTCTCTAGAGAAAGTGCGAACCTGCCCGCACTGTCAAAGTAAGGCAGAGTGCGGTCCTAGGAAAAATTATAGAAAAACCTAAAATACTTCTAAATTTTCAAAAACAGGGAAAATCTAAATTACCCAGACAGATGTGTATCAATCAAAAACCAGGAAAAAATGTTTCCTCAAATCAAAAATAAAAGAGAACCAAAAACAATAAGTTCTTTCCCCAGTGGAGTCGCCATTTTGTTGTGTAGATTAATCCGTCTTGCGGACAAGACCGATCTCTCTAGTACTAAAAGTAACTAGCAACAAACAACCAATTATACTAATCTCTCTCTAAGCATATAAGATTCATAAAAACACTATATAGGTGTAAGGCCTACCTTATGTCCAACGCTTGCTTGATCTCGTTGAAGTCCTTCCCGTGCACTGAAAGAACGTTCCTCATGAATCTGCAGTCACAAACAAGCAAAAAGATTACACATCACCTGTATAGACATTATTATAAACCATACTCATCATAATGATCAAGGAATTTATGAAATAAACCATGAATAGACAGTTTAATGAGAGAAATGAGAATATTTGTATTAACTTCAAATAAAGAAAACCTTTACAACCTGTGCCTTGATGTCGTGCAGGTCCTCCCGGGGTCCGAAGCAGGAATCTCTTCTAATTTGACAAGTATTGCACTCTTTGAACCAAGACAAATAGAGATGAGTGATTTAACCTCACAGAAAGTCTTAGTTAACTGAGTCTGAATCTCAACAGCATTTAACTTCAAATATCTTAAGCTTGAACTCCCTTTGAGGCTACCCAAGACCTCTTTTTATAGTGGAAAAGAGGAGGTTTCTTGTTCCAAATATGAAGGGATGGAATCCTCCTTCAAAGGGATTAGCTCCTTACATCAAGGGGTTAGCTCCATCAAGTGAGGGATGCATGAACCTTCTCAAAGCGTATCCATTCCCGAAAATTCCCATCTAGAATATTCTAGAATTCATCTGAAATTCACTTTTTATCTTTACTTTCTCGCCTTTTTGTATTTTACAGAGGTCCACACCCATAACACAAGGAACGTGCGGTATGGTTCCGCATGAAGGCTGAACTTTAGGTGCGGGACCGCAGGAAATGTATAGAGAAAGTACGATACCAATGTTTAGGGGATTTTAGGAACTTTTCTCTGATTTTGAAAGCTTGACATGAGGAGCTGGTATGTTAGACTTGCAAAAGGAGGAAGTATGAGTAACAATGAGCTCATACTCATGGTAAAATGTTAAGATGACAGATTTTAGTGTAACCTCCTCTTTGAGTCAAGAAAATGAATTCTCAGATTATAAAATCAAGGAGATGAATAAAATGATTAAAAATATTTCTGGCAAGCTGGTGAAACTAGAACTTGAAGCTAAGAATGCCTCCTCTCGTCCAGCTCAGACTGATTTTAACAGAGGGTATAATCAACAGAACAGGAAACCTCCTCTGCAAATCCTACAAAGGGACAGAAAAGAGAAACAAGATCACATACAACCTCCCTTATATCTGGAAGGGAAAATGGAGGGCCCTGCTGAAGATGCTCCAGATGGGCAAGATGATCAGTGCTTTTCTTGTTCAGAAGGAGAAGAGGTAGAACTTTCTCTACGAGATCAAGAGGAAGAAGAAGGGGGAAAGATAAACCCCATCGAAGAACCTGACATAGATGATTACTGTAGACAGTTTGTTGATTTTATGCAAGCCAAATTCCACAAGAAATATGATCTTCGGTCTTCCAGGAAGCGGACTCGTACTCAATATCAAGAGGAAGAATCACCTTCTAAGGAATTTTTCCTCTCGAATACTGATAACAAAGGCAAGAAACCCATTGAAGAACCTTCTGCACAAAAAGGTGCTCCTGCGTCATCATCCAAGTTCATACCTAACCCTCTTACTCATGCTAAAGGTATGTCCACTGTCAAAAAGCCTCCTATCTTCATCAGGGAAACAAAAGAGACCTCTGTAGAAAAAGGGTCCATTGTGTTCAATCTCCAAAAAGAGCTAGAGAAAGTCAAAATCCATGTTCCTTTAGTTGAACTCCTAAAACAACCTTCCTACAAAGCTCAGGTCTCTCAGTTTATGCTCCCTCATGGAGTAACCTCATCCCCAGACTCCCTTAACCTTCAAGAAGAAAGGCCCATGGTAGTTTTCGGCACTCATGTAGAAGAGTTAGACTCTGCAACCCCACCCTTTTATGTCTCCTTAGTCATTCATGATTTTTTGTTGCATAATTGTATGTTGGACTCGGGAGCTTCACATAATCTGTTACCACTTTCGGTCATGGAGCAGCTGGATCTACAAATCACTTGTCCCTACAAAGATCTCTATTCTTTTGAATCTAAATGGGTAAGATGTATCAGGATGATTAAGGACCTAGTGGTAAGTTTGGCTCATATCCCAGCCATGAGTGTCGTCATGGATATAGTAGTTGCCGATATCCCAGCCTGTTTTGGAATGCTTATATCCAAATTGTGGGGTACTAATATTGGAGGGTTAATCAAGCTGGATCTGCCTTATGCAACTATTCCAGTGTTTGGAGGACAAGAAAAAAGGTTGTATAGGGAATCAATATTTGTAAAGATGTTAACCAAAGCCGATGGCTCGGTAAACTCATCGGTGTATAGCAAGGAAGGGGAGTTATCTTGTTTGATGCTTGAGGAAGACCAAGAGTTTTTTCAAGAACCATCATTAAACCTATTAAAATCCTAACATTCCTCAAGTGATGATGAGAAGGGAATGTGGACCCTACACTTTGATGGAGAAAATTCCAGAGAAGGAAATGGAGTAGGGGTCCTCCTAATTTCTCCCAATGGACAATTGGTGCCTTTCTCATTCAAATTGGAGTATGAAGCCAATAACAAAGTGGAAAAGTATGAAGCTCTACTTCTGGGCTTGCAGACCGCCAAGAGTATGAACATTCAGAGCTTTAAATTTTTAGGAGATTCAGAGTTGGTGGTAAGGAAGATAAAGAACCAGTGTCAAGCCAAACATCCTCAGATCATGAGGGCATACAGAAATGAAGTATGGAACCTGGTGGAAATGTTTTTCTTAGCATTAAACATACAGTTTATGCTAAGAGATTAGAACAAGATAGCAGATTCACTGGCTGTGGCAGCAAGCAATTTCCATCCACCTTAGAATCCACTTCTAAGATATAAAGTAGAAGTATATTATCGTCCCTCCATTCTAGATAATGTCAAACACTGCCAAGTGTTTGAAGATGAGGAAAAAATGAAACGTTTCATGTAGACTATTGGGGAATTGTCTAACTTGGTTATTGATATTGGGGAGGAAGTGGAAACTAAAGTAAAATCCAAAAATAAATGGCAAGAGGCGGTAGCTGGACACAAAGTGCTGCAGTTGAAAGGGAACATGATCCCCAGAGGGCTAGTACCCTTGGAGAGGTTGTTTGATAATAGCGACGTTCCCGTCAGCCCCATCAAACTAACACCAGAAGCCCAGGTGGAAGATATTAATGTTGGGATGGAAGAAGAACCTAAGACAATCAAATTATCTAAAGGAGTCCCAGCAGAACACATAGAAAGGTATGTGCAATTGTTTCACTCCTATAAAGATGTTTTTGCTTGGTATTACCAAGATCTCAAAACATTTTAAATAAGAATTATCCAGCATAAGATCCCACTGAGGGCTGAGGCTAAGCCCCATAAGCAGAAAATAAGATAGATTAATCCTTTGTTGTTCCCCAATATAAAGAAAGAAATTAAAAAGTTGCTAAAGGCTATGATTATTGTACCTTTGAGGTATTCAGAATGGGTGGCTAATCTGGTGCTAGTCCGAAAGAAAAATGGAGAAATCGGGTTGTGTGTAGACTTTCGAAACTTGAACATGGCTTCCCTTAAAGATAACTACCCCCTCCCTAAAATGGACCACATACTACAAAAAGTGCTGGGGTCTTCTCGAATGTCCATGATGGATGGATTCTCGGGGTGCAATCAGGTGGCAGTCCTCCCAGAATATCAGAAGAAGACATCATTCACCACACCATGGGGTACCTTCATGTATGCCAGCATGCCTTTCGGTTTGATAAAGCTGAGGCCACCATTCAGAGAGCCATGGACATTGCTTTCATGGGAGAGCAAGAAAATTTTGTAGTGGTATATTTGGATGATATCACAGTCTTCTCAAAGGATGACGCTGAACGTGTGGAACATTTATAAAGGACTTCTGAAAAATACCACAGGTATGGTCTGTCCCTAAACCCACAGAAATCCACATTTTCCTTAAAAGAAGGGAAATTACGGGGGCATATCGTTACCAAAGCAGGAGTAAAGATAGACCCAAAAAGGGTGGAAGTAATAAATGGCATATCCTTACCTCGTAATAAGAAATAAGTTCAGTTTTTCCTCGGGCACATAAAATTTTTAAGAAGGTTCATCTCAAACTATGCAGAAATAGTTCGGCATATCACATAAATGCTTAAGAAAACCAATGAGGTGAAATGGATGAATGAGTCAAGAGAAGCATTTAATAGGATTAAGAGTGCTTTTGCAGAAGCTCTAGTATTAGCAGAACCCGATTACAGTAAAACATTCATGATCTTCTCATTTGCCTCCCCACATACTGTACCAGCAGTAATTTTACAGAAAAATGAGGAAGGGTATGAACATCCCATTGCCTTTTTTAGTCAGGTGCTCCAAGATGTTGAGCTAAAATACAATATTCTAGGGAAGAAGGCATATGCTTTGGTGAAGTCCCTCAAATCATTTTGGATGTACATCTTACAATCAGCCACCACTGATTTTGTACCTATGGCCACAGTGAAAGATATTTTGATTCAGGGAGATAGTGAGGGAAAAAGGGGCAAATTTATTGCTAAAATCCAGGAGTATGAATTAGACATTCGTCCCACAAAGCTCATTAAGGGAAAGGACCTAGCCAAGATTTTGTCTGAGACTAACTGCCAGGCCCTAGGTATAAACCTATCCATGGAAATTGGCAAATTGTCTGGAGGCACAAAGGAGCAGCCACAGATAGAAAAAACTGTGCAGAAGACCCACATGAAGTATTTGGTTAGTGTTTGGTATAAAGATATTGTGGAATATATTTTAACTCTCAGATGTCCTCCAAACTTTGATAAGATTAAATATCGAATGTTGGGGTTGAAGTCGTAGAAGTATGTCATTGCAAATGGCCAAGTATATTGTAAAGACCCTTCCAGGATCCTGCTCTTGTGCCTCATAGAAATAGAAGTGGATGAAGTTATGGCTGAGTTTCATGAAGGAATTTGTGGAGGACATTATAGCTGGAGGTCCACAGCCCATAAGATATTGAAGGCATGTTTATACTAGCCCAAATTGTTTGCATATGTGAATTCTCGAGTCAGGGCCCACAAAAAATGTCAGAGGTTCGCCGAAAAGCAGAAATTTTCTCCTTTACCAATGATCCCTGTACACATAGAAGAGCCTTTTCAGCAGTGGGGAACAGATTTCATCGGGGAAAATAATCCACATTCCAGCGGCCAACATAAATGGATACTAACCGCCACCAACTACTTTACCAAGTGGGTAGAGGCAATACCAGCAAGAAATGCAATTGATGTAGTGGTGATGAAGTCCCTGGAAGAAAATATTATATCCTGACTTGGCTGCCCGATTAAGATTGTTATAGACAATTTGCAGGCTTTCAAGTCTATGAAATTCACCCATTTCTGTCAGCAGTACCATATCACCCTAGGACATTGCACAACCTACTATCCTTAGGGAAATGGATTGGCTGAGTCTTCAAATAAGACATTGGTGAGGGCATTAAAGAAGACTATAAATGAAATTCAGAAAAACTGGGATTCTCAGCTAAAATTTTCACTTTGGGTGAATAGAATCACAAGTAAAAGATCGATAGGAAAGTCACCGTATGAACTAGTCTACGGTAGAGCTGCAGTATTCCTAATACAACTTGCCTTGCCTATGGCCAGGTTTCTTTAGGACAGTCAAGAAGAGCCCAACGATCTTACCAGAAGAATAAATCAATTGGTTGAGTTGGAAGAGACTCGCAGTCAGGTGAATGACCGTTTAGCATAGTACCAAGAGAAAATGAAGAATTTGTTTGACCAACATGCTAAGGATAAATAAATGTTGAAAGGGGATTTAGTACTGAGGTGGGATATCAGGAGAGCCAACATAGGTTAACATGGAAAGTTTGACCCCCTATGGTTTGGACCTTTCAAAATTGCCAAGGTTAAAAGTAATAACACCTTCATACTGGAGAACTTGGAAGGTGATGTGATCGAGACGCCCGTAAATGGGAAGTTCCTGAAGCCCTATTTCTGAAACTGATCTAGGTCGTGGAGACCTTTGTATTGTAGTGTATATATATAGTTGTCATTTCCACTTTCATAGTTGATTTTTATTTCCCCATAATAATGCTTGAAAATTTTGAAGAGACTTGAGTTTTCACAGAATGAATTACAAGTGGTCTGCGAAGTTCTTGACACATCCAAGGATGAACGTGCTATCCCCAAGTGGAGCCAATGTTGTTATGATAACCCTCATCTCACAAGGTTAGGCAAAAAGACAACTTGGAATAAGCTAAAGCATAGTATTGGGAAGTGTGAGCGGACAAAGAGATATGAAGGAAATATGGAATGCCCTCCCCCCATAAAGAAAGCATGGAAAAGGAAGTAAAACATGTGTTATGGCTAAGCAGAGAAGCTGTGGGTCATACAATGGGACAGCTTCAGCAACACTGCCATGTGGATAGATTCCGAGGGCACCAAGGAAGGCATAAGGAGAATGTAGCTTCGACCCCTATAATCCCATGATGTCATAGGATGGTGGGGTAGGTTTTGGCTGTTTCGTGGGGTAGTGGTGCAGCACGAAGAGACTTCACAAGCCCCCACCGAAACTCTATGGTGGACCCCTCGAGACGAACAGGTGGTGCACGCAAAGGCAAAGGTAAGGTAAGTCAGGAAAGTTGGTACATGACCAGTACAAGTATTAACCCGGCTCGTGGCTCACACCTACCCACCTCCCAGTAGCCAGCAACCAAGTGCCACGTGCCTCAATGTCGATGTCCTTATGATGTCAGACCTCCAAGTTGTTACCTGAGCCTTGTTTTTCTTAAATCCATGGCCTGTTTAACCCTACCTGATGCCCATTTGCGGTAAATTTATTATTTTTACAAACTTGCCTAGCAGTTAAGCTCGGATTACCGCACCAGGTCAATTTCAGCCCCTGCGTCGCTTTCCCTCTTGGGTTTTCTTCACTGGTCACCAGTGTTTAGTCATTCTTGCTCCTTACATTTTTCCTTCCGCTTTACTCATTCAAAATGGTCGTCGCGAGAGTTAAGTCTAGAAAGTCTCAACCAGAAACCCCCGAAGCCCATGAAGTTAGGGCCATCCCTGGACTTGACCCCCTTACTGATACACAGGCCCACATTCGCGACCCATAGTACCCTTTTAGTGTCTCCCGTGTCAGGCCTAACCTGTTAGAAATTCATGTGAAAGGCCAAGACCGGTTCAGAGTCATTCGGTCTGGCCTATATTACCAAATTGTTTCGCCCACCTTCCTAGTCACAAAGTTCATATGTTGGCTCAGAGACGCCTATGACGAATGCAGGGATGTACTCCTTTTGGCTCAGGGAAATAATGTTTTCTAAATATCCCCTGAGCTCATTAGAAACACCCTCCATTTCCCACACAGCCCAGAGTATGTTGAGTTCACAGAGTTGTCCTTGTTGTGCCAGTTTTCCAAATTACCCTAGAAATAGAAAAGCGAATTCCTCTCCTCCATCTCAGACTCCCACCTCACTTCCATCCTGTCTTCGGACATGGTGCCCTTGACCGCATTTACAGAAGGCCTCCAGCCTATTCTCACTTTCATTTCAAGGTTGCTAGGTCTTAGAGAGGTCGAGAGGGTGTCGAAAGAGTGCATAGCCCTCTTGTCGCTCATGTCTCAACCGAGTGTCGTTATGGATATCCCCACTTTTCTAGGTTTGGCCATTCAAACCTAGTTTCAAGAACTACCCTCTACGGGGGCTTTCCGTTTCTGCACACTGGTCTTTTACCTTTTTCCGTTTGAGCACGCTGACAGGTTTGAAACTTTGGGCCTTGAAAATCTCTCAAGAACGAATGGCCAACTGAGAATAGTCTTTGAGTGGAACGTCTCAGTATGTCAACAACCCAATTGGACGGGTTATTCAAGGTTTTTGAATGAGTTCATGACCATTGCCTACACCATGCTTCACGATAGTCCCCTGCCCAGGATTTTTCCCAAGAAGAAAGATCAGTTGCAGTTTGACGATGAGGAAAGCACAGGGGATTGGTATTTGTTTGATGATTACACGGAGATCAGAGTCTATGGTGAAGATGTACCCCCATGATGCCTACCATTGTTCCTTGCTATGTGGGGTTTCACCCTTGAATATATTCTCCAAACCATGAAAGCAGACGAGTTCCACTTCTTTCTCGCTAAGAAGGGTTATATCCTCAAGCTCCCTACCACCATCGGCCCTTTTTCCGTAAATTCAAGACACGCCCTCTCCACAGTGGAGATGCTGCTTCAGGGGATGGATTTAGTGTTGGGGAAAGTCTGGCCCTATGACCCAAAAGGAATTCTCTCAAATAGGAAAAGGAAGATTAGGTCCATTGCATATGTGCAGAAGACTAGGCCCTTCATTAAATGGAGAGCTAACCTTGACACATGGCCCTTGGCTTCACATATGGAGGCTGAATCTTTTCCTGTGGAAGGAAGGGGTGACACCACATCAGCGGGCACAGGCAGGAAAGGGAAAAATGATGAGGCGAATTTTTCAGAGGAGCCGGAAGGTTTTTATACATGGGAGGGGTCACATCCCTCCAAAAATCATAGAAGTGACGATGTGGAGATCATCTGGGATGAGCTACCTCAATAATATCTAATTAGATATGGGGAGCGAGATAAGAGAAAGGTTGGTTTCAGAGTAAATTATGATGGTGCTTCCTCTTCGGAACCCTCTGGGATATCACAGGCTCTTTCGGTAAAGAGAGTTGAAGTAAGGGAAGAAATCAGAAACATGAATATAACAGTGAGGGAGAAACTTCAAGAAGAACTAGCTAGGTTCATAGATAAGTATCATACCTAGCTCACCACAGAGCTGGATATGGATAAATAACAACTAATAATAGTTATCACAGAGGTAGTGCTAGACCCTACTCCTAATGAAGTTAGCTACAAGGCTCTGGAGGTTGCTATGAATTTATCAAAGGTTCCCTTAACCAAAAAACTGGGACTTCATCAATGCATTGGGGACATGCTAAGGGATGAGGTTGTGAAGCTCGTGCTCGCCTTGTGGAAGCTTGAAGATAAATACAAAGAGGTGCTAGAGAATCAAAAAAAATAAAGGTCAAATGCCAGGGGGGTTAGCAATAACCTGCACCATCTCAGAAGAATAATGAGCGAAAAAGGAAGTGATAAGGAAGGAATTTAGAAGAAAATCATCAGGGATTTAGAGTTCGAAAACTCAGAATTAAGGAGGAGACTCAACACTCCTCGTGGGGAATACATACAAACTAAGGAATTAGCCTAGGCGGAAAAAGAAAAATCAGCCCTCACAGACACCATTTCTTAGGAAGAGATGAGAATGCCAAAATGATTCCAGAACTGGCTACCCTCAGACAGAGATTGGCTGAATCACAAGTCCAGTGGGACACCCATGTCTGCATGACCCCAACTTCTGATACAGTAGGTGCTACTTTGACACAATTAACGAAGGCCCTGTCAGACCTAAAATTCTTAGAAAAGCACGCTCATACAATGCAGCAGAGAATTCAGGAGTTGATGGCTAGGTTGGAAAAAAATGATAAAGTAATAGCAGCCCTGCAAGTAGAGGTGGATGAAGCGAAGACGGAGAAGCTGTAGCAAGAGAAAGTTATCAAACACCTAAAAAATCAGATGAAAGGAAATGCAACCCTCCTGGAATCCAGGCGCCTCATTTGGACTGACAGCAGGTTGGAGATAAGGAAGCATTGGGATTTTATTATGTTAATGAATGATAAGAAAATTGTTGTCTGATTGTTCAAAGAGAAGTTGCAGGAAGGACGGGCAGAAGATGAGGCAAAAGTGACCATGGAAAAGAAGTATATCACGTACCTTAATGGATTGCACACTGAAGAGTTGGTTGTACAAGGGATTGAAGACCGTTTCAGGGGAGTGATGGAAATTAGAAGGGTCATTCAGAAAGAGACCGCGCGTGTAAATGCGTTGAGTGGTTTGGATCAGGTCACCATGGGAATGGGGAAGTTTGAGAAAGAGTGGGATGACCTGGTAAAAGCAGGCCTCCCATCATGTTGGGATTCTACAACAGCCACATTTTCAAGTATAATGGAGTACGAAGAGAAGCTAGCAACTATTATGAATCAAACAACTCTTCCTTATGAAAAAAACATTTTCCTGAAAGCTGAGACTATAATTGTTGCATTGGGAAAGGAGCTTTCCCTTCTCTGCTAGATCATACAACTCTTGGTTGTACAGATGGACTACTCAAAATTGACTGATATATAGCCTTAGTGGAGATTTTTTCCACTATTCCTCCACTAGGGGAGAACATATGGTAGAAATGCAGTGAGTTTGTAAATGTACCAGTTGTCACACCATCCCTCTAGTCCCCGCCTCCTTAGAAGCATAAAACTGGTTTGTTCGCGTCATCAGTTCTTCCACCTCAGCCGGAAGCTTCTACACCCCTTTATTCTAAAAAATTATGATCATGATTTCGCCCTCGTGGCATTTTTATTTGTTTTTACTTTTGTAATCTCGGGTGAAATTGTCATTTCACCCTATGCATTTTTATTTTATGTTTAAGTTGTTTTATTTTCGGTAGCACTTATGTTAAGGCTACTACATAGATGATGAGAGGCATTTTTCCTCATCATCAGTTTTGATTTTGATAGAGACAAGCAACAGAAAAGATATTTCTGTGAACAAATGTTGATTCAAAAAATATCTTCTGCTAAAGGTAGTGTTGGGGTTCCCATGTTTTGGCCAGGTTGGCAAGACCAAAATATGAGACAACATCAGAACCACTTTCAGACCTCAGGATCTAGCCCTCCTGGGTCCAGAGAGCGATCTCTCTAGGTGAGCAAGGTTTTATGTCTATGAGGCTCAAATGTTATGATTTTAGGCTAGTTATAAAGCTCGGGGTTTGTTTGTTTGATTGTTTGTTTGGTTGCTGGTTATCAGGAAAGAAGGATTCATTTTAAGACCAGGATGTGCAAAGTGGGATAAGGCAGAGGTGAAGTGTTCCAGGAAATACTCAAAACCATTGGGAAATGGAGTCAGGAAAGGATTTGCTTGCTAATCAATAGGTAGGCTTTCAATTGGGCTAGTCATCTGAAACTTAGGATATTTATAGATGATTATGTGATGGGAGGGTGAGAGGAGGAGAGATAACACAGAGTTAAGAGTACAATGTTACAAATCAGTAGGTCGCACAAGGATCCTAGTGGACAGGGCTCACACTAATCCCCAGTGTTCCCAAATCTTCCAATTGAAATCTATAACAAGAAGCATCTAAGAACTAAATTCATTTAATTCATACATCAGAGAGCAGACAATATCATCCACTACACAGGTTAAACCAACTGAAAACATTCCTTAGATAATACATTCAGAAGAGAAACATAAATGGCAAGGAGAGCAACAACATAGGGTACCTAACAAGGGTAAATCCTATGCCAAACTTCTGATGCAAGCCAGTAGAAACTAAATGAAATGAATGTAAACACAGAGATAGGAAAACATCACCGCTGCTTCAGATCAGGATCCAAAGAAATGTGCTTGTCATATTAAGTAACAATACCAATCAAGTACAATATTGCCAATAGCTGAATACTTAGTCTAAAAACATATCCTTCAACCTATCTTACAATATTTACACAGAGATTGTGACTCAAGAGAAACTACTTGGAGTTCTCTGATAACTGATCAACAACCATTACAATGAGTTCCTCATGAATTTATAGCCCCGGAGGAGCAGAGGAGGTAGGTGGAGAACTAAATGCAGTATTAAACTTCTGAAAGGAAAGAGGGCCGAAGCCCCATCCTGTATAACTCCTGTGCATTAATCTCTGATGTTCTTTGAGTGCATGAACGATCTTCTTCAGACTGGGAATTACTCTGATATGACTCCAACTGCAGTACTGTGCAGTACCTTGGTGTACAAACAAAATGACTGAATGGACTGTCATGTTGGTGAAACAAATGCTTCTGATAGCGTAGGATTGCTGCGGAGGGGGGAGAAACCTGCTTGGACGCCATATAAACTGAAACCATAATGTGTACTGTGTCCTTGCTCTGGAAGAAACATTCTGCTGATTTGAACCCTAATTTCGTGAATCTTTGCGTGTTGTACCTTCTACATGATCTTTGGGTTCACTGATCTACTGCTTTGCCTCTAAACTGTTGTATTAAACTCAAAACTCAATTCTGAATGCTGGAAACCATGATCATGAAGCTGTTTTTTCTTCACGGCTTCATAAATGTCTCGATTCTGCAATATCTGGGCTTTAATGGCACGAGATAGAGTCTGCGAAGTTTCAAACTTCGTCCTTTGATGGAATTTATACTGCCACCACCTTTCTTGACATTTCTCTGCAGCACCAGCTTCAGTTTTAATTATCTGTCTGCACAATACGCCATTAAATAAGTACGTGCTCATCAAGGTGATTTTCCGTCTCTGATAACCCTGCAAAAACATGAAATCTGTTAAGAAAACCATGGGGGTGGGGTAATGGACACGTCGAGATGATGAAAATGGTCGGGCAGTTGGTGACATGGTGAAAGAATGCAGAGGAACGACGGAGAAATGCTTTAGTGGAGATTGGTGGTCTGTGGAGTGAATTT
This sequence comes from Pinus albicaulis, assembly GCA_034641835.2. Classification (NCBI taxonomy): domain Eukaryota; kingdom Viridiplantae; phylum Streptophyta; class Pinopsida; order Pinales; family Pinaceae; genus Pinus; species Pinus albicaulis. The sequence continues at coordinate 819,333,534 of CM076581.1, read as the reverse complement.
GAATGGAAAAACCTTAAAACACACAAATTTTGGACGAATATATGTAATGGAATGGGTGCTTGTACGGTGAGACACGTGGAAGTGACGTGGAGGGACCGGGTGACAATGGAATAGTCGACAGCGGAGAAATGAATCTGGACCATCCGATCTTGGCGGAGATCGATGGTGGACAACACATCAGAGGGAAAATGAACGTGGGCCAGGGGTATGGACCCACGGGCTAAACAACGCGCAACTTCATTGAGCGATGACCGTTGGATGGGCGAGGGCAGATCTGACGACTGACATGAATATCGCTGCGCAACCCATGCCGAACGTTAACGCGTGATGGGCGAGCAGTTTTGGAATCGTACAGGAGCCATGCATCGAGCAACGTATGGAATAGCTGACCGATCGGGGAAAACCACCCTCCACCCAAAGGCGATGCGATAGAAACTGGTGGTTTGTGAATAGTGCGCGGCGGGGTCCACTGGGCAGATAGGCTCCGAACTGTCGATCTAATGGGCAAGTGAACGACGATGGCGCAATCTGGGGGAAGCACAGGGAAACACGGGCACTTAAGACTTGATGATCACCGTCCGATCAACTGAGATTAATGGTTAACGTTGCACTCGATATGGTTTTGAGATAGACACTTTTTGCTCTGGCAGGTGGTTCCGGCACTGGATCGTATGGAGGAAGCGGTGCGAGGGCTAGCAGAAAGGGGGCTAAGGCCTGATATGTGGAATATATCAATTTTATCCATTTTTTAATGCATTTAAAGCCCAAGGAGGGTAACGATAGGGAGATTGAAGGGGAATCTGAGGAAACAAAGGGTGATGGTGAAATCTAAAGGGGATTTCGGGAAAATTTAAGAGGTTAGTGGTGGAAATAAAGGGAAGAAAGGGAACTTTGACCAAGGGAAAAAGGGGGTAAATGGTGGTATATTTGCAGGGGTATGAGGGGTAATATAGGCTCTTTGAGATGGGAATTAGCTGAAGGAGTTTGTATAAGGCAAAGCATGGGGAGACTTCAAGGATGATGAGTTTTCAGGAAAGTTCATTCCTTGAAGGCTCCAAACAATCTAGCCCCCTGCTTGCTTGTCAAGAATTTAATAGGGGGGGCTAATAGTGGCTCCACATGGGGATGGCTTCTTCTTGAAGGAGAAAAGAATCCAGAAATGATCTTTGGAGTAGGCCAGGTGCCTGCGACTTTACACATCCCTTCTCCCTTTGATAAGCTGCCACAATATGAAGACATTACATCAGCAGAAACTTACTCCAACAATCTACCTACCCATACTACAATCCTAGCATTTTTTCTTCTTCTTGGGTGCATTTGAGCTAGCAGACCTTTTACATCTTTTTGTTTTTTCAAACAGAAAATAAATCTATTCTAAATCTACCCTTATTGCTCCATGAGACCAGATTAGACTGTTGGTCTCATATGTTTCTCTACCTAATCTAATATCTGCTGGGATTAAACAGTCCAGCAGATTTCTTCTCTACATTCTACAATAGAAATTGAAAAACAGTCAAGCCAGGATTAGATTGTCTGACTCGCTGTGGGTCCAAGGCTTAAAGACAGTTGCACGTGGACAAATTTGTAGAAAACTGAAAGCAAAACTTTGAAGGCTTGAGATCTGAAATTTGAAACATCCTTCTTTCCCTTTGTGACTCAAGATTTGAGCATGTTAGAGTCACTTATTTTTTCATCTTAGCTCTGGTTTTGGGCATGTTAGAGCTGATCCTTCTTTCTTCTTTGCTGGCCCAGATTTTGAGCATGTTAGGACCAGCTTCTTTACTTGCTTTGGCTCAGGTTTTGAGTTTATTAGAGCCACTCTTTTGCATCTCAGAGGTCCATGTTTTAAACATGTCTGAACCTCTCTTCTTCCCTTATTTTTTGAAACATTTTTCTTTTTCTCGAAAATAAAAAATGCAATGGTATGTACAATGGAAATGGAAACTGGAAACTGTAAATTAGCAAAAATAATGTTTGAGCATCCTGCCATTGACAGGACCCCCAAACAGTTCAGTGCCATCTAGTTCTTGTAAGAAGAAAGTGTTCGGATCCACAGTGGCCTGGATGAGGTATGGACCTTGCCACAAACTGTCAAATTTGCTGTGCTTTCCTTTATCCTCTCTCCTCGAATCCCACTTCAATACCTTATCTCCAACTTTGAAATCAGCAGCTTTGGTTCCTTTGTCAAAAAATTTCTTTATATTCTCCTGAACTTTCACTGCTTTGTTGTAGACCTCTTCCCTTGTTTGCTGAAGATGGATTGTTTGGTTTATTCTCCTCACCATGCTGTCTTCTTCTGTTTGGATCTCCTGGACCAACTTGATCACCGGTATCCGAAGGCTGGTAGGGAATACTGCTTCTGTTCCATAGACAAGCTGAAATGGTGACATGCCAATGGACTTCTTGGTTGTAAGCCTGTCATCCCACAAAGCATGTACTAGCTTTTTATGCCATGATTTTTTGTTCTCTTCCAACAGCTTTTTGATGATGATCACCAGGCTTTTGTTTGATGATTCGGCTAATCCATTACCTTGGGGGTAATAGGAAGTTGAATGACCAAGTGTTATTTTGTACCTGTGACAAAAATCAACCATCTTTTTGGATCCGAAAGCAGTAGCATTGTCAGCGATTATTTTCCTTGGGCAGCCAAACCGAGAGAGGATGTGACTTTCTAGGAAACAAATGATAACTGAATCTGTGGCATTCCTAGTGGGCACGGCCTCTATCCATTTAGTGAAATAGTCTGTGGCTGTTAGGATCCATTTGTGCTGAGCAAAAGAAGCAGGGTGAATTTCCCCTATGAAGTCTAAGCCCCATT